>OX451735.1:1240703078-1241308570 GCA_948472305.1 Vicia faba | reverse complement strand
TATTTAGTCTTTTTATATGTCAAAAATAAATATTTACAAGTGTGAGAAAAAGAATAAATAATTAACCTAATTCTAATTTTTTTATTTACAAGTTTATTAAAAAAAGTATATATATATATGATATGTAAGTAAAATAAAATATTTTCTATGAGAACACATAAAATCAAATGGACCAAAATATAAATTTAGCATTTTTATATTTTTTATGATTTTTAATATTAAGGAAAATATATTTAATAAAATAGAAATGAAAATAAAATGAATAATAAAAATATATGGGTCAGGGGTGCTGCAAGAAAACAAGGGGTAGTATGTTAGAAAAAATAAAAATGCCCAAGAATGAGAGGCCCAGCGCTGCCAGAAATAAAAAAAAATGAACAAAAGTGTGAAAAATGAAAAAAGGCAGGAACCAAGGCTCGAACCCATGACCTTGGCATTCTCAGCGCGCTACCTTACCACTGGGGTGGCTGTACATCCGTTAGTTTAAATGAAATAAGAAAAACATAACATATAAAGCCTCATTGCCCTGTACTTCATCTTCTTCCTCAAGCTGGCCAGAACCTCTGTATCTTTCTCATTTCTCCATGAAAATGGAAACTTCCAACATGAACATGATAGTACTCTTTCCCACGATTTCAGACATGTAACTTATGGAAACTAACAATCAAAGATCAAAACGAATTTTAAAGGCCCTAATTTCAAACCTAATTTTTACATAAATTTGAACTCTAAAATTCTATAATGAACAGAAATGAAATCTATGCACATGATTGGCTTTAGCACAATAATATCTATATTTTCTTTTCACAAATCATGGCCAATAGATGCCTGTATGAAGAGATAAAAGTTGGAGTTCTTACCTCTTTCAGCTGAGATCGTGAATGGAGTTTGAGTGAGTTTTATGAAGGCCTGAAGATTCCTCTAGCTTGCTTGAACCTCCCTGAGTGTGTTCCAATCCTTACATTGCTTTGAAAGTGCATGAATCTCTCTGTCTAAGTCAACCTGCAAGCTTGAAAAACAAAAATGGCAGATGGAGAAGGAGGTGTTACAGTGGAGGGATGATGGTCTGGAACACTTAGATATGAGGTAGGAAAAGTGTTTGAGTGATTAAAACTTGAAACGCACGAGTAAATTTATGGATTGCTATGCTTGGTCACAAAGTGCAAGTTTTGACAGGTTTTTGGTGATGGGGAGTTTTTGAGTGTTTATGGCCTCGAGCAATCGTGTTCTAAGTTGTTATGTGTTTGTGTATTAGTATAGAGAAGGTTTCTAATCCACTCCACAACAGATTTCTGAGTTGTAGCCTTTTTGCACTCTTGCTTGCTTTTTAAGAAAGGTGAAGAGACAACTCTCTACATGCTTGTACAAGCCTTCTTGGAGTTGGTACAAGTTCTAGGAAACTTGTTTTTGGTTTATAGGACTTGTGTGTGCAGAGAAAACAGGTCCAATGCTCAAGAAATGAAAAGTTGCAAAAGTTATGCTTTTCCAAAATGGCAATGGCAACTTTGTGCCATTTATGGAATTAAAGCTTGGACAAATACTCTTGTGCTTGGATTAAGGTTTTATCAACTGAGTAAGAATTTAATTATGAAGTGAGAAACAAGTTTGAGACCTGTAAAGCAAGAATTAGGTAGCATAGGTTCAGATTTGAATTTTGTTCTTCATGAAATGGCTTGAAATCAAAGTGAGAAATTACCAACTTCATCCCTTCGATTATCCCTACTCAAAAATGATCTCAAGGAGTTATTGGATATTTTGGAAAGCTTGAAATGTGCTATATAACTCATCTTTGAAATTCATTTCAAGATTCCTCTTGGAACTATGTGAAAAATTGCCATGAAGTTAGGTCAAAAACTGCCTAAATTAGGGCAAAATTTCACTAAGTTATTTTAGTTCATGAGCATGTATTCACAAAATTATATCTTGAGATCCAAGCATATTTAGGGGGAAATGTGTGAATCAAAGTTGTAGATTTCATGGATATATACAACTTTCATGTTGGGAATTTCCTTTGAACCATCTTGTAACATAGTGGAAATTTGGCTTAAAGTTGAGAAAAAATAAGAAATTTTCTATACTTAGAAAAATTTCTAAGTTAAGAAAATTCCAAAATTTAAAACCAAATCTTCAATCTTTGATTCCTTAATGAACAAGTTTCACATTTTGACATGTTTTGATGAATTGTGATCCTTGGCATTTGATTTTGACCAAAAAAGTCAAAGTTTGACTTTTCAGTATATAGTTGACTTTTGATCAGTTGACTGCAAATTTCATCTGTCAATCCAATGGATTTGCAATATTTTGAACCATGTTATTAGGTCATGATGATACAGTTGAACCCTTGAAATCATGCTTCAAATCAATTGGTCATTTTCTAGGTCAAAAAATCAGAAATTGCCCTTTCTCAGTCAAAACCCTAATTTTGACCATTTTGCCCTTTTGATGATTTGATCAAATTTCTTGAGGAATTGTGGTCCAAACTTGATCAAAGGATACATATGAGTCTAAAATGTTGATGTGGATCAAAAATTATGAAGTTTGACTAAAAATTGGCCATGGTTGACTTTTTCCCCAATACAAACTAATTTTTAGGTCAATTGTCCAATTGACTGATAAAAAATGTGATTCAAGGCTTGAAACTTGACATGAGTAATCTTAGCGGTCCATGATGGTTTTTGAAAGTCATATGAAGCATTGATAGTCCAAAAATACTTGTGCGAACTCAAACCCTAATTTTGGGTCATCCGTGTAAGATGAGATGTCTTGAGCTGATCAAACCCTAATCCAGTCTTGAATCAAAGAGGTCTTGTGAGAAAAGTTTTGATATATGAGAGGGAAAATTTTGGGGTACAACAACGGTATCATAGGTACAGACCGTATATATCTACTACTTTTATGTCACCAAAAACTACAATTGATATATGTTAAAGGAAAATACTAATGAGGCACATTTTAAAGGCCTAAAAAGATTTTAAAAAAACTAAAATGCATGTGTTATACCCCAAAACTTTCCCTCCCATATTTTTCAAAACATTTCAAGAAAAATCTCCAAGTGGCTCAAAATAGTCCAAGAGTTGGTCAGACAAGCTCCTTCCTAAGGCAGTCTACCTCAAATTAGGGTTTTGTGTTGCATCAAGATACTTGAGTCCAAGTGACCCCAAGTGCTCACCAATGTACTAATATGTTCTCAAGATCATCCATGTCAAGTTTCAAGCCTTGCAGAGGAAGTTTGCTCAGTCAATTGCTCAAAGGTCCAAAAGTCGATTGTGCTAGGGCAAAAGTCAACTGTGACCTACAAACAGTCAAACTTCAAGATTTTTTGTCAACATTCTCATTTTGAAGGATATTTCATCATTTTATCAAGGGGTGATCATGATTCATCAAATATTGCTCAAAATTCATCAAGATTCAAAAGTTGCTAAATTAGGGTTTTGCAGGAAAAGTCAACTCAACTTTGATCAAGCATAACTTTCTCATACTTTATGAGAAATGACCCATCCATAGCTCATTTTGAAGAGGATGTAATTTCCTACAATCTATATTCATATCCCAAGATCAAAAAATGCACTCACAAGAAGTTATGAATTTGGACATTATAGGTCATTTTTGAAAGCCAACAAAAACACATTTTTTGTCAAAGCTTCTAACTTGAGCATGGAATATCAAAATGAGATGATACCAAAAGGGTTGGTTATAGGACATCTAAAGCTTTCTAAAAAGTCCAAGAACACCTCCAAAAGTTCAAAATTGAAGAAGTTATGCATTGTTGAAGTTGGACCTTTTTGCAAAATTGCCAAAAGTCAACTATCCCCAAAACTTCAAATTTTGTCAAATGGGCCCATTATTTTTCACTTGTTTTGAGTTTTCATTGTACTCCACGTGTTCCATCCTTGTCCATATGTCCATATCATTTTTTTATTAATTATTTTGATTGTATTTGAATTAATTTGATTTAAATCAAAATAAATCAAATAAAAATCCAAAGGCATTGATAACAAAGATTTTGTGGTCATTTCAGGTTCCATTATGCAGATGCCCATCATCAAATTCGTATCAAGTGAATCATGTGCAAAAAAGTTTGAAATTAAGCCAATTTGGAAAGTTTGTAAAGGCAAATCAAATCAAATATCAAAGCCTTAATGGAGAGAGATTTGGACAATGTTTGTGACCCTAATCCAATGCACAATACATAAGAAAGCAAGAGGCACGAAAATAAGGGTTAGATATCACTGGTAGAGGCAGAAGAGAAGTTGAAAAAATCACAAAAAAGCTTGAGATCAAAATCAAGGTTGGAGGCATTTTCCAGACCTGAGACGTATCCCAATCGCTTCCTGGCAATTCTCACAAGCTAACCCGATCCAGAAAACGCGTTTCCAGCCCCCTAGTGCACTGTATGTCCTTCGTAACATAGCCACATTCTTGATTTCGATTCGCATTATTCTGGCATCCATTGAACAAAATAATTGCATATTTGTGACCACAAGAACATTTGCAAGCTTTTGGTATTAACGAATTTCATTTATATGATTTGTAATAAGAATCACCATAGTTAGGGTTCTTGGAGTTTTTTTGGGGTTTTCTGTTTCAGGTACAATTGGTCCATATGAAGGACATGGTTGTGATCAGGAGGTCATGACGAGTTCAACCATGTTCTTGGAATGTATTTTATATGGCTTGAGGGAGATTTTGGAAGGAAGCTGCGTCCTTTGCTGCGGATAAAAATCCGCAGGTAAAGTTACAGTGATGGGAGGACAGGGATGAACTCGTGTCACCCACCCATTGGCCGGTTCAAATATTACGCGCTTTTTTTTATTTTTTTTGGCATTTGAGTTGTTTTCGTATATTATTATTTGATTGTATTATTATTAACAAACAACAACATGCCCCAGCGGTTGCCATATAAGCCTTAAAGCGTTCCAAGGCTGGAGGTCAGGGGTTCGATCCCTACCTCCAGCAAATTGCCTTTTGTCAAATGTTTTCAGGTATTCCAGTGCATATGCCAGTTTGCAACCCACCATACTCCCTCATCAATCCAAGCGCCAGATGGCCTAAGGGCCAGATCTGGTGGTCAATGTTGGAAGCTCACCATAAGTCAGGTCAATGCACGCACACTGGATCAGGAAAAGTCCACATGGGTCAGCTTCAAATGGGCCAAGAAATTTGCTTCCAACACCTCCTAATCAGGCCCAATGCTTCTACTTTTTCTTTTATATTTTGTTATTTAATTTAATTCCTTTATTTTTATTTAATTAATTACTAACCAATCATATTTTTTCCTTTTTATCAAAAAATAACCAAAAAATATTTTTATCCAATAAATTTCAGAATTCTTTTTTTAAATAAATACTAACTAATTAATTTAGGTTTTTAATTCTAGGAAACTTTATTTTATTTTTGTAAATATTTAAAATTAATTAGACTTAATTAGGTTTTTAATACTAATTTAATTATTTTATTTTCTTTCTTAAATTAACAAAAACCCAAAAATATGTCTTTAATCATTTTTCATTTAATTTATTTAATTTCTAATTTAGCATTTAATTTAGAATTTAATTTCTTTTCTTAAATAAAAACAACAACAAAACATTTTCTTTCAAAAGGGTCAAAACCCTAATTCGCGTTCGATTTAACTTCGCGTCACGCTTTATTTATTTTTTATCCATATTGATATATCTGCTTCCAGTATGTAATAGAATAATTAATTAGGACATTTAATTATTTTACCGCTTTATTTTATTTTATTTTCAAAGGGTTGCTTTTGGCGATGTAAATACCCGACGCCTTGTAATTTAATTTCCGCACCTTTAATTTCTGCAAATTATAACTGCTAGATGTTTGATAATAGGGTTTGCATGACAAGACTGAATGTTTAATCTTAAAATCAAATTAGATCACCCTTAACATGTGCAAAGATAAAAATAACTGAAAAGGATACACTCGCACATGCGCACTCCTAGGGTACACCCCACTTGGTTGCCTTCGTACACGGTCATTGAGTATCGGTCGTTTTAGAGGTCGTCCTCTTGTCTAAAAGATCATAGTCGCCTCGAAACGGTTGCCTCAGATGTTGTTGCCTCAAACAAATGATCTAAGACATTAGGATTACCGCTAAGGCGTCCTAACATTGCTTTAGTGACCGTATGTCCCTCGTTCGAATTGACCCTTAAACTCCAACGACGGTGCTACCTACTCACTAATAGTGGGATAACATTGTCTAAACGAAATTAGCATAGAACGATTCCTTTTTCGAGTAGGTAGATAGTTCTTAGATACTTGCTCATCCAAAAACATACTTTTTTCTCACACTTACACTCCTTTTCAAACAAAGTTTTCAAAAACACTTCATTACACTCTTGAGGACAGAAGCAAGAGTTAAATCAAAGTTTCAAAACAAAAACTTTTTCAAACCCACAAGCACAATGAAAATAATTTTGAAAACAATGAGCAAGTACCTAAGAGCCTGTGGATAACTACGGATAGAAAGGGTGCTAATACCTTCCCTTTTTATAATCTACCCCCCGAACCCGAGAAATATCTTGAAAAAGGAATTTTTCTGTGCTTTTTTCCTTTCCTTGTTGGATAAAATAAAATCCGGTGGCGACTCTTGCTTACCGCGACATTTTGCAAAAACAAACGCAAAACGCAAACCAGCATTCCAAAAAAAACAGTCAGTTCTTCCCACCGTATCACAGAACTAGCGACTCTGCTGGGGAAATTTTTAAGTGGGGTGTACCTTAGGATTAGTTCATCATAATGTTTTCAATTGCTTGACTTGTATGCTTTATCTTTATGGGTTTGAATCGGAGTTACTATAGATCCTAACTCGGATCTAGGGGATACCCTTTAGGTAAGTAGCAATAAACTGTGAGGGAACTGTACGACATAGACTGATACGGTTGAAGCAGTAGCTATGTTGGTGTGGCACTTTAGTTTGTACCGATATCCCTTGTGGCGCAACGAGGAGAATATGGGTCTTCTAAGGGGTCATTAAGTACCAACTGACCTTAGCACCTATAATTGACCAACTTGGCCATAGAACAGTAGCAGTATGCTACACTCATTGAGACCAAACTCTCGCGATGATTCGGGCTGCAAGAAAAGGTTGCTAAACTGGAATTATGACCGATCGAGGGTGGTTAGTGATATTGAGATCCTCTAGAACCCGGTTACTATTTTTTAGGACAGGTTTGAACCAACTAAACTGAAAGAGGGTAATACCTAAACTCCTTGCTAGCCTGAAATCTAAGGGCTATCTGTCAGACTTGTTTGCCCTTACCATGTTTGCTATTTGTGAATACCTGTGATGTGTTTCTATCATGACATCATGACATCATGGCATTGCATGCATATTGCATTGGACTAACCCATTTCAAAGACAGAGGGGATTCATCTTTGTTCTGTTCTGTAGGTCATGGCACCTATGCGTAGAAACACTATTCGAATCAACTTTGTCCAGATTCCCACTCAACTTAAGGAATTGGTTGCAAAGGTTCCAGATACTTCCTCCTTTATAAGAAGACATGGTCACCTCCTAGATTTGGTCACTTCCAGATTATATGAATAGATGATGAGTGTTTTGTGCCAGTTCTTTGATCCCCTGTACCACTGCTTTACTTTTCTGGACTACCAGTTGGTCCCTACCTTGGAAGAGTTCTCTGATCTACTTGGTATCTCTATTCTGAAGCAGACCCCATTCATAGGTTGGGAGAAAGTCCTTAGGCTCGAAGAGATTGCTTCAGCCCTCCATCTGACAAAGGCTGAGGTAATGTCTAACTGGGAGACTCGAAGTGGGACAAAGGGCTTCTTGGCTAAGTTCTTGGTTGATCGGGCTAATCAGTTTTGGGACAGTTTGGATTTTCAACCATTCGAGGATATCCTGGCTCTTCTCATTTATGGTTTGGTGTTATTTCCTAATTCGGATTCCTTTGTCGACGTGAATGCGGTGAAGATTTTCATATCCCGTAATCCAGTACCCACTCTCTTGGGTGACATTCTGCACTCTCTTTATGCCTGTACTACTCAGAAACGGGGAACCCTTATGTGTTGTGCACCATTGCTGGCAAGGTGGTTTATTTCTCACCTCCCTAAATCAGTTTTGAAGAACAAGGAAGGCATGGGTTGGGCCTACATGATTATGTCTCTCTCTCATAATGACATCATCTGGAGTACTAAGGACATGGAAGAAGTGGCTATTATTGATCGCTGTGGGGAATACCCCAATGTTACACTACTTGGAGTTCGAGGAGGGATCACCTATAATCCTTGTCTGGCCTTACGACAGTTCGGGCGAGCTAGGAAGGACCTCATGATTTGCTAATGTCGATCATTGTCTTTGAGTTCCAAGGGGATAGTGACGAGCATCGCTGCAGGTTCATACGAGCTTGGGATAAGGTACACAGGTCTGATCCGCACAAGTTAGGGATGAAGACCTCTCTTCCGATGGAACCGTATCTCCGATGGGTTCGAATCCGTGCCCAAAAGCTGGGAATGTCGTACGAAGTTGTCTTGCCTGTGATTGTTGAGGTTGCTGATGAAGAAGGGGTTCCACCTACCATCCTCCACCCATACATGCCTACTGACATTGGGGCATTAAAGAGGTATTGGATGCAGCTAAGAGAGGAATGGAATACTTACAGAGAAAAGTATCACGAACAAGAGCGGAAGATCCTGAAGTTGACAAGACAATTGGAGAATGAGCAGATCCTCAACGACTATGTCAGCACCAAAGGGAAAAGACCATGGGAGCGCTTATGTCTTTTGTTATTTCTAGCTTTGGTTTAATTTTCAGTATTTCTTTTTGTAACGCCTTAAAGGCATTTATCAAACATTGTTTCAAGTTTATCTAATAAAAGTGTGTTTCATTTTGGTTTACGAATTTGAATCTCTCGACGTCTTTAAAATCATATCATATGCATTTCATTCCATGCACCTCACTATAGGTACCCTTACAAGTTTCTCATCTTCTTCGTTGTTTATTTCAGCATCATGTCTTCTGAAACATCAACTGATCAAGCTATCAAGGCTCTGCAAGCTCAAAACGCCCAGTTCCAGGAAATGTTCATGAACTTGGCTAAGGGTCAGCAAGATCTGAAGACTCTTATCTTGAAGGATAAGAAGAAGAAGAAGAAGAATAAGAAGACGGTCCTACTGAACATGGGTCGCAGATTCAGAAACAATTTGCGAGATGAAGTCAATTTATCCCACTCATCTGGAGGGGGAGAAAACCAAGAAGAAAGGAGGGTTCCTAGCCCTGTGGTATCTGACCATGAGACTGACTTTGACGAAGACCAGTATCCTCCGGCTGAGGATAGATATAAACAGCTTGAAGACCGGCTAAGTGCGATGGAGATCCAGAAGGTACCTGGATTGGACTTTGGTGATTTGGGTTTGTCATCTGGGGTGGTGATTCCCCACAAGTTTAAAGCACAAATCTTTGCTAAATACGACGGGGTTTCTTATCCAAAGCTGCACCTCCACTCATATGTTAGAAAGATCCAGCCATACACCGCTGATAAGAACCTTTGGATCCACTTCTTTCAAGATAGTCTCTCAGGGACTCAACTTGAATGGTTTTACCAGCTGGAAGGATCTAGTATTCGTAATTGGGAAGATCTTGTTGCTGCTTTTTAAAAGCAGTACCAATACAATGCCGACCTCGCTCCCACGCGTACCCAACTTTAGGGTATGTCTATGGGTGCGAGCGAAGGTTTCAAAGACTACGCTCAGAAATGGAGGGACCTTGTTGGGAGAGTTCAACCCCCGCTGGCTGACAGGGAGTTGGTAGACATGTTTCTGGGGACCTTGTCTGGTCCGTAATTCAACCATCTGATTGGAAGTTCAACGTCCGGGTTTACAGAGCTGATTATAACCGGGGAAAGAGTTCAAGCTGGTATCAAGAGCGGTAAGATACAGAAAGGTGCT
This sequence comes from Vicia faba, assembly GCA_948472305.1. Taxonomy (NCBI): domain Eukaryota; kingdom Viridiplantae; phylum Streptophyta; class Magnoliopsida; order Fabales; family Fabaceae; genus Vicia; species Vicia faba. Next base: position 1,241,298,649 of record OX451735.1, on the reverse strand, counting down.
TCATCAGGCACCGAAAAGAAGCCTTTTAAGAAGGAGTCCATCGCAGTTTACAGCGCAAAGAGCCATAATAGACCTGAACGCCGCCAAGCTGTTAATGCGGTCGTTATATCAAGACCTGTTGTTGCTCCTCAGTGTAACAATCAGCCAAGGGCCGAGAGACCATGAAGACAATTCACTCAGCTTCATATGACCCTGTCTCAGATTCTGCCGCAGTTATTGAAGACCAACTTGGTGATTCCGAAGCAGGCCCCGAAGAATCCCAATACAACATCACCCATGTACAATCCGAACGCCCACTGTGCTTTTCACTCTAATAGCCCAGGGCATGATACGAACGATTGCTGGGTCCTGAAGAATAAGGTACAGGACTTGATTGATGCTAAGGAGATTGAGTTCGAAGCGCCTGAGAGGCCTAATGTTGTGACTGCTCCTATTCCCAAGCATGGAGTGAATGCTATAAAAGAAGACTCGTTTATGGTTTCTGTGAAAGACATTGCTACTCCATTGATGACTGTGAAGAAGAACCTTATGTTAGCCGGTTTATTTCCGGCTGTGGCGAAGGTTGTCGTCTGTGTTCCGTCCTACCTACTGGTTGCCATATTTTGAAGTCAGGTGTCCAACGCCTGATGGATAATAAAGAAATTATGTTTGAGAAGACCGTTGTTCCTTTGGTTCCTACTGAAGAAGTTGCTATAATCACCATTTTCGGCAATTCTTCCAAGGCTTCCTCGAGAAATCCTGTTAGAATTACATCTGTTCCAAGAATCGCTCCCTTGATCATTATTGTTCCTGGGCCTATCCCCTATACATCCGATAAAGCTATCCCGTGGCATTATGGGGCTGACGTGTATTATCACGGGGTTAAACAAGATTTGAATGCTGAAGAGGCTGATACTGACATCAGCAATATTGTTGGATCTAGTAAAGTCACCCGCAGCAGAAGACTTTTCTCCCCTGAAATATCTCCACCAACTATTCGGAAGCTTGTTGTTATTACACCTGCTAGTGTACCTACTACCGTTCCTGTTCATGTTCCAATCCTTACCCATGTTACCGAGCCATCTGACACTCGGGGCAAAGGAACCACCGGTGAGCCTGCCCGGACGGAGTCACCGAAGATGATTACTGTTGAAGCCTCTAGACAGGAGATGGAGGAAATTTTAAAAATCATCAAGAAAAGTGACTACAATGTAGTAGAACAGCTGGGGCAAACCCCATCGAAGATCTCTATGTTATCCTTATTATTGTGTTCAGAGGCCTATGCTAAGGCTCTGATTGCTTTCCTAAAGACTGCGCACGTGCCGCAGGAGACATCAGTTGATCAGTTTAAAGATTGTGTGGCTAGTCTGACAGCAGAGAACGGGTTGGGTTTCTTCGACGCAGATTTGACGGCTAAGGGGAGGAATCACAATAACGCATTGCATGTCTCTATTGAATGCAGGGGCACTACTCTAGCTCACGTGTTGGTGGATATTGGGTCGTCGTTGAATGTTTTACCCAAGAAGGCACTAGACCGGTTAGACTGTGAAGGGTTAGAATTGAAGCCAAGAAACATTGTAGTTAGGGCCTTTGATGGCTCCAAGAGAATGGTACATGGAGAAGTGGATATTCCAGTAAAGATTGGTTCTCAGATTTTCGCATCTACATTCTATGTGATGGACATTCGGCCATCTTATTCTTGTTTGCTGTGTCGCTCGTGGATCCACAAAGCTGGGGCAGTGACTTCTATGCTTCACCAGATGCTGAAATACCCAATCAAGGGGAAATTGTTACGGTACGAGGAGAAGAGGAGTACATGGTGAGCCACCTCAACTCTTTCCGATATGTAGAGATGGATGGGGAGTTCATTGACACCCCATTTCAACATTTTGAAGAGGTTCCCCAGACGCTGGCATCAACTGAAACTGTTGTTGAAGATCCTCCAATGAAGATGGCTTCCTTCAAGGATGCTCGGGTTGTTGTTGAGAAAGGTGGGTGTGCAAATTGGGGCCAACTCCCTGATTTTGCACAAAAGACTAACAAGTTTGGTTTGGGTTTCACTGCAGAAGCTCAAATGGCTGTTCGGAGTGCACGGATCGGAGGACCTCCCTTGTTTATCAGCAATTCAGGAGTGAATGCCATTGAAGACGATGGTGAAGAATCTGAGTTTGGCAGTTGGATCTACCCAACTACTGATGGTGGACTAAGCAATTGGACAACAGAGGACTTTGTTCCAATTTCTTTTATTACCCAGTAATGAGACTTTTGTTTTGAATTTTTAACAGACAATTTTTAAAACTTTACGGCCCGGTGCCTTACCCGAGGCACCGTGGCTTTGTTTGTGAGGGCTTGATATTTGTCATCTCCATATATCATTAATAAAAGCATTGGACCTTTCTTGCATTTCAAATTTTGCGCTCCTTGTTTTTCTTTTTATATATTGCAAAACATCTATTTTACACACACTTACATATACAGGTCTACATCCACTCTGGATCCCACTGATAACGACTCTACTACTGCCAGTTATGACTTCGAAAGTACGATCAACCAAGTCGAGGACGAAGGTGAGGACGATTGCGAAGTGCCTGGTGAACTTGCAAGGTTGTTACTTCAGGAAGAGAGGGTTATTCAACCGCATGAAGAGCCAGTGGAAACGGTGAATCTGGGTACAGAGGTAGACAAGAAAGAGGTCAAGATCGGTGCAAATCTGGAAGCTAGTGTTAAGCAACGGTTGATTCAGATGCTGCATGACTTTGTTGAGATCTTTGCCTAGTCTTATGAAGATATGCCTGGGTTGGATACCGATATTATGGTTCACCGCCTTCCTACCAAGGAAGATTGTCCTCCAATGAAACAGAAGGTCCGCCGAATGCGCCCAGAGATGTCTGAGAAAATCAAGGCTGAAGTTATGAAACAGTTTGACGCCGGTTTTCTAGCAATTACTTCTTACCCACAGTGGATGGCCAACGTGGTTCCAGTACCGAAGAAGGATGGAAAGGTTCGAATGTGTGTTGACTATAGAGATCTGAACAGGGCAAGCCCCAAGGATGATTTCCCTCTGCCTTATATCGACGTTCTGGTTGACAACACCGCTCAGCATAAGGTCTTCTCCTTCATGGATGGTTTCTCCAGTTATAATTAGATTAAGATGGCTCTCGAAGACATGGAGAAGACAACCTTTGTTACTCAATGGGGTACCTTCTGCTACAAGGTCATGCCTTTTGGATTGAAGAATGTTGGGGCAACGTATCAGCGCGCCATGGTCGCCTTGTTCCATGACATGATCCATCATGAGATCGAGGTATATGTCGATGACATGATTGCAAGATCCCAAATAGAAGAAGAACGCCTTGACCACCTTCAGAAGTTATTTGACAGGTTAAAGTTGTACAAGATGAGGTTAAACCCGAACAAATGCACCTTCGGGGTGAGATATGGAAAGCTACTGGGTTTCGTCGTAAGTGATAAAGGTATTCAAGTGGATCCTGCAAAGGTGAAGGCTATACAGGAAATGCCAGCTCCCCGAACAAAAAAAGAAGTCAGAGGCTTTCTGGGACGTCTGAACTATATCGCCCGATTTATCTCACACCTGACTGCTACTTGTGAGCCGATCTTCAAGCTGCTGAAGAAAGATCAAGTGGTAAGATGGAATGATGAATGTCAGGCCGCTTTTGAAAGGATCAAAGAATATCTCCAAGAGCCATCCATTCTGATGCCTCCAATTGAAGGGAGACCTTTGATTTTATACTTGACAGTACTCGACAATTCGATGGGGTGCGTGTTGGGGCAGCATGACGAGTCTGGCCGAAAAGAGCATGCTATTTATTACCTTAGCAAAAAGTTTACCGACTGCGAGACCCGATACTCGTTGCTCGAGAAAACTTGTTGCGCTTTGGCATGGGCTGCTCGCCGGCTGAGACAGTATATGTTGACTCACACCACTCTATTGATATCAAAGATGGATCCAATCAAGTATATATTTGAGAAGCCTGCCTTGTCCGGAAGAATAGCAAGATGGCAGATGATCTTGACTGAGTATGACATCCAATACACGACCCAAAAGGCAATCAAAGGAAGTGTATTGGCGGATCATTTGGCACATCGGGCAATGGATGATTACCAGTCTATGAACTTTGAATTTCCCGATGAGAATATCATGATAGTGACTGACTGCGAAGAACCTGGACCGGAGGAAGGACCCGAGGAAGGATCCTGATGGTCTATGTACTTTGATGGAGCTTCGAACGCTTTGGGTAACAGCATTGGCGTCGTGATCATATCTCCTAAAGGCTCTCATACTCCGTTTACTGCCCGACTATGTTTCAACTGCACCAACAATATGGCGGAGTATGAAGCATGCATTATGGTTCTTCGAGCAGCAATTGACCTAAGGATTAAGTTCTTAAGTGTCTTCGGAGATTCCGCTCTCGTGATCAGTCAGATCAAAGGTGAGTGGGATACGAAACACCCTAATCTTATTCCTTACAAGGAGTATGTATCGACGCTGCTTCAACATTTCGAGGAGATAACTTTTGAACACTTGCCGAGAGAGGAGAATTAGTTGGCAGACGCGCTGTCTACGATGTCTTCTATGTTCAAAGTCAATTGGGACAACGAAGCTCCCCGGATTACCATTGAAAGGTTGGATGAACCTGCACATTGTTGCGGCATTGAGAATGAAGAGGCAACGGATAAACCCTGGTTTCATGAGGTGAAGAGGTATCTTGAGGCTCAGGAATACCCCGAGGGTGCATCTATTAATGATAAGAAGTTTCTGAGGAGGTTTGCGGCGAAGTTCTTCATCAGTAATGGTATTCTTTACAAGCGCAACCATGATTTGACCTTACTGTGATGTGTGTATAAGAACGAAGCAGAAAGGATTATGGCAGATTTACATGAAGGTACTTTCGGAACTCATTCCAGTGGACACACCATGGAAAAGAGAATCCTACGGGCAGGATATTTTTGGTCCACAATGGAAGCCGACTGTTATCAGCATTCTCGGACCTGTCATAAGTGCCAAGTCTATGCTGATAAGGTGCACATACCTCCAATACCTCTAAACATCTTGATAGCTCCTTGGCCTTTTGCAATGTGGAGCATCGACATGATCGGTGAGATCAGACCTACTGCATCCAACGGACATCGTTTCATCTTGGTAGTTATTGATTACTTTACGAAGTGGGTTGAAGCAGCTTCCTTTACTACTGTAACCAAGAACGTTGTGGCACGATTCATTCGGCATAATCTGATCTGTCGATATGGTGTACCAGAGAGGATTATTACGGACAATGGTACAAATATCAACAATAAAATGATCACTGAACTCTGCAAGCAGTTCAAAATACAGCATCACAACTCTTCTCCTTACCGGCCGAAGATGAATGGGGTTGTAGAAGCGGCTAATAATAACATTAAGAAGATTGTGCAGAAGATGACGGTGTCATACAATGATTGGTACGAGATGTTACCTTTTGCTCTTCATGGGTACCGTACCTCAGCGTGGACATCAACAGGGGCAACACCCTATTCCTTGGTATATGGCATGGAGGCCGTCTTGCCCATTGAAGTTCAGATACCCTCTCTTTAGATTATGAAGGATACAGGTTTGAGCGAAGATGGCTGGATTCAGACCCGGCTTAATCAGCTGAACTTAATCAACGAAAAGAGACTTACTGCTATTTGTCATGGTCAGACGTATCAAAAACGGATGATCAAGGCATTTAACAAAAAATTTAGACGACAAGAGTATCAAGTTGGGGACCTGGTTATCAAGCGCATCATACTTCCACAAGGCGATCCCAGGGGCAAATGGACCCCTACTTACGAAGGGCCATTTGTGGTCAAGAACATTTTCTCAAGAGGAGCTATGATTCTAACCACCATGGATGGTGACGACCTTCCTCACCCTGTCAATGCAGATATAGTGAAAAAATACTACGCATGATCAAAGACCCGCTAGGTTGACTGGCCTAGGCAAAAATAAGGGCTTCCCGGCGAACCAAAAGGGTTTGGGCAAAAATAAGGGATGAAAATGAAAAAATCTGTACACCCGGCAAGTCGAAAACCTGAAAAGGCGGCTTGGGCAAAAAAGGGTATCCCTGTGGACTGAAAACCCGAAAAGGAGGTCCAGGCAAAAATTAGGGATCAAAGTGTAACACTATGTCTCATTGGATTACCTTGCGACCAGACTTCGGTATCGACTATCAAGCTCGGACGACACTAATCAATCTGATCTACCTTCAACCAAGTAGCAAAGTGATGAGATGCTCGAGGATATAAAGGCAATAGCAGAGTTGGAACCCAGTGGGATTATTCATATAACTGTTTTTCTTTGTTTTTCACAAATTGTATAAATTCTATTGTTCGGAAGCGTTCTTTTACTAGGACGTCAGTCTCTTGTACAAAAAACGCCTATTTACAGGCCAAACTTCAAAATCAATACAATTCATCTTCAGAGAAATTTCAAACTGTTTTCCTTTTTCTATTTTGTTTTGCAAAAAACGTCCAATGTTCATTTTGATATATGCATTTGACATTAATTGTTGCTCATAAATATTTACATGCGAAACAAAAGACGAGTACTGGTAATAACAGAAACAGGGGCAAATGAGAAATGTCCAAACTGTACAGTTTCTCTGTCCACCAGGTACGAATGTAGATTTAGCTGAAGAATATGGCTGAAATACTTTCACTCCCCGCAGAGTAAGACAGTAATGATAGCTCTCCCAGCTGAGACTCACAACCGTGAATGAACCGGTAATATTCTCCCCAAGCAGAGTTTATTTACCATCAGCACTGAAAGGTCTTAATATTCCCCAACGGAGTATAAGAATATTCCTCGGCAGAATACAAAATATCCCCAGTGGAGTTTGAAAATTTTCCCAGCGCAGTCTGAAAAAGCTTCCCCAGTAGAGTTTGGAGAATTATCCCCAGTAGACTTTGGAAGATTGTCCCCAGAAGAGCTCAAAGGATTATCCCCATTAGATCCTAAAAGGTTATCCACAGTGAAGTCGCAACTGAAAGATCATCCCCAGCGGAGTTCTTTCCTTTCACAAACAGGAATTCAATCCCCAACAGGATTCGGTATCACCAGCAATGGTAATTCATCCCCAGCTGAATTTATCAGTGGAATCCTCTACAGAGCATCTCTTCCCCACAGAGTAATCTCCTCATCAGTTTATTCCCCAACGGAGTTATCCTCTCCTGCAGGTTTATTCTCACAATCATCTTTATTCGCTTCCCCAGCGGAAACGAAGAATTCAACTCTTTTCTCCATCAGCTATCCGGGATTTATTTTCCCCAGCTAAAAACATTACATTTCCATACATCATGACACATGCATATACGCATCATACAACACAATCTCATTTATTTTGAGAACATCATTGCTTGATACATGTCATGCATTACATACAGCTAACCTTTACCTTTCAGGAAGGATGCGGTCAAATTCTCATAAAATTCAAAGCTATGAAGCTTTTACCAAGTCGAATTACTGACAAGTTCTTAAATCTCAATAGAGTTTTTCTTAGTTGAATTACAGACAAGGTCCTAAATCTCGACAAAGTTCCTCCGTTGAAGTACGGACGGGTTCCTAAATCTCAGCAGAGTTTTTCTCAGTTGAATTACGGGTGAGTTCTTAAATCTCGATGAAGATGTTTCCCAAAGTCGAATTACTGACAAGTTCTTAAATCTCAACAGAGTTTTTCTCAGTTGAATTACAGACAAGGTCCTAAATCTCGACAAAGTTCCTCCGTCAAATTACAGACGAGTTCCTAAATCTCAGCAGAGTTTTCTAAGTTGAATTACGGGCGAGTTCTTAAATCTCGATGAAGATGTTTCCCCAAAGTCGAATTACTGACAAGTTCTTAAATGTCAGCAGATTTTTTCTCAGTTGAATTACAGACAAGGTCCTAAATCTCGACAAAGTTCCTCCGTCGAATTACAAACGAGTTCCTAAATCTCAGCAGAGTTTTCTCAGTTGAATTACGGGCGAGTTCTTAAATCTCGATGAAGATGTTTCCCCAAAGTCGAATTACTGACAAGTTCTTAAATCTCAGCAGAGTTTTTCTCAATTGAATTACAGACAAGGTCCTAAATATCGACAAAGTTCCTCCGTCGAATTACAGACAAGTTCCTAAATCTCAACAGAGTTTTCTCAGTTGAATTATGGGCGAGTTCTTAAATCTCGATGAAGATGTTTCCCTCCAGTCGAATTACTGACAAGTTGTTAAATCTCAACAGAGTTTTTCTCAGTTCAATTATAGACAAGGTCCTAAATCTCGACAAAGTTCCTCCGTTGAATTATAGACGGGTTCCTAAATCTCAGAAGAGAAGTTTTCTCAGTTGAATTACGGGAAAGTTCTTAAATCTCGACGAATATGTTTCCCCTCAGTTGAATTACGGGCAAGTTCCTAAATCTCAACAAAGATCAGACTTCCCCAGCGGAATCTCCTACAACAACAGGTATACAAGCTTTCTCTAAGGAATCTCTTATGCGATCGACACTCCTTCAGATGGCATCTTTAAGCCCATCCTCCCGACAGCAATCTCCAAATGGAATCTGTAAGCCCATTCTCGACATCACAAGGCTGATACCACTTCACGCGAGTGCAAATTTCTGGGCACTCTAGTGTTCAATCATCTTCCACCTTCAGATCACGAAAGGCATAAAAATCCAATCTACATCCTCAGGTTTAAGAAGATTGAACAGGGGAAGTTGTTGTACCCCAAAATTTTCCCTCCCATATTTTTCAAAACATTGCAAGAAAAATCTCCAAGTGGCTCAAAATAGTCCAAGAGTTGGTCAGACAAGCTCTTTCCTAAGGCAGTCTACCTCAAATTAGGATTTTGTGTTGCATCAAGATCCTTGAGTCCAAGTGACCCCAAGTTCTCACAAATGTCCTAATATGTTCTCAAGATCATCCATGTCAAGTTTCAAGCCTTGCAGAGGAAGTTTGCTCAGTCAATTGCTCAAAGGTCCAAAAGTCGACTGTGCTAGGGCAAAAGTCAATTGTAACCTACAAACAGTCAAACTTCAAGATTTTTTGTCAACATTCTCATTTTGAAGTATATTTCATCATTTTATCAAGGGTTGATCACGATTCATCAAAGATTGCTCAAAATTCATCAAGATTCAAAAGTTGCTAAATTAGGGTTTTGTAGGAAAGGTCAACTCAAATTTGACCAAGCATAACTTTCTCATAATTTATGAGAAATGACCCATCCAAATCTCATTTTGAAGAGGATGTAATTTAATACAATCTATCTTCATATACCAAGATCAAAAAATGCACTCACAAGAAGTTATGAATTTGGACATTATAGGTCATTTTTGAAAGCCAACAAAAACACCTTTTTTGTCAAAGCTTCTAACTTGAGAATGGAACATAAAAATTCTATGAGACCAAAATCGTTGGTTAGAGGACATCTCAAGCTTTCTAAAAAGTCCAAGAACACCTCTAAAAGTTCAAAATTGAAGAAGTTATGCATTGTTGAAGTTGGAACTTTTTGCAAAATTGCCAAAAGTCAACTATCCCCAAAACATAAAATTTTGTCAAATGGGCCCATTCTTTTTCACTTGTTTTGAGTTTGCATTGTAGTCCACGTGTTCCAGCCTTGGCCATATGTCCATATCATTTTTTTATTAATTATTTCGATTTTATTTGAATTAATTTGATTTAAATCAAAATAAATCAAATAAAAATCCAAAGGCATTTATAACAAAGATTTTGTGGTGATTTCAGGTTCCATTATGCAGCTGGCCATCATCAAATTCGTATCAAGTGAATCATGTGCAAAAAAGATTGAAATTAAGCCAATTTGGAAAGTTTGTAAAGGCAAATCAAATCAAATATCAAAGCCTTAATGGAGAGAGATTTGGACAAAGTTTGTGACCCTAATCCAATGCACAATACATAAGAAAGCAAGAGGCACGAAAATAAGGGTTAGAGATCACTGGTAGAGGCAGAAGAGAAGTTGAAAAAATCACAAAAAAGCTTGAGATCGAAATCAATGTTGGAGGCATTTTCAAGGCCCGAGACGTATCCCAATCGCTTCTTGGAAATTCTCACAAGCTAACCCGATCTAGAAAACGCGTTTCCAGCCCCCCTAGTGCACTGTAAGTCCTTCATAACATAGCCATATTCTTGATTTCGATTCGCAGTATTCTGGCATCCATTGAACAAAATAATTGCATATTTGTGATCACAAGAACATTTGCAAGCTTTTGGTATTAACGAACTTCATTTATATGATCTGTAATAAGAATCACCATGGTTAGGGTTCTTGGAGTTTTTTTGGGGTTTTCTGTTTCAGGTATAATTGGTCCATATGAAGGACATGGTTGTGATCAGGAGGTCATGACGAGTTCAACCATGTTCTTGGAATGTATTTATATGGCCTGAGGGAGATTTTGGAAGGAAGTTGCGTCCTTTGCTGCGGATAAAAATCCTCAGGTAAAGTTACAGTGATGGGAGGACAGGGATGAACTCGTGTCACCCACCCATTGGCCGGTTCAAATATTACGCGCTTTTTTTTATTTTTTTTGGCATTTGAGTTGTTTTCGTATATTATTATTTGATTGTATTATTATTAACAAACAACAACATGCCCCAGCGGTTGCCATATAAGCCTTAAAGCGTTCCAAGGCTGGAGGTCAGGGGTTCGATCCCTACCTCCAGCAAATTGCCTTTTGTCAAATGTTTTCAGGTATTCCAGTGCATATGCCAGTTTGCAACCCACCATACTCCCAAATCTGGTGGTCAATGTTGGGAGCTCACCATAAGTCAGGTCAATGCACGCACACTAGATCAAGAAAAGTCCACATGGATCAGCTTCAAATGTGCCAGGAAATTTGCTTCCAACACCTCCTAATCAGGCCCAATGCTTCTACTTTTTCTTTTATATTTTGTTATTTAATTTAATTCCTTTATTTTTATTTAATTAATTACTAACCAATCATATTTTTTCCTTTTTATCAAAAAATCATAAAAAAATATTTTTATCCAATAAATTTCAGAATTCTTTTTTTAAATAAATACTAACTAATTAATTTAGGTTTTTAGTTCTAGGAAACTTTAATTTATTTTTGTAAATATTTAAAATTAATTAGACTTAATTAGGTTTTAAATACTAATTTAATTATTTTATTTTCTTTCTTAAATTAACAAAAACCCAAAAATATGTCTTTAATTATTTTTCATTTAATTTATTTAATTTCTAGTTTAACATTTAATTTAGAATTTAATTTCTTTTCTTAAATAAAAACAATAAAAAAAACGTTTTCTTTCAAAAGGGTCAAAACCCTAATTCGCGTTCGATTTAACTTCGCGTCACGCTTTATTTATTTTTTATCCATATTGATGTATCTGCTTCCGGTATGTAATAGAATAATTAATTAGGACATTTAATTATTTTACCGCTTTATTTTATTTTATTTTCAAAGGGTTTCTTTTGGCGATGTAAATACCCGACGCCTTGTAATTTAATTTCCGCACCTTTAATTTCTGCAAATTATAAATTCTAGATGTTTGATAATAGGGTTTGCATGACAAGACTGAATGTTTAATCTTAAAATCAAATTAGATCACCCTTAACATGTGCAAAGATAAAAATAACTGAAAACGATACACTCGTACATGCGCACTCCTAGGGTACACCCCACTTGGTTGCCTTCGTACACGGTCATTGAGTATCAGTTGTTTTAGAGGTCGCCCTCTTGTCTAAAAGATCATAGTCGCCTCGAAACGGTTGCCTCGGATGTTTTTGCCTCCAACAAATGATCTAAGACATTAGGGTTACCGCTAAGGTGTCCTAACATTGCTTTAGTGACTGTATGTCCCTCGTTGGAATTGACCCTCAAACTCCAACGACGGTGCTACCTACTCACTAATAGTGAGATAGCATTGTCTAAAGGAAATTAGCAAAGAACGATTCCTTTTTCAAGTAGGTAGATAGTTCTTAGATACTTGCTCATCCAAAAACAGACTTTTTTCTCACACTTACACTCCTTTTCAAACAAAGTTTTCAAAAACACTTCATTACACTCTTGAGGACAGAAGCAAGAGTTAAATCAAAGTTTCAAAACAAATTTTTTTTCAAACCCACAAGCACATAGAAAATAATTTTGAAAACAATGAGCAAGTACCTAAGAGCCCGTGGATAACCACGGATAGAAAGGGTGCTAATACCTTCCCTTTCTATAATCTACCCCCCAAACCCGAGAAATATCTCGAAAAAGGAATTTTTTTGTGCTTTTTTCCTTTCCTTGTTGGATAAAATAAAAGTCGGTGGCGACTCTTGCTTACCGCGACATTTTGCGAAAACAAACGCAAAACGCAAACCAGCATTCCAAAAAAAAACAGTCAGTTCTTCCCACCGTATCACAACATGTATTTTTAATACCTTAAAAATTGAAATATTTAATTTTTCTACGAAATATTTTCTTTGTTTGAAATCTTTAAAGAGTGTCTCTGAAACACTTGTTACCATGACTCATATGTTAATGTCCTTGTAGTGTGTTAATAGATAAGATAGTTGTTTGTCTATTTAGTACAAATTTATGGGAAGTTAGTCTATACTTTAGAATTAGCGTTGCTGTTATTCAATTTTTCAACCATGGCTGGATTATTCCTAACTACAACGCCAGTAAAATCATCCTTATTTCCAAATATCGGGAAGTGCTTTCTATGTATATGTTCCGGCCTATTGCTTTGTCCAACTTTAAATTCAAGATTATTACAAATATTCTCGCTTCCAGGCTCTCCTCGATTCTGCCTTTCCTTGTCTCTAAGGAGCAGCGTGGTTTTGTTCACGGCAGGAATATAAGGGATTGTATTTGTCTGGGGTCCAAAGTCGTTAACATATTAGAGAAGAAGAACAGGTATGGAAACATGGCTATGAAAGTTGACATTTTGAACGCCTTCGACACCATCAGCTGAGATTTCATTCTTCAGGTGCTTAATCATTTTGGTTTCTATTCGAGATTCAACAATTGGATCTCTTCTATTATATCCTCTGCGTGTCTCTCCATAAGTTTCAATGGTGAGTTACAAGGGTACTTCAATTTCTACAGAGGCATCCGTCAAGGAGACTCGTTGTCTCCCAAACTATTTTGCCTAGCCGAGGATGTGTTGAGCCGTTTGATCAGCAAAGCAGTTTTAGAAGGATCTCTTAACCTTATTAAAGCTTCTAACTCAAACTTGGTTCCCTCTCATGTTATGTACGCTGATGACATAATTCTCTTTTGTTCTGGAAAGAAGTCCAATATTCGGGTCTTGAAGCATATTTTTAAAGATTTTTCCATTGCTTCTGGTCAGCATATTAATCTCTCAAAGTCCTTCATTTATACGGGTTCAGTGTTGGATAGGAAGAAGTCCAAAATTTCAAATGCCACTGGTTTCCAACTGGGAAATCTTCCTTTCTTGTATCTTAGGGCCCTACTGTTCAAAGGGAGAGTCAAGAAGTCTCATATTGTGCCTATTACCGACAGAATTATTTCAAAGATGTCTAGCTGGAAGGCTCGTGTCTATCTATGGATGGCCGAGTGACTCTGGTTAAGTCCATCACCCTCAGTATGACAATGATTGTGTTGTACCCCAAAATTTGCCCTCCCATTTTTCATGCAAGATACTATCCTAGGGTTTCTCGTATACTCAATTTGGCTCAAAGGTTGATCAGACATATTCTCTTCCTAGGCAGGGAAGTCAACAATTAGGGTTTGGCGTTTCTTAGAGAAAATTGAGTTTTCAAGGTTTCAAATGGTCTTCATAGGTCTTCCTATTTCTTCAAGGATGTTTAGGCCAGTTTTCAAACTTTACATTACAAGTTTGCTCAATCGTTTGGCTCAGATAACTGAAAACGATTACATTGACCCAAAAATCGACCTTTTGCGAGAGCAAGTTCAAACGATTTTAACTTCTTCATTATTCGATATTTTTGAGCGGTTCTTTTTGCGTATGATTCTCCTTGATGTCACATCCATTTTCTCTTCACAAATCAAGAGCTAATTACATGTAGAAGATCGCCAAAATTTGAATACGTTAGAAGTCGCATCATGGACTTTAACCTAATTTTAAGTAATTGTCGTCTGATTTCTAAGAATTGTGATTTCCTCAAATTACAAGGTCTTGAGACGATTATTTCTGCGTATGGTCATAAGTGATGTCGCTCACGAGTCTATCTTAAAAGATCAAAAGAAAATTGTGTTTCGAATACTTTGAAAGTTATCGATTCGTCGCAAGTCACTTGTTTGATTTCGAATGTTCTTAACCACAATTTGCTAAAGTTTGTTAATTCTACAAAATTGACGAATGGTCTAAAAGCATGTTTGTTAGACAATGAAGTTCCATTTTAGTCAAGCGTGGCGTGCGAACTCAGTTTAATTACCAATTTGACTTGGACAAGAGGTGAAGATTGGGACTGTCATTTGGATGACCATGGCTTTGGGTTTGAGTTAACCAATTTGGATTCGGATTCTTAGACATTTATTTTGTTTAAGAATTTTATTGGAGTGCAAGACGCATGGTTTATTTGATCACTTTGTGATTGCTTGAAATTCAAGAAACCAAATCATATTCTTCATGCAAGTGGCCACATCTATTTGGAATCAAAATTCAAAGATGAAAAGTTTCCATTTGACATTAATAGATCTTAAATGACCATAAAGTTTCATACTTGTTCCAAATGGTCTAAAGATTTATTAATTGTATTACCAAAGGGAAAGATTACAAGACTTCATGTTTTATTCCAAAGAAGCGACAAAGATTACATGGTCTAAAGATTACAAAAATAAAACAAATTACAACTTTCCTATTTCTTTCCCATACAAAGAAAAAAGGAATTCTTCATTATTCTTTCTCCTTCAAATATTCGACATTCTTCAACTCCTCTTTCATCACCTTTCCAAACTCATAAAACATGAAACAAAAAAAAGGAAAAAAAGAGTTAGTATATCAAAGCAATTAAGAGTGAATAAAGAATTGAAAGATTGTTAAACTCATCATTAGGGTGGTTTTTAAGAATCAGAAAAGAAGGGTCTGGTGTCCTAAAGCCTCAAACAAATTCAGTTTTATCATAGGCTAAGTTCCTATTGCAAATCTCAAAAGAATTGGTTCACAATAGACAAAAATATGCAAATAGAATTTCAAGTCCAACACAAGTTCAACAGAATTCAGCCCAAAAGGATTCAAACAGAATCTCAATTCAAGCCCAACAGATTTCAGCCCAACATGATTTAAAACAACTGAAAAAGACTCATACAATGTTTGTTTTATCATAGGCCATTGCTTATTGCAAATCACAAAGTTTAGTTTGGTTCACAATAAACTAAAAGGTGCAAAGCAGAATTCAAGCTCAACAAAATAAATAAAAAAGCCTCGTAATTATCTTATTTCAATAAAACTCAGAGATGTAATTTAAAAATCATAGGCCAAAGAAAATGGCACTGCAAAATCTCAAAAGACAATGCTTTTTTATCAAAGTCTCAACAGAAAACCAGTACAGCAAGCAATAAAAAAAAGCCTCATATCTTGTTTGTTTCAGAGAACTCAGAATTTGTAAAGTCATGTCATGGGCCAAAGCAACTTCACTGCAAAATCTCAAAGACCATGTTGTTGTTCACAGAAAAGAGAAAAAATTGAACTCAAAAAGTCATCACAGTACAACTAGCATCACAAAAAAAGTAAAGTAGGTGCAGTCCCAAAAACCAGCAAAGACACAAAATCAGTAAAGGCAACAGGCAACCATAAAGCCAGCTTTTATCAATAAGTAAACGTCCCATCAAGAAAACATTCATACAAGCAGCAAGGACAACAAATACGACCTCAAAGCAAGCAAAGTCGGCCAAGTACAAAAGCAAACAAGTACAAAGTTGAAGAAAAGCAAAGTCAGCACCAATGTTATTACAGAAAATAAGGTGAAATGAACAGAAAAGCCATATTATAAGAAGCAGAGCCACGATTCACAAGGGACAGGATTTTTTTTCACCACAAAAAAAATACACAGAGGCAAAAAACCCAATACAGAAAACAACTAACCATCAAACCCTTCAAACTCATTTACAGGAAAAACAGAACCAAGCCCAAAACTTTCCATATTGTTCAAACCAAATACCAAGTAAAAGATATACAGAACAGAACCACAAACCCTAACCTACTTCATCATTTTCTCAAATAACCAACCCCTCAAAATCGTTTTCAAGATTCCTTCAACAAATCAGCAAAAATATACAGTCACGGAACATACAAACAAAATACAAACCGCATGCAAAAAACAATAAAACCCTAAACATATTTTTCATCATTTTCAAAAAAAACCTAAGCCCTTCAGAATAACTGAAAAGTAGAGAGAAGAGTAGAGGAAAGATCTCACCCATATTTTTAAAGATCTTCGCAATCGGAGCTGTTAGGGTTCTATTTTCCCTTTCGCGATCTGTCCGATTTGAGAGAACATCTGCAAAATCCAGTCACGGATTAGTAAATAGGAGGGAGAGAGGAAGCAGAAAATGTAAAAAAGGCTGAGTTTGGAACGTCGCCACCGTGAGGTGATTTCTGGCGTGACCTCTTTATCATCTCTGGTGAGGAGAACAATAGAGAACGAGAGAGAAAGTAAAACGAGAGAGAGAGAGGGGGCGTTTCTAGTAAAAATGACAAAGCCCTTTGTCATTTTGTTTTGTTCTTTTTTTATTTTTTGCATTTTTCTTTGGGCTTTAACCAAAAACCATCCAGCCCAATGCCTTTACTCACGCCCACCCCCCTGCTTACTGCCTACCACGCAAGCCCAATAATCTTTTCTTTTATTTCTTGTTCAAAAAAACTGCTTGGACCTAAAAACCAAACAAAAGCAGATTTTACTTCCTCACACCTCCCAAATTTATTTTTAACCCCTAACCTTTTTTAAAATTTTTGTTTTTTATTTTCTTTCTTTTTTTTATTATTGTTATTATTATTAGTATTATTATTAATAATATTATTTTTATTACTAATAAAAATCCAAAAAATATTTACATTTTATTATTTATATTTACTTAGTTCATTTATGTTAGACAAAATTTGCTAAAGTTTGTTAATTCTACAAAATTGTTAGTTCTTAACCACAATTTGCTAAAGTTTGTTAATTCTACAAAATTGACTAATGGTCTTAAAGCATGTTTGTTAGACAATGAAGACCCATTTTAGTCAAGCGTGGCGTGCAAACTCAGTTTAAGTACCAATTTGACTTGGACAAGAGGTGAAGATTGGGACTGTCATTTGGATGACCATGGCTTTGGGTTTGAGTTAACCAATTTGGATTTGGATTCTTAGACATTTATTTTGTTTAAGAATTTTATTGGAGTGCAAGACGCATGGTTTATTTGATCACTTGTGATTGCTTGAAATTCAAGAAACCAAATCATATTCTTCATGCAAGTGGCCATATCTATTTGGAATCAAAATTCAAAGATGAAAAGTTTCCATTTGACATTAATAGATCTTAAATGACCATAAAGTTTCATACTTGTTCCAAATGGTCTAAAGATTTATTAATTGTATTACCAAAGGGAAAGATTACAAGACTTCATGTTTTATTCCAAAGAAGCGATAAAGTCATACATGTTCAACTACAAAAATAAAACAAATTACAACTTTCCTATTTCTTTCCCATACAAAGAAAAAAGGAATTCTTCATTATTCTTGCTCCTTCAAATATTCCACTATCTTCAAGTCCTCTTTCATCACCTTCCCAAACTCATAAAACATGAAATAAAAAAAGGAAAAAAAGAGTTAGTATATCAAAGCAATTAAGAGTGAATAAAGAATTGAAAGATTGCTAAACTCATCATTAGGGTGGTTTTTAAGAATCAGAAAAGAAGGTTTTGGTGTTCTAAAGCCTCAAACAAATTCAGTTTTATCATAGGCCAAGTTCCTATTGCAAATCTCAAAAGAATTGGTTCACAATAGACAAAAAGATGCAAATAGAATTTCAAGTCCAACACAAGTTCAACAGAATTCAGCCCAACAGGATTCAAACAGAATCTCAATTCAAGCCTGTTGTACCCCAAAATTTGCCCTCCCATTTCCTCAACCTTTTCTCATCACAAGACCCTTGGAGCTCAAGATTCAGTTAGGGTTTCCTCTGCTCAAGACTTCTCCTTGCACTGTTGATCCAAATTAGGGTTTGTGTTTGCACAAAGATATTTTGACCTAAAATGCTTAAGATGACTTTCATGCTTCATGTTGGACTCCCAAGTTTATCCACACCAAGTTTCAAGTCTTGATTCCAAATTTTGCCCAGTCAATTGGACAGTTGACCTAGAAATCAACTGTATTGGGGAAAAAGTCAACTGTGGCCAATTGACAGTCAAATCTCATGAAAATTGACCCACATCAACATTATGAACTCACATGGACCATTTGATCAAGTTTGGATCACAATTCCACAAGAAATTTGATCAGATCACCAAAAGGGCAAAATGGTCATTTTTAGGGTTTTGACTGCACAAAGGTAATTTTTGATTGTTTGACCTAGCCAATGGCAAAACAAGCTCACATATGGACTCAAGGACCCCATGGAATTGTTTTGACATGCTCAACAAGTTCAAAAGATCCCAAATGCACAAGATTGACAGTTGAATTTCCCAGTCAATTGATCAATTTTGACTGTATACTGAAAAGTCAAACTTTGACTTTTTGGTCAAAATCAAGTGTCAAGATTCATTTTTCATCAAAACATTCCAAATCATGAAACTTGTTCATCAAGAAATCAAGAATTGCAAATTAGGGTTTGAAATGAAGATTTTTCATAACTTAGAATTTTTCTAAGTTATGAAAAACCCTAATTGTTTCCTAACTTTGTCCCACTTTCTCACCAAGATTCATTTGGATTCAAGCAAAAGTCAAAACATGAAAGTTGTAGCCTATTGCAAAATCTACAACTTTGATTCACAAAGTTTTCCCAAAAGAAGCTTGTAGCTCAAGTTACAATATTTGGAACAAGGGTACCAAACCATTCTTAACTTAGAGAAAATTTGGCCTATTTTAGGCAAGGTTTTTACCTAACTTCAAGACCATTTTTCACATACTTCCACTTGGAATTTCAATTTGCATTTCAAATATGGATTGTAGTACACATTCCAAGCTTTCCAAAATGTCAAAGAACTCATCAAACAACTTCATGGTTAGGGAGAATCGAATTTTGCAATATGGGAAAAACTCACTTTGTTCATGACCAAATTACATGTCCATACACTTAGGCAATTTTGAACTCAGCTTGCATTTCTTGATTACAGGCCCTAAATCCCTTTTGCACTCATAAATTTAATGCAAAATCTTTGTGCCAAGACCATATTTTATGTGTTCAAGCATTACCTAAAGGATTAGTCCCAAATTAGAAAAAGCATAATGTCCATTTTTGCAAAAGTGAACTTTATGTCAAAATGCAAATCCAAGCAAGTACAGTTAAGATCTCTTTGGCACAAGTTTATGTGCTAATTACACTGATCAAGACTAAGTTTGCAGCACATTAGGGGGGCCTCTACCTGTCTAAAAACTCAAGTGGACTTTGCTTGCTTAAGGGTGAAGAAACATAGCATAACATCTACCAACTATCATTCCTGTAAACCAAGCCTTAAGAAAATACTTTGTACACATCCTAAACATCCATTCTGAGCTAGAACACGAGCCAACCAAGTCCCAAACACTCTCATTCACAAAATCACCATTGAACTGCACAAAAACAGGGTCTGCTGCAGTTTGAATCCCACAACTCATTTCCATCGTGCATTCTTGCTAAAACCACTTCAAACACCTTCCCTACCATCAATGCAAACTATCCAAAGCATTAGAAGTGGACTGTAACTCCTCTAATCAGTTTGGCCATTTTCATTTTCTTGTTTTGCAGTTGAAGTTCCATAACACGATTCAACTAGTTTCAAAGCAAAGTAAAGCTTGGAATAGCATCCCTGGACCTCAAGGAAGTTGTACCAATCATCACCTTGCACTGAAAGTACCTCAATCATCAGATACAACTTCAACTGAACAGGTAAGTTCATGAACTCGTATCTCTCTATCCAGGCATTGTTAGCTTTAGGTTTGTGAAGAAAATATGTCACATTCATAGCCCTGAACATGCCCATGTAGTTATTTTTCATTTATGTTACGTGTGCCATGAGAATTTGATGTCTGAACATTGATAAAAAATTAGGTTAAGATTTGGGAATGGAGAAATTCTCTCTCATTTTTGAGAGTTAGATCAAGTTTTTGGTATGTATGGATTCGTTGCTTGATGCTGAACATTTTTGATGTTGTGAGTTTTCATTAAAAAGCCAGGAATCAAGATGTTTGAATCAGGTTACAAAACGCGCGTTTTTTGAACATTGTTTGCTGGAGGTTGAAGAAGACAGGTTCTGGGCTGGGCCTGGAATGTGTTTCCTTTTCACACCACATTTTCACACACACACCCCCTAGGCCCATTATGCTTATTTTTATGATTTTTTGACATTTTCTTTTTTGTTCTGACTTATTTATTTTTTCTCATAATATTAAAAATATAAAAATTATTTTTTAAACCATTTTTGTATTTATTAAGCATTTTTTTGTTTAAATTGATATTTTGTACATAAATAAATACATAAATACATTTTTACTTAAAATACTAAAAATAATGTAAACACATTTATTTTTCATTTTTTATTTTATTTTATCTTCTGAAAATATTTTATATAAAATATACTTTTTTTTATAAATATTAAATATTATTAATTTTGTACATATAATATATTTAGTAAATAATAATAATACATATATATTTATTAGCATATTTAGGGAAAAAATACAAAATATATACATTTTTACTTTTATTAATATTTAACATAAAAAATACCTTTTTGACAAATATACCTCATTTTCATTTTATTTTTGTATATAATAAATAAATATTGTACACATTAAATAATTAATACTTTTATTTAATAAAATTAGGGTTTTGCCCTAAACATAAAAATACCCAAAAATTAATACTTTTTATTTTATTTGACGCATAAAAATACTTTTTTTTTCATACATATAAAAAAAACATTTTTGCATCTTGCATATTTATTCTTATTTTATTTAATTATTGTACATTAATTAATTTGTATAATTCCCAAATTGATGTAATAGTCTAGGTTTAAATTCCTTGGCAAAAAACCCCATTTGAACATTTGTACCCCCCTTCCCATATATTGTGTTGTAATAACTTAGTAACTTTATTTTTCGCACTTTAACGCTTTCTAATTATACCATGTTAGAATTAGGGTTTGTATGCGAATCAAAAACAACAAAAATAGTTTAACCTAATTTCAAGATAAACAACCATGAAAATGGACAACACTAATCACACTTGCACCCCTAGGGTATTCCACTTGTTGCCTTCAATAAATGGGCCATATTGCATGTTAAGTATCATTGGGCCAAAACAAAACAAAATCAAATGATCATAGTCCCTCGATGACGCTTTCGAAAGTTGCCTAAAAATGATCAAGCCCCTTAAAGGAAAAATTGCCCAAAGATACTTGGCACCATTGCAATTATGGTCTAAACGATGACCCGCGCCCGTCCCTTTCACATCCTAACACAAGATTGTCCACCAAATGCAATGGTGGAACAAAATTGTTAAAAGGGTTAAAAACATAGGAGAAATCTTTGAGAAATTTAGGAGTAGACAAACTCTTAGTTACTTGAATCAAACTTGCAAAACAAAACACTTGCCTATTTTCTAAACCACATATCACTACACTTTCAAAAACAACTTTCAAAAACAAATGAAAACCTTTTTCAAAAGACATACACCTTTGTATACATCCCAACATGGATCATTACAAAGGTTGCCACCACATTGGCTTCTTTTCAAAACATTTTTCAAACCCACACACACAAAGCACCATTTCAAACAATTGAAAATCAAAGGCAAGTGATCTAAGCAAGTAACTAAGAGCCCATGGATAACCATGGATAGAAAGGGTGCTAATACCTTCCCTTCCTATAATCTACTCCCCGAACCCAAGAAAACATCTCAAAGGTTTTTGCTGTGCTTTTTAACCTTTCCTTAGGATAAAATAAAAAGTCGGTGGCGACTCTTGCTCAACCGAAACATTTGCGAAAACAAACGCAAAACCATAGTCAGTTCACCCACCGTATCACAAAGCCCAACAGATTTCAGCTCAACATGATTTAAAACAACTCAAAAAGACTCATACAATGTTTGTTTTATCATAGGCCATTTCTTATTGCAAATCACAAAGTTTAGTTTGGTTCACAATAAACTAAAAGGTGCAAAGCAGAATTCAAGCTCAAAAAAATTTAAAAAAAGCCTCATAATTATGTTATTTCAATGAAAACTCAGAGATGTAATGTCAAAATCATAGGCCAAAGATAATGGCACTGCAAAATCTCAAAAGACGATGCTTTTTTATCAAAGTCTCAATAGAAAACCAGTACAGCAAGCAATCAAAGAAAATCCTCATATCTTGTTTATTTTAGAGAACTCGGAATTTTTAAAGTCATGTCATGTGCCAAAGCAACTTCACTGAAAAATCTCAAAGACCATGCTTTTGTTCACAGAAAAGAGAAAAAATAGAACTCAGAAAAGTCATCATAGTACAACTAGCATCACAGAAAAAGTACAGAAAGTACAGCAGGTGCAGTCCCAAAAACCAGCAAAGCCACAAAATCAGTAAAGGCAACAGGCAACCATAAAGCCAGCTTTTATCAATAAATAAATGTCCCATCAAGCAAACATTCATACAAGCAACAAGGACAACAAATACGATCTCAAAGCAAGCAAAGTCGGCCAAGTACAAAAGCAAACAAGTACAAAGTTGAAGAAAAGCAAAGTCAGCACCAATGTTATTATAGAAAATAAGGTGAAATGAACAGAAAAGCCATAGTATAAGAAGCAGAGCCACGATTCACAAGGGACGGGATTTTTTTTCACCATAAAAAAAATACACAGAGGCAAAAAACCCAATACAGAAAACAACTAACCATCAAACCCTTAAAACTCATTTACAGGAAAAATAGAACCAAGCCCAAAACTTTCCACATTGTTCAAACCAAATACGAAGTAAAAGATATAAAGAATAGAACCACAAACCCTAACCTACTTCATCATTTTCTCAAATAACTAACCCCTCAAAATCATTTTCAAGCTTCCTTCAACAAACCAGCAAAAATATACAGTCACAGAACATACAAACAGAATATAAACCGCATGCAAACAACAACAAAATCCTAAACATGTTTTTCATCATTTTCAAAAAAAAAACTAAGCCCTTCAGAATAACAGAAAAGCAGAGAGAAGAGTAGAGGAAAGATCTCACCCATATTTTTAAAGATCTTCGCAATCGGAGTCGTTAGTGTTCCATTTTCCCTTTCGCAATCTGTCCAATTTGAGACAACATCTGCAAAATCAAGTCACAGATTAGTAGATAGGAGGGAGAGAGGAATCAGAAAATGTAAAAAAGTTTGAGTTTGGAACATCGTCTTCGCTGTCACCGCCGTGAGGCGATTTCCAGTGCGGTTGCTTTATCATCTCCGGTGAGGAGAATAATAGAGAACGAGAGCGAAAGTAAAACGAGAGAGAGAGAGAGAGAGAGAGAGAGAGAGAGAGAGCGTTTCTAGTAAAAATGACAAAGCCCTTTGTCATTTTGTTTTGTTCTTTTTTTATTTTTATTTTATTTTCCTTTGGGCTTTAACCAAAAACCATTCAGCCCAATGCCTTTACTCACGCCCACCCCCCTACTTACTGCCTACCACGCAAGCCCAATAATCTTTTCTTTTATTTCTTGTTCAAAAAAACTGTTTGGACCTAAAAACCAAACAAAAGTAGTTTTTACTTCCTCACACCTCCCAAATTTATTTTTAACCCCTAACCTTTTTTTAAATTTTTGTTTTTTATTTTCTTTATTTTTTTTATTTTTTTTATTATTATTATTATTATTATTATTATTTTTATTACTAATAAAAATCCAAAAAATATTTACATTTTATTATTTATATTTACTTAGTTCATTTTTCTTCATAAAATAAAAGAACAAAAAAACATTTTTCTTTAACAAATTAACTTCCATTTTTTTTATATATTTAGATAATTAGTTTTAATTATTATTGTATTACTTTCTTGTAAATTAAAATCAATTTAGAATTTAGGACTTTTATTTAATTAATGTTATTTACTAGTTTAATTAAATTCACAAAAAAACCTTAAAAACTTGTTTTCTTTAATAAATTAATTTCTTTTATTAACTCGATCTTAGTCTTCTTTTTTAGTTAATTTTCCTATTTTATTTAATTACATAAAAAAAACCTTTCATGAAACCCAAACAAAAATCACATTTCTTTATATTTACATTCTTGTATATTTATTCATTTTTGTACATTATTTATTCAATTCTTGTACAAATTCAATATGGTTGTAATAGATAATTAGGCTTTATTTTCTTACAATCCCCATTTATAATTTGTACACCCCCTGCCACAAATATTGTAATAGCGTAGTAATTTTAAATTTCGCAATTTATCGCTTTATATGCAAATGTTAGTAATTAGGGTTTGTATGGAAAGACTAAAACCAATCAATTAGAAAACCCTAATAAAAGACAAAACCAAGCATGAAAAACAATACACTTGCACACAAGCACCCCTAGGGTAAATCCACTTGGTTGCCTTACAAAATGGCCATATTACGCATGTGAAGTATCTTAGCAAAAACAAGCAAAATATAAGATCATAGTCCCTCGATGACGCTATCTATGTTGCCTTAAAATGATCTTAGTCCCTAAAGAGAATGCTAAGATACCTTGCAACATTGCTAATCATGGTTATACGATGACCCACGCCCGTCCCGTTTACATCTAAAGATAGGGTTACTTGCCAAATCAATGGTAAGATAACAATGTCAAAGGAAAAGGAAATGAACATGAAAGACTTTTGAGTAGGTAGAGCGCTCCTAATTACTTGCTTAATTTCAAAACAAAGCATCCTTGCTATTTTCAAAACAAACACTTACACTTTCAAAACATCTTATAAACTTGAAAACATTTTCGAAAGATCAACATCTTTGTATACATTCTTATGAACGAGAATCATTACAAAGTTTTTCTAAACAATGGCCTCTTTATGAAATACTTTCAAAAAACCACACAAATCACAATTTCAAACAAAAGCAAGTGATCTAGAAAGTAACTAAGAGCCCATGGAAAACCATGGATGAAAAGGGTACTAATACCTTCCCTTTTCATAATCTACCCCCCGAACTCAAGAAATAATCTCAAAGGTCTTTTCTGTTCTTTTTCACCTTTCCTTTTGGATAAAAGAAAAGTCGGTGGCGTCTCTTGCTAACCGCAACATTTGCGATAAAACGCAAAACACCCAAGTCAGTTCTCCCACCGTATCACAGGATGCTGTCAATGTTTATGATTGGCTGGTTTCTAACCTTAAAAGAGTTGAAAAGGCTTGCAGGAACTTTATCTGGACTGGTAGCACTAACAATAGATCGATATGTGTAGTCTCATGGAAGAAAATTTTTCATCCTTTTGATAAAGGTGGGCTAGGTTTGACGTCTCTTATTAGTCTTAACGAAGCAGCGAATTTGAGGTTGCTCTGGGAATTGATCAATAGTAAGGGGGATTGGGCCATTCTTTTAAAGAATAGAATTATTGGATCCTATGTTATTATTAAGTATCATATTTTTTCATCAATCTGGACCAATTTAAAGGTTGAATTTCATACCATTCTCAATAATTTTGGTTGGTGTATTGGCTCTTGCAGCAAGGTTAAGTTCTTGACATATTCCTGGGTAAGTGACTCTCTCATCGTGGATACAGACATGGAGATGCTTCGACATAATGGTATAAATCCTTTCATTCATATTTTGGATTTATCTTCTCGTGGTCAATGGAACATCTCGGAGGAGTGGTACTCTTGGTTCCCCTTTCTGCAGTCGAGAATTTCTAATTATTACCCTCCTTCGAATGATGTGGATGATTTCCTCGATTAGAACCATAAAACTACTGGTTGGCTTTCTTTAAAGTATGCTTACTATTTTAAATATAAATAGGCCCCTGTGGTCCCTTGGAGCAAAGTTGTTTGGCATATTAGTATTCCCCTAGAAAATCTATCACGGTGTGGTATTGCTTTGGCCTCTCATTGCCCCTTGTGTTGCGTTAGCATCGAAACTCTTTAACACATTCTCTTTGAGTGCAATTTTTCCAGAATTCTATAGAAATGGTTGGTGGGAAAGTTGCATTTGTCCAAGAAACATAACTCCATTACCGGGTGGCTGGACTTTTGTTGTTGTAACAAGTCTCCTCAATCTTCTTTGGTTCTTTGTGCTGCAATAATAAATACTCTTGTACAGATTTGGTACGTCAGAAATCTTGCGAAGCACCACTGGAAGTTGACTCACCCTGCAATTGCGATAAACTGGATCTCTGTTCAGGTGCAATTGTCCGACAATATTTCTGTTAAACCTGATGGTTTAAGTATGTTGGTGTTGTACCCCAAAATTTTCCCTCCCATATTCTTCAAGATTTGTCAAGATCAATCTTCAAATGCTTCAAGATTCCTCAAGGGTTGCACAGTCCAATTGCCTCCTAAGGCAGTCAAAATTAGGGTTTTGGTTCTTGCAAGGAAGTTGAGGTTTTCAGTGGTCCAATCAAGTCCCATATGCCTATATACATTGTCAAGCATCTACATGCCAAGTTTCAAGACTCACAGCATCAAAGTCCACAGTCAAAAGGCCTATTTGGTTCACAATCAACTGCAGGGGCAAAATGGTCATTTGGCAGTCAAAAGTCAAAAAATTTGGTCAACATCTTATTTTTAGGACACAATCATCATTTGATCAAGTCTTGATCATGATTCCACAAGCATGGCGACCAAGGCATAACTTTTTCATGGTTCATCAGAAAAATCCCATACAATGCTCATTTTGAAGGGGATGACATTTCCTACAACTCATCTTCACATTCCAAGTCCAAGAAATTCTCTCACAAAAAGTTATCAATTTCTACATTATAGGTCAATTTCAAAAGTCAACAAAAAGGCATTTTAATTCAAAGACCATAACTTGAGATTGGTAAATCCAAATGACATGGTACCAAATGCATTGGTTAGAGGACTTCAAGACCTTTCCAAAATGTCCAAGAACATATTCATATGATCAAAATTGAGCAAGATATGCATTAGAGAAGTTGGGAAATTTTTGTGAAATGGCAAAAGTCAACTATCCTTAAAACTTCAATTTTTGACAAAAGGGCCCACTTTCTTCCACTTGATTCAGCCTTGTCATGCCATACACGTGTCCCATGATTAATTTCAAGATCAAACATTTATTTTTCCATTTTTATTTAATTTTTATTAATTTAATTCATTTTAAATCCATAATAATTCAAATAAAATCAAAAAAATTAATGGAATGGCATCTTGGTGACTTGAATGACTTTTATGTGTCATGTTCCAGCTAGCAATTTCGTGCCAAACCTTTTGGTGCATAAAATCTTGAATTTGAACCAAATATGGAAGGTTCTTTAATGGTGGTCAACCAAGATCTCAAGCCTTCAATACACAAGGTTAAGGCTCAACTGCTGACCTAATTTCATTCATACCTACATAAGCAAGCGTGACAAACCTAATTCACAACCTAGAGATCACTGAAACGGCCAGAGCAAAAGTGCAAAGTTGTCAAAAAAGTGTGAGATCAAAAGGGGTGTTGCAAGCATTTTCAGATTAAAAGGAGAGCGTGACATCCTTCCTTGCCATCCCCTGAAGCCAAAGTGACCACAAACGCATCCTAAGACCACCTATCAAGCACTGTAAGTTCTTCCAAACTCACCCCTGTACACGAAACTTGAACTCTCTATTCTTGCATTGTTTCTCAAAAATATTGGCATAATCATGTTGCTTGTTTGATTTCTGACGTAACTGCATTATCCAATTTGGTTTTTAGGCCCTGAATCGTGGTGCCCGATTCTAGGGTTCATCTTTTTGCGTTTTAGGTATTTTGACTACAGGTGAAATTAGAACAAAGCATGGGTATGGATGGATTCAGGGGACATGGACGAGATCAACCATGGTTTTGAAATGGGTTTTCATGGCCTAGGGACGATTTTCAGAAAGGCCTACGAAACTACCTGCGGATAAAAATCCGCAGGTAAAAAACCAGTATCAAAGGAAGAAGACGCTGACGCGTCCCCCTCTCATTCGTCCGTTTAAAATAACGCGCATTTTTTTTTCAGGCTTTGTTTTGATTTATCAATATAATAATTATGTATTGTTATGATAACAAATGAAGGCAAGTGGCTCAGTGGAAGGACGCGCTGGCAAATGATCACTGGGACCTGGGTTCGAATCCCAGGTCCCCCAAAATATTTATTTGTTCTTTTCTTCACATGATCTCATGCAACGCTATACAAGGCATTCCACCATAGGTCTCAATCATCCAGGCGCCAGGTGTTTACAAGAAGCGATCCAATGGCTTATAGTGGACGACCACCATGTATCCAGTCAACACGTGCTACAGAGAATTCAGAAAGTCAACAGGCCTGAAAGCTTAATGGGCTAGAATTTCTAAACAATTCCTCAAATCTGGCCCAAACCCCCCCCCCCCCCCTTGGGTTTGCATTTCTTTTTTTATTTTATTTTCTCTCTTTCATTTGCTTTATTTATTTTTATTGTTTTTTTAATTACTAACCAGCAAATTAATTAAACCTTTTCATAAAAATTCAAAAAAAACTAAAAAATGTAAATATTTCATTTATTACTATTATTAATTTCACTCTTTTATTTTGTAAATAAATTCTAAATATAATTAACTTAGTTTAATTAGAATAATTTTAATCTTTTTTCATAATAAATAAAAATGAATTAGACTTAGGTTTTATTTGTGACACTTTTAATTTCTTTTTTTATTTTATTTCATTAAAAAACATAAAACATAAAAAACATTTTTTCTTTTAATAAATTAATTAATTAGTAATTAGGCCTAATATCATTAATTTAATAAAAAGGACAAATCTCATTCTTTTCTCAAAAAGGGTCAAAACCCTAAGGACGTCCCGATTCAACCTTTCGCGCGTATATTTACTTTAATTCATTATTTTGATTATGTATCTGCTCAGAAATGTAATAGTTAATTAGGACCTCCTTTATCGCTTTATTTATTTTCTCGCAGTTTATTTTTTCCAAACGGGTTTGTTTTTGGCGATGTATAGACCCGCGCCTTGTAATAGCGTAGATTTACCTTTCCGCACTTTATTTTCCGCACTCTTAACTGTTAAAAATGCATGAAAGACTTGTATGAAAATAAAACCAACTCGTAGCTCACAAAAAACATGTACAAGATAAATATGAACTGAAACGACACACATGCACATGCCACTCTTAGGGTACGCCTCACTGGTTGCCTCGAAAGTGGTCGTCAAGTATAGGGTGTTTTAGAGGTCGCCCTCCTGTCTAAGATCCAGTTGCCTCGAAACGGTTGCCTCGGATAAAAAAGGATCTAGGACATTAGGGTTACCGCTAAGGGGTCCTACTATTGCTTTGGTGACCACACATGCCCCTAATAATCGAATTGACCCGAATAACTCCAACGATGGTGCTACCTACCTCTCAATGGTGGGATAGCACTATCTAAAGGACTCTTACACAGCCTAATTCCTTAGAGTAGGTAGATTTCTCCTGGGTACTTGCTCTCTCTCAAACAAACAAAAATACTTTTCACACCTACACTTTCAAAAACGTTTTCAAACAAATTTTTCATACACTCTTGAGGACAGATACAAGAGTTACTTAGGAATTTTTCAAACGAAACTTTTTCAAAACCCACACACACTTGAAAAGCAAACAATTTTTGAAAACATAAGAGCAAGTACCTAAGAGCCCGTGGATAACCACGGATAGAAAGGGTGCTAACACCTTCCCTTTCTATAATCTACCTCCTAAACCGAGAAACATCTCGAAAAGGAATTTCGCTGTGCTTTTGTCCTTTCCTTGTTGGAGAAAATAAAAGACGGTGGCGACTCTTGCTTACCACGACATTTCGCAAACCAGCATTAAAAACAGTCAGTTCTATTTCCACCGATCACAGAACTGGCGACTCTGCTGGGGATATTTATAAGTGAGGTGTACCTTAGGATTAGATCACCATGTTTTCAACTGTATGCTTTGAATGCTTTAATATCGTGGGCTTGTATCGGAGTTTTATAGATCCTAACCCGGATCTGGGGATACCCTTTAGAAGTAGCAACAAACTGTGAGGGAACTGTGCGGGGTATACCGACATGGTTGAAGCATTTGCTACATTGATGTGGCACTTTGGTGAGTACCGGTAACCCTTGAGTCAAGTCAAGGAGAGTACGGGGCCGCCGCATGGTGTCGTGAAGCATCAACTGACCTTAGAACCTTACTTGACCATCCTGGCCTCTTTAGGGGTAGTGAGATAACCGACTTTGATGCAGTCCGAAGTTGGTAGATACTCGATACTACACTCATTGAGGGTTGTTTTCTTGGAATATTTTGGTCGCCAGTTAAGTGGCTAAATCAAAACAATGAACATAGAAAATAATCCAATGATATTGAGCTCCTTAGAACCCGGTTACTATTCATAGGACAGGTTTGGAGCCAACTAACTTCAAAAGGGTACTTACCTACGAACCCCATGCAAGCCTAAACCTAAGGACTTGTGTGCTTTGTGTGAATATGACTGTCTGTATATACACTTGCTTACTTTTGCATCCATGCATACACATCATAACATCATACCATAGCATCTCCTTAACCATTTCAAGGATCTCAAGGGTTTGTGATGCAGGTCAGGATGAACCAAATGTCTAGCAAGGGGCAAAGGGGATTTATTTTCCTCTAGCCAAGGTTGTTTGGAGATCAAAATATGATGACTTGAGTCAGGGGCTATGACCCACTCGATATGGTGAGCTTTGACTCTTGAAGAAGGACTCTCAACAACATGAAGTTCCTTCAATCAAGCTACCAGATTCTAACAATTTTCTTGTTTACCCCGCGAGATCCTTGAAAACATTGCATGCATACATACATATCATTGCATTACAGGTACACTTTTTACAGGTCACTTACCATCCTCGTTGTTTATTTCAGCATTGGCTTCCCAACAAGACAACCAGGATCTTCATGCTCAAGAGACTCGGTTCGGGGAGATCCTCCTAAATCTATCCAAGGGGCAGGAAGAACTGAGAGCACTCCTTATGGGGACTTTGGTCAGGAACAGTCCAGAAGACGATAAGGACGAACGGCTGAAACGTCTGCAAGCTGAGGTAGATACAATGAGAACCCAGATGTTGGGGCAGATGGCTCTCATTTAAGACTTAGCTCAAAGACAAGAAGAGCTCAGGGTTCTCGTCAACCAACTGCTTCGGGATAACCAACTGGGGCAAACATCTAAGGTTGAAGAGCCAGTCATCATTAAATTCCCTTTGAGACAAGAAGACAAGGGAAAAGCTCCTCAACTTGCTTCAGGGTCACAAATTTAGCATCAACCTCACCAGCTTCAGCAAGACAGTATGAAGCAAGTAGTCAGGGTTGGAGACCAAACCGGTAATCAGCCTCCAAGAAGTCAAAGGTTTGGTTCAATGAATAGGACTCTCCAAGCTGCTACCACATCACAGGTTCAACCACAACCTCGCCCAGAACAACGGGTTGATCAGAGTAAGCCCCGAAGGCAATTTACCAAGCTCAACACGTCGTTGTCTCAAGCTTTACAACAACTGTTGAGGTTGAATTTGGTAACTCTAAGGGCTCCTCCCCGGAATCCCAACATTTCTGCTCCTACTTATCATCCCAATAGAAGATGTGCATACCACTCTGATGGTCCGGGACATGACACAAACGACTGCTGGTCTCTGAAGAACAAGATCCAGGACCTGATTGATGAAGGAGCAGTGGAATTCACCCAAGATGGCCAGGCTGAGTTCTTCTACTATCCCGGTAAGGTTCACCATTTGAAGTGACAAGTCCTGAGACGAGAAAACTTTTGTTCATTCGAATGTTCAAGTTGTATTTTTTCTTTGATTGTTCAAACAATTATTGTCATAGCAAACTTTATTACTTTATCAATGCATCGCATATGTCTGTTTTGAATCAATATATTCACATTCGCTATATTCAAACTGCTTTCTTTTTTTGATGTCAACTCTCGATTAAATTCTAAGCCTTTTGAGGGAGGATGACGAAAACGATACCACGATCTTTACAGTATGCTTTTGAACAGACCCCGCTGATGAGGTCTAGGCATTGTTTCAATTCCTAAACACTGGAGTAATAAGGAAGATAATCCCTAGTCAACCCCTTTGAGCCAAAGAAGTTGGAGTTTTTCTTTTCGAAAATTAAAACCCTTAATCATAACCTGGGGCAGGGTAGTTGTCTCAGTTGATCCAGGTGCACAATGAATGACATCAAAGGAGTCCTTCCAAAACAAAAGACAGGGATGGTTCCGAATAATCATAAAGACAGGCAGTCATTATCTCTCGAAGAATAAAAACCCAATAAGTCAAAACCTATGAAGGAGACTTACAAAACTGGGGCATCCCGCTGACTGTAAATTCAAAAAGAAACAGTTCAGGCAAAGAACAGGGATAACAAAATCAAAAAAAAGAAGGAGGTCCTACAAACCCTCAACCAAAAAATAAATGACTGCCTATTCAAAATAAACTGTCAATGTCCGAACCATCACCGGAATATCAGAGCAAAGACTCAAACAAGGTCTAACGCACGATCAACTGAGTTTAGGTTTGGAGAACATCACGAAGAACGGGTGGGTACAGATATAATTTGAGCCTTTATCCTTTGTTTCTTAAACCATGAACCAGACCACACTACAACCTTTAAAAGTCCTAGCTGAAGCATGGGTTTAGTTCGAAAGCATACTGTTACGAAAGGTATCCTGACTCCTTAAGGCTTACGATAAAATAACGAGTTGACATCACAGTTTACAAAAAATTCACTTGTTTTTATGGAAAAATGCATTTTTAAAAACTTCAAGACAGACATAAGCTTTGCATTTTCAATATAACGTTGCTTGCATATGACTATTTGTTTGAACAGCATAGAAGTTCGCACGACGAATGTCTAATGAACAAAAGCACCTCCAATCAAGGGGCATGGCATTGTCCATCATCTGGGGCAGTTGAGTCAAGATTCAGAGAATCTCTCAAAAGGTCAAGTAGCCTGGGGCAAATCTCCATCTGAATCACTTGGGACATTGGATATGAATTCCAACAACGAATCTTGCACGATCAAACAAACATCTTCTGGTAGCATGGTAACACAATGCTACTGACAGTGACAAATCCCTGCACTCTGAGAGCACGGACATAATCGAAAAAATACTACACATAATCAAAGACCCGCTAGGTTGACACGCCTAGGCAAAATAAGGGCTTCCCGGCGAACCAAAAGGGTTCGGGCAAAAATAAGGGCTGAAATGAAAAAATTTGTACACCCGGCAAGTCGAAAACCTGAAAAGGAGACTTGGGCAAAAATGGGTATCCCGGTGGACTGAAAACCCGAAAGGGCGGTCCAGGCAAAAATTAGGGATCAGAGTGTACGACTATGTCCCATCATCTCGTCACTCGCCTACCAGAAGAAGATTTGTCAATCGGCAGTCATCAAGCACCTCTACAGGTACCTTCTCCCACAAAAGCTGGGGCAATCAGAATTGTCCAAACGGTACAAGCTGCTTTGTCCCCAAGGTACCAAGGTAGGTTCGGCTGAAGAACGTAACCAAGATACCTCCACTCCCCGCAGAGTAAGACAAGATTCAACAACACTCTCCTCAAGCATAGTTGGTCTCCCGTCAGCCCTAAAAAAAGGCACAATATCTCCAGCAAGTCAGCGATACTCTCCCCGAGAAAAGTTAGTCTACTGTCAGCCTTGAGGAAGTTGGGTATCCCCAGAAGATCTCAACATTCCCCAGCGGAGTATGCAGATTGTTCCTCAGCAAGCATCCCCGGCAGTCTTAATATAAGATTGTTCCCCGGCGGAATCCAGACACCCCAGTGGAATCACTCTCCCCAGTACAGTCCAAAAGTTTCCCCAGGAGAGTTGAATCATCCTCCCCAGTAGATTCTGGAAGCTTATCCCCAGTAGATTCTGGAAGCTTGTCCCCTGCAGAGTACAAATATCTATCCCCGACCATGTTCAGAGGTTATTCCCCACCAGAGCTTATAACTGGGTTATCCTTAGCTAATTACCACGGAAAGATCGTCCTCGGAGAAGTTCTTCCTATCCCCAACGGAGTTCATCAAATTCCCCAACAAAGCTTATTAACAGGAATCCCCAGCGGAGTTCTCATCAAAATCTCAGCAAAGTAGCTCTTCCCACAGAGTCATTCCCCGCAGATTAATCTCTTCACCAAGTTTGTTCCTCAACGGAGTCATCTTCTCCTACCGGTTTATCCTTGCAACCATCATCCCCAGCGGAAACGAAGAACTCTCCTCTTCAAACATCAGCCCAGGATTCAACAAGCTCCCGGCATCCGTCAAGGATTTATTTTCCTAGACGAAAATACATTCATAAACATTACATTATCATACACCATGATGCATGCATATACGCATCATAACACACTATCTCATTTATTTCTGAACATCATGACATCATGCATTTCATACATCATGACATTGCATACAACTGATGTTTTGCCTTTTCAGAAAAAAGGTCAACCCAAAGATGATTACTATCAACTGTCGCAATTCCAGATTCGATTCCTGTATCTAGCCAGGGCATATCTGTGAGTGATTGATTGTAGATTCGATACCTGTATCTAGCCAGGGCATATCTGCATGAAGAGTTTAAAGATTCGATTCCTGTATCCAGCCAGGGTATATCTGTAGACGACCAATTCCAGATTCGATTCCTGTATCTAGCCAGGGCATATCTGTGAGTGATTGATTGTAGATTTGATACCTGTATCTAGCCAGGGCACATCTGCATGAAGAGTTTAGAGATTCGACACCTGTATCCAGCCAGGGCACATCTGTAGACGACCAGTTCCGGATTCGATTCCTGTATCTAGCCAGGGCATATCTGTGACGAATTAATTGTAGATTCGATACATGTATCTAGCCAGGGCATATCTGCATGAAGAGTTTAGAGATTCGATTCCTGTATCCAGCCAGGGCATATCTGTAGACGACTAATTCCAGATTCGATTCTTGTATCTAGCCAGGGCATATCTGTGAGTAACTGATTGTAGATTCGATACCTGTATCCAGCCAGGGCATATCTGCATGAAGAGTTTAGAGATTCGATACCTGTATCCAGCCAGGGCATATCTGTAGACGACCAATTCCAGATTCGATTCCTGTATCTAGCCAGGGCATATCTGTGAGTAATTGATTGTAGATTCGACACCTATATCTAGCCAGGGCACAACTGCATGAAGAGTTTAGAGATTCGATACCTGTACCCAGCCAGGGAATATCTGTAGACGACTAATTCCAGATTCGATTCCTGTATCTAACCAGGGCATATCTGTGAGTAACTGATTGTAGATTCGATACCTGTATCCAGCCAGGGCATGTCTGCATGAAGAGTTTAGAGATCCGATTCCTGTATCCAGCCAGGGCATATATGTAGACGACCAATTCCAGATTTGATTCATGTATCTAGCCAGGGCATATCTGTGAGTAACTGATTGTAGATTCGATACCTGTATCCAGCCAGGGCATGTCTGCATGAAGAGTTTAGAGATTCGATTCCTATATCCAGCCAGGGCACATCTGTAGACGACTAATTCCAGATTCGATACTTGTATCTAGCCAGGGCATATCTGTGAGCGATTGTTTGTAGATTCGATACCTGTATCCATCCAGGGCACGTCTGTAAGCAACCTTTTGAAGTTCCCGATTCGATTCCTGTATCTAGCCAGGGCATATCTGTGAGCGATTGATTGTAGATTCGTCCCTGTATCTAGCCAGGGCATACCTGCATGAAGAGTCTGAAGATCAACACCTGAAGCAGGCCAGGAAATTATCTTTCTTTCTCAAATATAAAAGTTCTCTCTAAGGAATCTCTTACGCGATCGACACCTTCGGATGGCATCTTTAAGCCCATCTCCACAACTATCCATTACACTTCCAAATGGCATCTATAAGCCCATTCCCAACAAGGTTCTATCACCTCTCCAGATGGCATCTATAAGCCCATTTTCCTATCCATCATCTCCCGAAATGGCATCTATAAGCCCATTCCCGACATCACATTGCTGATATTCTACTATGCGAGTGCAAATTTCTGGGCACTCTAGTGTTCAATCATCTTCCACCTTCGGATCACGAAAGGCACGCAAGCCAATATACATCTTCAGGTCTAAGAAGATTGAACATGGGCAACTGTTGTACCCAAAATTTGCCCTCCCATATTCTTCAAGATTTGTCAAGATCAATCTTCAAATGCTTCAAGATTCCTCAAGGGTTGCACAGTCCAATTGCCTCCTAAGGCAGTCAAAATTAGGGTTTTGGTTCTTGCAAGGAAGTTGAGGTTTTCAGTGGTCCAATCAAGTCCCATATGCCTATATACATTGTCAAGCATCTACATGCCAAGTTTCAAGACTCACAGCATCAAAGTCCACAGTCAAAAGCCCTATTTGGTTCACAATCAACTACAGGGGCAAAATGGTCATTTGGCAGTCAAAATTCAAAATTTTTGGTCAACATCTTATTTTGAGCACACAATCATCATTTGATCAAGTCTTGATCATGATTCCACAAGCATGGCTCAAAAATCATCAAGATGCAAAAGTTTCCATTTTTGGACAGCTGAAAAGTCAACTGTAACTTGACCAAGGCATAACTTTTTCATGGTTCATCATAAAAATCCCATCCAATTCTCATTTTGAAGGGGATGACATTTCCTACAACTCATCTTCACATTCCAAGTCCAAGAAATTCTCTCACAAAAAGTTATCAATTTCTACATTATAGTTCAATTTCAAAAGTCAACAAAAAGGCATTTTAAGTCAAAGACCATAACTTGAGATTGGTAAATCCAAATGACATGGGACCAAAGGCATTGGTTAGAGGACTTCAAGACCTTTCCAAAATGTCCAAGAACATATTCATATGATCAAAATTGAGCAAGATATGCATTAGAGAAGTTGGGAAATTTTTGTGAAATGGCAAAAGTCAACTATCCTTAAAACTTCAATTTATGACAAAAGGGCCCACTTTCTTCCACTTGATTCAGCCTTATCATGCCATACACGTGTCCCATGATTAATTTCAAGATCAAACATTTATTTTTCCATTTTTATTTAATTTTTATTGATTTAATTCATTTTAAATCCATAATAATTCAAATAAAATCAAAAAAATTAATGGAATGGCATCTTGGTGACTTGAATGACTTTTATGTATCATGTGCCAGCTAACAATTTCGTGCCAAGCCTTTTGGTGCACAAAATCTTGAATTTGAACCAAATATGGAAGGTTCTTTAATGGTGGTCAACCAAGATCTCAAGCCTTCAATACACAAGGTTAAGGCTCAACTGCTGACCTAATTTCATTCATACCTACATAAGCAAGCGTGACAAACCTAATTCACAACCTAGAGATCACTGAAACAGCCAGAGCAAAAGTGCAAAGTTGTCAAAAAAGTGTGAGATCAAAAGGGGTGTTGCAAGCATTTTCAGATCAAAAGGAGAGCGTGACATCCTTCCTTGCCATCCCCTGAAGCCAAAGCGACCACAAACGCATCCTAAGACCACCTATCAAGCACTGTAAGTTCTTCCAAACTCACCCCTGTACACGAAACTTGAACTATCTATTCTTGCATTGTTTCTCAAAAATATTGGCATAATCATGTTGCTTGTTTGATTTCTGACGTAACTGCATTATCCAATTTGGTTTTTAGGCCCTGAATCATGGTGCCCGATTCTAGGGTTCATCTTTTTGCGTTTTAGGTATTTTGACTACAGGTGAAATTAGAACAAAGCATGGGTATGGATGGATTCAGGGGACATGGACGAGATCAACCATGGTTTTGAAATGGGTTTTCATGGCCTAGGGACGATTTTCAGAAAGGCCTACGAAACTACCTGCGGATAAAAATCCGCAGGTAAAAAACCAGTATCAAAGGAAGAAGACGCTGACGCGTCCCCTTCTCATTCGTCAATTTAAAATAACGCGCGTTTTATTTTTTTTTTCAGGCTTTGTTTTGATTTATCAATATAATAATTATGTATTGTTATGATAACAAATGAAGGCAAGTGGCTCAGTGGAAGGACGCGCTGGCAAATGATCACTGGGACCTGGGTTCGAATCCCAGGTCCCACAAAATATTTATTTGTTCTTTTCTTCACATGATCTCATGCAGCGCTATACAAGGCATTCCACCATAGGTCTCAATCATCCAGGCGCCAGGTGTTTACAAGCAGCGATCCAATGGCTTAGAGTGGACGACCACCATGTATCCAGTCAACACGTGCTACAGAGAATTCAGAAAGTCAACAGGCCTGGAAGCTTAATGGGTTGGAATTTCTAAACAAACCCTCAAATCTGGCCCAACCCCCCCCCCCCCCCCCCTTGGGTTTGCATTTCTTTTTTTATTTTATTTTCTCTCTTTCATTTGCTTTATTTATTTTTATTGTTTTTTTAATTACTAACCAGCAAATTAATTAAACCTTTTCATAAAAATTCAAAAAAAACTAAAAAATGTAAATATTTCATTTATTACTATTATTAAATTCACTCTTTTATTTTGTAAATAAATTCTAAATATAATTAACTTAGTTTAATTAGAATAATTTTAATCTTTTTTCATAATAAATAAAAATGAATTAGACTTAGGTTTTTTTTTTTGACACTTTTAATTTCTTTTTTTATTTTATTTCATTAAAAAACATAAAACATAAAAAAAAAACATTTTTTCTTTTAATAAATTAACTAATTAGTAATTAGGCCTAATTTCATTAATTTAATAAAAAGGACAAATCTCATTCTTTTCTCAAAAAGGGTCAAAACCCTAAGGACGTCCCGATTCAACCTTTCGCGCGTATATTTACTTTAATTCATTATTTTGATTATGTATCTGCTCAGAAATGTAATAGTTAATTAGGACCTCCTTTATCGCTTTATTTATTTTCTCGCAGTTTATTTTTTCCAAACGGGTTTGATTTTGGAGATGTATAGACCCGCGCCTTGTAATAGCGTAGATTTACCTTTCCGCACTTTATTTTCCGCACTCTTAACTGTTAAAAATGCATGAAAGACTTGTATGAAAATAAAACCAACTCGTAGCTCACAAATAACATGTACAAGATAAATATGAACTGAAACGACACACATGCACATGCCACTCTTAGGGTACGCCTCACTGGTTGCCTCGAACGTGGTCGTCAAGTATAGGGTGTTTTAGTGGTCGCCCTCCTGTCTAAGATCCAGTTGCCTCGAAACGGTTGCCTGGGATAAAAAAGGATCTAAGACATTAGGGTTACCGCTAAGGGGTCCTACTATTGCTTTGGTGACCACACATGCCCCTAATAATCGAATTGACCCGAATAACTCCAACGATGGTGCTACCTACCACTCAATGGTGGGATAGCACTATCTAAAGGACTCTTACACAGCCTAATTCCTTAGAGTAGGTAGATTTCTCCTGGGTACTTGCTCTCTCTCAAACAAACAAAAATACTTTTCACACCTACACTTTCAAAAACGTTTTCAAACAAATTTTTCATACACTCTTGAGGACAGATACAAGAGTTACTTAGAAATTTTTCAAACGAAACTTTTTCAAAACCCACACACACTTGAAAAGCAAACAATTTTTGAAAACATAAGAGCAAGTACCTAAGAGCCCGTGGATAACCACGGATAGAAAGGGTGCTAACACCTTCCCTTTCTATAATCTACCTCCCGAACCGAGAAACATCTCGAAAAGGAATTTTGCTGTGCTTTTGTCCTTTCCTTGTTGGTGAAAATAAAAGACGGTGGCGACTCTTGCTTACCGCGACATTTCGCAAACCAGCATTAAAAACAGTCAGTTCTATTTCCACCGATCACAGTTGGATTTCCAATTTATTAAGGCTTTTAAAGTAAATATACATCCCCCCAAGACCCCCTCCATCAGAGAGGTTATTTTGTCCCCTCTAGTGATCAGCTGGACAAAATGTAATTGTGATTGTGCTTTCATTCATGAGAATTCCAATGCCTGAGACGGTGGTTTATTTCAAAATCATAAGGGCGATTTTCTTCTGGCATTTGCGGAGAATTTCCCTTGTGTTTCTTCTGTTCAGGCTAAATTTGGAGCGGTTATTAAAGCTATGGAGATTAGTATTGATAGAGGTTGGACCAGGCTTTGGATTGAAACTGACTCTAGCTTGGTGGTTAAAGCTTTCTCCAACCATAACTTGGTACCGTTAATTTTTAGGAACAAATGGAGATTTTGTCTTCATAATAGATTTGTTCATATTTTCATCACTCACATTTTTTGAGAAGGTAATTCTTGTGCTGATTTTTTGACGAATTTCACACTTGGCTTAAGTGGTACCGTCTTATTTGATTCCATTCCTTCAAGAATTAGGAAGGATTTTGTAAAGAATAGGTTAGATTTACCATTCTTTAAATTTTCGTAACCTCAAAGCTAACTGGTTCTCCACTTTTTGTATTGTTTTCTTTTGATATATATTGACATTTATTAAAAAAAAAGAGTGTCAGTGTCATTTTAATCAAAGTTTTCGGAGTTGGGTTAATTTCTCCAATAATAAAATAAATTGATTTAACCTGAACCACATATGTCTCTTTCAAATCAAACATAAAAATTTGTGTAAAGTTTAATAACGTTTAAAAATCGTATATAATTATAATATTAAATAAGTCATTAACAATTTAGTGTTAAGTTTTTTTTCTTGTGAGTTTGAACAAAAAATATGGTTGAAAAATTGACCCTCCACCACACAAAAAATCACCTCAATAATAATAATAATAATGATAATAATAATAATAATAATAATAATAATAATAATAATAATAATAATAATAATAATAATAATAATAATAATAATAATAATAATAATAATAAGGCAAAATACTCATTTTGATCCCTTAACTATAGGTTATGGTTCGCTTTGGTCCCTTATCTTTTTTTTGTGCCATATTAATCCTTTTTTAAATATGTAAATAAATAAATAAAAATATTTTTTTGGATTTTTATTAATAAAAATGATGATAATAATAATAATAATAATAATAATAATAATAATAATAATAATAATAATAGTAATAATAATAATAATAATAATAATAATAATAATAATAATAATAATAATAATAATACACCAAAAATGCGGCTAGAAGGTGGTTAAAATGTATGCTTAGTATACACGTAAGTTATGTTGGACTTGAGACTTCACACAAAAGAGGGACGGTAAATTGTGTGGTTTGGAAAAACTTAGTTTTAAAAAAATTTCCATATTAAAAACAAAGTTTAAAAAACTTAAGCAACAAAAAATAAATAGCAGAAAATAAAGTGCAGAATTTAAAGAGTTAAGTGAGAAAAAGAACACTAAAAATTATAAAGGTTTGGTCAAATCAAAAGAACATACACCACTCCCTAAGAATTGATCTTGATGATTTTTATTAATAGTTGAGAGTTTTTAGTAGGAAAGACTCATGAACCCCCTTATACAAGGAAATAATGGTTGATCTTCAAGAAAATAATACAAGACGATGGATGTGGGCGTTTGCGTCTTTTCTTCAATTTATGATTGAGAGTGAAGTGACCAATCTTTCTTCCCAACAGTGGATTAAAGTTATTAGTCTTCTTTCCATGAACACGAACTTTGGAGCAGTTAGTCTTTAAGTTCCAAAAGAATTGAGCTCAATACTTTGGTTTTAACTGGGCTAACCAAAAACCTGTGATATTTTAGTCAGGCTTATCTCAAACCTTTAAAGCTTTTAATACCGAGCTGAGCTCCAACCTATCTTGGTTTTAACCGGGATGAACAAGAACCTATGAATATGTTAACATTGTTTAATTTTCAACTAAACCTAGGACTGACCACACAATCCCCAAATATAATATTTTTTATAGGATGCGCTTATAACCCATATAAATCCCTAAATAGACAGTTTTCAACCAAGGTGTATACAAAAGATTCCCTTGGTGAGTTTTACAATTCTACCATTTTTAGAATTAAAAATATATCCTCACTAACAAATAAGAAAAAAGTT
This sequence comes from Vicia faba, assembly GCA_948472305.1. Classification (NCBI taxonomy): domain Eukaryota; kingdom Viridiplantae; phylum Streptophyta; class Magnoliopsida; order Fabales; family Fabaceae; genus Vicia; species Vicia faba. The sequence goes on along the minus strand of OX451735.1, from coordinate 1,241,256,447 downwards.
CAACAAAGCTTTAGAGAGAGAGAGAGTAAGAGAGATGAAAGTTTCAAAGTATGATTTTGGATGCTTTAAAGTGAAAAATGAGACCTATATTTATAGTAAAGAGGTTGGCTCAAAAAGGATTTTGCATTTTACGGTTAACTAATCAATTAGAACAAGTTATTAATCTATTAGATTATGCAAATATATGTTTATAATTTCTTAAAATGGAAGTTTAAGATATCTAGATGTTGCACAAAACCAAGGATCTTTCAAACTAGCTCGGGCCTTAAGTTTGTGCATTTCTAATCGATTAGGCATATGTTCTAATTGATTAGAAAAGTCCAAATTTCGCGCATGGCTTATTTGGATGCTCCAATTTCATTTGATACAACTTTCAGATGTTTTTCAAAGTATTTTCTTTTGGTAAATCATTTTGAAAAATATTTTAGTGTGTGTGTGTTTGTCTGTGTGTGTGTATTTTAGCCTTGTGCTTTTACGGAAAATCCTCTTTACTTTACATATGATCACCCACTTACTAAATTAGGAGATTACTTTTGTTCTACAAGCTTTTGTCGTGTGACACTCTTTATGTTAATACTACTTGAGATCTCTTGATATGAGATTTTAGATTATTTCCATTTAATTTTCCCTCATTGGGTCGTCAAGTTTATCAAACCATAATACTAAGGTTTGAATATTTAACCGTTTAATTGTTCATACTTGACTTATCATAGTTGTCATCAGAGTTGTCACCATGGTGGTTGTCTTCATCGAAAATAGATGTCATATTACCTGACAAGAAATGTTCCACATTCTTCCCTTTTTTGTTGATGATAAAAAATCTCTCAGGGAAGGTGGTAATAGAAACAATATATTTTTGAAGTATGTAACTCCTCTTGAGTTAGATATAAAATATACCCTCTCCATAAGAGTATACTTCTCCCCATTTGTCAAAATCAAAAAGACATTTAAAGATGCATTACGAGAAGTAAATATGAAAAATAAGGGAAATTTAGCCATTTAAGAAAAGGAAAACATGACACTCATATTATTATGAATAATTCAAAATACAAAAAGGAAATGTTGCGAGAAAAGATTGAATTTAAGAATAGAAAATAAATAAAAACATATAAGTGAGTTCATGTATTTGTCATAGGTGTCCTCATTCTTTTGAGATCATATTCTTCATTTCTTATACTTCTCTTGCTATGACTTGGAAAATTTCCCAAACTTATTTTAGGTATATGTTTGTTGTTTCTTATGTTTCTTCTTCTTCTTTGTTTTCCAAGTTGTCCCTCAGTTCTTCTTATTTAATCTTGGTCTTCATGTTTTTGAGGCCGGTATAATCCATTTTATTACTAGATAAGATTGATCTTTCTCCTCGAGTATCAACGTTAGTAGTCCTTAGTGATTTTATAATCATTTCCCCATATGGAATATGTGTTGAAGGTTTTTCTCTTGAGAGGGACATGTGATGGAATTTTCCATCCACCCAATTTGTTGGTATGTTGTAGGTAAGTAGCCAAATATGGACCATACCATTCTAGATAACAAAGTTGATATTTATATTTCTTGGAAGTAATATTCTTGTTAGAAGATAGTGAAGTATTCATACTTTGGGTTTTAGCAGGGTTATTTTGAAAGGAACGCTTCTTTTCTCCATGGGATTGGTTACAAGAGAGTTTAGAGCTATGTTTCGTTTGAAGTTTTTGAGTTCTAATGGTTTTTTGTAGGATGTTCCTTGGAAGGGTATTTTAAATATTCTTCTAAGTTGTTCTCTATGAAGTGTTATCTTCATGTTCTTTACTGATGATATTATGGTTTTTCCAAGAATGTTCAAGTTGGTGTAGAACTGTTGTACTAGATCTAGAAAGATTCTATCAGGTTCTTTTGTGAATAATGCTCTTAGTGAGTATTGACAGATGTGAGAATAGGGTGCATATCCTCTCATGAAGGTTTCGTTCACAAGTCATGGTTTTATACCATTTTCTCCAAGATGATCTTATTATCTTCTTCATGTTTATTCATCATTACAGTTATGAATCTATGATGGCATCTCTTTTTTGTTGCGGTATTCTGGGTCTTTGACTAGGGGAATTCATGGTGGCACTTATGACAAAAAGAACTCATAAAAAGAGATACAAAAAAATATGAGATGCAAGAGAAGTTAAAAGAGGTTTACCTATTTATAGTGTTCCTTCTTAGGATTTAAGTGTGTATTCCAGGCAAGAATTAAGTGCAGATTGTGACGATTGAAAATCAAATCAAAATTCTTCTGTTTTTTATCTCCTAATCGATTAGCTAGTGGATCTAATCAATTAGATTTTTTATTTCTTCGGGATTTAGTGAAATCCTCATAAATGTCGAGATTTAATTTACTTGAAGCGCAAGGTAGGCTTGGATTGATTCGAAAAATGTGTTTCAAGCTTTCCTAATCGGTTAACATAACATGCTAATCAATTAGGATTTTGTGGCTCAACTTTATTTACGCATTGTTTGGCCTTTATGTTTTCTTTTATCTTTTCAGCATCCCTAACTATTACTTTTCATCACCCTTTTGCTAGAAAACAATAAAATAACTCATCTTTATAGCCTACAAAAAATTAAATTTGATGAGTAAATATTTAAAATAATTATTTTAAGGGTTTAATTAGATTCCCTAATTATTTTCAATCTCAAAATAAATTTTTCCTCCTTGTCAAGAATTCTTGACAATTATTTCCCAAAAGAAAATAACATCTTACGGTATATCCTTCTCTATACATCGTTGAATGCGAGAGTTGGTAAATTCATAAAATGGATAAGTCCATTGCAGAGTGATTCGTTCAACTGATCATTTCATATCATCAATTTGAGCTATTCTCAAATATTTTGCTTTGATCACAACGGTTGATATTTTCCATCATCAATCTTCTTCGGGATTAGAGACTTTCACAAATTATGTATACTTCTAGAGTATAATGAGGATTTGTACAACTTTATTAAATAATCACTAAAGCCTCAAGATGTAAAGCATACCTGCAAAACACTTAAGGTTTCACCTTTAGTTACCATATCATCTTCTTGGACCCAAGTGGATTAGTCACAGAAGATCTAAGGTGATTTACCTTTAGATATTTTCAATTTATCAAAGCAAAAGAACTTCAAGTGTCCAGTTTTCTTACCGTGGGTACATTTATATATTGTACGCTTCTTTTTTTTTAGATCTTAATTTTCTTAGATCCTTCAAGTCTTGAAAAAGTAACTCCCTTGCTGGTTTCCTTTAAGTAGATTTTATCTTCTTCGTTGGAAAACTTTTTCATATTTCTCGCCGAGGTTGACGTTTCTCCTCCTATTCTTTTTTCAAATGTTAAAGAAACATCTTCATGTTCTTGGGTCTTTCCTTGAATAACATGATCCTTCATTTGATGCTGAGTTTTCTAAAGATCGTTCAACTACTGAGTATTCTTTCGAAGGATTGAACTGGAGTTGTATGATAGGAGCAAGATGAGCATGATGATTCTTTGGTTTGGTTTTGTTTTAATCTTTTTGTAGTTTAATTAGCTCTTTCATCTTCTCTATGTTTTCCTTCTTTCTTGATTTTTCCTAAAATTCATGAAGACTCCCATCTACTAATTTAAGAGTTAGGTCGAGTTTCCAATTCTTAATTCTTAGATATTTGTTAGTAAAATAGTTTCTAACAAAATTTCCTATATTAGAAAAACATCCTTGACTAATATTTGTATCTACTTTGCCTCGTGTGTTCATCTTCTCTTGTTTGATACTTGGAAAAACTCTATATATCTTTTCCAGAGTATGCCACATTTCTTTGGCGATTTTACAATGGCGAACTCCAAAAATATTACTATCATCTAAAGACATTATTATAAAAATTTTGGTTTTGATATCTATATATATATCTTTCTCCTTTCTTCTTTAGTCTAAAGATAATGTAGTTTTTCCACTACTTCATCATCTACTTGATGAGTAAGGTAAATCGGACCGTTGACTATTATTTCCAACAATTTATGATATAACTTTAAATAAAAATTTTGAATTTGGTTTGCCAAATATAAAAATTACTATTTTCAAAAAGTGGTGGTGTACTTAAAAAAGATCTTGTGTCAAAAGTCATCTTTCTCCTGAGACGATTAGTCCTTAAATTGAAGTTAAACTCTGATGTCACTTGTTGGAATTGAGACTTCACACACAAGATAGGGGTAAATATGTGGTTTGGAAAAACTTGGTTTTAAAAACTTTTCCATATTAAAAACAAAGTTTGAAAAACTTAGGTAGCGGAAAGTAAATATCAAAAAACAAAGTGTGGAAATTAAAGAGTTAAGGGAGAAGGAGAACACCAAGAATTATAGAGGTTCGATCAAATCAAAAGGACTTACCCTCTCCCCCAAGAGTTGATATTGAGAGTTTCCAATAATAGTTGAGAGATTTTAGTAGAAAAGACTCATGAACCCTCTTATAAAAGGAAATGATGATTGATCTTCGACCAAATAATACAAGATGGTGGATGTAGGTGTTAGAACCTTTTCTTCAATATATTATTAAGAGTGAAGTGGCCAGTATTCCTTCCTAATGGTGGATTAAAGTTATTAGTCTTCTTTCCATGAACATGGACTTTGGAGCGGTTAATCTTCAAGTTCTAAAAGATCTGAGCTTAATACTTTGGTTTTAATCGGGCTAACCAAAAACCTATGAGATTTTAGTCTGACTGATCTCAAACCTGTGAAGCTTTTATTATCGGGATTTTGGTGTTAATTGGGATGACCAAGAACCTATGAAGATTTTAGAACTGACTAATCTTCAACCAAAGCTAGGACTTATCACACAATTCCCAAATATGAAAAAAATGTATATGATGAGCTTATAACCATTATAAATCCAAAAATAGACAGTTACCGACTAAGGTGTACTCAAAATATTCCCTTGGTGAATTTTATAATTCTACCCTTTCTAGTATTACAGACATATCCTCACTCACAAAGGAAGTTTTCTCACAAAGGCATTTGGCTAAAAAATTTAGTGAGAGAAAGTTAAATAAAACTTTAGAGAGAGCGAGTGAGAGATAAAAGTGACAAAACATGATTTTGAATGCTTTGAAATGAGATGTCTATTTATAGGCAAAAGGTTGGCTCAAAAATGAATTTGCATTTAACGCATTTTACAGTTAACTAATCGATTAGACCGAGTTGCTAATTGATTAGATGATGCAAATATACATTTGTAAGTTTTAAAAATGGAAGTTTAAGATATCTAGCTATTGCACAAAATTAAGGTGCATTCAAACTAGCTTGGGCCTTAATTTTGTGCATTTATAATCGATTGGGCATATGTTCTAATCGATTAGAAAAGTTAAAATTTCCCTCATGGCTTATTTGACTACTTACAAGACATTTGATACAACTTATGGATGTTTTTCTAAGTATTTTCTTTTGGTAAATCATTTTGAAAAATATTTTAGTGTGTTTGTGTTTTAGCCTTGTGCTTTTATGGAAAAGCCCGTATGCTTTACATATGATCACCCACTTACTAAATTGAGATATTAATCCTTTTCTACAGCTTTTGCCATGTGCTGCTCTTTATGTTGACACTTCTTGAGATCTCTTGATATAAGGATTTAGGTTATTTCCCTTTAATTTGTCCTCATTGGATAGTCAAGTTTATCAAACCATAATACTTAGGTTTGCATCCTTAATTGCTTAATCGTCCGTGCTTGACTTATCATTGTTTTCATCAAAGTTGTCATCATGGTGGTTGTCATCATCAAAAGTAGATGTCATATTACATGCAAAACAAGGTTCCACACGATACACTAAAGGATAACCCTATCAGCGTGGAGCTAGTCAGAGTTATAAGTATGAGTCGTATGAAAAGTGTTTGTCTTTTTCTTTGATGGTTGTTTATAGAACCACAAACCTTTTCAGGGAAGTAAGAGATGTGGAACCAATGCTTGCAAGCATAAAAAAGTGGAATGGTAAAAGTGGATTGGAAATTTATGGGGAAGAATATGTTTGGTTTTTCTGATGGTTTATCTACTGATAGTGACATTGATTTGATGTATTCCTTCTTAGATTTTATCGAATTTATTTCTTTCCAAAGTTCCTTATATGAGGAAGTCCTGAGTCTGGATTCTCTTTTTCACAAAGTCGATTGGGTGGATGATTTTTGATTGGGCCTAGAATTGTCTAACATTGATAATGAGGTCGATGTAATCTTGAAGCCTTGTGTTCGATGAGAAAGGTTTTGCATGCGGCGTCCTCCAATTATGGAGAATGATTAATTATAATCTTACAATAGGGCTTTTAAAGATCTTAGGGTTGTTATCCCTTCTAACCTCTTTGAACGCAACATTCTTTAAGTATAAAATGTCGCACCTTCTTAGTTAGATTTGAATAGATGGGATTTTGTTTGAGGATTTGAGATCCTTTATTGGGGTCTTAACCTCAAACCCACGGTCGAGATCTTCTTTTCTTTTTACGAAATGTAAGTTGTGGCTCGAGGTAGGTGGGTTTTTGTGAGTGTTATCCCAAGTAAGGATCTCCTTTCTCCCTATACTTATAACCATGTGAATTGGAAGGATAAGTTTTTTATGGGTAAAGGCAATCACTACTACAGAAAAGCCATTTCACCACGGTTGGAAAAGAGATACCATTACGATTGACAAATTATGGTGAGGTAGGGGTGATTGCAATTATGGTGTTTTCTACCACGGTTGTGTAACCATAATTATAAACTAGGTAGCATGCTACCTATCATAATGGTTAGATTATACAACCGTAGTTAAATCCTTAACATTTAACATCAGTCGTTCTAAGCAATTGTTGTGATATATTCCCTGAATTTATTATAAATTATATGGAGTGCTTATTTCGTCAGTACTCATTAAACATATAACATTTCAATCTAATATATAAATTAATAATATGACAAATTAAGTTATATTAGAAGAACAAGTTACACTAAACAATGTTATATAAGATTTCTTTATCCCGTTATCCTCATTTCTCTCTTTAATGATTAGATTCTGTTTCAATGCTCCTAGTTCTTTAATCTCCCCTTCCTTCACCTCTAGTTAAATTTGTAAAATATTATTTACTTTGCAAAAAAAATTAGAGGTGGAGAAGGGGAGGTTGAAGAACCAAAAGTATTAACCAAGTTATAACAGTTAAATAGCGGAATGTATACAATAGACGGAAAAAATATTATATAACATTTATAAGTATAATCGTTTTTAATATAACTTAATATCTCATATTATAATTTTCAAATTCAATCCAAAAAGTTATATATTCACACAAGGGTTGGAAAAATACTCAAACCACATAGCATATAATCAACTCAACTTCTAAACAAACCTTAACAACAACATTCATCAACAAGTAAACCTTAAACAACACACAAGATACAACTTTTATTACTAGCAGCAAACAACTTTTATCAACAACAATAATATATCAACTCATAAAATGTTTCACAAATGTACCTGTCCCAAAATGACGTATGTAATGAAATGAGGATGAAGCTTAAGTGGGAGTTGCAAACTTGTGTTAAATTTGAATGATGTTATTTTGGGTCTTTCACACAAGTTTGCAGTGCTCACTTTAGCTTCATCCTCACTATATTTTTTCTTCATAGCAACACAAAACATTTGTGAACCACACCGATAGTGTGGGGTCTCTTGAGTTAATTTTTTTCATTCACCTTCCCTACCTACAAATCAAAGCGTATTAGCATGAAATTATAATTATAACATATGCATAAAGTTCACTTTTATAATGCATGTACTTCTATAATCCATAAAATATGATAAATTTCACTCATTTTAAATTATATGTGTCATATTATCCTACAAACATCATGATAGAAGAAATAGAAACATAAACAACATAATTCACTTTTTAGGTTATACGAGTCAATAAAATCACATATTTGAAAACATAAACTATTGAACCATGAAAGAAGTTATATTATATATTGTGAATACTAACATGTAAAGTAGATATTTCCTAATATTTGATGAAATTAAATCACATCTCATAAGCTTTGATGGAACAAAGGTAACCCTTCGAAGAAGACGAGTTTGCTGAATGATTTTGGTGTTTCCATTTTTCAGGTTTTTGAAGAAAGGTTGTCCAAACGCTAACGGAGATTAGGATATATAAGAAATATGAGTGAGATATATGTTAGGGGTTTTATTTTGAAAGAGACGGTTTTTATATATAATAGCAAGCCTATTTTGTAAGGAAAAAATATAAATTTGTTGGTGCTGGAATTCAAACCCTTACACTCCATGTAAATTTCACTACGGTTGTTAACAATGACCTTTTTAATATGGGTTTTAGTAAATAGAAAAAAAGCACCCAAATGAGGTATTACTACAGTTAACAAGACAATCATTGTAATATGGTGTTACAAAGGTCGATTTTTTAGTAGTGAGTGCTCAGTACTCCGAGGCTATCTTTTAGGAAAATGGGTTGTACATGTTTCCCCACTATTAGACAGACTAACTGCTTGGGAGTTTTGACGCGACCAAACTTAGTGGGACGTAGAGGGAAGTGATTTAACTTTTGGAGTAGTTTTGTATCATGTGGGTAAAAGATCTATTTAAATATGATATGGATTACCCCATGTCTGTGAGTTTTTTGGGTAAGGTTTTTATTTCATAATTGTTCTTTTATTTGTTTTTAGTTAATTTTGGTCGACTTCTTTTTCTCTTTTACAGGAAGATGATGCATGCTTTTTTAGATAAAAATAAGTCTATGATGGTGAAGGCCAAAGCTTGTCAGGGAGAGGTTCAACTCGTGCATCATAATGATATGGCTGGCTTCCAAACTTGGGTGGCCAAGAAGAAAAATAATGCTACTAAGATAAAGGTTATGAAGGTTATTTCCATGACTACACTTATGCTATCTCTAATCACTGAGGGCATAAATTCATCTCTGTCTAAAAAGATAAGGGTTGACTCCATAAAAATGCTTATTGACGTGGATATTGTTTCTACTATGTTGGGCCAGAATATGAGGATGAAACGGTCTATAGGGGGGTTAAATAGATCATCCCTCTTACATCATTTTCAAAAGAAAAAATATTTTGCAAATTCAGAATTCAAACAATGGAAGTAAAACATGGTCAACAGAAGCAAAATATAGTGGATGGATTCAAGAATTATATGTTTCATTGTCTTTCTAATACGGATGATTCATTCAAAATTGAAACAGACAGAGATAAATGAATTTTCCTTAGTAAGCAGTTAATCCAAGTCTAAAGTTTATACATTCTTAATCATAGTATAGAATGGTCAATGAACTAGATACAACATATACCTAAGCTTATATGATAAAACACTATAAGCAATATCTAAATTCGGGTGATATTCTAAAGATGAACAAAATCTAAGGCATATGATATGATGTAGAAAATTAAAGAGGTAAGGAACGAGAAATGTACAACAGATATATAGTGGTTCGACAATTCATCCTCGTTATGCCTACTCTAATATTTAATTGTTTTACCATCAAAAATTTCAATGTCTTCCACTATTTTGAAGATATTGATAGAATTCTTTGGTACAACGGATTATTATTAAACTGCACACTAAAAGCCCAATGCTTAAGCCAACATAGATCTGAAATGATATTCTTTTCTATTGAAGTAGTTTACTCAACTGGAAATGTTCAATATCTTTAATGATATTTATATAATAATCTTTCTAGATATAAGAATCCTTCTCGAAGCTTCTATTTTGCAGCAACCTTTACTCAGCTCTATCGAATTCTTTTTTGAGCAATTGTCCTATATTAGAATGATTGGACAACTCCCAACTTTGTTCTACGGAAACCTTTACACAATTCCACCAAATTATTCCTTGGATTATAGAGAAACTCTTCTCTTACTGGATAAACACTAATAAAATACCATAGACATTAGGCAATTCTTTCTACTGATTCACACAAAAAAAATTCATAAAAAAACATTAGCTTCCCTAATGTATCTTAGATTTACCTCTCACACTCAATCTTTAGAGTTGAGTACCAAAATAATGGTTTCTTGGTTCAAGATTGAATATGATAAATAGTATCTAAAGAATCTCACACAATAAACTACAAACTCTCATAATATTAACATTGTAGGAATTTTTTCGCATGGTTGAATGAAGGAGATAATGTGTTTGTGAATGAAAAAACTCTCATGGTTTTTCTCAAGTTTATTGAGAAAGTGGGTATTAGGCTTTTTGGTGAATTCCCTTGGGTTAATATACAAGGATAACTCACTAGCCACATTGTATGCCTAATGATCAACTTGATAATTATCACGGTGAAAAATCGAGAAGACCGAGCTATTAAGGAACTTGACTCACAAAAGACTTAAGAAGTCACCACTGAACTTTATTGTTTCCAAGGAAAAGGGAAAATATTGAAACTATATTGTTTAACATATAATGCAAGAAGTAAAGACTAAAAGCAAAGCATAAGTAAGAGATCTAAGGTACGGGGGTTGGTTATACAAAGGGAAGATATTAGCATCCTATGTATCTATAGTATTCTATAGGAACCATTTATAATATTTGATTTTGGTTTTAAATTGTTTGTTTATTAATTGAGTGTAGAGATGGGAAAAGAAATATATTTTAGGATATTTTTTGTTTGGAAATACATAGTCTTATACCCACGTACCAATTAAGGATCAAAACCTCGTAGTTCATGGTAAAATTAACAAAAAGGGTTTGTTGTGGTTGATTTTTAGAAGAAGAGATATTTCATCGTCTTTTAGAGAGAAAGATCAACTAATACCACCACAAGTATGAGAAGATGGATCTTGTATCATCGTGAAGGAAGGGATACTAACTTGAATATAAAGATAAACAAGTTGCCAACTAACGTCTTCATGTGGAAAGAATCACATTTTACCTCAACAATTACTATGGGGACAGGAGAATCATATCTCAACTACAAAGAGGATTTATATCTAATCTCTTTGAGAAAAGGTTTTAAATTTAAGAGCCAAGTGGCAAAAATATTTGAGTGAGGTTGAATCACTTTTAGTCTTTTGAAATTGTTTTGATAAGATTAATTATATTAAATCATTTATTAAAGAAATAAAGTTTGAAAATGCAATGACACAAAGTCAAGATTTTTATTTAAAAGTGGTGAAAGTTTGAAAATTATTTTTTTGGGTTAAAATTTTTTTAGAATACATGAGAATACATATGGTAAACATTCACACGGGTTTTGTACAAGGGGTAAACATTAACAATTATAAGGGTAATATACAAATGTAAACATACAAGGTTAAACTTAAGGCAATGCATATGCACATGACTATAAAGTCAATAATACCATCTTTTCCGTTGGATTTAGGGGACAAGTATTTAACATTAATTACTAACACAATAGCAAACATACACATCACAAGAGTTGATCACAAAGGGGAAGGTTAACATGTTTATCAAGTAAAAGTTATGACAATAGATAAAATAAACAATCAAGTACACAAACAAGCATGGTATCAAGGGGATACATGAGAATACATGAGAATACATGAGAATACATGGATAAACAATCAAGGGGATCAAAGCATATGAAGTTTAAAGTCATGGGTTATGGCTTTTGAACAAGTTACGGCTTAAACATTAAAAAAATAGTCAAGTCCTAAACCTAATTAAGATCAAATTTTTTTCATCGTACAAATATACACAAGAGTCATGTTATCAAACAACATTCATTAGAGACATGGCATGGTTATTTAACATGGGTTTATTCAAAATATTAACAAGAGAAAGTCAAAAAAAGTTTTTAAAATAACTAAAAAGGACTTGTTTTGAATTAAATAAAAAGAGATGAAATAAATAATATTTTTTTGGATTTTTCATATATTTATAAAATTGGGTAGATAAATAAGGAGTGTATAAGAAATCAACTCAAAATGAGTTATTTTGATTGGTGAAAATAGTTAGTGAAGTTTGATAAAAAAACAAAAGAAATTAGTGATAAAAAAAATAAGTAAAGGATTGCCAAGGGTTGAACTCACGCCCTCAGGGTCATTGGTCAAAAGAGCTACCACTGGGCCATGTGATATTCCTTGTAAAAAGGATGTGTTTAGTTGAAATTATTTGAAATACTCTTTAGAAAATCACAAAAAAACAGAAAAATGTGAGAAAATGGCAAAAAGGGGGGTTCACATTGGTTCGAACTCTCGCCCTTAGTGTCCAAAACCTTAGCACGCGCATTCTAACCACCTTAAGTTGCAAGCCACACTTTTGTGAGTTGGAGGATGGTGATGATGATATTACATAATTATAACATGGGTTTGGACAAGTTCTAAATGATGATAATGAGGTGTTTGGATGGTTAGCTTACAAATATATGGTAAGGGTGATGAATTTCGCAGTAATGGTTTTCAAGGTTCAAAAATGGAGTTTTGAACAAATTCTGAGTTTGAGAGAGTTTAAAGGTGTTTCTAAGCTGCAAATTGGTGTGTTTGAAGTGAAAATAAGCTCTCTATTTATAGAGAAAACTCATAGGTAATGAGATGGATAAGTTCTCAAGTTATTAAGTTATGGCTTGGTTCAAATTCAAAGATCAAGTTATGTGAAACTTTCATGGTTCCAATGCATAGTACAAGGAGTTGCTGGTATAGAGAGGTTATTTCCTTGATTTAAGGTGGAGTGTGATCAGAAGAAAGCAAGGGTATGGGATCAAGGAATACTTTGTACAAAAAGCATGCTTTTTAGGAATGGCAATGGTGCCTTTCTTCCTAAAATGGCAAGTAAATTGGACAATAACTTGTATCACTTAGACAAAGGCTAAAAAGCTTGTGTAATCTTTTGATCTTGGATAGATTTAGAGTTACTATGGCCTGAAAAGAAAGATTGTATAGCATGTCTTGGATATTTGATCATAAGGTTATCTCAAAAATGACTTGTAATGCAACTTTGATCACCCAACTTCATCTCTTCGAAACTTCCAGCTCAAGTAAGATAAATTCATGCCCTTTGACATTTTGAAAAGCTTGAAACTTTATCTACAACTTTCATGTTGAACACTTTCTCTGAATCAATATGGATCTTAGTGAAAAATGGCCATGAAGTTGGTCACTTTTTAAGGTCAAAATTGTTTGATAAATTTTTCTAAGTGTTGACAAAATTTTACATGCTTATATCTCTTAAATTGAGCACTTTTTGGCGATCAACCCTCATTGACAAATTTTTAGAACTTTTATTCTCTACAACTTTAATGTTGAAAGTTTTCTTTGAATTAGCTTTCATCTTGGTGAAACTTGCTTGTGAATTTAGGGCTTTTTAGGCACAAAACACTTGGATTTTTCTAAGTGTTAGAAAATCTTCAACCTTTGACTTTTGTTGAGTTTTCTTGATTCTCTTGATCATTGATGATCAAGTTTAATATTCTTGAATGTTTTGATGATCCTTGATCTTTGAAGTTCAATGTTGACCAAAAAAGTCCAAGTTTTACTTTTGTGTGACAACTGACTTTTCATCAGTTGATTCCAATTCTTTCACTATCAATCAATTATATCCTTGAAAATGTCTTGAGCCATATAATTAGGTCAATATTTTGAATTTGAGTTCTTTGAATCATGCTTAAAGGCATTAGGTCATGCATTGAGCCAAAAGTCAATGATCCACTCCCTTCAATCAAATCCTAATTGATCAAGACTTGTATTGATGAAGACCTCTTGATTCAAAAACCTGCTTAAGACAAGAGAAAACACACAGTTATTTTTGTATTTTGTTAGAGATATAATGATTCATATGAAGTGGGATCTCAGGTCAAAATTTAGGATACAACAATAACCTCTTAGCAACTCTTGATTAACCAAACTTTTTTAATTGAGACAGTGGAGAAGGTTTAAAAAGGTGCAAGAGTTTTGGCACAAAAAGATAAAAGAAAGGAAAAATGATTTGAGTCAAACTATAAGGTTATGATTTGAATCAACGAAAGAATAATTTGAATAAAATGTAGTAAAGTAAAGAATTTATCATTTTATTTGAATCATGATATGTTCTTAAGATTTGATTTACACCAAAGCATGATTTGAATCACAACTATTAAAAAAATTATCATATGATTTGAGTCAAAGGATCTGCGATTTCAGTCAAGAAGTGTTGTGATTCAAGTCACACACTTTCCTAATTTGAATCAAGGTGGCATAACCAAATTATAAACTTAAAGAAAATGTTTGATTTGAGTCACAACATGTATGATTTGAATCAAGACTCGTAAAAAACATGATTTAAGTATTCTAACTTGTGATTCAAGCTACACTTAACATATTGACTTAGATAAAATTGATTAGGCTAAAAACACATTGTCATGGGTTCAAAACTAATTTATTAAATGTAGATGTTTCTCAAAGGTACATATCTAATCAAATAATAAAAGTGAACAAATTAAAAACAAATTACAAATAAGCAATAAATAAAATTACACTCACGAAAAATTTAGGCAGAACATTAAAATAAAATAATACTGAATGCAATTTCATTCTATTGATTTAGAAATGGACATTGGGATGGCGGGAACTGGTTGTGACAATCAACAAGGTGGTTCATTTTTGGGATAACAGCTTTGACATATTGTTGTTCCTATATGATCATCTCAATGCCACCTTTGATGTTAAGAGAGCGAGATTGTTGGGAGCTTAGAGAATGCTCAAGCTTCTTGGAACTTACTTGATAAGGAGTTTTGTGATATGGCATATTTTACCACGGACTATGAATTATCTTACCAAAAATAAAATAGCTTAATGGACGAGCTCAAGAAAATGAAGAAAATCTAAGAGGCTAACCAGGCCTTACTGAACTTGGCCAACTAGAGGATAACTACTCTTGAGAGTAATATGAAAGACGCCTAACATGTTATTTAGAAGGTGAAGCGAGAGAGAGAGAGAGAGAGAGAGAGATTTTCTTATGGGCAATATGAAATCTTTAGAGATGTCATTCCAGAACAAGCATGACAAGTTTACTGAATTTGATGTCGAGGTAGGTATTCTCAAGAAGGACCTTGAAGAGGCTCGAATAGAAGGCCTCATCTTAAGGGACCAAGGATTTAAGAAATAAAAAACTCAAATACTTTGTTTGTAACCTGGGCTTGATCTCAGTGAGGTGGACCATTACGGAGGAAAGAATCCCCTTGGAGGATAATCCATCTAGGGTCATCCCTGACATTTTGTGTTTTGGTTTTGATTTTCTTATTGTACCTACCACGATAATCCCTTTTCCTCATTAAAGGATAATTTTTTAAGTTTATTTCCCCATTTTTAATCAATTTATGTTATGTCTCACCCTTGTATGTTTTACTTTGTGAGTTCTATATAGTTAGATTTGATCATTATACGAGTGTGTTTGATAATTATATTAATGCAATAGGAGTCTTAGTTAAGAGTAAGATGAGCCCTTGTAGGTTTCATAAATGTGTTGCAGTTGGAGTTTTAGATAAGTGTGAGGCGAGATCGAAACTTATAGGGGTACTACATAATTGTGCTCTAGTTGAAGTATAATGAAAGACTAAGTTTGTTTTTTTATAAGAAAAGAAGAAAGTATGCATTAATGGAGTACATGGGGAACTCAACCCTTAATACAATAAGGAACCTGAAACTTACAGCCAAAGCTAAAGGGAAATTTCAAAAACAAAAGGTCTTGGATTAGCTTCACACCCCCAACCTGTTTGGATGCTCTGAACCTACATTATTGATTCCAAACTAGTCCCAAGATGATTTCTTAATCACATTTACAATTCTCCCCACACCCCTAATCCCGCCTACAAACAAAATGTATTTCATGTTTATCTAATTTCTCCAACATATAACTAACCAAAATAGAGCCTGGTATTTTTAGTTAACTTATACATGAAGAAGCAATCGAAATTGCTTAATGTTGGCTTATACTTAACCTGTAAATGTTATATCGTAGAGACCAATCAACCTTGTAATTGAGTTCCACGCCTGAATTGAAACTAGAAAACTGAAGAAAATATGGGATACAGTTAACACATAGTAGAAGCATAAAGGACACACAACATCATAGTGTAAGAACAAGAAGTGTTTCCTACATCTGGCCTTGAGATTTTGATAATAACTTCACATGTTGTCATCTTAGAGAAAAATTGTATACACTAATGGTTTCGTCTAGTGTGTAGTTGCTGCTATAATGTTCTGACTTTGGTACGGTGTGTGACGTCATCAGGTTCTGACCATACACTCTGGAAGAAAACATGTGGTTACATGTTTCGGTAAAGTCAAGGTTCTGAATCGATCTTCTGCAATGAATCTTAGGAACGTTAGTACAAGAAGTTCTGGTCATTTCTTTATGGTTAAGCTTTGGAGGCCTTCTAAAGCTTTACTTTTGTGTCATAAGTTCTAAAGATTATGAAGAACAAGGTTCTGTTGAACAAGTTCTGATGATCTGAAGAAAAGGAAGTTCTTACAACCAAGTGCTGAAGACTCTGAAGAACAAGGTTCTATATGACAAGTACTGAAAACTCCAAGACTTAAGTTCTAAGGCTCAGAAGAAAGATTCTTCAACAACAACCTTCAATGTTTAAAATTCAAATATCTGAAGCCTCTGAAGATAAGAAGAAAGTTAAAATGATTAACATGTGATGTTTTGCAAAAGGTACATAAAGTGTTTGTTACCTCTACCTTCTAGGGTGGCTTAAGGACAATCCTTTATAATGTATTGACAACCATTCTCATTGTGACCGTTGGGAAGAAACAACTGGATTTACAGCTATCTTTCTTTACTTAATGGATCTCTGTTTACAAGCTTAATAGAAAAATATTATTCAGAGAAAAAGGTGGAAAGATATCATTGAACAGTGACAGGATACATAAATATTATTTTATACTGTCCAAACTCTTACACCTTATTCTATCTGTTGGGATGTAACCGCTGGTGCAGGAAAAGTATATTCTATCCTCACAACGTCTCTCTCTATCAAGGGCTATAAAATAAGATCAAAGCTTCAAAGATAAATTGTTGGTTAGCGGTTTAATCACTGTCATTGGCCAAAAAGCTTCATCCTGTGGAAGGAAAGCAGTGGACTCTGAAGATGTTAAAGTTGTAATGCTATACATACTGAAGAACACTAAAATAAGAGAGAAAATAAAAAAGAAGACTACAAGATGTTATTTAACTTCCAATCATATACATGTTTGTATATCTCAGAAGAAGCAAGGAGTTGTTGCTCGTAGCTTCCTCGAAGAGGATGAAAAGAACACTACAAGATGATATTAAACTTCTAATCATATACATCTTTGTAAAACATTGTAACGAACACTAGATTTGTTGCTCGATAGTGTTTTCATTCATATCTCTTCATGTAAATTGTTTTAAAACTTGAGTTGTTGCTCATAGAAGTGTTAAACAATATATGCTCAAAACACTTGTGTAATCTGCTTAGAAGAATCATTCATTTAAACACAAGAAACCCATCAATTGTTGTTGATTAGTTCCTTGAGAGACAGAGTGAAGATCTGATCTCAAGAAGATAATGGTTGTGGTCATTATAGGAAATCCTAAAAGGAGATCTTGCGGGATCAGATTCTGTTGGGTCAATGGTAGTCATATCTCAAAGAGGACCGAGTGAAGGTCAGACTCTTGTGAGATCCCTGATGGATATCATTGCAAGGAAATCCTTGTAGGGGATCTGGAGGGATCAGATTCTATTGGGTCAATGAAAGTTATATCCAGTTTGGATCCCTAAACATGTCATTGGATGTTAGTCACCAGCGGTTTCCCGTGCGATTGTAATCAGTTTAGTTATAGTGGATTAAGTCCTTGGATAAGGCGAAATTGTCCTTATGAGGGTGGACAGAAGTAGCCTAGTTAACGGAGAACCTAGATAAAATGCTTGAGTCCTTTAAATTCATTATCTTTATTTCTATTATCATTTGAGTGCTTAGAGTTTTAATGGGGAATGTTTTATATGAACATAATTCAACCCCCCCCCCCTTTATTATGTTTTATCTACCTTCAATTGGTATCAGAGCCCGGCTCTGCTATTGGTTTAAGATCAAACACTTAACTGTGTAGAGAGATCTAATTAGAGAAAATTTTGTAGTTGAATGCTACTCAAATGATTAAAAGTTTTTAGGATTCAAAACCCATTCTATAGTGGATTTAAAACTTTGGGCAAGAATCAGAAATATGAAGACAGATTCCCTGAAGCAAGTTCTCAGGATTCTGAAAGTTCAAGTACCTGATGGAAAGGGAATTTATGTTATCATTCAACACAAGCTCTCCATCAGCAGAAAAGGATCAAATCAACGTCATCTCGAGAAGATTCATTAAGTACTCTAAAAGGATTAACACGTCTCTCAGAATTATAAATAGGATTGGTAGAATATCAGGAGCTATACCTCCTGAAGCAAGCAAAGCTGCTACTGAAGAACAAGAAGTGAAGAATCAGAAGATGCTCTTTAAGAAGCTTATGATGTCTACAAGAGGATTATTTGAAGTCTTCACATTCTAAAGAAATGTCTCTGGGTTTAGTTTCCGTGATGGCACTCACTTCATTTGAAAGAAGTATCTCAGCATAAAGAATGGAATTTAAAGATACAAGAAGAAACTCTTACTAAGGGTTGTGCAAAAACAAGCTCGTTAACAAAGTTTCAGGTTAGTATTTACACGCCTTCAAAAAAAGTGATGATAGATACTGTTGTACCCCAAAATTTTCCCTCTCATTTTATCAAGATTTCCCTCACAAGACTTTTTGAACTCCAGACCAGATTAGAGTTTGCTCAGCTCAAGACATCTCCTTGCACTGATGACCTGAAATTAGAGTTTGAGTTTGCACAGGGATTTTTGGACTTTCAATGCCTCATATGACTTTCATACTTCATGTTGGACCTATAAGATTGCTCATACCAAGTTTCAATCCTTGAATCACATTTTTGACCAGTCAATTGGACAGTTGACCTAAAAATCAGATGTATTGGAGGAAAAGTCAACCATGGCCAATTTATAGTCAAACCTCATAATTTTTTATCCACATCAACATTATAGACTCATATGAATCATTTGATCAAGTTTGGACCACAACTCCTCAAGAAATTTGATCAGATCTTCAAAAGGGCAAAATGGTCATTTTTAGGGTTTTAACTAAGGAAAGGCAATTTCTGACTTTTCACCTAGCCAATGGCAAATTGGGTTCAAGAATGGTTTCAAGGACTCAATGGAACCATCTTTACCTAATCACAAGGTTCAAAAGATCTCAAATGCATTGGATTGACAGATGAATTTTCTAGTCAACTGATCAAAAATCAACTATACACTGAAAAGTCAAACTTTGACTTTTTGGTCAAAATCAAGTGCCAAGGTTCATATTTCATCAAGATGTGTCAAAACATGAAACTTGTTCACCAAGAAACTTAAATTTGGAAATTAGGGTTTCAGTTTGAAAATTTTCATAACTTAGAATTTTTCAAAGTTATGAAAATTTATTATTTTTTCCCAACTTTTCCCAACTTTTTCACCATGATGCAATTGGATTAAAAGAAAACTTCCAACATGAAAGTTGTAGTCCTCCATGAAATCTACAATTTTTATTCACAAAGTTTTCCCAAAAGATGCTTGGATCTCAAGTTATGATTTTGTGAATAAGGGTCCATAAACTTTTTAACTTAGTGAAATTTTGCCCTAGTTTAGGCAGATTTTTGACCTTACTTCATGGAAACTTTTCACATAGTTCCATGAGGAATCTCAAAATGCATTTCAAAGATGGATTGTATAGCATGTTACAAGCTTTCCAAAATGTCCAAGAACTCTCCAATATCATTTATGGTTATGGAGAATCTAATAAATGAAAATGGCATTTTATCACTTTTATCCAAGGCATTTTTCACAATGGTGCAAGTTGCAAATCTGTCCTAAGCATGTTTGTACTTGTATTACAGGTCCTAATCCTTTCTACAGTCATTAATTTAATGCAAACACATTGGACAATGGCTTTGTTCTGAGCTATGGAGCTTTGTACATTGAATTAATCCATTTATGGCATAAAGGTAACAATACCATTTCCATAAAGCTTGCTTTTTGCAACTTTGTTTATCTTGAGCCATGGACCTAATCTCTTACTTCAAACAAAGTCCACAAATATCAGGCAAAGTTCACCAACTATGTGCAGCTAAGAAACTAGCAAGTATAAGCTTTTGGGCATTGTCATTTCAACTTTTCTTCAAAAGCAAGAAACTTGTAAAAGTCAGCATAGCTGGTGTATCTGATAAGAGCAAACCTAAGCATCATTTGAACCAACCTGAGAACTTTGTTGCAAGCCTAAACATGATTTCCCAACCTCTCAAACACCCATAAACACAAAAAACACCATTTTCTGCCCAAATAGGGCAATCTCTGCAGAACTCAAGCCATTTCCATTTTTGCCTCGTGCGTTTTGCTTAGAATCACTTCAAACACATTCCATACAACACACCTGAACTATCCAGGCCCCTGTCCAGCAACTGTGAGCTCATTTTCACACTTCACCATTTTTATTTTCTGAGTTTGCAGGTTGACTTCTACAAGGAGTTTCAGACAACTTCAAAGCAAGCTGAGCATTGGAGAAGCTTGAGGGAACTTCAAGCAAGCTCACACGACCTTCAGGCCTCACTCAAAACTCCTACATTGCCATATCCAAACTCAACTGAACAAGGTATTTGTCAAGTTTCTAACTCTCTATTTAGGAATCCTTAAGCTTAGGTTTGTGAAGCAAAAATGTAGTCCTTGACGTGCTTGAGCTGTACATATGCATAGCTTCCATTTATATTAACTGAGCTAGGAGTATTTGATTATTGAAGTTGCTGAAAAAACTAGGTCAGAAATTAGGGCCATTTAAATTTTCTCTGATCTTTGAGAGTTAGGTCATGTTCTTTATATCATTGGAATCGTGTGATCATGAGCTACATTTTTCATGTTATAAGTTTTTGATTTTATGCAAAGAATAGCAAGAACAGGTTGAAGAGGCAGAACACGCACGTTTGGTTGTTTGGCCAGAGGACAGGGATGAAGCTGGTTGGGCCTGGCGCCTTGGGTCTGCTTCTATTCACACCCCCCCCCCCCCATTTTTCTTCTGCACCCCCCTTTGCATTTTCTTTTATTTTTTTTTATATTTTTGCATATTTTATATTTTGATTTGCATTTATTTATTTTCTGAACATTATAAAATCATAAAAATATTTTCTTACTTTTTTGCATCTCATTTTATTATTTTTTATTATTTTTATGACAAAAAAATAGTTTATTAGGTTAAATAGAATTTATTTTCTTAAATAAACTTGTAAATAATATTAAAATACTTAAATATTTTATTTTTATTATTTAACACATAAAATATAATTTTTCACACATATTTTAATTTTTAAAGTTTGTAAATATTTTTATTTATTTATTTCTTGTACAAAATGAATAAAGGAATAATATTAGAATATATTTTCTATTAAACAAAATTAGGGTTTTCACCCTTTCAAAAAATAATCATTTTATTTTCTTATTTTTAAGACAAAAATAAATTTATTTTCTCATACATAAAATTAATACAAAAACATTTCTTGCATATTTACATTTTATTGCCTATTTAAATATTTGCTTATTTATTTATTTGTACAATAAATTCAATTTGGTTGTAATAGTTTTAGGGTTTTATTTTGAGCAATATCCCCCTATTCAAAACTTATATGCCCCTCCCCATAATATTGTTGTAATAGTTTAGATTTACTTTACGCATTTTAATGCTTTCATATACCATGATAGTAAATTAGGGTTTTGTACGCAAAGAACAAAAATCAAAACAAATAGCATGACCTAATGCAAGACAAAAATGCATGAAAATGACAACACATTGCACACAAGCACCCCTAGGGTTTCATCCACTTTGTTGCCTTAAAACATGGCCATGGTATGCATGCTAGGTATCTTGGCAAAACAAAATCAATCAAAACAAAAAGATCATAGTCCCTCGATGACGCTATCTTGGTTGCCTAAAGACAAATGATCTTGGTCCCTCAAAACTTGCTAAGATACTTGGCAATATTGTTATCATGGTCATACGATGACTCACGCCCGTCCCGTTTAACATCCAAAGATATGGTTGTTTACCAAATACAATGGTAAAACAACAATGTCAAAGGAATAAAAATGTGTAGGAAAGACTTTTGAGTAGGTAGATGCTTCTAGTTACTTGATCGATTTGCAAACCATCCTTGCTATTTTCAAACAAACACACACAATTTCAAAACATTTTCAAACAACTTTCAAAACATTGAAACATTTTTCAAAAGACAAACATCTTTGTATACATTCTTACAAACAAGAATCATTACAAAGATTGCCTAAACAAATGCCTCTTTTCAAAATACTTTCAAAACCACACAAAGCACCATTTCAAACAATTGGAAAAGCAAAGCAAGTGGTCTAAAACAAGTAACTAAGAGCCCATGGAAAACCATGGATGAAAAGGGTGCTAGCACCTTCCCTTTTCATAATCTACCCCCCGAACCCAAAAACAATCTCAAAGGTCTTTCCTGTGCTTTTTTACCTTTCCTTTTGGATAAAATAAAAGTCGGTGGCGACTCTTGCTAAACCGAAACATTTGCAAACACAAACGCAAAACCTCAATTCAGTTCTCCCACTGCATCACAGAACTGGCGACTCTGCTGAGGATTGTTCTAAAAGTGGGGTTACCTTAGGGTTTAGATCACCTTTATTTGCTTACCATGTTTGCCTTGTATGCTTTACACTTTGGTTCTATTGTTTGGGTTTGAATCCTCTACCCGGATTTGGGAAACATTCAAAGGTAAATAGTAATACATTGTGGAAACTGTGTGGGGTATACCGACATGGTCTAAGCAATATCTATATTAGTGCGACATATTTGTGGGTACCGGTAGCCTTTGAGTCAATCAAAGAGAATACGGGGCCGTTGAGTGATGTCATGAAGCACTAATGGACTTTTAGAACCTTTACTTGACCAACTTGCCCTTTTAGGATGTAGTGAGATGACCGGCTTTGGTGCAGTTTGAAGTTGGTAGATACTCGATACTACACTCATTGAGGGTTGTTTTCTTGGAATATTTTGGTCGCCAGTAAAGTGGCTAAACTGAAACAATGAACACAGAAAACAATCCAGTGATATTGAGCTCCTTAGAACCCGGTTACTATTTCTAGGACAGGTTGAGCCAACTAAACTTCAAGAGGGTACTTACCTATGAAACCCCATGCAAGCCTAAACTAGGAACTTGTGTGATTTGTTTGTACTTGTGCATAACATCATGGACATCATGAAGCATCATATGCATCCACTAACCATTTCTAGGATTTTAGATCTTCATCTTTGTTCCTGTTTTGTAGGTAATGGATTCACTTCGCATGAAAACTATCCAAGTCAACCTTGTAAAAATTCCTCCTCAACTAAAGGAGCTAGCTTCAAGGATCCCTGAGAATTCTCCATTCACCGAGACACATGGTTGTCTTCTCAACTTGGTCACCACCAACACTGAGGAGGATATACTGAAAGTTCTCTTCCAGTTCTTTGACCCTTTGCATCATTGCTTCACATTTCCTGACTACCAACTTGTGCCTACTTTGGAGGAATTTTCTCAACTCTTAAGGATTCCTGTTCTCCATCAACTACCTTTCAACGGTACGGAAAGAGATCCAAAGCCTGAAGATGTTGCTCAATCCCTACACTTGCAACCATCTGATGTCATAGGCCATTGGGAAACCAGAAGTGGTGTCAAAGGTTTCTTGTCAAAGTTCTTGTTTGAGAAGGCCCAGAGCTGCTGGAATTCCTTGGACTTACAAGCTTTTGAGGAGATTGTAGCTCTTCTCATCTATGGTTTGGTCTTGTTCCCAAACCCTGACCAGCTTATAGATGTGAATGTTGTCAAAATCTTCATGGATCGCAACCCGGTGCCTACATTGCTTGGGGATATCATCCACTCTTTTCACACTCGTACAATGAGGAAAAGAGGTGTTCTCATGTGTTGCACTCCTCTACTGGCAAGATGGTTTATTTATCATCTTCCCCAATCAGTTTTGAAGAATGAGCAAGGTTTGAGGTGGTCACAACGATTGATGACTCTTACACACTCAGATGTTCATTGGTGTTCTCGATCCAGAGAAAATGTTATCATCATCGACCGTTGTGGAGAATTCCCTAATGTCCCTCTACTTGGCATTAGGGGAGGCATCACCTACAACCCTTGCTTGGCTCTGTGACAGTTTGGTTATGCCCGAAGGGATGGCCCACATGACATGCTGATTTCAGACTTGGTTTTTGACTTCGAAAGCGACGATCAAGGACTTCGACAAAGGTTCATCCGAGTTTGGAGGATGCCCAACAAGGTTGACAGTAAGACCTTAGGACACAAGAATTCCATCCCCCTTGAGCCTTACCTCAAGTGGGTAAGAACCCGCGCCCAAAGTCTTATGATACCTTACCCATACATACTTCCTGTGATTATAGAGCCTGTTGTGGAAGGAGAGGTTCCATACACCCTCCTACATCCTGACATGCCAACATCACTAGAAGATTTACAAAGGAGTTGGATACAGCTCAAGGGAGACCGTGACACTTTCGAAGCCCAATTCTATGCAAGCGAGAAAAAGGTTTTGGAACTCACTCGTCAACTTCACGAAGAACATACTCTCAACACCTACATTGCACCAAAGAGGATGCACAACGTCTTTTTACCTTAGAATTTTGTATTATTTTGCCCAGGGGGCATTGATGTACTAACAAATTCTATCTTATTAATATGACGTGTGTTCCTTTTTTGTTTAAAACAAATTTGAATTTCTAAATCCTTGAATGCATTACATGAGTACATATCATTCATCATATGCATAAACAGGTCTTCACACCAAGTTTCCTCATCTCTCTGTTGTTTATTTCAGCAAGATGGATATTGAACAAATGTTCAAAGACTTACAAGCCCAGAATTCATAGTTTCAACAGCTACTTCTGACCTTGGCCAAGGGGCAGGAGGAGCTCAAGACTCTACTAGAAAAGGAAAAAGAGAAAAAGAAGAAGAAGAGAGCTGGTTTGGCTACCTTGGGCAGAAGATTTGAAGGTCAAGCCAGAAGGGTCCTATATTTCCCCTCAACATCTGATGAAGGGCTAAGAAAGGGAAAAGAAACTGCAGTGCCATCTGATTCTGAGGAAGAAGAAGAAGAGGAGGATGAAGACTATTCTGAACAGCAATACCCTCCTGCAGATCACAAATACAAAAACTTGGAAGAACGTCTGGCAGCTATGGAGATACAGAGAGTGCCTGGGATGGACTTTGAAGATTTAGGGTTGGTATCTGGAATTGTAATCCCTCCCAAGTTTAAGGTGCCTCTTTTTGCTAAGTACGATGGGTTTTCTTGTCCCAAGATGCACCTGCGATCTTATGTCAGGAAAATTCAACCACATTCTTCTGACAAAGACCTGTGGGTTCACTTTTTCCAGGACAGTTTGTTGGGGACGCAGCTGGATTGGTTCTACCAGTTGGAGAGGTATGATGTGCATAATTAGGAAGATTTGGCAGCCGCCTTCTATAAGCAGTATCAATATAATACGGACTTAGCACCAACCCGTACTCAATTAGAGTATGGGCATGGTCTCAAATGAAGGCTTCAAAGAGTATGCCCAGAAATGGAGAGACTTGGCGGGACGAGTACAACCACCTCTATCTGATAGGGAGCTAGTAGACATGTTCTTGGGTACTCTGTCAGGGCCTTTCTTTAATCACCTGATTGGAAGTTCGTCTGCGGGGTTCACTGAGTTAATTCTAACTGGTGAGAGAGTTGAAGCCGACATAAAAAGCGAGAAAATTCAAAAAGATGCATATGTTTCCACTGCCATCAAAAAGACTTTTCCAACAAAGAAGGAAGTATCAGTTGTCTACTCCCAAAGAGGTCAAGGAAGAGTTGAGCGCCAGCCAGCGGTGGGGGCCGTAATGATTCAGAAGTCTGCAGCTGATCAGCCCAGAAACAATCAACCAAGAACCAACCAAGCAATGGTGGAAAGGTACGAAAATTCACCCAGATAAACATGACTCCTGCTCAGGTTCTACCCCATCTCTTGAAGTTAAACCTTGCCAGTCTGAAAGAAGCCCCAAAGAATCTGAATACAACTTCTCCTTACTACCATTCGAACACCAAGTGTGCTTATCATTCAGGGATTATAGGGCACGACACCAACAATTGTTGGGCCCTCAAGAATAAGATTCAGGATTTGATAGACGCTAAAGAAGTTGAATTCGACGCCCCTGAAAAGCCGAATGTAATCTCTGCTCCAATGCCAAAGCATGGCCATAATGCCATTGTTGTTGAAGATCTTTTTGTTGCTACTGTTGATGATTTGATAACTCCGCTATCGATAATCAAGTTGAATTTGCTAAAGGATGGGATTTTCCTAGGTTGTGAAGAAGATTGTTGCCTTTGTTCATCCCTACCAACCGACTGTCCATTGTTGAAGTTAGGCATCCAACGCCTAATGGATAACCAAGAAATCCTTTTTGAAAAGACTCCTGTTACACCGACTCCTGTCAATGATGTTTCAATAATAACCATATCCGCCAATCTTTACAAGGTCTCCAAAAGACCTGTTAAGATTACATTCGCTCCGAAGACTGCACCTTTGAAGATAACCATGTTCGGGCCCGTCCCGTACAAGTCCGACAGATCAATACCGTGGAACTATGGTGGAGAAATCTATTACCACGGTATTAAACAAATTGAATCAACTGAAGAAAGTTCAGATGAAGAGACTTCCGACATTGGAAACATTGCCGAAACGAGAAAAATCACCCGCAGTGGAAGAATTTTCTCTCCAGAGATTGCCCCTCCAAAGGCAATCTTTGGACCCTCAGCTGCTCCTAAGGTTACCCCTGCACCGGTAAACATATCTGTGAGAACTCCAATTATTGAAGAAGTTGTAACTCATGTGGTTGTCCCCTCTGCTACTGCTGATGATAGAGGGAAAGGGATCCAAGAAGAGCCCGTCAGGACGAGGGCTTAGCCATTGGTCATCCCTGAAACCTCTCAAAAAGAAATGGAAGAGATTTTGAAAATAATCAAGAAAAGCGATTATGATGTTGTGGAACAACTGGGGCAAACCCCCTCAAAGATCTCTATGTTGGCCCTGCTGCTTTATCCAGAGGCTCATGCTAAAGCTTTTATAAGATTCTTGAAGACGGCCCAGGTGCCGCAGGAAACCTCCGCGGATCAGTTCCAGGAATGTGTAGCTAGCTTAACAGCTGACAACTGTCTAGGATTCTCCGATGCCGATTTAACATCAAAAGGGAGAAAACATAATGATGCTTTGCATGTCTCGGTGGAATGCAGAGGGACAACCCTAGCACACGTCCTGGTAGACACTGGTTCGTCTTTAAATGTCTTGCCGAAGAAAGCCTTGGATAGACTGGATTGTGAAGGCTTAACCTTGAAGCCCAGCAACATCATTGTTAGAGCTTTTGATGGTTCTAAAATGATGGTCCACGGGGAGGTGGACACCACGATTAAAGTGGGAACTGAAACCTTTAACTCCACATTCTATGTGATGGACATCTGGCCTTCCTATTCTTGCTTGTTGGGAAGACCCTGGATTCACAATGCTGGAGCCGTCACTTCCACTCTGCATCAAATGCTCAAGTACCCTGTCCAGGGGAAAATCATAATTGTTCATGGCGAAGAGGAATACATGATAAGCCATCTAAATTCTTTCCGCTATGTAGAATTGGATGGTGAATTCATCGAAACCCCTTTTCAGCATTTTGAAGAGGTAGCTCAGGAGATTGCGGCAACCAAAACAGTGTCTTTTGTACCCATGATTACCAGACCTCCGCATCGGATGTCGTCTCTCAAAGATGCAAAGGTTGTGATTGAATAAGGAGGAAGCATAATCTGGGGGCAACTTCCAGACTTTCCTTTCAAATCAGACAAAATCGGCCTAGGGTTTACTCCGGCTAGTCAGAAGGTTGTACGCCGCTCCCGTGCTGGAGGGCCACCAGTGAAGACATCCATCATGGAGTCAATGCTTTGGAGGATAGTGAAGAGGAGAGCAACTTGGAAGACTGGATTTTCCCTACTGTTGACGGAGGACTGTGCAACTGGGAAGAAAAAGACTTTGTTCCGATTACTTTCATACCGCAATAATTTATCTTTCAAACATTTATGTTGGTTTGTAATAATTCTCAAACAATTCGTACACTTTTAACCTTGTGCCTTACCCGAGACACATAGGTCCATTTGTAAGGGTTTGATTTTTCATCTTCATATGCCATTTTAATGAATCATGGACGTTTTCACATATAAACTTTTTTGTTCATTGTCTTTCTTTTTACATTTTATTTGTTTAAAGGTGGCTATCCCTTACACACACCCACACTCACAAATGCAGGTACCCTTCCATTTCGGATTCCATGGGTAATAATTCTGCTATGGCCTTCAGTGACTCTGAAGATCTGGTCTACCATGCCGAATATGAAGGTGAGTAAGATTGTGAGGTGCCGGGAGAATTGGCTCTACTGCTACAACAGGAAGAAAGGGCTATTCTACCTCATGAGGAGTTGTTAGAGACAATCAACTTGGGTACTGAGGAAGACAGAAAAGAAGTCAGAGTGGGTCCCAACCTAGAGCCAAGTGTCAAAGAACGCCTAATTCAGCTGTTACATGAATATGTTGAGATCTTCGCCTGGTCATACGAAGACATGCCGGGACTCGATACAGATATTGTGGTTCACCGTCTTCCCACAAGAGAAGATTGTCCGCCAGTCAAACAGAAAGTCCGCCGCATGAGGCCTGACATGTCAGAAAAGATCAAAGCAGAAGTTATGAAGCAGTTCAATGCTGGATTTATTGTTGTTACTTCCTATCCATAATGGGTTGCTAACATTGTACCCGTGCCTAAGAAGGACGGCAAAGTGAGAATGTGTGTGGATTACAGAGACTTAAACAGGGCTAGCCCTAAAGGTGACTTTCCACTTCCGCACATTGACATCTTGGTTGACAATACAGCTCAGCACAAGGTATTTTCTTTCATGGACGGATTTTCAGGTTACAACCAGATCAAAATGGCACCTGAGGACATGGAGAAAACTACTTTTGTTACACAGTGGGGTACGTTCTGCTACAAAGTGATGCCATTCGGACTGAAGAATGTCGGGGCAACCTATCAACGCGCCATGGTAGCTTTGTTTCATGATATGATACATCATGAGATAGAGGTCTACATAGATGACATGATAGCCCGTTCATAGACTGAAGAAGAACACACGGATCACTTGAAAAAGCTGTTTGTCAGGTTGAAGGAGTACAAGCTAAGATTGAACCCGAACAAGTGCACCTTTGGGGTCCGGTCCGGTAAACTTTTGGGTTTCATTGTCAGCAACAAGGGCATCGAGGTTAATCCTGCCAAAGTCAAAGCTATACAAGAAATGCCTGCGCCTCGCACTGAGAAGGAGGTCAGAGGTTTCTTGGGACGCCTAAACTCATTGCAAGGTTCATTTCTCACCTAACATCTACCTGTGAACCAATCTTCAAGCTGTTGAAGAAAGATCAGGTAGTTAAATGGAATGATGACTGTCAAATTGCTTTCGATAAAATCAAGGAGTATTTGCTAGAACCTCCTATCTTGATGCCAACCGTCGAAGGAATACCGCTAATCATGTATTTGACTGTCCTAGAGAATTCAATGGGTTGCGTACTCGGCCAACATGACGAGTCTGGCCGAAAAGAGCATGCCATTTATTACCTTAGCAAAAAGTTTATCGACTGTTAGACCCGATACTCACTGCTCGAGAAAACTTGTTGCGCTTTGGAATGGGATGCTCGCCGGCTAAGGCAGTACATGTTGACTACTACCACTTTGCTGATATCTAAGATGGATCTGATCAAGTACATCTTTGAGAAGCCTGCTCTATCTGGAAGAATAGCTAGATGGAAGATGATCCTAACGGAATACGATATACAGTACATGACCCAAAAAGCTATAAAGGGGAGTGTACTAGCCGATCATCTGGCTCATCAAGTTGTCGAAGATTACCAATCCATGAGGTTCGACTTCCCTGACGAAGACATTATGACATTGGATAACATTGAAGATTTCAGACCATATGACGGACCTGAACAAGGATCCCGATGGACCCTGTACTTCGATGGTGCCTCCAATGCACTTGGAAACGGTATCGGCGCGGTGCTCATCTCTCCAGAAGGTTGCCATACTCCATTCACCGCCAGACTTTGCTTCAGCTGTACGAACAACATGGCAGAGTATGAGGCTTGCATCTTTGGACTCAAGGCTGCCATAGACTTGGGAATCAAATCCTTAGATGTGTTTGGGGACTCAGATTTGGTCATCAGTCAGATCAAAGGAGAGTGGGATGCTAAACATCCAAACCTCATCCCTTACAAAGAACATGTCTTGACATTGTTACCACATTTCGAGCAGATTACCTTCGAGCACTTCCCGCGAGAAGAAAATCAGCTAGCAGATGCTCTAGCTACAATGTCATCCATGTTTAAACTTAACTGGGATAATGAGGCTCCCCAAATCACCATTGAACGGATGGATGAACCTGCACATTGTCACGAGATTAACACCGAAGAAATAGTGGACCAACCATGGTTTCATGAAGTCAAAAGGTATCTCGAGGCGCAAGAATACCCTGAAGGATCTTCAGTCAATGACAAAAAGTTTTTAAGGATATTCTCTGCCAAGTTCTTCCTGAGCAATGGTATCCTATACAAGCGCAATCATGATTGCATTCTGCTTCGTTGTGTGGACAAGATTGAAGCTGAACAGATCATGGCTGAACTGCACAATGGTACCTTCGGCACTCATTCTAGCGGGAATACGGTGGCTAAGAAGATCCTACGGGCAGGATATTACTGGTCTACCATGGAAGTTGACTTCTATCAACATTCCAGGACTTGTCACAAATGTCAAATCTATGCGGACAAGGTACATATACCTCCAATTCCTCTCAATGTCTTAACAGCTCCTTGGTCATTCGCTATGTGGGGAGTCGACATGATTGGAGAGATCAAGCCTACATCATCAAATGGAAACTGTTTCATTCTGGTGGCCATTGACTACTTTACCAAGTGGGTCGAAGTAGCTTCCTTCGCATCCGTCATAAAGAATGTTGTTGCCTGGTTCATCAAGTAGAACCTTATTTGCCGGTACGGCATCCCCGAAAGGATCATCACTGACAATGGTACAAACCTTAACAACACTATGATCACCGCCTTGTGCGAGCAGTTCCAGATTCAACATCATAATTCATCTCCCTACCGGCCAAAGATGAACGGTGATGTCGAAGCCGCGAACAAAAATATCAAGAAGATCATACAAAAGATGACGGTCACCTACAAGGACTGGCATGAGATGTTACCGTTTTCTCTTCATGGGTATCATACCACGACTCGCACATCAACTAGGGCAACACCATATTCTTTGGTATACGACATGGAGGCTATTTTACCTATTGAGGTTCAGATTCCCTCTTTGAGAATCGTGAAGGATGTTGGTTTGAGTGAAGACGATTGGATTCAGACTCGGCTTGATCAACTTAACTTGATTGACGAAAAGAGACTTATTGTTGTTTGCCACGGTCAGACGTATCAGAAACGGATGATCAAGGCTTTCAACAAGAAAGTCAGACGCCAGACATATCAAGTCGGGGATCTTGTAATCAAGCGGATTATCTTGCCGCAAAGTGATCCCAGGGGAAAACAGACTCCTACCTACGAAGGACCATTTGTAATCAAGAACATCTTTTCTGGTGGGACAATGATCTTAACCACCATGGACGGTGATGACCTGCCACACCCTGCGAACGCAGACATAGTCAAAAGATACTATGCATAAATGACCCACTAGGTTGACACACCTAGGCAAAAAAAGGGCATCCCGATGAATCGAAAACTCGAAAGGGCGGTTCAGGAAAAAATTAAGGATAAATAAAAAAAGTTGTACACCCAGTAAGTTGAAAACCTGAAAGGGTGACTTGGGCAAAAAAGGGTTTCCCGGTGAATCGAAAACCCGAAATGGCGGTCCAGGCAAAAGTTAGGGAATTAAAGCGTATGACTATGTCCCGTCGGATCACTTTAAGGACAATCTCTTCACAGACAAGCTCTGGGCTTCTGATCAACTCAATCATATTCGGACGAAGCAACAAATGGACAAGATATTTAGAGTTACGAAGGCTATAGCAGAATGGGAAGCCCATGGAATTTTCACACATAGCCATCTTTCTTTGTATAAATTTTTCTCATTTTTATGACAACGTTCTCTTACTACGATGTCTGTCTCCTTTGTACAAAATACTTACACAAAGTTAATACAAAGATACTTCAAAGTGCAGAAAACTATTTGCCTTTTCTTCTTTTTTACACTTGTGTTTTATTTGAAAACGTCCAATGATTTATTAATGAGCATATGCATTTGAATATAATCGTTGTTTACAAATAAACGAAATGGGAAAGAATAATTACTGACAGGTTGAAAGTATAGGAAAACATCTTTAGGTTATTCCAGAGGCAATCCCCTGCAGCACATCATCTAGATTCCCAGCGGAGCTAAAACCTTGAAATACATATCCTCAGCGGAGTTATAATTTCAAACCCTTAATTCCCATCAGAGTTGAAACTTCTAACTATCAACCCCCAGCGGAGTAAAAACTTTGAACTATAGTCCCTCAGCGGAGATGAAACCTTCTTCCCCAGTCGAGTCAAGATTTCTAACTATCAATCCCCAGCGGGAACCATTCAGTTTTCCCCAAATTCCCCGGCAAGTTGTCTTAAAAGTCTGAGAATCAACCAGATAATAGTTAACTTTTATCCCTAACCTAGGATAACTCCCCAGTAGAGTGGCATACAACCCAAACTCCTGAACTTTTTCCAAACAGGAATAAGCTTTTTCCCCCAGAGTCCTGAACTTACTCTCCAACAGTAAGCCTTCTTCCCCAGAGTTTTTACTCCCCAACAGAATGAAGATTCTCATTCTTGATTCCCCAGTAAAGTTGCCAGGGTCTTCTTTATTCCCCAACATGAAGTCATTATGTCACCTATTCAAGATACAGTCCAAATACGCTCCAGACACAGAATTCATTTTGTCACTTATTCAGATTCAAACCTCCGGATACAACTCAGATACGTTCCAGATACGGATACCATTCTGATGTTCAATCTCCTAATTTACAACAAGCATTCTTGGATGGCATCTACAAGCCCATCTCCGACAAGATTCTATCACCTCTCTAAATGGCATCTTTAATCCCATTCCCTCAACTACACTTTGACGAGTGCAAATTTACGGGCACTCTAGTGTCCAATCATCTTTTACCTTCGAGTCACGAACGGCAAATCTCGCCAATCTAACTCTTCAGGTTCAAGAAGATTGAACAGGGGCAGTTGTTGTACCCCAAAATTTTCCCTCTCATTTTATCAAGATTTCTCTCACAAGACTTTTTGAACTCCAGACCAGATTAGGGTTTGCTCAGCTCAAGACATCTCCTTGCACTGATGACCTGAAATTAGGGTTTGAGTTTGCATAGGGATTTTTGGACTTTCAATGCCTCATATGACTTTCATACTTCATGTTGGACCTATAATATTGCTCATACCAAGTTTTAAGCCTTGAATCACATTTTTGACCAGTCAATTGGACAGTTGACCTAAAAATCAGCTGTATTGGAGAAAAAGTCAACCATGGCCAATTTACAGTCAAACCTCATAATTTTTTATCCACATAAACATTATAGACTCATATGAATCATTTGATCAAGTTTGTACCACAACTCCTCAAGAAATTTGATCAGATCTTCAAAAGGGCAAAATGGTCATTTTTAGGGTTTTGACTGAGGAAAGGCAATTTCTGACTTTTCACCTAGCAAATGGCAAATTGGGTTCAAGCATAGTTTCAAGGACTAAATGGAACCATCTTGACCTAATCACGAGGTTCAAAAGATCTCAAATGCATTGGATTGACAGATGAATTTTCCAGTCAACTGATCAAAAATCAACTATACACTGAAAAGTCAAACTTTGACTTTTTGGTCAAAATCAAGTGCCAAGGGTAATATTTCATCAAGATGTGTCAAAACATGAAACTTGTTCACCAAGAAACTTAAATTTGGAAATTAGGGTTTAAGTTTGAAAATTTTCATAACTTAGAATTTTTCTAAGTTATGAAAAGTTCTTATTTTTTCCCAAACTTTCCCAACTTTTTCACCATGATGCAATTGGATTCAAAGAAAACTTCCAACATGAAAGTTGTAGTACTCCATGAAATATACAACTTTTATTCACAAAGTTTTCCCAAAAGATGCTTGGATCTCAAATTATGATTTTGTGAATAAGGGTCCATAAACTATTTAACTTAGTGAAATTTTGCCCTAGTTTAGGCAGATTTTTGACCTAACTTCATGGCAACTTTTCATATAGTTACAAGAGGAATATCAAAATTTATTTCAAATATGGATTGTAGAGCATGTTACAAGATTTCCAAAATGTACAAGAACTCTCCAAGATCATTTATGGTTAGGGAGAATCGAAGAAATGAAAATGGCATTTTATCACTTTTGTCCAAGGCATTTTTCACAATGGTGCAAGTTGAAAATCTGTCCTAAGCATGTTTGTACTTGAATTACAGGTACTAATCCTTTCTACAGTCATTAATTTAATGAAAACATATTGGAAAATGGCTTTGTTCTGAGCTATGGAGCTTTGTACATTGAATTAATCCATTTATGGCATAAAGGTAACAATACCATTTCCATAAAGCTTGCTTTTTGCAACTTTGTTTATCTTGAGCCATGGACCTAATCTCTTGCTGCAAACAAAGTCCACAAATATCAGGCAAAGTTCACCAACTATGTGCAGCTAAGGAACTAGCAAGTACAAGCTTTTGGGCATTTTCATTTCAACTTTTCTTCAAAAGCAAGAAACTTGCAAAAGTCAGCATAGATGGTGTATCTGATAAGAGAAAGCCTAAGCATCATTTGAACCAACCTGAGAACTTTGTTGCAAGCCTAAACACAATTGCCCAACCTCTCAAATACCCTTAAACACAAAAAACACCATTTTCTGCCCAAACAGGGCAATCTCTACAGAACTCAAGCCATTTCCATTTTTGCCTCGTGCGTTTTGCTTAGAATCACTTCAAACACATTCCATACAACACACCTGAACTATCCAGGCTCCTGTCCAGCAACTGTGAGCTCATTTTCACACTTCACCATTTTTATTTTATGAGTTTGCAGGTTGACTTCTACAAGGAGTTTCAGACAACTTCAAAGCAAGCTGAGCATTGGAGAAGCTTGAGGGAACTTCAAGCAAGCTCACACGACCTTCAGGCCTCACTCAAAACTCCTACATTGCCATATCCAAACTCAACTGAACAAGGTATTTGTCAAGTTTCTAACTCTCTATTTAGGAATCCTTAAGCTTAGGTTTGTGAAGCAAAAATGTAGTCCTTGACGTGCTTGAGCTGTACATATGCATAGCTTCCATTTATATTAACTGAGCTAGGAGTATTTGATTGTTGAAGTTGCTGAAAAAACTAGGTCAGAAATTAGGGCCATTTAAATTCTCTCTGATCTTTGAGAGTTAGGTCATGTTCTTTATATCATTGGAATCGTGTGATCATGAGCTACATTTTTCATGTTATAAGTTTTTGATTTTATGCAAAGAATAGCAAGAACAGGTTAAAGAGGCAGAACACGCGCGTTTGGTCGTTTGGCAAGAGGACAGGGATGAAGCTGGCTGGGCCTGGCGCCTTGGGCCTACTTCTATTCACACACACCCCCCCCCATTTTTCTTATGCACCCCCCTTTGCATTTTCTTTTATTTTTTATATTTTTGCATATTTTATATTTTGATTTGCATTTATTTATTTTTTGAACATTATAAAATCATAAAAATATTTTCTTACTTTTTTGCATTTCATTTTATTATTTTTTATTATTTTTATAACAAAAAAATAGTTTATTAGGTTAAATAGAATTTATTTTCTTAAATAAACTTGTAAATAATATTAAAATACTTAAATTTTTTATTTTTATTATTTAACACATAAAATATCATTTTTCACACATATTATAATTTTTAAAGTTTGTAAGTATTTTTATTTATTTATTTCTTGTACAAAATGAATAAAGGAATAATATTGGAATATATTTTCTATTAAACAAAATTAGGGTTTTCACCCTTTCAAAAAATAATCAATTTATTTTCTTATTTTTAAGACATAAATAAATTTATTTTCTCATACATAAAATTAATACAAAAACATTTCTTGCATATTTACATTTTATTGCCTATTTAAATATTTGCTTATTTATTTATTTGTACAATAAATTCAATTTGGTTGTAATAGTTTTAGGGTTTTATTTTGAGCAATATCCCCCTATTCAAAACTTGTATCCCCCTCCCCATAATATTGTTGTAATAGTTTAGATTTACTTTACGCATTTTAATGCTTTCATATACCATGATAGTAAATTAGGGTTTTGTACGCAAAGAACAAAAATCAAAACAAATAGCATGACCTAATGCAAGACAAAAATGCATGAAAATGACAACATATTGCACACAAGCACCCCTAGGGTTTCATCCACTTTGTTGCCTTAAAACATGGCCATGGTATGCATGCTAGGTATCTTGGAAAAACAAAATCAATCAAAACAAAAAGATCATAGTCCCTCGATGACGCTATCTTGGTTGCCTAAAGACAAATGATCTTGGTCCCTCAAAACTTGCTAAGATACTTGGCAATATTGTTATCATGGTCATACGATGACCCACGCCCGTCCCGTTTAACATCCAAAGATATGGTTGTTTACCAAATACAATGGTAAAACAACAATGTCAAAGGAATAAAAATGTGTAGGAAAGACTTTTGAGTAGGTAGATGCTTCTAGTTACTTGATCGATTTGCAAACCATTCTTGCTATTTTCAAACAAACACACATAATTTCAAAACATTTTTCAAACAACTTTCAAAACATTGAAACGTTTTTCAAAAGACAAACATCTTTGTATACATTCTTACAAACAAGAATCATTACAAAGATTGCCTAAACAAAGGCCTCTTTTTAAAATACTTTCAAAACCACACAAAGCACCAATTCAAAAAATTGGAAAAGCAAAGCAAGTGATCTAAAACAAGTAACTAAGAGCCCATGGAAAACCATGGATGAAAAGGGTGCTAGCACCTTCCCTTTTCATAATCTACCCCCCGAACCCAAAAACAATCTCAAAGGTGTTTCCTGTGCTTTTTTACCTTTCCTTTTGGATAAAATAAAAGTCGGTGGCGACTCTTGCTAAACCAAAACATTTGCGAACATAAACACAAAACCTCAAGTCAGTTCTCCCACCGCATCACAGATACTTCTACCAGTTAGAATCTATCCTACTCAAGAAAGATTACTTGTTTAAATTATCATAAAGACAAGATTTTGTTCAGTATCTTTTAGTTTTCTCAACTTGTTAATATTACTTTATTTGTACAAACTCTTCCTCTAAACCCATTCTCAGCCTCAAATAACTGCTTAGATGCTTTTATTTTATTTAGAAGTCTTGAAAAGTCTAAATAAATCTCTAAGAAATATTCAGACGAACTAAAAAACTAAAAGAAGTTGTCTAAAAATTATTAACAAAAATTAAGTAACTAATTTGAATAACCTAACTCTAAGCAGTATTCTTCCCCTCCTAAAAAATTCTCCTTTATGTGTGTATATACCTATTCCTTCTAGGAATTTGTACGTCTTATGTTACTTGTCTTGGAAAATGTTAAATATACCCTTCCTCACAAGTTTTTATTTATATTGAGTTGTCAGTTCAGTGTCTCTATCTATCTGTCTGTTTCTCAAACCGTTCCGTTTCATCCTTTTTCCATCTGTTCATATTTTTTTCAGTCAGTTACACTTCCTTCTCATCTACTTAAATCCCCACCTAGCTCATTCTTTGTCAGTCTCTCTCTCCTTCATACAAAATCTCTATCACTCTTCTAATGGTCATAAGTACTTTTCAAGGTTTTGAAGAACTTTTAGAAGTCATATGTGAACTTCGTCCTTGACTCAGCAGGGCTGAGTTTGGTCTCACTGAAAGTTTCACTCTCCAACGATGGTCTTACAACATCGTCATGTTGCATGGACCCATCTACCCCCATTTGATTTATGAGTTTTGGTTGTATGGCTATGTTGATGGTGTGTCCATATCCTCAACTATTTTTAGCAAACCTATCACCATCACTCCAACATCAATTGCCGCTGCAATAGGGTGTACTCAATTAGGTACCACTATTGAAGCAATTCAAAACATTCTCTCTCTTTCTTCAAGAAAATCTTAGACTCATTCATGATCCCTCTGAGATGTATGAACCAGACAATTCTGAAAATCTCCTTCCTAAATCTGCCACGTGGTTTCAACTTCTTATGAAAAATTTCTGGCATAGAGGAATAAATCTGCATAAATTATCTCATGAAGATAGAGTTATGGTTTATTGTCACATGTATCACGTTAGGATAAATCTTCCCCAAACCATTTTCAACTTTCTCAGGAACTCAGTTGATGCCTCCAGAAATCGCCATCTTTCCTTTATCCCTTATGGAAGAGTCTTCTCCCCCTTTCTTCTTTACTTCATAGATTGTTGAAGCAATTCATCATAATGGACCTAACGATGTTCTTGAGGAGGAAAGATGTGAATTTCTTGAAGTCTAGCCTGTGCTTAGCCTGCATCTATCATAAGTAGGTTATAAGGGTTTCTTGGGTTATTTATGTGTTATCTTGTTTATCTGAATGATGTTTGTATTTCCCCCATGGATAAATAAAAAATTATGTCAATCTATTCTTTTCTTGGAAATAACTAATTTATCTTAAAACTAAAAAATTTTAACAAAAAAAAACTCAAACAAGGGTCAAAGTAATCCAAGCTAAAGTAATTAATTATAAGCACCCGTTGATCAGACCCTAATAAGAAATACACTAGAAATTAAAAATCTCTTAATATTATTAACAAAATTTTGAACAAAACAAAAATCTCTTATCTCTTTCAAAATATTTTTGTTGTTCCCAATGTCAGAATAATCCTATAAACCCAATGCACTCTTTCTTGGCATTAAGTATTATGTCCTAAGCTGTCACATCATAATCTTATGCAGGATGTGCCTCTCTACCTTGTCATCTATCCAGTTAGTCACACTCTCTATCTATATATTCATCTTCTTCCTTGAATATATTCATCATCTCCTTCTTTCAAAATTATATTCATCATCTTCCCTTCCTCATCATGTCTTAACAAACCTTCCTTGGTGATAGCAATCTTTTAGAAGTCATCAATGAAAAAAAACTCAAATGGTCTCAGCTCAAAGAGGGAAATCTTCACTTGTTACTTGTCCAGCATGTGCAAAACTGGACAAGATAATATGAATTGCTTTGTGGTCCTATATATCCAAATTTGTTGAAAAACTTCTGGCAATATACCTCTGTAAGCAGCAACGGTAGTTACATTAACTCTAGCATTTTTGGCCTACCTTTTACCATAACTCTCTTTGATATTGTTGAAACCATCAAATGTCCAAATTCTGGGATTACCATAGAACAAGTTCATCCATCAATATGTAGTAAACTCCCCTCACTCTTCGACACCTCTGTCAAATACGAACCCATCAAACCAGAAACTATTCTACCCCTAGCTAAAGTTTGGTTTCGTCTAATCTTGATAAACTTCCGTCCTCGTGGTGTTTCTAAGAACTTTCTATTTCACGAAGATCAGATTTTTCTCTACTGCTTTCTGAATCGTGTCGAAATCAATATTCCCTAACTTATATTCGATCATTTGAAGGATTATGTAACCTCTTCAAGAGATCTTACTAAATCCTACATTCCTTATGGACTAGTTCTAACTGAACTACTCTTCAAAGCAGAAATAATTGGTATAGTTTGCAGGATTAGAATGGGACCCGATATAGCACTTGCTGATGAAAGATGTGTTATTCTGGAAGATGAAGATATCTAGGTGTCACCCATGATGTTTACTTGTGTCTAGTGTCCTACGTTGTTTTATTGTTTTGTATATTTTTTTAATTTAAATGAATCATGCTTCCTATGTTAGTTACCTTCTCTGTTTAAATTTTCTCTACCTTTATTACCTTTCTTTTCTTTCAATTTAATTTGTGTCATTTAAATTCTCCTTGCATATCTACTTTAGTTATTATCAAGTCTCTTTATTCTCTCCATTTCCTTCATCTGGTACTTCAATATTTTTGTTATTGCTTAAATCAATAAATTATATTTCCTGAGTTGATTATCTTCTTAATCTAATCTTCTATGTCCCTTATTACCTTTTTGATTTCTCACAAAGGGGGAGAAAGTAAAATATATGATTTTGATAACAAATAACAAACATGTATAATGTTTTTGCTATACAAACTTTTTGTTTGATGTTTTAATATGGGAACTCTAAACAAGTTCACCATGTATTTAAAGACAGGTTGAAGAAGAAGATCCTAATGAAAAGGTTGAGAACCTTATGGATGATATCAACTCTGATTTTATATCTAAGATGTTGTACATCTTGTGAATATATGTATATTCAAACAGATGTACCAAACACAATTAAGAAGTTATAAACTTTTTGAAATTAAGGTAATCTTGCTTGATATCATAGTGTTCAGAAGTTGATTAACTTTCTGAAAGTATGAAGTTCAAGCTCAAAGCTAAGAAGTTGTGCTCTCCTGAAAGGAAGACAAGTCAAAATTCTGATGCATGCTCTCATACAAATATGCCACTCAAAATATATGCTCTGATATGTGTGCTTCAGTAATGTACGCTCTATTCAGAAGTTGTGAAATGTCTGAATGTTTGATACAGTGGAGAATATCAGACAAATGCTGATGCTTGAGAAGTATAGTGTTTTGGTTGTGATATCATAATCATGGTTCAGAAGTGCTGATACATAATGTGTGGCATTATTCAATCAGGCTCAAATCAAGTTTTGATTCTTCATCAAGTGCTGATAGAAACCAGGTCCTGAGATGAAGACCAAGTGTTCTAGTCAGACTCTAATGAGTTACTGTAGGGAAGTTTTACTTTTCTATTCTTATGTTCTGAATGCTCAAAATTTATTTTGTGAGTCTTGGGCTCAGGGGGAGACTATGAACAAGCTTAAATGAAATTTTGGGTTTAACAAATTCAGGGGGAGATGTGAGATTAACTATGAATTTTTCGGTTATAGTGATTACCCTGTATAAATTGTTCTATCAAAATACATGGTTTTGTCATCATCAAAAAAGGGGGAGATTGTAAGAACAAGCAGTGTTTCCTACATCTGGCCTTGAGATTTTGATGATAACTTCATATGTCGCTATCTTAGAGAACAATTGTTTACACTAATGGTCTTATCTAGTGTGTAGCTACTGCTATAATGTTCTGACTCTTGTACAAGGTGTGTGACTTCATCAGGTTATGAACATACACTCTGGAAGAAAACATGTGGTTACATGTTTCAGTAAAGTCGAGGTTTTGAACTGATCTTCTGCAACTTGTCTTAGGAACATTAGTACAACAACTTCTGATCGTGGCTTTGTGGTTTAGCTTTGGAGGCCTTCTAAAGCTTTACTTATGTGTTTCAAGTTCTGAAGATTATGAAGAACAAGGTACTGCTGAACAAGTTGTGATGATCAAGAGAAGAGGAAGTTCTTACAACCAAGTGCTGAAGACTCTGAAGAACAAGGTTCTATGTGACAAGTTTGGAAGACTCCAAGGCTTAGGTTCTAAGGCTCGTAAGAAAGATTCTTCTACAACAAGCTTCAACGTTCAACATTCAAATATCTGAAGCCTCTGAAGATAAGAAGAAAGTTCAAATGGTTAACATGTGATGTTGTGAAAAAGGTACATAAAGTGTATGTGAACTCTACCCTCTAGGGTGGCGTAAGGATAGACAGTTATACTGTATTGACAACCACTCTCATTGTGACTGTTGGGAACAAGCAGCTGGATTTACATATATATTTCTTTACATAACAGATCTTTGTTTACAAGCTTAATAGAAAAATATTATTCAGAGAAAAATGTGGAAAGCTATCATTGAACAGTGACAGGATACATAAATATTATTTTATACTGTCTAAACTCTCACACCTTATTCTATCTGTTGGGAACTAAATGTTGGTGCAGAAAAGTCTGTTATATCCTCACAATGTCCCTCTCTCTGACAAGGGCTATAAAATAAGATCAAAGCTTCAAAGATAAATTATTGGTTAGCGGTTTAACAATTTCCATTGGCCAACAAGCTTCATCCTTTGGAAGGAAAGCAATGGACTCTGAAGATGTTAAAGTTGCAATGCTATACATACTGAAGATTACTAAAATAAGAGAGAAAAGAAACAAGAATACTACAAGATGTTATTCAACTTCCAATTACATACATCTTTCTAGATCTCAAAAGAAGCAAGGAGTTGTTGCTCGTAGTTTGCTCAAATAAGATGAAGAAGAACACTATAAGATGATGCCAAAATTTTGATCATATACATATTTGTAGAACATTGTAATGAACACTAGAGTTGTTGCTCGAATAGTGTTTATGTTCATATCTCTTCATGTAAATTGTTTTAACACTTTAATTGTTGCTCGTAGAAGTGTTAAACAATATGTGCTTAAAACACTTGTGTAATCTGCTTAGAAGAAGCATTCATTTAAACACAAGAAACTCATCAACTGTTGTTGATTAGTTCCTTGAAAGACTGAGTGAATGTCTGATCTCAAAAAGATAATGGTTGCAGTTATTATAGGAAATCCTTATAGGAAATCTTGCGAGATCGGATTCTGTTGGGTCGATGGTAGTAATATCTTAAAGAGGACCGAGTGAAGGTCAGGCTCTTGTGAGATCCCTGATGGATATGATAGCAAGGAAATCCTGGTAGGAGATCTTGAGGGATCGGATTCTATTGGGTCAATGAACTTTATATCCAGTTTGGATCCCTGAATATGTCATTTGATGTTAGTCATTGGAGATTGCCCATGCGATTGTAATCAGTTTGGTTATAGTGGATTAAGTCCTTGGAGTAGGCGAAATCATCCTTGCAAGGGTGGACATGAGTAGCCTAGTTAACGGCGAACCTGAATAAAATACTTCAGTCCTTTATCATCATTATATTTATTTCTATTATCATTTGAGCGCTTACCATTTTATTGGAGAATGTTTTCTATGAACACAATTCAACCCCCCCCCCCCCCTTTTCTTGTGTTTTCTTTACCGTCACGTGGTTTTCATTCAAAACTCCATGTCTTTCAAGCTATGATCATGTCGAAAGTTTGTTTAAAAGTTGTCTCCATACAAAGACTTGAATTTTGATAGGAAATTTGGACTTCTGTAATGGATCAAGCTCTGACAGGATGTTTTCTTCCATTGTTAAACCTTCCTTGCACAACTAAGACAAACATAAGTAACTTGAATTAACTAAGAACCCACTACTATCCTTCCACCAAGTAAAACTATCTCCAACCTCCTGATTTGAACTAACTCCCTCTAGTCTC
Source organism: Vicia faba (assembly GCA_948472305.1). Lineage (NCBI taxonomy): Eukaryota > Viridiplantae > Streptophyta > Magnoliopsida > Fabales > Fabaceae > Vicia > Vicia faba. The sequence continues at coordinate 1,241,212,940 of OX451735.1, read as the reverse complement.
CTGATTTGAATGAATCTATGTGCTTGCAGGTAACTTCCGATTTTTGATGATGACAACACATATCTAGCAATAAAGCATAGATCACTAAAAGACAAAGTGACAAACCTTATAAGTCTTGTTAAAAATAAAAAGATATGGAAGCTCATCAATGGAAAACTCATCAAGCCATCAAGCTCATCAAGACACCAAGACGTAACAGTCTGTCTGGGGGAACAATAGTATTGTTAAAGTGAAACAATAAATTAAAAATACTAAGTTAACTCACACACACACTAAAAACCTTTTTCTAAGGAGAAAAACAATTTGGAAAATGTGCCAAATATCTTGGGAACCCTAGAAATGGCCAGAGGTAAAATTTTGTCTAAATTAATCGATTAACACATTAGTCTAATCGATTAAAATAGATCAAACTTGTGCCTTAAGACTTTTCTTAAACACCTAATTGAATGGCAACACATCTAAAATAGAATATTCCGTTTTGAAAAGCATAACGGCCATATTCATTAAATGTAATCGATTATGCAAATTGATTAAATCATTAATTAGGCCCATGGATCATTTCGATTTTGAGTGATTTCGTATGCTATATAAATTGGTGACTTCCTCCCTTAAAATCATGCCACTTTCCAACACCTTCATATTTGCTTGGAATTTCTCTCTCTAAATTCTCTCCTTCTCTATCTAGTTTTTTTTCACTCTTGGTTGCCTTAGTGTTTTAAGTGAAATTTCATTTGTGAGGAGAGTATTATTTTGTAAGTGGTGGTGTCGATTGTTTATTAAGTTATTGGTTCTTGAGATTAACCGAAAAATCTATGTTATTGGTTTATTAAGCTTAGCCGGTAAAAAGCTTTATTCTTGGTTAAGGAGATCAACCATAAATCTATAAGAAGTTTCATGAGGTTGAGTTATATTTTTCTCAAGGTATTGATTTTATTAAGGTTTGTGGGCTTAACTGATAAAAGCTCACAATCTCATAGTGACAAATATCAAGAAGAATTCTTAGGGACTGAATTAAGTCGACTTTTGGCCAGACCTGGATAACTCTCTGGTGCAATCTTTCTATCCCTACTCTCTTTAATTATTTTTCAATATATTTTATTTACTTTACTTCCGATGTGTTTTACTACTCAAAAACATTACTAATACGATCTTAATTGAGAAAGGGAAATATATCCACACTTTTCAAAAACCATAATTCACCTCCTCTTGTACTTGAAGTCACTTGTTAAAAAATTTGTTGACCATCACTACTAAAAAAATTCCTTATAACGTCATACACGAAATGCATTTTACCTCGGGTTCAGAAGCGACGTAAATAAGGTCATCATAAAAAGTATGTACTTAGCACCTCAGTCTTTAAAACATAAAGGGATTTTGTAATTGTGTATAGGTTCGAACCCCACCAGTTGCATTTTTATTATTTACAATAATAGCGCCTCATATATCTTAGGTTATCAATAAAATTGAGGGTAAATTATTTGTATTTTTAATTTAAACTAGTTACATTGCTTATACAAAAAATTAATAAAATGATTTGTTTACAAAATACAATATTTACCCAGAATATTAAACTGGTTACATTGTTTACACAGAATATCAAAATAAAAATTAATTTGTCCATGAAGATAATATGTTGGATCTTCAAATCCTTGATATCTTGGAAAGGTCAAATGCTGGGAAACAATATATTTTCTACGGTGTTCCTTGCATTTTTCTATGATATCAACAACAAAAAAAGGGTTAGATAAAAAAAGGTTAGATAAATAAATAATTTTCTTCTCAAATAAATATTTAAGTACACAAACCTTAAACCAAAATAATTTTCTACTCTTGCAATCCATCATAGAGAACTCTTCATGACAAAGACTCTTACATGTCTTAAAGTGGATGATAGTTTCAAGCGCTTCATGATGTTTCATTATCAATTTTTGATATTCGTAATGCTTTTATAATGGAAGTTAACCTAGGTTTCACGCGGATCACTAGTGGTAGTGTCTTGAGTATTGATAGTCTTGAAATGGATGGCAAGTATTTAATTAAGGATGATGACAAATATCCCTAACTTTAACGCTAAAATATCCACTCGGTTTTTAGGAACACCGATGTGCAAGATATTTTTATTTTTTTTAAAGTTATATTGTTTACAACGAATACTAAAATACAATATTACAACAAATTCCAACTTCTAATTTAGGCTTAGTAAAATTAACAAAATTGTATCCTTTATTCAGCCCATTTCTGCAAATTAATAGTAAACCACACACAATCATCAATCATCATTATTTTTAAAATATGAACACTGAATGTTCTAGAGAAGGAATTTGGTAGTGTACCTGAATTTGGTAGACAAAAGCAAAGGAGAAAGTGTTTTCAATAACAAATCTTTGGTGGAATCCAAATTTTGTTGCATACCTTTATGTTCCATATTCAAAAAGCACTCCATAACTTATCCAACTTCGGATAAGTTATTTTATTTTCTCCACTTGCAATCCATCTCAGAGATTCTAGATCAAAAATTTTCATGGCAATGGACAATGGTAAATATTTCCTCTATTAGGTGCAACTACGTATTATAGAATTAGGGTAAAATCTGTTTAACAAAGGTATTTATAGTAAAATCTGATAACTTTACCCCTCGGCTTTAGCTTAAATTTGAGGTATAAAATCTTCTGATTATTGTTATCACCTCTTTTTTTTATAAACGAGGTGAAAAGGTTTTTTTTTTTAATTTACATTGTTTACACAAAATATTAAAATAAATGGTTTAAAACAAATCTTTGCTCTTTTTGAATGAATATCTTTGCTGATATCCATCATCTGATTAGTTAAGCTCCTTTCATTGTATAACTTTTAAAAAGAGAAGGGAGTTTCCTTCATTGTCCCCTTAAATCAAAAATGATTTTTCTGCACTTACAATCTATCAAATAAGCAAAAATACAATAACAAAAACAACACCAACAACAACATCAACACCATTATGTGAGATAGATTGCAAGGGTAAACCCTTTTGTTCTATAAGAACATTGAAGATTTTTCTATCTTGCAATCCATCCTAAAGAATGATGCTTGCGAGTTTGGGGTGGCTACAAATAAGTAAGAATTAGGGTAAAATATTTTTGTTTTTATAGTGAAATCTATTTAGTTGATCCCTCGGTTATAACGAAAAATCGAAGGATTAGTTGTTTTAGTTTACAATTATAATCAAAATAAAACACAAACTGCAAAATTTTGGACTCGAAGCGTGTCCATATTAGTTTTACTCGTCGAATATATTAGAAACTAAGGTAAATATTTATTTTTATAATTAAAAAATATAAAATATGGCGCGCCTAGGCTTAATACCTTGTTGTTTTTTTGGATGACGTGAAAGCTCCGTTATAAAATGTGTTATTTGTTGTAGTGCATGTATAGTAGTAATATAATATCATACACACACCTAAACCAAGTCATTGTTAATTGTACTCTCTTTGGTTGCTATTATAGATGTAGTTGAAATAATTAAAAAATGATTTTACTTTTAATAGTCATCAAAGAAAATAGTGTAATGTGCATAACAAAATGAATTTAAAGTTTTTATACTATGAAAGAGTTAAAAGAAATTACAAAAAAATTTAGAGAGAGAGAGAGAGAGTCCACCTTATCTCCTCTTCTAATTTTTCAAACTTTTCGCTACCTCTCTTAGTTAGATAGCAGCAATGGATAAGGAATGGAAAAGAGCATCAAAGAGCTGATTCAGAAAGATTGCAGCAAGATGGGATTCTTTTCCTTTGGTCAGAAAGTAAGAACAAAGAGAGGATTGTTTTTCTACCATATTCTTTTCGAAAGTTACGAATAGGATTAAATCGCACGACATCTTCAAGATTTTTTTATGTATCAGCGACGTGGTTGAGGTGGTCATTCCACCTAAGAGAAACAAGGTGGGAAAGAGGTTCAGTTTCTCAAGATTTAAGGAGGTCGACGATGCAAGGTTGCTTGTTGTTAAGTTTGACAATGTCATTATCTACGGGGGAAAATTCATGCAAACCTACCATGTTTTCATAGAAGTTCTTGAACTTCGGTACCAAGAGAGATGGAGAAGAGGGGTAAGACAGTTCAGGCGTATGTCATGAGAAGGAAGCCCAGGGGTGGCATTCAGAGATTCAATAAGGTGGGTGACAAATTTGTTGCTGAAGTTTTGGGGAAGAATGGTGCGGTGAAACCTTTTGATGTAGATTCTGATCAGAATATTTTGAGATATTCACCCAAGGTTGAAGATTTAGTAAGACTGAAGAGGGCATTTGTGGGAGTGGTTTTAAGTCAGGGGATATCTTTTAACATCCAGTCTTGCTTTGAGATGGAGGGTTATTTTACGATAAAAGTAACACCATTGGGAGCTGTTGTACCCCAAAATTAACCCTTTGATTTCCCAAGGGATCATCCTGGACCCTCAGGATTGCTTCGGTCAAGTTTCACGTCTTGGATTACAATTTTCCAAGAAACTCATTCACAAGGGCAAAATGGTTAAAAGCACACTGAAAAGTCAAACTTTGACTTTTTGATCAAAATCAAGTTTCAAAAATCATATTTCATCAAGACATGAAATTGGTTCCTCAAGAAATCAAAAGTCAGAAATTACTTTGAAAAAAAGTCAAATTTCTAAACACTTGGAAAATTTTCTAAGTATTGAGAAAATATGACAAGTTCAGAACTTCTGGGCCAGATCTCACGCCAGTGCAATCAGAATTTGCAAAGCTGGTTCAGAATATGACTCTTCAATCATATCATAAGGAAACTGTGTTCTTCGATCAGAACATGACTCTTCAGCATATGGAGACTATGTTTTACGCTTCGATCAGAACATCACCCTTAGAGTTTCATTCTGGTCTTCTGCGATCAGAACATCACCAAATCCCAAAACCTCATTTGAGTAGCCTGCTGCACTGCTATAGCACAATCCTGCAATCAGCTGCCATAACACTCCAAAGTGCTGCTGATTCAGTCCATGTCTGCACTTTCTCAAACCCCATATTTGCACCAAATTAGCATATGAAACCTGTGTTTAAAAAGCAATGGAACAATATGCCAAAAGGGTTTAAATCCCATTAGTTTTCCCTCCAAAACCACAACAAACTCACCTATAAATAAGTTGCTACACAACACGTTCAAGGGGCTGGCTTTTGAAAAGAGAGAATTATCAAATACAAAAAAAAAACAGTCAAACATTCTCAAAACCCAGAATTCTCAAAACAATATTTTTGTTCTTCCCTTTGAACCAAAGAACATAATATTTTTTATTCCGTTTCTTGCTGACCCCAGAACATTTAGAGGCAGAAGCTCAGGTCCCAAACACACGCTTCAGATTTAAGGTAAGTCATTCTGACTTTGAATCTTTCATTCAGAACATCATCAAATATGTAAATAGCATAGCGTTGGTATTGTCCATATCATTGCCCAAGTAGAAAAAATTGTGGATCAGAACTTCCTGAAGAAAACTAGGATCAAAATTAGGATTAGAACTTCTATAAACTGTCGTGCTTTTGCTGTTATTAAGAACTGAATAAGTTGCAGATGTTCTGACTAATGTAAGGAAGGAGGTTAAGTGTAACACAGAATTTCTGGGTTTTCTTTCCCACTGTTTTAACACACCAGAACTTATGAGTTCTCCTCACTGTTTTAACACATCAGAACTTCTAGGTTTTCACATTGTTATGAAACAGCACAAGCATTTCTGGGCTGTCTTTTTGTTTTAACACACACAGAACTTCTGAGTTCTCCTCACTGTTTTAACACACAAAACTTCTAGGCTTTCTTACTGTTTTAACAAACACAGAACTTCTAAGATTTTCTCACCGTTCTAACACTCAGAACTTCAGCACGTAGCAACCTAGAACTTCTGTTTTTCCCTCTAACGTTTCTTTCAGGACTTCAGCGTGCATCAACCCAGAACTTCTGATTACCTCTGACGTTTCTTCTGAACCACAGCGCGCCTGGCATCAGAACTTCTGGTCCTCTTTATTTTTGCTTTCAGTAACGTGTTGATCCTATTCTCGTTATCTTTCATTTCCTTTTTATTCTTATTACTTTTAGCATTAATACTTTTTCTTTAATATAACAAGACAAAAAATATTTTCTTTTTATTAATTAATTATTTTTCCTTTTTATTTATTAAGACAAAAACCATTTTTAAAACAAATCATTTCCTTTTTTTTCTTATATTGTACAATTCAATATGGTTGTAGTAGATGATTAGGATTTAAAATTCTTGCAACCTCCCATTTTTAAATTTGTACCCCCATCCCTAAATGATATAATAGCGTAGGACTTTACATTTCCGCAATTTATCGCTTTCAAAAATAAATGCTAGTGTTGTACCCCAAAATTTGCCCTCTTTATTTCGATATTTTTGGCTTACATTTCATTATTACATACATGTATATCATTGGTTTTATGGTTATTGAATCAAGGTATATTTATCAAGCTTCATCAGGTTACAAGTGACGTTTATTTCGCTAATGGATGTCCTCAGAGTATTTTCCGTGCTGAAGATCGGTTCGCCGTTTTGCAACGATTCGGGGTTCAAAGATTCACATGTCGAACCCGACGCATCATATTAAAGTGTTATTTCACCAAGATATCCTTGATAACATATTCTCAAATTCAGGTTCGGCTCGAGAGACAATTCTTTAAATAAGGTCTCCGAATGTGCGATTTTTCTCGAAGAAATATGGTGAAAAAGTATGTTGAAAGTGCAGTTTTTATACACTAAAAAATTCATAACTTGAAGATCGTGACTCGTTTTGAACCTGTTCCGGTGGAAAAAATTTTGTCTTGATGTAATCTATGTTTTCATCTCTCACGTCTGGAAGCCAATTTCTATCAGAAGGTCTTCAAAAATGCGTATTTATCAAGTATTTTCGTACATAAAATTTGTGACAGAAGTTTATTTGAGTCATGTTCAGAAAATCATAACTTGGTCGATTTTCATCGTATTGAGCTGGTTCCAGCGCCAAAATTTTACAAATTGAGTTTACTATGTTATCACAAGAGGTATCAAGTTCGAACGATATCCAAAAGGCCTTCGTTTTTTGCTCAGAGTGCACGTGACACGCCGAAAATCCTGAATGCTAAATATCATTTCATCTCGGTCGAAACTTCGAAAATTCATAACTCGGTCAATTTTAATCGGATCGGGCCCATATTTTTACACAAGGTCACTGACTCATAGATCTATAAATTTTCTTCCAAAGTCAAGATTGGGTTCTGCTCCGATCAATACCAGTTTTTTATTGAAGAACGTGTCAAACTTGACATTGGAGCCCAAAATAAGTTTGTCTGAGGAAAAACTTTAAAAATTCACAACTAAATCATTGTTTATCTGATTAAGCCCATTTTTAGACAGGAGTGAGTTCTCGATGTCGGCTACATTTTGCTTTCACATTTAAACTTCAAAAATTGCACTTAAGTCCCTGCGATTTATCCTCGAACATGACAGACTCGAGTGAATAAAAATATGCACTATTGCTTGTGGTTATTGGAGGCCCAATTGCACATTCAAAGCCCATATCTTTGCTCTAATTTCCATTATATAATCTTATTCTTTTCACCCAAACAGGACGACGAAAAAAACCTTTGTTACAACTCTGTCAAAATATCAAATTTCTTCAAGAACCCTAAAAACTTTAAAATTCTTGTTACAAACCCCCATCTCACTACAAACAAGCCATCCTTGTTACAAACCCCCATCTCACTACTTCTCCAGTAAGGGTAAGGCTGGTTTGATCTCCATTATGCAAAGGGAGTAGAAGCATTCATACATGCCATATCGGTTTTAACATTACAAAATTTCATATATTTATTTTCTTTGTATTTCATGGTATACTAATTTGTTTAATGTGTTCATGAGATTCAACACTACAGGTTTGGACCATCTAATGGTCCCATGCAGGTTTATTATAAAACGCTGAGGCCAAACTACTAAAACAGAATAACAACCAATGCATGGCTTATGGCAAGGCAGGCATCCTGCGGAGGCTAAGAGCGTGAGTTCAAAACTCACCCCTATTGGGTTTGGTTTTCTTCCATTCTATTTATCCTTTTACCTATTTTCATTCTTTCTGTTTAAAACTTTTTTCATAAAACTTAATATTTTTCACAAATCTTTGATTTTTCATAATAAACTTGAATAATTAATTTTAGGTTTTTTTAATTTAATTTTAGGTTTTAAATTAATTTTTGGGTCAACACCCACCCCTGACATTTGCATTATTTTTATTTTCTAACCCTATTTTCATTGATGTTTCTTCCCCTATCTATTTTTTGGCAAACTTAATTCTTTCTTATTAATCATTACACATAAACTTTTTTTTAAAACATTTTTTTAATTAAAATTAATTAGGTTTTATATTTTTTTTAATTAACCTTTTTATTCAAAATTAATCTTTTTTTTAATTAAAATTAATTAGGTTTTTACGTTTTTTAATTAACTTTTTTTTTTCTTTTCAAAATCAACCTTTTTTTTTTAATTCGAACTAATTAGGATTTAGGTATTTTAATTAACTTTTTTCACAATTAACATTTTTTTATTAATTAAAATTAATTAGGTTTTTTAGGTTTATTTAATTAATTATCATAAATCAATTTTTCATAAAAAATCACCAAAACATTTTCTTTGCTATTTTCATCTTATTTTTATTTTCCTAGATAAAGTGTATAGGGCGCGTTCAACTGTAATAGCGTAGTTTTATTTTTTCCGCATTTTTTTTATCATTATCATGTAATTGCTTTCGGGATGTAATAATTTTAGGATTTCTTTTCTGCACTCTTCACTATTATGTAACTGCCCCAAAGCTCTGTAATAGCCTAGGTTTATATTTTCGCCTTTACCTTCTGCTACTATATTTTATGCAATGCTTAGATTAATAGGATTATATGGAAAGATAAAAATTAACGATAGAAAACCCTAATTGCAAGATAAATATAACTGAAAAAACACATTGTTGCACACTTGCACTCCTAGGGTACTCCCCACTTGGTTGCCTCGGAAAACAATGGTCATGTCCCTCGAACGTAGGGATATCTTAGCAAAAGATTCACAATCTAAAAGTCATCATAAAGATCATAGTCCCTTAACGTCCCTCGAGTTGCCTACGAGAAATGATCTTGTCCCTCGATGTTGCTTATATGATGACAGTCCCTTCGAACTGCTAAGGTATCCCTATATGTTGTCTTCTATGACCATAACGATGACTTGCGTCTGTCCCACACACATCCAACGATAGGGCTACCTACTCACTAATAGTAGGATAGCACTGTCTAAAGGTTAGGAGGAAAAGAACGACCTTTTAGAGTATAAGTAGATAAGTTTTTAGATGCTTGCTCAAAACAACTTTTTGCACCTACACAAAAATATTACAAAACACTTTCAAAAATATTCGCCTTATCAACACTCTTGAGGACTGATACAAGAGTTATCACAAAGCGAATCGTCACACTAAGGAATTTTCAAAACAATTTTCAAAACACACAAAGCACAAGTAATTTTCAAAACATGAACTAGCATCTAAGAGCCCATAGATAACCACGGATGGAAAGGGTGCTAACACCTTCCCTTTCCATAATCTACCCCCCTTACTCAGAAAATCTTGAAAAAGGTCTTTTTCTGTTCTTTTCACTCTTTCCTTTGTTGGATAAAAGAAAAGCTGGTGGCGACTCTTGCTTACCGCATATTTGCGAACAAAAAACACAAAAACCAGTATATGATAGTCGGTTCTGCCACCGTATCAAAGAACTGGCGACTCTGCTGGGGAAAAAACTTTAAAGTGGGGTATACATTAGGATCTAGGTCATTTTAAATTACTTTCTTGTTTGTTTTGCCTGCTTTATCTTTAAGGTTTTTTGCTTGGGTATTGTTGAAGATCCTACACCCAAATCTGGGGACACTTTTTAGGTAAACAGCAATAGATTGTGGAGACTGTACGGCGTAGACTGATATGGTTTAAGCGATGGTTGTGTTGGTGTGACACTTTGGTTGGTACCGGTTTCCTTCGTGTTGAAACAAGGAGAATACGGGGCCGCCGCGTGGTGTCGTGAAGCACTAACGGACTTTAGAACCTTATTTGAACAAACTTGGCCATTAAAAAGTAGTGAGATAGACGGCCTCGGTATAAAGTTGAGAATCAGTTGATACTTGATGCTACACTCATTGAGATCAGACTTTTGGGATATTTCGGCCGCAAGAAAAGATTGCCTGAGCTGAAACAATGCCCGATAAAGGATGATAAATGATATTGAGAATCCTTAGAACCCGGTTACTTTTCTAAGACAGGTTTGAAACCAACTAAACTTCAAGAGGGTACTTACCTATGGAATCCATGCAAGCCTAAACCTAAGGCTACTTGTGTGACTTATTTGCTTTCTTTTCCTAACAATTTGAACTCATTGCAAGGATTTGTTTGTATTCCTTGCAGGACCTTGTTTGTATAAATCCAATAAATTGGTTTCATACCCTGCATTTTTGCTTGAGGCATAGCATACACATCATAGCATCATAACATGACATATCATACTAACTATTTCAAGGATCTTGAGGGCCTGTGATGCAGGTTATGATGAACCAGACGTCTAGCAAGGGGCAAGGGGATTTATTTTCCTCTAGCCAATGTCGTCAAAAGGCTAAAACATGATAACTTGAGTCAGGGGCTATGACCCACTTGATATGGTGAGCTTGACTCTTGTAGAAGGACCTTCAATGATACGAAGTGCTTCAATCAAAGCTGTAAAGTTCACCACCTAACATTTTTCTTGTTTACCCCGCAAGATCCTTAAAAACAGTTGTATATCATACATGTCATTGCATAACAGGTAGTCTCAAGTACAAGTTTCTCATCTTCTTCGCTGTTTATTTCAGCAATGGCTCTCAAACAAGACAACAGATATCTCCAAACTCAAGAAGCTCAGTTCATGGAAATGTTCCTAAACCTATCCAAGGGGCAGGAAGAGTTGAAAGCACTCCTCGCTGTGAACCTGGCCAAGAAAAATCCTGAAGACAATAAGGACGAACAGTTGGAACAATTGCAAGCTGAAGTTGAAACAATGAGAACCCAGATGCTAGGGCAGAGGGATCTTATCCAAGGCCTAGCCCGGGGACAAGAAGAGCTGAGAGCCATTATCAAGAAACTTCATCAAGATGACTGCAGCCGTATAAAGCAAACAGTCGAGGTTGGGGACCAAGTCATTGATCAACTTCCGAGAAAACAAGAGGCTGGTTTGGTGAAGAGTGGAATTTTCCAAATTGCTACCACATCACGGGTCCAACAACAACCTCACCAAAAATAACGGGTTAATCAGAGTAAGCCGGATATACCCAAAAGGCAGTTTACCAAACTCAACATATCGTTGTGTCAAGCTTTGCAACACCTGTTGAGGATGAATCTGATTACGTTGATAGGACCTCATCTGAATCCCAAGACTTCTTCCCCAAACTACAATCCTGATGCAAGGTGTGCATACCACTCCAACAGCCCGGGGCATGATACTGACAACTGTTGGAGGTTAAAATATAAAGTTCAAAACTTGATTGATGAAGGGGTGCTGGAGTTTACACAAGATGGTCAGGTTGAGTTCTTCTACCATCCCTCAAACACACATCATCTGAAGTGACAAGTTCAGGCAAAGAGTCTTTGTTCATTAGAATTTTCAATTTGTAATTTTCTTTTGATTGTTCGAACATCCATTCATGTCAAACTCTGTTACTTTATCAATGCATTGCATATGTCTATTTTGAATCAATTCATTCGTATTCACTATTTCAAAACTGCTTTTTTACTTCCTTTTGTGATATTCAACTCTTGATTAAAAGCTCTAAGCCTTTAGAGGGAGGATGACGAAAATGATACCACAATCTCTATAGTATGCTTTTGAACAGACCCCGCTAATGATGTACATGCATTGTTTCAAATCCTAAACAGTGGAGTTATAAGGAAGATAATACCTAGTCAACCCCTTTGAGCCAAAGAAGTAGGAGTTTTTCTTTTCACACAAATTAAAACCCTTAATCGTAACCTGGGGTAGGGTAGTTTCCTCAGTTAATTCAGGTGCGCATTCAGTCACAATCTTCTGCTTCGTACACAATGAATGGCATCGAAGACGTCCTTCCAAATTAGAAGATGGTGATGGTTCCACATAATCATTAAAGAAGGAAGTCATTATCTCTCAAAATAAAAGCCCATTAAGTCAAAACCTATGAAGGAGACTTACAAAAAATTGGGGCATCCTGCTGACTGTAATCACAAAAGAAACAAATCAGGCAAAAGAAGGGATAACAAAATCAAAAAATAAAGAGGTCCTACAAATCCTCAACAGAAAGAAGAGTACAAAAATGACTGCCTCTTCAAAATAAACTTTCAGTATCCAAACCATCACTAGAACATCAAGGACAAGATGTCAGACTCAGTTGGGATCTGAATGTGCAATTAACTGAGCATAAGACTGAAGAACATCACGAAGAGCGGGTGGGTACAAATAAATTTTGAGCCTTTATTCTTTGTTTCTTAAACCGTGAACCAGGCCATGTTACAACCCTTAAATGTCCTAGCTGAAGCATGGGTTAGTTCGATAGCATACTGTTACAAAAGGTATTCTGACTCCTGTAGGGCTTGCTATAAATCCTGAGTTGACATCACACTTTTACAAAATTTATTTGTTTTACTAAAAAATGATTTTTTAAACTTCAAGACATACATAAGCTTTGCATTCTTAAAATACCATTGTTTGCATATGACTATTTGTTCAACAGCAGAGAAATTCACACGACGGATATTCGATGAACAAAAATCTTCTCATTGGACAGAATCACCTCAAGTGGAAAAACACTTCCAACCAAGGGGCACGGCGTGATCATTTTCCATCATCTAGGGCATTCAAGTCAAGATTCAAGGAATCTCTCAAAGATGCCAAATATCCAGGGGAAGACCTCCATCAGAATCACTTGGAGCATTGGACATGGATTCCAGCAACAAATCATGTATGATCAAACAAACATCTTTTGGAAGTGTGGCAACACTTACTACTATGGACAGTGACAATTCTCCATACTCGGTTGTGATCGGTGGGAATAGAACTGACTGTTTTGGAATGCTGGTTCGCGTTTGCGTTTCGCAAAATGTCGCGGTAAGCAAGAGTCGCCACCGTCTTTTATTTTATCCAACAAGTAAAGGATAAAAGCATAGAAAAATTCCTTTTCGAGACGTTTCTCGGGTTCGGGAGGTAGATTATAGAAAGGGAAGGTGTTATCACCCTTTCTATCCGTGGTTATCCACGGGATCTTAAGTACTTGCTCACTTTGTTTTCAAAAGTTTGCTTTTCTTTGTGTTTGTGGTTTTTGAAAAGAGTTTGGTTTTTGAAGAGAGTGTAAGTGCGAAAAGTTTCGTTTTCGTTTCAAAAGAGCAAGTGCTTAAGAACCTCTACCTACTCAAAAAGGAATTAAACTGTGTAAGTGTCCTTTAGACAAGGCTATCCCACTATTGAGGAGTAGGTAGCACCGTCGTTGGATTTTTCGGGTCAATTCGATTTAAGGGACATGTGGTCACTAAACAACGTTAGGACGCTTTAGCGGTAATCCTAATGTCTTAGATCATTTTTATCCGAGGCAACCGTTTCGAGGCAACTTTGATCTTTGGACAGGAGGGCGACCTCTAAAACATCCTATACTCAATGACCACGTTCGAGGCAACCAAGTGAGGCGTACCCTAGGAGTGGCATGTGCAAGTGTGTCAATTTTCAGTTTATATTATCTTTGTACATGTTAATGGTGAGCTACGGTTGATTTTAATTTAAGATAAATCTTGTCATGCATAGCCTATTATTCAAACATCTAGCAGTTAATGGTTGCGGAAAATAAATTGCGGGAAATAAAGCTAAGCTATTACAAGGCGTCGGGTATTTACATCGCCAAAGACAAACCCTTGAAAATTAAATGCGAAAAGGTAAACAGAAGCGGTAAATAAAATCCTAAGTTAAAGTTATTACATCCTCGGAGCAATTACACAAATATAGATCAAAATAATACGCGCGAGAAAATTGAATCGGATTGTCCTTTAGGGTTTTGACCCTTTTTTCAAATAAAACATATTTTGGTCTTTTTTGAATTAAGAATTAAAGCTAAATTAGTAATGGAATTAATTAATAGAAAAAGGAAAATATTTCTGAGTTTTATTTTAGTTAAGAAAATAAAATTAGAAAGGTTAAAAAATATGTCAAAACCCTAATTCTAAATCAATTTTTATTTATTGCAAAAATGTTAAGATTATACCTAATTAAAAACTAAATTAATTGGTTACAATTTATTTACAAAAATAAGTAAGAAAATTAAAATAAAAGTATTTTTGTTGTTTCTGATTTTTTTTATGAAAAAGAGTTAATTAGTTAATTAATTAATTATGATAATAAAATAAAAATAGTGAAAAGAAAAACAAAGAAACAAACTCAGGGGTGTTGGGCTCGAAAGGGAGTATGAATTGCAACTTCCAGGCCCAAACGTACAGCCTGTTGGACTTTCAGATTGCCTGGGCGTTTGTTGACCAAGGTTCATGGTGAACCTCATCCTGAACCACTGGATCTGGATCCGGAACCACCTGACATGTTGAGATCTGAGGACGTATGGTAGTCCCTTCCTGAAGCGCTGCATGTGAATACCTGAAAGAAAAACACAACAAAGTTTTGGTGGACCTGGGATTCGAATCCAGGTCCCATGGGGTCTTGCACCAACGCGTTAACCAACCAGCCAATCTGCTTCATTCGTTAGTTAAATGGAAAACAAATATTATATACAAACAATAATTATGCCTGGCCAAAAAATAAAAAAACGCGCAATTGATTCAAATGAACCAATCACGCCCAGCCACGTTATCGTCTTCCTCACAAAAGCCTGGTTCGTTTACCTGCGGATTTTTATCCGCGGGAAGATTCCTAGGGTCGTTCAAACATCTCTCCTAGGCCATGAAAATTAAATCCAAGAGTACCAACGTACTCGTCTGTTCATCCCGGTCATCCCTGTAACCATTGTTTTCATTGATTTTTCCTGCAATTAAAAACCCCAAAAACAAGGTATACGAACCCTAGAACTGGCATGGCGTTACAGGCTATGAAAATAAAATTCAGTGATGCCAACAGTTTCAAAATGCAACGCAAAGCATGAATATGTAATTATTTCAATGAAAGAATGCAAGAAAAACGAGTTATGATTCCATGTGCAGAGCAAAGTTCCTGGAGACTTACAGTGTGTTATGGGCGATGGAAAGACTACCTTTTGATGGGTATAGCTCCTCTGGATGACAAGGAAGGAAGCTGCGTTTCGCTTTTGGTTTGAATTCGCCTCCAAGGTTGTTTTTAATCTCTCACTTTTCAAGCTTTTTTTTCTCTCAAGGTTGTGGCGCCGTTTCTGCAGAGTTTGTGTATGTGTTCTTCACGTGTGTGCAGCAGGGTTTTTCGTGTGTGATTTGTTTATGAGCATGAGGTTTATATAGCCAAGGAAATTAGGTCAACATTTGTGTATCAAATCTTGGTCCATTATGATGAAGAGATTTGATTTGATTTTTTCATAAAGACTTGCTATATTTGATTCAATCAGGTTCCAATCTATCTTCATGCGTTACTGCCAGCCTGTTATGAGCTGTTTGGGTCTCCAATATGATGGAAATCAAAAGCTGACTTGCCCCTTCGAATTTGCTCTCTTCGATTGCTTCAAAGTCCCCATTCGAACTACTCCAGTCACAGCCCCTTTGATTGAGACTCCCCCTGCTTCGATTGCATATTTGCAAGGGACACATGCCATTGTGAACTTTGGGTATTCTGGGCAGGTTAAGATATGTGTTTTTGCTTAGTCATGCCAGCCTACTTCATTCCTTCGAAACTGCCTTCTTTGCCAGCTTCAAAGTCCAATTCGAATATATTTAGAACATTCCCTATTAGCCAACTTCGACCAGCCCTTGGCCTTGTGATGAATCTAAGTTCTGATTCGAAGTGTTCAGAACTTCCCTCATCAGAGAATCTTAGATCAAGAGAAACTCTGCGTTGAAATGCCATTCGAAGGTCATTTCGTTTTGTTGTTCTGATTGAGGTAAAGTATGAAGTTCCAGTCGAAGGACCCTCTGAAGTACTAGTCAAAGCATTGTGAAATTGACTTGGTCGAAGGGGTCCAGCGCTCAATCGAAGACTTGCACACCAAGGCTTGATCGAAGGAGGTCCAGCGCTCAATCAAAGACTTGCACACCAAGGCTTGATCGAAGGAGGTCCAGCGCCCAATCGAAGACTTGCACACCAAGGCTTGATCGAAGGAGGTCCAGCGCTCAATCGAAGACTTGCAGACCAAAGCTTGATCGAAGGAGGTCCAACGCTCAATCAAAGACTTGCAGACCACATCTTGATCGAAGGAGGTCCAGCGCTCAATCGAAGACTTGCAGACCAAAGCTTGATCGAAGAGTGCCAAATACCCAATCGAAGACTGGTGAACCAAAACCTGATCGAAGAGTGCCAAATGCCCAATCGAAAATTGGTGAACCAAAACCTGATCGAAGAGTGCCAAATGCCCAATCGAAAACTGGTGAACCAAGCCTGATCGAAGGATTTTGGATGCCCAATCGAAGACTTTTCCCAGATGCCAATCGAAATACATTTTGTTCATCTTCAAAAAAACTTTATTTTTCTTAAGCAAGGGTTTGTGACCAACCATGTAAGGGAAGACCCTTGAAAACATGAGAGGGCAAATTTTGGGGTACAACAGTTGCCCCTGTTCTATTTTCTTAAACCTGAGGATATAGATTGGCTTTCGAGCCTTTCGTGATCCGAAGGTGGAAGATAATTGAACACTAGAGTGCCCAGAAATTTGCACTCGCATGGTGTAGTATCAGCATTGTGACGTCGGGAATGGGCTTACAGATGCCATTTGGAGATTGTTGGTAGGAGGATAGGCTTATAGATGCCATTTGCAGGGGTGTCGATCGCATAAGAGATTCCTTAGCGAGAACTTGCATACCTAAGAAAGAAAGATGGTCTTCCTGGCTTGTTACAGGTGTTAATCTTCAATCTCTTTGTGTAAATGGTTTTCCTGGCTTGTTACAGGTATTAATTAGTCGTCCACAGATATTTTTCCTGACTTGTTACAGGTGTTAATCTAGAACTTGAAAAAGGTTGATGGTAGCCTCTTCTGACGGGGTGTCTCCTTTGACGAGTTGTCTCTATTGACAGGTTGTCTCTATTGACAGGTTGTCTCTTTTGACGGGTTGTCTCTTTTGACGGGTTTGGCCACAGAAAAATCTTTAGGAGTCAACTTAACTGATTTTGTCTCCATTGACATGCTTCGCCTCAGAAAAATCTTTAGGAATCGATTTAACTGATTTTGTCTCCATTGACATGCTTCGTCTCAGAAAAATCTTTAGGAATTGATTTAACTGATTTTGTCTCCATTGACTGGCTTCGCCTCAGAAAAATCTTTAGGAATCGATTTAACTGATTTTGTCTCCATTGACTGGCTTCGCCTCAGAAAAATCTTTAGGAATCGGTTTAACTGATTTTGTCTCCATTGACTGGCTTCGCCTCAGAAAAATCTTTAGGAATCGATTTAACTTATTTTGTCTCCATTGACTGGCTTCGCCTCAGAAAAATCTTTAGGAATCGATTTGACTAATTTTGTCTCCATTGACTGGCTTCGCCTCAGAAAAATCTTTAGGAATCGATTTAACTGACTTTGTCTCCATTGACTGGCTTCGTCTCAGAAAAATCTTTAGGAATCGATTTAACTGGACCAGATAAGGTCTTGGAATATCTTCAACTGGATCGGCATCAGAAAAATCTTTAGGAATCGACTTAACTGGACAAGAGGAGGCCTTTGACTGGATCGGCATCAGAAAAATCTTTAGGAATCGACTTAACTGGACCAGAGGAGGCCTTTGACTGGATCGGCATCAGAAAAATCTTTAGGAATCGACTTAACTGGACCAGACAAGGTCTTGGAATATCTTCAACTGGATCGGCATCAAAAAAATCTTTAGGAATCGATTTAACTGGACCAGAGAAGCCCTTTTGATATGGCTGAGAATTTAACTGCATCCTTCCTGAAAGGTAAAGGTCAGTCGTATGCAATGCATGATATGGATCAAGAAATGATGTTCTCAACATAAATGAGATTGTATGGTATGATGCGTTTATGCATGTATCATGATGTATGGAAATGTAATGTTTTAGCTGGGGAAAATAAATCCCGGATAGCTTGCTGGAGAATAGAGTTGAATCCTTCGTTTCCGCTGGGGATGACGAACGAAGATGATTGCAAGAATAAACCTGCAGGAGAGGATGACTCCATTGGGGAATAAACTGATGAGGAGATTACTCTGAGGGGAATTACTCTGTGGGGGAGAGATGTTCTGTTGGTGATTTTAACGATAACTCCGTTGGGGATTCCATTGATAAGCTCTGTTGGGGATTTCAATGATGAACTCCACTGGGGATGGATTACCGTTGCTGGTGATATTGAATCTTTTGAGGATAGAAGTCCTTCTTAGGGAAAGAGAGAACTTCGCTAGGGATGATCGTTCAGTTACAACTTACTGAGGGTAACCCAGTTAGACTCTTGTGAGGATAACCTTCTGAATTTGGATGGGGAGATTTATTTTGTACTCCGCAGGGGATAAACTTCCAGAGTCTACTGGGGATGATGCTTCAACTTTGTTGGGGAAACTTTTTTAGACTGCGCTGGGGAAATGGCTCCATTGGGGGTACCTTGCATTCTGCCGGGGAACATTCTTATATTCCGTTGAGGAATATTAAGACTGCCAGGGATACTCTTATGCTTCCTGGGGAATATCCTTATACTCTGCTGGGGATATTAACACCTTCTGGGGATACCAAGCCTTTTCAGGGCTGATGGTAGATTAACTCTGCTTGGGGAGAGTATTGCTGATTTGTACATAGTTGCAGGTCTCAGTAGGGAGAGCTACCATTACTGCCTTATTCTGCGGGGAGTGAAGGTGTCTTAGCCATATTCTTCAGCTGAATATATACCTTGGTACCTGGTGGGCAGAGCAATTTGTATAGTTCGGACAATTCTTATTTGCCCCTGTTTTTGTGGGAGAAGGTGCCTGCGGAGGCCTTGTGGATCGAGTATTATCCCAATCTATGAGGTGCTTGGTCATTTCCGATTGAAGTGACAAATCTTCTTCTGGTGGGCCAGTGACGAGATGACGGGACATAGTCGTACGCTTTGATCCCTAATTTTTGCCTAGACTGCCCTTTCGGGTTTTCAGTCCATCGGGATACCCTTTTTTGCCCAAGCCGCCTTTTCAGGTTTTCGACTTGCCGGGTGTACATATTTTTTTATTTTCATCCCTTATTTTTGCCCGAACCCTTTTGGTTCGCCGGGAAGCCCTTATTTTTGCCTAGGCCTGTCAACCTAGCGGGTCTTTGATTATGCGCAGTATTTTTTTTGACTATGTCCACGCTCTCATAGTGTAGAGAGGTGTCACTGTCGGTAGTGTTGTGTTGCCATACTACCAGAAGATGTTTGATCATGCAAGATTCGTTGCCGGAATTCATGTCCAATGCCCCAAGTGACTCAGATGGAGATTTTCCCCTGGCTATTTGGCATTTTGAGAGATTCCTTGAATCTTGAATTGACTGCCCCAGATGATGGACAATGCTCATGCCGTGCCCCTTGGTTGGAAGTGTTTTTTCCACTTGAGGTGATCCTTTTTATTGAGAATGTTTTTGTTCACTAGATATTCTTCGTGCGAACTTCTCTGCTGTTTGAACAAATAGTCATATGCAAACAATGTTATTTTAAGAATGCAAAGCTTTATGTCTGTTTTGAAATTTTTGAAAATGCATTTTTCAGTAAAACCGGCGATTTTTTTGTAAAATGTGATGTCAACTCAGGATTTACAGCAAGCCCTACAGGAGTCAGGATACCTTTTGTAACAGTATGCTTTCGAACTAACCCATGCTTCAGCTAGGACTTTTAAGGGTTATAACGTGGCCTGGTTCACGGTTTAAGAAACAAAGGATAAAAGGCTCAAATTTTATTTGTAACCACCCGCTCTTCGTGATGTTCTTCGATCCTAAACTCAGCTAATCGTGCATTAGACCTCGTTTGAATCTTTGCTCTGATATACCAGTGATGGTTTGGATACTGACAATTTATTTTGAATAGGCAGTCATTTTTATTGAGAGCTTGTAGGATCTCTTTCTTTTTTATTTTATTATCCCTGTCTTTTGCCTGAACTGTTTCTTTTTGTATTTACATTCAGCGGGATGCCCCAGTTTTGTAAGTCTCTTTCATAGGTTTTGACTTAATGGGCTTTTATTTCTGAGAGATAATGACTGCCTGTCCTTACGATTATACGGAACCATCACCGTCTTTTGTTTCAGAAGGACTTCTTTGATGTCATTCATTGTGCACCTGGATCAACTGAGAAAACTACCATGCCCCAGGTTATAATTAAGGGTTTTTAATTTGTGAAAAGAAAAACTCCAACTTCTTTGGCTCAAAGGGGTTGACGAGGGATTATCTTCCTTATAACTCCACTGTTTAGGATTTGAAACAATGCCTGTACCTCATCAGCGGGGTCTATTTAGAAGCATACTGTAAAGATCGTGGTATCGTTTTCGTCATCCTCCCTCTAAAGGCTTGTAGTTTTTTAATCGAGAGTTGAACATCACATAAAGGAAATATGAAGTAATTTAAGTATAGTGAAAAACAATTAATTCAAAACAGACACGTGTAATGCATTAATGAAATAAAAGAGTTCGACATGATAATAATTGTTTGAATAAGCAAAGAAAAATACAACTTTAGAATTCTAAATGAACAAAAGTGCTTTCAATCCTAGCCATGTTTTGGCAAGTGAGCAGTGATCACATTGGGAGTCTCAGGCGCCTCAAACTCAATCTCCTTTGCATCGATTAGGTCTTGAACCTTGTTTTTTAGACTCCAACAGTCATATGTATTATACCTCGGGCTCTCAGAGTGATAGGCGCAGCGGGCGTTGGGATTATACTTTGATGACGTTGTATTTGGATTCTTTGGGGCTTCTTTTAGAGTCACAATATTGGTATTCAGCAACTGTGGCAACATCTGAGACAAAGTCATGCTGAGACGAGTGAATTGCCTTCGAGGTCTCTCTTCCCTTTGTTGGTTGTGATGCTGAGGAGTACCAGCAGGTTTTGAAATAACAACTGCGTTGACAGCTTGGCGGTGTTCGGGTCTATTTTGTCTTCTTGAACTGTAGACAGCACTGGACTCTTTCTTAAACGGCTTCTTCTCAGTGCTAGATGAGGCACCCGTCTGTATCTTCCCAGCCTTAATACCAGCTTCAATCCTCTCACCAGTCAAGATAAGGTCTGTAAACCCAGCAGAAGAGCTTCTAATCAGATGGTTAAAGAACGGACCTGACAGAGTCCCCAGGAACATGTCAACAAGCTCACGATCAGCCAAAGGTGGTTGCACCCTTCCAGCAAGGTCTCTCCATTTTTTAGCATACTCTTTAAATCCTTCACCCGTCCCTATTGACATACCCTGGAGTTGGATACGCGTAGGAGCGAGGTCGGAGTTATACTAATACTGCCTATAAAATGCAGTATCCAGATCCTCCCAGCTGCGGATACTGGCTCCATCCAGATGATAGAACCACTCAAGCTGAGTCCCTGAGAGACTGTCTTGAAAGAAATGGATCCACAAGTTCTTGTCAGCGGTGTAAGGCTGGATCTTCCTTACATATGACCGGAGGTGCAGCTTTGGACAGGAAGCTTCGTCATACTTGGAAAAGGCAGGTGCCTTGAACTTATGGGGGATCACCACCCCAGAGGATAGACCTAGATCTCCAAAGTCCAGACCGGGCACGTTCTGTATCTCCATAGCACTCAAGCGGTCTTCCAACTGTTTGTACTTATCCTCAGTAGGAGGATACTGTTCTTCATCATAATCCGTCTCGTTGTCAGAGACTATAGGGCTAGGATCCCTCCTTTCTTGTGGACTATCTTTCCCCCCAGATGAGGTGGCCAGATCAACTTTATTCTGCAGCCTGTTTCCAAACCTGCGTCCGGTGTTGAACAGGACGGTCCTCTTCTTCTTCTTCTTCCTCTCTTTCAGAATCAGGGTCTTCAGGTCCTGCTGACCTTTAGCTAGGCTCATGACCAACTCTTGAAATTGGGCATTCTGGGCCTGGAGGGCCTTGATAGCTTGCTCAGTGGAAGGTTCAATAGACATGATGATTGCTGAAATAAACAGCGAAGAAGATAAGAGACCTGTACTGGGAGACCTGTTATGCAATGATATGTATGATATATGTATACAATGTTTTCAAGGATCTCGCGGGGTAAACAAGAAATCGTTAGAATCTGAATCTGGTAGCTTGATCGAAGGAGCTTCATGTTACTAAGAGTCAAGCTCACCATATCGAGTGGGTCATAGCCCCTGACTCAAGTTATCGTGCTTGGATTTCTAGACACCCTTGGCTAGAGGAAAATAAATCCCCTTTGCCCCTTGCTGGACAATTGATTTACCATAACCTGCATCACAAGCCCTTGAGATCCTTGAAATGGTTAAGGAAAATGCTATGGTATGATGTTATGATGTGTATGCTATGCGTTTAAGCAAAAGTGTGAGGTGATGTAAGTAAACCCTGCAATAAGTCCAAATTATTGGATAAGGACTGTAAACAAGACCTGCAAGGAACTCATGTTGTCAGATAACAAGAATGTGCAAGTAGTTCAGATTTGAAGGCACACAAGTCACACAAATAGCCTTAAGTTTAGGCTGGCATGGAGTTCCATAGGTAAGTACCCTCTTGAGTTTAGTTGGCTCAAAACCTGTCCTATAAATAGTAACCGGGTTCTAAGGAGCTCAATATCATTGGATTGTTTTCTATGTTCATCGTTTTAGTTTAGCCACTGAACTTGTAAGTGCCTTCGTTTAGGATTGGCTCATTTCTTGTAAAACAAATAACAATAATGTAATGTAATGTACAATAGGAACAGCCTGAAAATCCTATTGTAAATGCCTAAACATGTTGTGCTGATTTAAATCAACATCTGGAACAACATGTCTCAAGAGATGTCATAACATCATACCAGACATCAAGCTACTGAACTGTCAAGTCTGATGCAGTTCTGTTCCTGAAGTTATGCAGAATATTCTGCCAAATAGAATGCATAACAAGTAGCGAAAATTGAAGGCATATGTGGAGCCCTAGAAGATTCAATCAGAAGCTAAGGATAAGGAGAAAAACTCGATTGAAGACCTAACTTGCAGCAGAAGTTTTCTGCTTACTTTATGCAGGTCGTTAAAGCTGCATTGTTGTCATATGAAGGCCCAAATCCAGTTGGGTAAAAAGGGTTATAAATAGAAGTATTGTAACCTAACTTAAGTGCGCGATGTATTGACAAGATGTAATTATTAGGGCTAGTTTTGTTGTGAACCACCCGGGCTGTGGGATGGTCACCATACTCCTTGAAACCTGTAGGTTAGAGGATGTATGCATTGTACTTGATTGAAGCTTTTAAGCATGATCAAGTTGTGTAATGGAAGTGGATCTTCTGAACAGTTTATGTACTGTAGAAAGTAATCACTGCGGTGATTAAGGGGGAGTGAGAGGGTTCTCATATCTAGGATTGGATCTTAGGTAAAAGTGTCATTGGGTAGTGATTAAGTGAGAAGGCTGTCAACGGGTGTGTTGGCTGTAGGGTCTTTGAATTGATACTACTAATAGTGGACTTTATCCCTGGCTTGGAAGCCTCCAGATGTAGGTTGGTTGAACCGAACTGGGTGAACAATTCGGTGTGTTATTTACTTTCTGCATTGGTTATTTGGTTGATGTCACAGCATTCTTCATGACATCAATGTATATGCTTAACCTTAACTGTTCTGAACTTCAGTAAAACAGACCCTGCGTTTGTCAAAGGTGTTGCAGGTTCTGGTATGATAGTTCAGTACCTGTTGTAGAACAGATATCAAAAGTACAGCCTATTCTACCTGTACAGCGCTTAATGTCAGATCAGATGTCTTAACATTCCATTAGACATCCTGAGTCTGTGACATACCAGGAATTTCAATTGGTATCAGAGCAGGCATCCTGTCTGTCTCTGGATGAGATCCATGGGGGATACTTTCCTGTTGTGTACAAGGTAGAATATTGTTTGAACCAGTAGCGTTCATATTGTTTGGTCCCTAGGAGTGGAGGATGGACCAATTTGGGAGAAACTAGATCAGCTATGTTGAAGGAAGATGAAAGTGTTTGAACAAACTCAAAGACCTCATGCGGGAGAGAAGATTTTGGAGTGCATTGTTCAACCTGTACTCAGCACAGAGAAGAATATTATCAAAACCTTCATGCGGGAGTGAAGATATTGATAAGGCATCATATGTGTTTATAAAGCTTTCTTTTAACAGGGCTGTATTTTCAATCCTTATGTGTCATGCTTGCTATATGGAGTAAGCACTGTGTAAGTTCTGGTGAAGTACTGTTATTCCGCTGCATAGCTTCTGATACAACCCCTAAAGTGAAAGAAGAACTCTACGGTTATTATTTTCAACAGAATTTGTAAGCAGATTTTGCAATCTATCAATAATGTCAAAGATACTTGAGATTTCCTCAAGTCCACTCATAAAGGCTTTTATTATTAGTGTTGATGAGTATCAATTGATCAATGATTCTCATATACATCTGCAAGCTGCTTGAAGACATTGAAGATTATCAAGGATGATGTGTTCCAAGGAGATGGAACTGATGTTCTTAAGGATGTTAGAACATCATGCAACTGTCAGTTGAAGACCAGGTGTTCTGGGTGCTAAACACATGTAATGTGAGTACATATGTTTGGAACCTACTCCTGATCTGGAAGAGGAGACATCTGTTTTGAAATAATTGATCAGGACACGATCAACAGGTCATCTACTCCAGCTGTGAGTTTAAGGGAGTATATGTGCTGAGCTAAATGCACTTAAAAGGACTTTAAAGCTGTGATTTCCAGGTTTCCCCTCATGTGATGGATGATGGAACATCATTTCTGTGTCTTCAGCCAAGTAAGCATGAAGAAGTAATCAGTCAGGATCCTCTAGTGTGATTAGATAATTCTAACTGAATAAATGATGGAAGCAGAATCTTTATGTGATAAATATATGGAAATCAGAATCAAAAGTCCTAAAGCTTGTGATGATAAAGGATGTACAACATCACAACTGTTGAAGACATCAGTTGTTGAGGAAAGACAGATAAGTTCCAGATTTAGTGAACATCCTCATGATTGATAATGAAGTTTCTTCTAGTACAAGTTACAGAATGTGGCAACCTGAAACTCGTACAGCAAGCAAACTAAGGACTCTTAATTTGAAACCTGTGGCAAATTCCAAATAAAGAGTACTTACTGTGTGTCTAAAGTCAAGAGCTCAACACTGTATCCATAAAGAGGGAAGTTGGATAACATTTTGTTCAGAGGGAGTAGTATGATCAAGCTGATGTGAAAGGGAGTTCGTCTTACCTTGTTCTATAAGATGCTTGAGTTTATTTCTCATGATCTTAGTGATTTCCAAGGAGGATAGGAATAGAATAGGTTATGTCTACCAATCACATAAACTGCAACATGTGAAGGAGAATTCACTTAATTCTCTACAAAGATCTGAGCTGAGTTTCAGGGGGAGTCCTTAACCTGAAGATCTTGGAAGACATGTCATACAAAATGTCTTGACATCCTGGACCAAAGTCAAATGGTGGATATCTGCACTTTGACAAGTCATCCCCATCACCTAGGATGAACTTGTTAGTTGTATGTAGCAAGGAGGAGTTATCTTCAAAAGATCATGGGTTCCTGAGAAGATCCTCTTTTTACTTGAAGTTCACTTATGTGGTGCCCTCACATAATAGAACAACTTGGTCTGCTCTTGTCTACAGGAGTATGGTACAATTAACTCCTTTGTACTGTTCAAGGGTCAGCAGACAAGGTGAAGGTGATACATGCTAGTGGCTGCATGGTTATGTGGTTGTAGTGGGTCTGATCATAAAGGATGTAAGAAAAGTGTGCTTTGATCCAAAACCATAGTATAAGCCAGGCTCATATGGTTGAGATCAATGTCAGATCTGATGTTGCAACATCATCTCAAACGAAGGGCCTCTTCAGCAAAGGAAGCTTGTAAGGACCAGTTGGTTCTTCATGCATGGAGCAGAAGATTGTTAGAATAATTATCCTACCTTGAGAAGATGGCATAATCTAACTAATAATGAATACTTTGACGGGAGACTAAGTATTCATTAGGATCTTGCATAAAGATATATATAAGAGACTAAGTGTTTGTATAATATGCATGCAAGGCTGTGTTCTGATCCTCTTTCTCAGAACTTGGTAGAGAGTTTATTTCTCTCTAAGAGTATTCTGGTGAGCAATTATTGCTGAAGATGAAAATCATACCTTTCTTATGGGGAATATAAAAGGGCATCAATCCCCTGGATGTTAACTTCAGAACCCAAGCAGATAGGTTCATGCTGTAACATCATTATTGTTAGAAGTCTGTGGCAGAGACTTGGGACTGTGAATCTTAATATTCTAGTGTGGCAGTTCTATTATTGGTTTGGAATAAGTAGATTCTACTTGTGTTTAAAAGTAGTATGCTTAACAATGCATAACTACTGTTGTGGTCTGAAGAATTTACTAGTATTAGCAACTACTAGTAAATATATTATACAGAAGGATGACATGATCAAAGGATAATCCTTCTAGAAAGTCTGAATCTTAGTAAAGCTTGTAAGCACACTAAGAAGGTTGGAGGTTGGTTTCAGACTATGGCTACAGATTTCTCAGCCATCCAGAGAGTCAAGATAAGTGTGGAAGTGCAAGGGCATGAATCAGAGATGTCCTTACTATTCTAAGACTAGTTCAGGGTGCTTGAAGTTACCACCTCAGAGCCAGGGCTACTGGTTTCCACGCTACTGTTTTGATTGGCCTTAACAAGGGGAGTCACTGAGTGTTGCACTTTCCCCAATTACAATATACATTGAAGGGAGACTTTGTATATGTATTGTTGGACTTAATCTGAAGATCAGAAGTCAGAAGAGGACGGTGGTATGCTGATGTTTATGTGACATTGTGAACTTCTAAGTGAAGTCATGGATAATGTCTCAACATCAGGAGATTGAAGAATTGCTCTCGTTATTTGTCTGGGCTTAGGAAGAAAATCTCATACACTACCACTTATGATACTTTTGGAGAAATTTGGAAGATTCAGATCTTATCAATAGCAACTTGGTCCGGCAAATCAGAAATGCTATTGAGGTAAAGACTACACTAGCTCTAGCAACTACTAGTGAATGGAAGATCAGAAGAAGTAAATCAGATTAAGAAATCTGATATATGTTCAAGGGGTTCTTTTACTACAAGAAATAGAAGTGGCATCTAAATTTGGTGTATTAGAACTAATCTGTGATGGCTTGTGAAGCATTTTGGAGTCTTCTGGTTTATTCCCTCCTCCCTTATTTTGCTGTCTGGAAGAAGGTAGAAAGTAATTGTGTTGGATCTCAGCAACACTTAAGAAAGCATGATTGATGGCCATGCTTAATGCTACTAGTCTCTTGCTACTAGCTGTTTAAAGTGTCCTTCTCTGTGCCTAACTGAGAGAAGTAAAAAGAAGGCTGCTGTCTAAGTAAGTGTCATGACATTACCAACGACATTGAAACCTTGGGGAAATCAAGAAGAATACGTGGAAAATAACTTCACCACGTAATTGTAGCTATTCAGGAGCTATATTTGGTGTTCTGTTTCCCAGAAGGAATAAATCTTCAGCCTTAAAAGTCGGTCAAAGGATGATTTTATTCAGGAATTGCTTTGACCTAAACTTATGCATGTATTAGGACTGGTCCTTTTGGCAGAAACAAACAAATCTTATGCACAGTCAGTCTGAAATATGCAACAACTTTAACAGGTATCCTTGACCAAGATTTTATATTACCATCTTCTTGAACCTGTTATCTCCTTATATAACCTCCTGTCACACATTCTTTTCTCTCACAACCATCATGGGGTTTGTACGGATCTGGGAAAACTGTTCTTGGATCTGGTTTTGTGAGGGCTTTCTTTGTCAATTTTTGGCCAAAAAGGGGGAGAAAGGAGTACTGTTACTATTTGACATTGTCCTCGTTGCAGCAGCTACTCAAAATTTTGATCACAAAGACTTGTCACAAATTCAGCAGAAATTCAAATGGCGTGAATTTCTTTGTGACTTGTGATCTGAGTTATGAACACAGTTGTGACCTGTGTTCTGAGTTACAAGGGAGATATTCTGGTCACTCCTTAAAGGTTCTCTGATGCCTCTGAAAGGATAGTTTATCTCCCACGGTCCTCTTTTTACACCACCAGTGACAAGAAATGGTTCGTGGTCTAAAAGGGAATGAGGTGCATCCTCTTCCTCCTGTGCTTCAAGAGGTCCTGAATGGTTAGTGTGGTTACAACCAAAGATGTCAAGATCAATGTCAAGACATTCTTCTGTGTGTATCCTGAACACTTTTATTTTTTATTGTTGTATTTGTTTTAGCCAAAATTTGCCAAAGGGGGAGATTGTAAGTGCCTTCGTTAGGATTGGCTCATTTCTTGTAAAACAAATAACAATAATGTAATGTAATGTACAATAGGAACAGCCTGAAAATCCTATTGTAAATGCCTAAACATGTTGTGCTGATTTAAATCAACATCTGGAACAACATGTCTCAAGAGATGTCATAACATCATACCAGACATCAAGCTACTGAACTGTCAAGTCTGATGCAGTTCTGTTCCTGAAGTTATGCAGAATATTCTGCCAAATAGAATGCATAACAAGTAGCGAAAATTGAAGGCATATGTGGAGCCCTAGAAGATTCAATCAGAAGCTAAGGATAAGGAGAAAAACTCGATTGAAGACCTAACTTGCAGCAGAAGTTTTCTGCTTACTTTATGCAGGTCGTTAAAGCTGCATTGCTGTCATATGAAGGCCCAAATCCAGTTGGGTAAAAAGGGTTATAAATAGAAGTATTGTAACCTAACTTAAGTGCGCGATGTATTGACAAGATGTAATTATTAGGGCTAGTTTTGTTGTGAACCACCCGGGCTGTGGGATGGTCACCATACTCCTTGAAACCTGTAGGTTAGAGGATGTATGCATTGTACTTGATTGAAGCTTTTAAGCATGATCAAGTTGTGTAATGGAAGTGGATCTTCTGAACAGTTTATGTACTGTAGAAAGTAATCACTGCGGTGATTAAGGGGGAGTGAGAGGGTTCTCATATCTAGGATTGGATCTTAGGTAAAAGTGTCATTGGGTAGTGATTAAGTGAGAAGGCTGTCAACGGGTGTGTTGGCTGTAGGGTCTTTGAATTGATACTACTAATAGTGGACTTTATCCCTGGCTTGGAAGCCTCCAGATGTAGGTTGGTTGAACCGAACTGGGTGAACAATTCGGTGTGTTATTTACTTTCTGCATTGGTTATTTGGTTGATGTCACAGCATTCTTCATGACATCAATGTATATGCTTAACCTTAACTGTTCTGAACTTCAGTAAAACAGACCCTGCGTTTGTCAAAGATGTTGCAGGTTCTGGTATGATAGTTCAGTACCTGTTGTAGAACAGATATCAAAAGTACAGCCTATTCTACCTGTACAGCGCTTAATGTCAGATCAGATGTCTTAACATTCCATTAGACATCCTGAGTCTGTGACATACCAGGAATTTCAGAACTAGCGACCAAAATAAGGACGATAAGGACGAACAGTTGGAACAATTGCAAGCTGAAGTTGAAACAATGAGAACCCATATGCTGGGGCAGAGGGATCTTATCCAAGGCCTAGCCCGGGGACAAGAAGAGCTGAGAGCCATTATCAAGAAACTTCATCAAGACGGCTGCAGCCGTATAAAGCAAACAGTCGAGGTTGGGGACCAAGTCATTGATCAACTTCCGAGAAGACAAGAGGTTGGTTTGGTGAAGAGTGGACTTTTCCAAATTGCTACCACATCACGGGTCCAACAACAACCTCGCCAAAAACAACGGGTTAATCAGAGTAAGCCGGATATACCCAAAAGGCAGTTTACCAAACTCAACATATCGTTGTGCCAAGCTTTGCAACACCTGTTGAGGATGAATCTGATTACGTTGATAGGACCTCATCTGAATCCCAAGACTTCTTCCCCAAACTACAATCCTGATGCAAGGTGTGCATACCACTCCAACAGCCCGGGGCATGATACTGACAACTGTTGGAGGTTGAAATATAAAGTTCAAAACTTGATTGATAAAGGGGTGCTGGAGTTTACACAAGATGGTCAGGCTGAGTTCTTCTACCATCCCTCAAAGACACACCATCTGAAGTGACAAGTTCAGGAAAAGAGTCTTTGTTCATTAGAATTTTCAATTTGTAATTTTCTTTTGATTGTTCGAACATCTATTCATGTCAAACTCTGTTACTTTATCAATGCATTGCATATGTCTATTTTGAATCAATTCATTCGTATTCACTATTTCAAAACTGCTTTTTTACTTCCTTTTGTGATATTCAACTCTTGATTAAAAGCTCTAAGCCTTTAGAGGGAGGATGACGAAAATGATACCACAATCTTTATAGTATGTGTGATCGGTGGAAATAGAACTAACTGTTTTTAAGCTGGTTTCGCGAAATGTCGCGGTAAGCAAGAGTCGCCACCGTCTTTTATGTTCTCAAAAATGGAAAGGACAAAAGCACGGCAAAATTCCTTATTCGAGAATGTTTCTCGGTTCGGGAGGTAGATTTATAGAAAGGGAAGGTGTTAGCACCCTTTCTATCCGTGGTTATCCACGGGCTCTTAGGTACTTGCTCTTATGTTTTCAAAATATGTTTGCTTTTCAAGTGTGAATGAGTTTTGAAAAAAGTTTCGTTTGAAAAATTTCTAAGTAACTCTTGTATCTGTCCTCAAGAGTGTATGAAAAATTTGTTTGAAAACTTTTGGAAGTGTGAGGTGTGAAAAGTTGTTTTGTTTGTTTTGAAAAGAGCAAGTACCCATGAGAATCTACCTACTCCAAGAAATTAAGCTGTGTAAGAGTCCTTTAGATAGCGTTATCCCACCATTGAGAGGTAGGTAGCACCATCGTTGGAGGTATTCGGGTCAATTCGATTATCGGGACAATGTGGTCACCGAAGCAATGGTAGGACACCTTAGAAGTAACCCTAATGTCCTAGATCCTTTTTTATCCGAGGCAACCGTTTCGAGGCAACTGGATCTTTAGACAAAGGGCGACCTCTAAGACACCCTATACTTGATGACCACGTTCGAGGTAACCAGTGAGGCGTACCCTAAGGAGTGGCATGTGCATGTGTGTTGTGTTTCAGTTAAGGTTATCTTGTACATGTTATTTGTGAGCTACGGATTGGTTTTATTATTCATACATTCTTTCATGCATTTTTTAGCAGTTAGGAGTGCGGAAAGTAAATTGCGGGAAAGTAAATCTAGCTATTACAAGGCGCGGGTCTATACATCGCCAAAAAACAAAAACCCGTTTTGGAAAATAAGTGCGAGAAATTAAATAAAGCGGTAAAATTCCTAATTAACTATTACATATCTGGAGACAGTTACATAAATAATCAAAATAAAATAAATGCGCGCGAATAAAAATTTAATCGGGAACGTCCTAAGGGTTTTGACCCTTTTGAGAAAGAAATTGAATTTTGTCCTTTTTTAATGAAATGGAATTAAAACTAATTATTTAATTTATTAAAAGAAAAATGTTTTTGTATTTTTTATGTTTTTAATGAAATAAAATAAAAGGAATTAAAATTAAAAGTTAATAAAAATCTAATTCTAAATTTATTTTAGTTATTAAGAAAAAAGGTTAAAGTTGCCTAATTAAAACTAATTCAATTTATTAGTATTTATTTACAAAAATAACATGAAATTAATAATAATAATAATAATATTAGTTCTTTTTTTGGATTTTTAATGAAAATATTAATTATGTTAATAATACTAATAATTAATAAAAAAAAGGAGTTATAAAAGAAAAGAAAAAATAAAAAGATAAAAAGAAATAACAAAACCAAGGGAGGGGGGGGGGGGGGGTTGGGCCAGATTGGAGGTGTTAATGGAATTGTGAGGCCCATGAACCTTCAAGCCCCTTTTGACTTTCCTGATTGCCTACGCCTGTGTTGACTCATGAGCACCATGGTCTGCATTCTTTGGCCATCAGATCTGTAGGACTGGACACATGGCACGCTGATTGCTTGAGACATATGGTGGACTTTCGCTGGAATGCTGCATGGGAATATGTTAGAGAAAAAATGAAACAAGCGTTTGGGGGACCTGGGAAAACTTACAGCGCGGTATGATGGACCTTAGGACGTGGCAAGGGTTGCTTTAGCTTCAGAGTATGGCAAAGAAGAGAGTCACGTTCTCCTTTTGGCCTGAAAATGCTTGCAACACTCCTTTTGATCTCACACTTTTTTTTGACACTTTTTGGATTTTGCTCTGGCCGTTTGTGCACACTCTAGGTTGTGAATGAGGCTTGCAAGGCTTGCATATGTAGTAATGAGTGAGAATAAGTCACATTTAGGAGCCTTTAACCATTGCAATTAAGCTTTGGATTTTGTCTTAACCACCATTAAAGGCCTTTCAAAGCTTGTTCAAAATTTGAATTTTCATGCCTAAATGAGCTTAGCACGAAATTGGTAGGTTGCAAATGCTTCATGAATGCTATTCAAACCATAAGATACCATTTAATTAATTTTTTTAGATTTACTTGAATTATTATGGATTAAAATGAATTAAATCCATAAAAATTAAATAAAAATAGAAAAATAATTATTTGGTCTTGAAATTGATCATGGGACACGTGGGTGGCATGACAAGGCTGAATCAAGTGGAAAAAAGTGGGCCCTTTTGTCAAAAATTGAAGTTTCAAGGATAGTTGACTTTTGCCATTTCACAAAAATTTTCCAACTTCTCTAATGCATATCTTGCTCAATTTTGATCATATGAACATGTTCTTGGACATTTTGGAAAGGTCTTGAAGTCCTCTAACCAATGCCTTTGGTCCCATGTCATTTTGAGTTACCAATCTCAAGTTATGGTCTTTGACTTAAAATGCCTTTTTGTTGACTTTTGAAAATGACCTATAATGTTGAAATTGATAACTTTTTGTGAGAGCATTTCTTGGACTTGGAATGTGAAGATGAGTTGTAGTAAATGTCATCCCCTTCAAAATGAGAATTGGATGGGATTTTTCTGATGAACCATGAAAAAGTTATGCCTTGGTCAAGTTACAGTTGACTTTTTCAACTATCCAAAAATGGAAACTTTTGCATCTTGATGATTTTTGAGCCATTCTTGTGGAATCATGATCAAGATTTGATCCAATGATGATTGTGGCTTCAAAATAAGATGTTGACCAAAAATTTTGACTTTTGACTGCCAAATGACCATTTTACCCCTACAGTTGATTGTGAAGCAATTAGGGTTTTTGACTGTGCAACTTGACCTTGTGAGCCTTGAAACTTGACATGTGGGTGCTTGACAGTGTATATGAGCATATTGTACTTGATTGAGCCCTTTAAAACCTCAACTTCCTTGCAAGAACCAAAACCCTAATTTGACTGGCTTAGGAGGGTGTTTGAACTGTGCAACCCTTGAGTAGACTTGAGCAAATAGAGATGATGCTTGTCAAAACTTTGAAGAATATGGGAGGGCAAATTTTGAGGTACAACAGTATGCTTTTGAACAGACCCCGCTAACGATGTACAGGCATTGTTTCAAATCCTAAACAGTGGAGTTATAAGGAAGATAATCCCTAGTCAACCCCTTTGAGCCAAAGAAGTAGGAGTTTTTCTTTTCACACAAATTAAAACCCTTAATCGTAACATGGGGCAGGGTAGTTTCCTCAGTTAATTCAGGTGCGCATTCAGTCACAATCTTCTGCTTCGTACACAATGAATGGCATCGAAGACGTCCTTCCAAATTATAAGATGGTGATGGTTCCACATAATCATTAAAGAAGGAAGTCATTATCTCTCAAAATAAAAGCCCATTAAGTCAAAAAATATGAAGGAGACTTACAAAAAACTGGGGCATCCTGCTGACTGTAATCACAAAAGAAACAGTTCAGGCAAAAGAAGGGATAACAAAATCAAAAAAGAAAGAGGTCCTACAAATCCTCAACAGAAAGAAGAGTACAAAAATGACTGCCTCTTCAAAATAAACTTTCAGTATCCAAACCATCACTAGAACATCAAGGACAAGATGTCAGACTCAGTTGGGATCTGAATGTGCAATTAACTGAGCATAAGACTGAAGAACATCACGAAGAGCGGGTGGGTACAAATAAATTTTGAGCCTTTATTCTTTGTTTCTTAAACCGTGAACCAGGCCATGTTACAACCCTTAAAAGTCCTAGCTGAAGCATAGGTTAGTTCGATAGCATACTGCTACAAAAGGTATCCTGACTCCTGTAGGGCTTGCTATAAATCCTGAGTTGACATCACACTTTTACAAAATTTGTTTGTTTTACTAAAAAATGATTTTTTAAACTTCAAGACATACATAAGCTTTGCATTCTTAAAATACCATTGTTTGCATATGACTATTTGTTCAACAGCAGAGAAATTCACACGACGGATATTCGATGAACAAAAATCTTCTCGGTGGACAGAATCACCTCAAATGGAAAAACACTTCCAACCAAGGGGCACGGCGTGATCATTGTCCATCATCTAGGGCAGTCAAGTCAAGATTCAAGGAATCTCTCAAAGATGCCAAATATCCAGGGGCAGACCTCCATCATAATCACTTGGAGCATTGGACATGGATTCCAGCAACGAATCATGTACGATCAAACAAACATCTTCTGGAAGTGTGGTAACACTTACTACTATGGAAAGTGACAATTCTACATACTCGGTTGTGATCAGTGGGAATAGAACTGACTGTTTTGGAATGCTGGTTCGCGTTTGCGTTTCGCAAAATGTCGCGGTAAGCAAGAGTCGCCACCGTCTTTTATTTTATCCAACAAGGAAAGGACAAA
Source organism: Vicia faba (assembly GCA_948472305.1). NCBI lineage: Eukaryota > Viridiplantae > Streptophyta > Magnoliopsida > Fabales > Fabaceae > Vicia > Vicia faba. The sequence continues at coordinate 1,241,177,918 of OX451735.1, read as the reverse complement.
AGCACAGAAAAATTCCTTTTCGAGACGTTTCTCGGGTTCGGGAGGTAGATTATAGAAAGGGAAGGTGTTAGCACCCTTTCTATCCGTGTTTATCCACGGGCTCTTAAGTACTTGCTCACTATGTTTTCAAAAGTTTGCTTTACTTTGTGTTTGTGGTTTTTGAAAAGAGTTTGGTTTTTGAAGAGAGTGTAAGTGCGAAAAGTTTCGTTTTCGTTTCAAAAGAGCAAGTGCTTAAGAACCTCTACCTACTCAAAAAGGAATTAAACTGTGTAAGTGTCCTTTAGACAAGGTTATCCCACTATTGAGGAGTAGGTAGCACCGTCGTTGGAGTTTTCGGGTCAATTCGATTTAAGGGACATGTGGTCACTAAAGCAACGTTAGGACGCTTTAGCAGTAATCCTAATGTCTTAGATCGTTTTTATCCGAGGCAACCGTTTCGAGGCAACTTTGATCTTTGGACAGGAGGGCGACCTCTAAAACATCCTATACTCAATGACCACGTTCGAGGCAACCAAGTGAGGCGTACCCTAGGAGTGGCATGTGCAAGTGTGTCAATTTTCAGTTTATATTATCTTTGTACATGTTAATGGTGAGCTACGGTTGATTTTAATTTAAGATAAATCTTGTCATGCATAGCCTATTATTCAAACATCTAGAAGTTAATGGTTGCGGAAAATAAATTGCGGGAAATAAAGCTAAGCTATTACAAGGCGTCGGGTATTTACATCGCCAAAGACAAACCCTTGAAAATTAAATGCGAAAAGGTAAATAGAAGCAGTAAATAAAATCCTAAGTTAAAGCTATTACATCCTCGGAGCAATTACACAAATATAGATCAAAATAATACGCGCGAGAAAATTGAATCGGATTGTCCTTTAGGGTTTTGACCCTTTTTTCAAATAAAACATATTTTGGTCTTTTTTGAATTAAGAATTAAAGCTAAATTAGTAATGGAATTAATTAATAGAAAAAGGAAAATATTTCTGAGTTTTATTTTAGTTAAGAAAATAAAATTAGAAAGGTTAAAAAATATGTCAAAACCCTAATTCTAAATCAATTTTTATTTATTGCAAAAATGTTAAGATTATACCTAATTAAAAACTAAATTAATTGGTTACAATTTATTTACAAAAATAAGTAAGAAAATTAAAATAAAAGTATTTTTGTTGTTTCTGATTTTTTTTATGAAAAAGAGTTAATTAGTTAATTAATTAATTATGATAATAAAATAAAAATAGTGAAAAGAAAAACAAAGAAACAAACTCAGGGGTGTTGGGCTCGAAAGGGAGTATGAATTGCAACTTCCAGGCCCAAACGTACAGCCTGTTGGACTTTCAGATTGCCTGGGCGTTTGTTGACCAAGGTTCATGGTGAACCTCATCCTGAACCACTGGATCTGGATCCGGAACCACCTGGCACGTTGAGATCTGAGGACGTATGGTAGTCCTTGCCTGAAGCGCTGCATGTGAATACCTGAAGGAAAAACACAACAAAGTTTTGGTGGACCTGGGATTCGAATCCAGGTCCCATGGGGTCTTGCACCAACGCGTTAACCAACCAGCCAATCTGCTTCATTCGTTAGTTAAATGGAAAACAAATATTATATACAAACAATAATTATGCCTGGCCAAAAAATAAAAAAACACGCAATTGATTCAAATGAACCAATCACGCCCAGCCACGTTATCGTCTTCCTCACAAAAGCCTGGTTCGTTTACCTGCGGATTTTTATCCGCAGGAAGATTCCTAGGGTCGTTCAAACATCTCTCCTAGGCCATGAAAATTAAATCCAAGAGTACCAACGTACTCGTCTGTTCATCTCGGTCATCCCTGTAACCATTGTTTGCATTGATTTTTCCTGCAATTAAAAACCCCAAAAACAAGGTATACGAACCCTAGAACTGGCATGGTGTTACAGGCTATGAAAATAAAATTCAGTGATGCCAACAGTTTCAAAATGCAACGCAAAGCATGAATATGTAATTATTTCAATGAAAGGATGCAAGAAAAACGAGTTATGATTCCATGTGCAGAGCAAAGTTCCTGGAGACTTACAGTGCGTTATGGGCGATGGAAAGACTCCCTTTTGATGGGTATAGCTCCTCTGGATGACAAGGAAGGAAGCTGCATTTTGCGTTTGGTCTGAATTCGCCTCCAAGGTTGTTTTTGATCTCTCACTTTTCAAGCTTTTTTTTCTCAAGGTTGTGGCGCCGTTTCTGCAGAGTTTGTGTATGTGTTCTTCACGTGTGTGCAGCAGAGTTTTTCGTGTGTGATTTGTTTATGAGCATGAGGTTTATATAGCCAAGGAAATTAGGTCAACATTTGTGTATCAAATCTTGGTCCATTATGATGAAGAGATTTGATTTGATTTTTTCATAAAGACTTGCTATATTTGATTCAATCAGGTTCCAATCTATCTTCATGCGTTACTGCCAACCTGTTATGAGCTGTTTGGGCCTCCAATATGATGGAAATCAAAAGCTGACTTGCCCCTTCGAATTTTCTCTCTTCGATTGCTTCAAAGTCCCCATTCGAACTACTCCAGTCACAACCCCTCCGATTGAGACTCCCCCTGCTTCGATTGCATATTTGCAAGGGACACATGCCATTGTGAACTTTGGGTATTCTGGGCAGGTTAGGATATGTGTTTTTGCTTAGTCATGCCAGCCTACTTCATTCCTTCGAAACTGCCTTCTTTGCCAGCTTCAAAGTCCAATTCGAATATATTTAGAACATTCCCTATTAGCCAACTTCGACCAGCCCTTGGCCTTGTGATGAATCTAAGTTCTGATTCAAAGTGTTCAGAACTTCCCTCATCAGAGCATCTTATATCAAGAGAAACTCTGCATTGAAATGCCATTCGAAGGTCATTCTGTTCTGTTATTCTGATTGAGGTAAAGTATGAAGTTCCAGTCGAAGGACCCTCTGAAGTACTAGTCGAAGCATTGTGAAATTGACTTGGTCGAAGGGGTCCAGCGCTCAATCGAAGACTTGCACACCAAGGCTTGATCGAAGGAGGTCCAATGCTCAATCGAAGACTTGCACACCAAGGCTTGATCGAAGGAGGTCCAGCGCCCAATCGAAGACTTGCACACCAAGGCTTGATCGAAGGAGGTCCAGCGCTCAATCGAAGACTTGCAGACCAAAGCTTGATCGAATAAGGTCTAGCGCTCAATCGAAGACTTGCAGACCACAGCTTGATCGAATGAGGTCCAACGCTCAATCGAAGACTTGCAGACCAAAGCTTGATCGAAGAGTGCCAAATGCCCAATCGAAGACTGGTGAACCAAAACCTGATCGAAGAGTGCCAAATACCCAATCGAAAACTGGTGAACCAAAACCTGATCGAAGAGTGCCAAATGCCCAATCGAAAACGGGGAACCAAGCCTGATCGAAGGATTTTGGATGCCCAATCGAAGACTTTTCCCAGATGCCAATCGAAAGACATTTTGTTCATCTTCAAAAAAACTTTATTTTTCTTAGGCAAGGGTTTGTGACCAACCATGTAAGGGAAGACCTTTGAAAACATGAGAGGGAAAATTTTAGGGTACAACATCGGTGAACGTGGACATAGTCAGAAAATATTATGCATGAAAAAGACCCTCTAGGTTGACTGGCCTAGGCAAAAATAAGGGCATCCCGACGAACCAAAAGAGTTCGGGAAAAAATTAGGGATAAAAACAAAACAAAAATTTGTACACCCGGCAAGTCGAAAACTTGAAAAGGCGGCTTGAGCAAAAAAGGGTGTCCCAGTGGACTGAAAACCCGAAAGGGCGGTCCAGGAAAAAGTTAGGGATTCAAAGCGTACGTCTATGTCCCGTCATCTTGTCATTTGTTTATCAGTAGAAGACTTATCATCCTGATCAGCATCCACCAAGCCTCCACAGGTACTTTCTCCAACAGGTACAGGGGCAAAAACGTCTTGATGCGAAGTCACCGCTACATCCTCAGCATACATCCCAGTGACGTCTACACTCACCACAGAGTAGGGGCAACCAAAACTTTATCATTGGCTTCCCCAAACATGAGTTACTATCCCCAGTAAGGCTCCCTCAGAGAGTCGACATCTGTTCCCCAGCCAAATTTTATAAATTGTAAGCGCTTCATAAAGTTGTCTCCCAAGAAGATTTTATTTCTCTGAACATAGAAGCTCAACCCCCAACAGAGCTTATTACTTCAGCTACGGAAGTTCACGCTCCAATAGAGATATTCCCCCGCAGAGTTACTCTCAAGCAGAATCTCTCCCCGGTAGAATATCCGTAAACAAGAAGCAAATCCCCAGCATAGTCATCTCCGTTCACCATCCCCAACGGAAGTAGAAGAACCGTTTTCTCTACAACAGTCTGGAATTCAATTTCCAGCACTCTCCAGCAGCAGTCAGGGATTTATTTTTCCAGACTCGGATATGTCACAATAGCATTTCATATTCATACATCATGACATGCGCATACATATTACATACATCATAATCTCATTTATTTTGAGAACATCATCACACAACACATTTCACGCATCACATATAATTAACCCTCTACTTTTTTAGGAAAGATGGTTATCATCAACAATTCCAACAGTTCAAGATGTCACATCTGCAGACAACTAACAGAAAATTAATTCATGAAGCCAAACAGGTCAACTAATCTACGTGATCAAACGAGGCAAGCCTTATTATCCCGACTTTCATTTCGAAGTAACCCTATTATCCAGGTTCCTTCTCATAGCCCTATTATCCAAGCTTTCATTTCGAAGTAACCCTACTATCCAGGTTCCTTCTCATAGCCCTACTATCCAGGATTTCATTTCGAAGTAACCCTACTATCCAGGTTCCTTCTCATAACCCTATTATCCAGGCTTTCATTTCGAAGTAACCCTACTATCCAGGTTCCTTCTTGTAGCCCTACTATCCAGGCTTTTATTTCGAAGTAACCCTACTATCCAGGTTCCTTCTCATAGCCATACTCTCTAGGATTTCATTTCGAAGTAACCTTACTATGCAGGTTCCTTCTCGTAGCCCTACTATCCAGGCTTTCATTTCGAAGTAACCCTACTATCCAGGTTCCTTCTCACAGCCCTACTATCTAGGCTTTCATTTTGAAGTAACCCTACTATCCAGGTTTATTCTCATAGCCCTACTATCCATGCTTTCATTTCGAAGTAACCCTACTATTCAGGTTCCTTCTCGTAGCCCTACTATCCAGGCTTTCATTTTGAAGTAACCCTACTATCGAAGTTCCTTCTCCTAACCCTACTATTCAGGCTTTCATTTCAAAGTAACCCTACTATTCAGGTTCCTTCTCATAGCCTTACTATCCAGGCTTTCATTTCTAAGTAACCCTACTATCCAGGTTCCTTCTCAAATCCCTACTATCTAGGCTCCTTTTCATGAACTGCTTGACGCAGTTTTGCATGGACTTATCCCGAGAAAGCCCTATACATGTTCCTTCTCTTTTATCTTCGGACAACAGTTTATAACAGTGTAAAACCTAGACCCGACCAGATACGGTCGATTTCAAATTTCCCCAGTAAGTCGTTGTGAAGCCTGGAATACGACCAGATAGCAGTCAACCTTATCATCCTCAACCAGTCACTGTAAAGCCTAGATTCTGACCAGATAGCAATTCACTTCCGCCTCTTCAATCAAGAGATGGCTCCCCAGTAGAGTAATGGATAACTGAAGCTCCTAAACTCTATTTCCCAAATGGAGACTAACATTCCTCAACGGAGTCCTCCTCAATAACAGGAATAAGGATTACCAAAAAAGAGTATCTCATTAACATTGTTCTGGATGGCATCTTTAAGCCCATCTCCGACGATCTTTCGTCACCTTCTCTTGATGGCATCTCTAAGCCCATCTCCGACGACTCTTCTGTCACATTTTCCAGATGGCATTTATAAGCCCATTCCAGATTTTATCTACATAATCAAGTATCATTTCAGACGAGTGCAAATTTCTGGGTACTCTAGTGTTCAATCATATTCCACCTTCAGATCACGAAAGGCAGACTAGCCAATCTACATCCTCAGGTTTAAGAAGATTGAACAGGGGCAGTTGTTGTACCCCAAAATTTGCCCTCTTTATTTCGATCTTTTTGGCTTACATTTCATTATTACATACATGCATATCATTGGTTTTATGTTTATGGAATCAAGGTATATTTATCAAGCTTCGTCAAGTTACAAGTGACGTTTATTTCGCTAATGGATTCCTCAGAGTATTTTCTGTGCTGAAGATCGGTTCGCTGTTTTGCAAATATTCGGGGTTCAAAGATTCACAAGTCCAACCCGGCGCATCATATTCAGGTGTTCTTTTGCCAAGATATCCCTGATAACATATTCTCAAATTCAGGTTCGTCTCGAGAAACAATTACTTAAATAAATTCTCCGAATGTGTGATTTTTCTCGAAGAAATATGGTGAAAAAGTGTGTTGAAAGTGCAGTTTTTACACACTAAAAAATTCATAACTTGAAGATCGTGACTCATTTTGAAACCGTTTCGGTGGCTGAAATTCCTTCTTGACGTCATCTACGTTTTCATCTCTCATGGCTGGAAGCCAATTTCTATCAGAAGGTCTTCAAAAATGCGGATTTATCAAGTATTTTAGTATAGAAAATTTGTGACAGAAGTTTATTTGCGTCATGTTCATAAAATCATAACTTGGTCGATTTTCATCGTATTGAGCTAGTTCCAGCGCCGAAATTTCACAAATTGAGTTGAATACTTTTTCACAAGAGGTATCGAGTTCGAACGATATCCAAAAGGCCTTCATTTTTTGCTCAGAGTGCGCGTGACGCGCCGAAAATCCTGAATGCTAAATATTATTTCATCTGGGTCGAAACTTCGAAAATTCATAACTCGGTCAATTTTTATCGGATCGGGCCCATCTTTTTACACAAGGTCACTGACTCATAGATCTATAAATTTTATTCCAAAGTCAAGATTGGGTTCTGCTCCGATCAATACCAGTTTTTTATTGAAGAACATGTCAGAGTTGACACTAGAGCCCAAAATAAATTTGTCTGAGGCGAAACTTCAAAAATTCACAACTAATTCATCTTTTATCCGATTAAGCCCATTTTCAGACAGGAGTTAGTTCTCGATATCGGCTACATTTTGTTTTCACATTTCAACTTCAAAAATTGCACTTAAGTCCCAGCGATTTATCCTGGAACGTGACAGACTCAAGTGAATAAAAATATGCATTATTGCTTGTGGTTATTGGAGACCCAATTGCATATTCAAAGCCCATATATTTACTATAATTTCCATTATATAATCTCATTCTTTTCACATAAACAGGACGTCGAAAAAAAACCTTTGTCACAACCTATCAAAATATCAAATTTCTTCAAGAACCCTAAAAACCTTAAAATTCTTATTACAAACCCCCATCTCACTACAAACAAGTCATCCTTGTTACAAACCCCCATCTCACTACTTCTCCAGTAAGGGTAAGGTTGGTTTGATCTCCATGATGCAAAGGGTGTAGAAACATTCATACATGCCATATTGGTTTTAACATTACAAAATTTCATATATTTATTTTCTTTGTATTTCATGGTATACTAATTTGTTTAATGTGTTCATGAGATTCAACACTACAGGTTTGGACCATCTAATGGTCCCATGCAGGTTTATTACAAAACACTAAGGCCAATCACTAAAACAGAACAACAACTAATGCATGGCTCATGGCAAGGCAGGCATCCTGCGGAGGCTAAGGGCGTGAGTTAAACACTCACCCCTATTGGTTTTGGTTTTCTTCCATTCTATTTATCCTTTTACCTATTTTCATTCTTTCTGTTTAAAACCATTTTCATAAAACTTAACGTTTTTCACAAACCTTTGATTTTTCATAATAAACTCGAATAATTAATTTTAGATTTTTTTAATTTAATTTTAGATTTTAAATTAATTTTTAGGTCAACGCCCACCCCTGACATTTGCATTATTTTTATTTTCTAACCCTATTTTCATTGATGTTTCTTCCCCTATCTATTTCCATCTAATGGTCATGTCCCTCGAACGTAGGGATATCTTAGCAAAAGATCCTCAATCTAAAAGTCATCATAAACATCATAGTCCCTTAACGTCCCTCAAGTTGCCTACGAGAAATGATCTTGTCCCTCGATGTTTCCTATATGATGACAGTCCCTTCGAACTACCAAGGCATCCTTATATGTTGCCTTCTATGACCATAACGATGACCCGCGTCTGTCTCACACACATCCAACGATAGGGATACCTACTCACTAATAGTAGGATAGCACTGTCTAAAGGTTAGGAGGAAAAGAATGACCTTTTCGAGTATAAGTAGATAAGTTCTTAGATGCTTGCTCAAAATAACTTTTTGCACCTACACAAAAATATTAAAAAACACTTTCAAAAACATTCGCCTTGTCAACACTCTTGAGGACTGATACAAGAGTTATCACAAAGCGAATCGCCCCACTAAGGCATTTTCAAAACAATTTTCAAAACACACAAAGCACAAGCAATTTTCAAAACATGAGCTAGCATCTAAGAGCCCTTAGATAACTACGGATGGAAAGGGTGCTAACACCTTCCCTTTCCATAATCTACCCCCCTTGCTTAGAAAATCTCGAAAAAGGTCTTTTTCTGTTCTTTTCACCCTTTCCTTTGTTGGATAAAAGAAAAGTCGGTGGCGAATCTTGCTTACCGCACATTTGCGAACAAAAAACACAAAAACCAGTATATGATAGTCGGTTATGCCACCATATCACAGCTAGTAATTAGGGTTTGTATGGTAAGACATAAAATCAACAAATAGGTAACTCTAATCAAGACTAAATGCATGCAAATCAAACACACTTGCACACTAGCACCTCTAGGGTAATCTCACTTTGTTTCCTTTCGGAAAATAGTCATGTCCCTCAAATATGGGTGTTTTAGCAAAGACCCTCGATAAAAGATCGTAGTCCCTCGATGACCCTCAATGTTGCCTTCGGTAAATGATCTAGTCCCTAAACGATATTGCTAAAACGTCCCATGGATTGTCTTCTATGACTATACAAATGTCTCACGCCCTTCCCTTCACATCCAATGATAGGGCTTCTTACCAAACCAATGGTAAGATAGCAACATCTAAAGGAGGAGGAAAATAAAATTTAAGACCTTTTGAGTAGATAGGTTGCTCCTAGTTGCTCTCTTGCTCACAACCAAAACATTTTATACACCAACACTGTCATTTTGAAACATTTTCAAAAGACAAACACTTTGTACGCGTTCTTATAGAAACGAGAACCATTACAAAGACACCTTTTCAAAATCTCTTTCAAAAACACATTCCACAAACACTTCTTTGAACTATTTTCCAAACAACACTTTGTATGTGTTCTTATAGAAACAAGAACCATTACAAAGACGTTTTCAAAATACTTTCAAAACCCACACTACAAACATATTTTCAAACAAAAGCAAGTGATCTAGCAAGCAACTAAGAGCCCGTAGATAACTACGGATGAAAAGGGTGCTAATACCTTCCCTCTTCATAACCTACCTCCCGAACTCAAGAAATAACTCTCGAAAGGTATTTCCTGTTCTTTTCAACCTTTCCTTTTGGATAAAAGAAAAATCGATGGCGACTCTTTCTATCTATAATAATTGCACTCAAACGCAAAACACCCAAGTCAGTTCTCCCACCGTATTATAGAACTGGAGACTCTGCTGGGGAGAAGAGTTAAAAGTGGGGTTACCTTAGGGCTCGATCACCTTTACTTTCTTTCCTTGTTTGACTTGTATGCTTTACACTATGGTTCCTTGTTTGGTCTTATTTTGATACTCTACCTGGATCTGGGGCACCTTTTTAGGTAAGTAGCAATAGATTGTGGAAACTGTGTGGGGTATACCGACATGGTCTAAGAAATATCTATGTTAGTGTGACACATTTGTTGGTATCGGTAGCCCTTGAGTAGTCAAGGAGAATACGGGGCCGATGTGTGGTGTCATGAAGCACTAACTGACTTTAGAACCTTACTTGACCAACTTGGCCATTAGGAAGTAGTGAGGTAGCCGGCTTTGGTGCAGTCCGAAGTTGGTTGATATTTGATGCTACACTTATTGAGATCGGACTTTCGGGATATTTTGGTCGCCATTAAAGAGGCTTGCGCTGAAACAATGCCCGATGAAGAAAGATAAGTGATATTGAGATCCCCTAGAACCCGATGGCTTTCTAGGATAGGTTGAGCCAACTAAACTTCAAGAGGGTACTTACCTAAAAACTCCATGCAAGCCTAAACCTAAGGACTTGTCTGCTTTGTGTGTATATGACTATTTGTACATAACAACTTGCTTACTTTGCATACTTGTACATAACATCATGACATCATACCATAGAATTTTCAATAGTCATTTTAAGGATCTCGAGGGCCTATGATGCAGGGTCACGTTGAATCAGACGTCTATCAAGGGGCAAGAGGATTTATTTTCCTCTAACCAAACACCGTCAAAGAGTACAACAACTTGAGTCAGGGGATATGACCCACTTGACATGGTTAACTTAATTCTCGTGGAAAGACATCCATAGATACTAAGTTTTCCAATCAAAGCTATAAGTAACTTATAACATTTACCCCACAAGATCCTTGAAAACATGCATTCACATATCATGCATCATATCATGACAGGTTTCTCCCATACAGGTCTCCTTATCTTCCTACTGTTTATTTCAGTAAGATGGATATGGAACAAATAGTGAAGGATCTCCAAACACAAAATACCCATATCCAACGAATGTTACTGACTATGGCTAAGGGGCAAGAAGACCTGAAGACTCTTCTTCTCAAAGACAAGAAGAAAAAGTCCAAGAAGTCAGTAGGCGTCCTGAACATGGGAAGAAGATTTAGAGGACCAGTCAAGAGAGATCTAGATATCCCAACTCCATCCAACATGGGGAATAGTCATGAAGAAGACAACAATATGAGGATTGATGAAGTCTAAGCTGACTACTCTGAGGAATAATATCCTCCCTTTGATGGTAAATACAAACGGTTGGAGGATCGCCTCAATGCTATGGAGATTCAGCAAATACTTGGCTTGGACTTTGAAGAGTTAAGTTTGGTTTCCAAAGTGGTCATCCCACCAAAGTTCAAAATCCCTACCTTTGCCAAGTATGACGGGATCTCTTGTCCTAAAATGCATCTAAGGTCATATGTCCGCAAGATTCAACCTCACATTGCCGACCGAAAGCTATGGGTCCATTTATTCCAAGAAACTTTGGCTGGCACCCAACTGGAGTGGTTCTATCAGTTAGAAGGAACTGACATTCATACCTGGGAGGACTTGGCTAATTCTTTCTACAAACAATATCAATACAATGTTGATCTTGCACCAACTCGTGTGCAATTCCAAAATATGACCATGTGTTCCAACGAGGGCTTTAAAGAGTACGCCAAAAAATGGAGAGACTTGGTAGGCATAGTGCAACCACCCTTAACTTATAGGGAGATGATTTACATCTTTATGCGAACTTTGACGAGACCTTTCTTCAATCACCTAATTGGAAGCTCCTCGGTCGGGTTCACTGAGCTAATACTGACTGGCGAAAGGGTCGAAGCTGGCATCAAAAGCGGAAAGATCCAAGGAGCTACATCCTCCGATACTCAGAAAAATCCATACAATGGGAAGAAAGAGTCCAATGTTGTTTATGGCCAAAAGGGTCATAACAAGAGTAACCACAACCAACATGTGGGGGCAGTTCTGATCTCTGGTCCTGCATCACAATGACAACCACAAGAGGGAAATCAGTGAAGGCCAGACGATCCCAAAAGACAATTTACCAACATCAACATGTCGCTGTCTCAAGCAATACAACACTTGTTGAGGATGAATCTGATTACGTTGATAGGACCTCATCCAAACCCCAAAACTTCTTCTCCTAACTACAATCCTGATGCAATATGTGTGTATCATTCTGGAAGTCCTGGGCATGATACTAACGATTGTTGGGCGCTGAAGTACAAGATTCAAAACATGATTGATGCCAAGGAGATCAAGTTCAACCCTCCAGAGACCCCCAACGTGATCACCACTCCCATTCCAAATCATTAAGCGTCCCAGTTCATTTTGAATTTTCAATTGTAATATCTTTGTTATTCAAGCACTTATCTATTAATGTTAAACTCTATTTCCTTAATGCATCACATATGTTTGTCTTGAATTCATCCATTTGTTTTCATTATATTTAAACGGTGCTACCTTTACTCCTTTTATAATATTCAACTCTTGCTAAAAGTTACAAGCCTTTTGAGGGAGGATGACGAAAACAATGCCATAATCTCATACAGTGTGCTTTTGGACTGACCTTGTTGACGATGTACAGGCGTTTCTTTCAATTACTAAACAATGGAGTTATAAGGAAGATAACCCCTAGTCAACCCCTTTGAGCCAAAGAAGTATGAGTTTCCTCTTTTACACAAATCGAAACCTTTAATCAAAATCGGGGGCAGGGTAGTCTCTCAGTTAATTCAAATGTGTGTTCATTCGCAAACTTTCACTTCGTAATACAACGAATGACATCAAAAATATTCCTCCGGAATCAAAAGACAGTGATGGTTCCTATCACATAGGCAGTCATTATCTCTCAAAAAGAAAAGCCCACTAAGTCAAAACCTACAAGGGAGACATAAGAAAAATTACGGCATCCCGCTGACTGTAATCTCAAAATAAGAACAGTCAGGAAAAATCAGGGATAATAAACCAAAAAAGAGGTCACTACAGATCCTCGACCAACATGAAAAATGTTGCAAAAATTACTTCCTTCCGATAAACTAAACCATCACCAAAATGTCATTGGAGTTCGAACGTACAATTAACTGAGTTTAGGACTGAATAACATCACGAAGAACGGGTGGGTACAAATAAAATTTGAGCCTTTATCCTTTGTTTCTTAAACCATGAACCAAGCCACGTTACAACCCTTCAAAAGTCCTAATTGAAGCATGGGTTAATTCGAAAGCATACTATTACAAAAGGTATCCTGACTCCTGTAAGGATTTACTCTAAAACCTGAGTTGAATTTTCCTACAAAAAAAAATTTATCTGCTAAAACGCATTTTCAAAACTTCAAAGACAAGCATAAACTTTGCATTATTTGAATATCACTGTTTGCATATACCTATTTGTTTGACAGTAGAGAAATTCGCACAATGAATATCCAGTGAACAAAAACCCTCTCAGTGAACAAAATCATTTCAAGTGAGAAGACGCCTCCAATAACAGATCTCCTATAATCAAGTGGGCATGATGTGTCATTATCTAGCACATCTGGGGGCAGTCAAGTCAATATTCCAAGAAATCTCCTAAGAAATGCTGAATAACCAGGGGCGAGTTTGTATCTGAATCACTTAGGGCACTGAACATGAACTCCAACAAAGGGTTACGTACGGCCAGACAAACATTTCATGGCAATACTACAAACACTTACTACCAGGGGAAGTGACAAATCTCCCACAAAGTCCTTTTCATAGGGTGGTCCCCCAGCCAGAATTTCAATCTCTGAAAGAATCTCCAACTGAGTTGATCTCAAGAATCCTCGAGGAGTTTGGCCAAAAGAAAACACTTCTCCAACAGATTGGCAACAGGGTTTATTTCCCCGACAAACGGCAAGATTCCCCAGCTTGAATTTTCCTCCCAGACTACTACAAGTCAAGCGACCACAACTCCTCTTCCCCAGTAGACTTTCCTACAATCCCCAGTAAGCTGCTGCAAAACCTGGAAGACAACCAGATAATAGTTAACTTCTTTATCCCCAACAAGTCGTTAATAAGAGATAACTCCCCAGTAGAGCAACAGATAACTAAAACTCCTGAACTCTTATCCCCAAGCAGGAATCAACACTCTCCATAGAGTTTTCTTCTCAAGCAAAATCAAAACCCCTCAACGGAGTTCTCTTCAAATAACAAAACAGGATTCCCCAGCGGAAACATTCCAAGCAAGGTTTGAAGATGGGCATACTCTTCATCCCCAACGGTCATCCGGGATCCAGCCTCCCAATACTCCCCAAAATTTGTCAAGGATTTATTTTCCCAGACAAAGATACACTTCAATAACATTTCACACATCCCATTTATATACATGATAAATGCATACGACATAATCTCATTTATTTAGAGGACACCATGCATTTCACACATCATGACATTGCATACAACAAACGTTTTACCTTTTTAGGAAAAGGTCAATCAACAGATGGCTATCATCAACAATTTTCAACATGTCCAAGGTTAGTTTCTGAAGCAAGACAGAGCAACTACCTATGTGACCAGGTGCAACTTTACATGGGCTCATTGTGAAGCAATCTTACATGGTTTTCTTCTCATCATGAAGTAACCCTACCCAGGTTCCTTCTCATTACACCCTCCTTCTGAAGTTTTACATGGACTCATCCTGAGGCAACCCTACCCAGGTTCCTCCTCACAATCTCCAGATGCATTTTTACACGGACTCATCCTGAGGCAACCCTACCCAGGCTTCCCTCTCATATGTCTCCTATAGCCGCCCTACACATGCCCATCACAAATTAAAAAATATTCAAGACCTCTGTTGGTTTAGTTTAAATCTCTCAATGGTTTATCCTGATTCTTTCTGGTAGACATTCTCTCTGGTTCAGATAAATCGCTCCAAGATTTATTCTGATTCTTTCCAGACCTCTGCTGGTTCAGTTTAAATCTCTAAATGGTTTATCCTGATTCTTTCTGGAAGACATTCCCTCTGGTTCAGATAAATTACTGCAAGATTTATTCTGATTCTTTTTCGGTTGAAGTCAAATTTAGACTTAGTCTAATTTCTGTCAACAATCACCTTTGGATAACATCTATAAGCCCATCTCCGACAACTCTCCAGCATTTTTCCAAATGGCATCTTTAAGCCCATTCCTAACACCTCAACCAAAAAATGATCAAGTGCAAATTTGTGGGCACTCTAGTGTTCAATCATCTTCCACCTTCAAGTCATGAGTGGCAGATTTGCCAATCTAACTCTTCAGATTTAAGAAGATTGAACAGGGGCAGCTGTTGTACCCCAAAATTTTCCCTTTCATTTCCCAAGGGATCATCTTGGACCCTCAGGATTGCTTCGGTCAAGTTTCAAGTCTTGGATTACAATTTTCCAAGAAAGTCATTCACAAGGGCGAAATGGTCAAAAGCACACTGAAAAGTCAAACTTTGACTTTTTGATCAAAATCAAGTTTCAAAAATCATATTTCATCAAGATATGAAATTGGTTCCTCAAGAAATAAAAAGTCAGAAATTACTTTGAAAAAAGTCAAATTTCTAAACACTTGGAAAATTTTCTAAGTATTGAGAAAATATGACAAGTTCTGAACTTCTGGGCCAGATCTCACGCTAGCGCAACCAAAATTTGCAAAGCCGGTTAAGAACATGACTCTTCAATCAGAACATAAGGAAATTGTGTTCTTCGATCAGAACATGACTCTTCAGCATATGGAGACTATGTTTTACGCTTCGATCAGAACATCACCCTTCTAGTTTCATTCTGGTCTTCTGCGATCAGAACATCACCAAATCCAAAAACCTCGTTTGAGCAGCCTGCTGCACTGCTATAGCACAGTCCTGCAACCAGCTACCACAACACTCCAAAGTGTTGTTGATCTAGTCCACGCCTGCACTTTCTCAAACCCCATATTTGCACCAAATTAGCATATGAAACCTGTGTTTAAAAAACAATGGAACAGTATGCCAAAAGGGTTTAAATCCCATTTGTTTCCCCCCCCCCCCCGAAAACCATAACAAACTCACCTATAAATAAGTTGCTCCACCTCACGTTCAAGGGACTGGCTTTTGAAAAGAGAGAATTATCAAATACAAAAAAGAGAGAAAAGAAAACAGTCAAACATTCTCAAAACCCAGAATTCTCAAAACAATATTTTTGTTCTTCCCTTTGAACAAAAGAACATAACATTTTTTGTTATGTTTCTTGCTGACCCCAGAACATTCAGAGGCAGCAGCTCAGGTCCCAAATACACGCTTCAGATTTAAGGTAAGTCATTCTGACTTTAAATCTTCCATTCAAAACATCATCAAATATGTAAATAGCATAGCGTTGGTACTGTCTATATCATTGCCCAAGTAGAAAAAATTGTGGATCAGAACTTCTTGAAGAAAACTAGGATCAGAATTAGAATTAGAACTTCTATAAATTGTCGTGCTTTTGTTGTTGTTAAGAACTGAGTAAGTATCAGATGTTCTGACTAATATAAGGAATGAGGTGAAGTGTAACACATAATTTTTGGGTTTTCTTTCCCACTGTTTTAACACACCAGAACTTCTGAGTTCTCCTCACTGTTTTAACACACCAGAACTTCTAGGTTTTCACATTGTTATGACACAACACCAGCATTTTTAGGCTCTCTTTTTGTTTTAACACACACAGAACTTCTGAGTTCTCCTCACTGTTTTAACACACAGAACTTCTAGGCTTTCTTACTGTTTTAACACACACAGAACTTCTAAGATTTTCTCACTGTTCTAACACTCAGAACTTCAGCGTGTAGCGACCCAAAACTTCTGTTTTTCCCTCTAACGTTTCTTTCAGGACCTCAACGTGCATCAACCCAGAACTTATGATTACCTCTGACATTTCTTTCTGAACCACAACGCACTTGGTATCAGAACTTCTGGTCCTCTTTATTTTTGCTTTCAGCAACGTGCTGATCCTATTCTCGTTATCTTTCCTTTCCTTTTTATTCTTATTACTTTCAGCATTAATACTTTTTCTTTAATATAACAAAACAAAATATATTTTCTTTTTATTAATTAATTATTTTTCCTTTTTATTAATTAATTATTTTTCCTTTTTATTTATTAAGACAAAAACCATTTTTAAAACAAATCCTTTCCTTTTTTCTTATATTGTACAATTCAATATGGTTGTAATAGATAATTAGGATTTAAAATTCTTGCAAACCCCCATTTGTAAACTTGTACCCCCATCCCTAAATGATGTAATAGCGTAGGACTTTACATTTCCGCAATTTATCGCTTTCAAAAATAAATGCTAGTAATTAGGGTTTGTATGGTAAGACATAAAATCAACAAATAGGTAACCCCTAATAAAGACTAAATGCATGTAAATCAAACACACTTGCACACTAGCACCTCTAGGGTAATCTCACTTTGTTGCCTTTCGAAAAATAGTCATGTCCCTCAAATATGGGCGTTTTAACAAAGACCCTCAATAAAAGACCGTAGTCCCTCGATGGCCCTCAATGTTGCCTTCGGTAAACGATCTAGTCCTTAAACGATATTGCTAAAACGTCCCATAGGTTACCTTCTATGACTATACAAACGTCTCACGCCCGTCCCTTCACATCCAACGATAGGACTTCTTACCAAATCAACGGTAAGATAGCAACATCTAAAGGAGGAGGAAAAGAACATTTAAGACCTTTTGAGTAGGTAGGTTGCTCCTTGTTGCTCGCTTGCTCACAACCAAAACATTTTATACACCAATAATTTCATTTTGAAACATTTTCAAAAGACAAACACTTTGTACGCGTTCTTATAGAAACGAGAACCATTATAAAGACACCTTTTCAAAATCTCTTTCAAAAACACATTCCACAAACACTTCTTTGAACTATTTTCCAAACAACACTTTGTATGCGTTCTTATAGAAACGAGAACCATTACAAATACGTTTTCAAAATACTTTCAAAACCCACACTACAAGCACATTTCAAAATAAAAGCAAGTGATCTAGCAAGAAACTAAGATCCTGTAGATAACTACGGATGAAAAGGGTGCTAATACCTTCCCTCTTCATAAAGTACCCCCCAAACTCAAGAAATAAATCTCGAAAGGTCTTTCCTGTTCTTTTCAACCTTTCCTTTTGGATAAAAGAAAAGTCGGTGGCGACTCTTGCTATCCGCAACAATTACGCTCAAACGCAAAACATCCAAGTCAGTTCTCCCACCGTATTACAGGAGCTAGTATGTGTTTATTGGAGGAGAGTGAAGATGGTGAGATTGATAACTTTGATAAGGGATGGAGAAACATGGTTGAGGAAGTGGTTTTCAGAAATTAGGGCATGGAAGTAAAACGATGTTGACAACGAGAGAGTAACCTGGTTGAGGATATATGGAATCCCCTATCATGCTTGAAGCTTTTACTTTTTCAATCTTGTGGCCAGCAAAGTTGGAGTTTATGTCTGTGCAAATGAGAGTACCTTGAAGGGGGGAAATATGGATAACGCTCGTATCAAGGTGAGAACTTCAAGCGCAGCGGTGTTGAACGATTCTTTTAGAGTATTGATTGGGGATGAGAAATTTTGTATCAAGTTCTCTGAAGACTCTCATGGGCCTTTGCGTATTATTCTAAACCAGAAGAAATCTCCTTTTATGGCATATGCTTCTTCATCAGAGTCGAAGGACAGATGGTTGAAGCAGTTGGATGGGAACAATTTGGATGAGACTAGGGAGTTCTCTTCCAATGATTTGGTTGCTTCAAGAATATTGTTGGCAGAAGATGGAACGACTAATGTTAACTTGTCATGCAGTTTGGTGGAAAAGGACGATACAGAGTTTAGGGGTTCTGATCCTAGGTTTATAGAGGATAAAGCATTTGTTCCGTGTACTTTCGATGAAGCCCTTGGGGTGTCCAAGGAAATTTCTACTCATAGACTATCAGTGAGTGGAACCCCTAGGATTTTGTCCAAATCTCTTGAATCTGTGGATATCGTAGTGAGTTGCTTTGTGGATACCTTTTTTAAATATGCTGATAAAGTTACTGATGGTAAAGAATATGTTTTAAAAAGTAAAAAAGTTAAAATCATATATGAAGTGGTTGGGCCTCTTTCTACTAAAAAAGTAAGGCCCAAAAAGAGATCTTTGTTAGCTATTAATCCAGTTGATCTTGGCCTAACAATCTTTTTATCGAACGGTAGAGATCAGAAGGAAGGTACTCCTTTTCCTAAAAATTCGAGAATACTAGAAGAGGATGAAGACAGGTTTTTGGAAGGAGTTACTTTGTGCAACGACCCAACTTCAGATGGAGGACATGTTTCATTGCAATTTTATGTTTCAAAATAACTTTGAATCTAATGTGGGAGAAAAGATATGGAAAGCTATATCTAACTTGGGGGTGGTGGTTACAAGTACAGGTAGAGATTTTAAGAAGAATATCCAACATATGGAAGATAGAGATAAAGAGAAGATGTTGTTACAGAAGGTGCCTAATAACTAGTTTCCATGATTATCGGTTCTTTCAACATTAGAGGGTGTGACAGTTTGGTCAACATGAAGTGTATCAGCAAAATTATTAATCAGGGCAAGGCGGATATATTTCTCATTCAGGAATCTAAACTGGATATTGCCAATGACAGAATTGCGAAGAGTCTGTAGGGTAATGATATAGTGGGTTGGTCTTATTCTAACTCGGTGGGTTTATCTGGAGGTTTGATTTCTCTAAGGAAACAGGGTAGTTGCATCGAGATTTTCAGCTTTAAAGGTGTCATTTCTTAGGGGTGAAGATGAGATGGAAGGAGAAATTATTTTATGTTGTCAACATTTACTCTCCTTGTTCATTGTTGTTGAAAAGACTTCTTTGAAATTCTTTACTTGGTTTGATGTCGAAATATACGAATAGGGAGGGGAGTTTGGATGGGGATTTTAATGTGGTTGCGTGAAGTAATGAGAGGAGGGGTAGATGGGTGGTTAGTAGAAACTCGGACATGCATGATTTGGCCGGTTTTATCAAGGATAGCTTGCTTGTTGAGGTTCCTTGTATAGGAAAATATTTTTCTTGGTACAGCGAGGATGGGAGGGCTAGGAGTAGGCTCGATCGTTTCCTTATCTCGAAACCTTTGGTGGATAGTTGGGGTGTAGTGGGTCAAAGTGTTGGTAGCAGGGACATTTCGGGTCACTGTCCTATATGGACCGTCGTTAATAATTCTGATTGGATCCCTAAACCTTTTAGGGTCAATGATGCTTGGTTTGATTCCGTTGATATTTTACCATTTATGGAAAAAGAATGGAACAAGTTAAAGGTGTATGGTAGAGAAGACTTTGTTATCAAGGAAAAGTTGAGGCTTTTGAAGGATAGTTTACGGAAATGGAAAGTTGATATTTTCTGGAAGTTAGATTTGGAGATAGAAGGTGGTATGGGGGAGATTAATGAAGCAAGTGAAATCTTGGAATCTTGTAGGGGCAATCTTATTGAAAAGGTGGTGGCTAGAAAGAGTGCCGCTAGTTGTCGCATATGGTTGAACATGAGGATCCAATAGAATGTCCTTTTCCAAAAATCTAGGTTGAAATGGAATAGATATGGAGTTTCTAATAGAAGATTATTTCATGGTGTTATGAAGAAAAGACGTCATAGAAACTTCATTGGCTATCTTTTGTCTCCGAGTGGTTTAGTGGAATCGGTGGGAGATGTTAAGGAAGAGGTGAGGAGGTATTTTTTGGAGATGTTTGTAGAACCAGAACTCGATAGACCTATTTTAGAAGGAATTTCTTTTAACTCTTTATCCTTAGAGAAGAGTGCTTCCTTAGAGGCGCCTTTTTCTGAGCTCGAAATCAAGGATGCGATAGGGGGTGTAAAGGTGGCAAGAGCTTGGGTTCGGATGGTTACAATTTCCTTTTTATTAGTACGTGTTGGTATTTTTTTAAAAAGGATTTCGTTCTTTTATTTAATAACTTTCACGGGAGTTGAGTATTATCTAAAGTGATAACCTCATCTTTTTTTACTCTTATTTCAAAGAACAATACTTCATCGGGTCTAGATAGTTATAGGCCGATTTTCTTGGTTGGTTACTTGTATAAGGCATTATCTAAGATCCTTGCGGCTAGGTTGAAGAAAGTTTTAAACTTGTTATTTTCCCCTTGCCAAAGCGCTTTTGTCTCGGGTAGGCAATTGTTAGACAATATTTTGGTCGCAAATGAGGCTGTGGATCTAGCATCGAAAGACAAGAGGGGATGTGTGCTCTTTAAGGTCGATTTCTAAAAGGCTTATGACAAGTTTAGTTGGAAGTATCTCAAATACATTATGTCCAAGATGGGATTTGGGATGAAGTGGTTCCTTTGGATGGAGGATTTAGTTTTCAATAGTCACATGTCGGTTTTGGTGAACGGTAGCCCAACGAAAGAATTTTGTGTGGGAAGGGGGTTGAGACAGGGGGGATCCTTTATCTCCTTTTTTGTTTGTTCTAGTAGCGGAGGGGTTGACCAGTCTGGTTAGGAAGCCCAATGATCTTGGTGAATTCTTGAGATTCAAGATTAAGGGAAGTTGTGTTGTGGATATCTTGCAGTTTGGGGACGACATTTTTTGGTTGGAGAAGGAGGGTGGAAACACATATGGGCCCTTAAAACGATTCTTAGAGGGTTTAAAGTGGTATCGGGATTAGGGGTTAATTACCATAAGAGTAATTTGTTCGATTTTAACTTGAGAAATCATTTTCTGAATGCGGCCGCTAATTTTTTATCTTGTAGTATTGAAGGTTGTGTGTTTTCTTTCCTTGGCATGCAAATTGGTTCTAATCCGCGTTCAGGTATCCTCGTGGCGTCCTTTGATTGAAAAATTGAAGATGCGGCTAACTAGTTGGACATGAAGTTTTCTCAACTTGGGAGGGAGAATCACCTAATTGAAATCGGTTATGTGTAGTCTCTGTTTTTCAACTTTCATTCTTTAGAACCCCGATTTTGATTTGCAAAGAAATTGCTAGAATTCAGAGTAATTTTCTTTGGGGAGGATCATAAGATAAAAGGAGGATACATTGGATAGGGTGGGATAAGGTGTGTTCTCCAATCGATAAAGGTGGTTTTGGATTAAAGATAATCGGAGAGTTTAATATGGTGTTACTGTTAAAATGGAAATGGAGAGTAATGCAAGAGGAGATTCTTTGTGGATCAACACTCTTAGGGCGAGATACGGAGATTTAAATTTACATGTGCTTTCCGGAGCCAGCTCAAGGGGTGGAGGTTTATAATCGACATGGTGGAAGGATATTACATGTATGGAAAAGAGGAAACATGATGACATTTTCACCGGTAATTACAGGTTTTTGCTGGGCAGCGGGGTTGTCATTCCTTTCTGGCATGCTTCATGGGCTGGAAATCGCATTTTGAAATTGGTGTTTCTTGGTTTATACGGGCTGAGCACGACAAACAGAAATTCCGTCAATGAAATAGGGGTGTTGGTGCAAGATTCTTGGTGTTGGGGGATTTAGGCATCTCGAATGATTCCCAATTCGGCGCGGACAGCGTGTTACAGTGTGAATTTCAGGAACTGATGCAGATTTTAGATTATCATATTCCAGTTGTTTCGGATACTGATAAAGCTCAATTCGAAACTGGCATAAAGTTATTCGACGAAGAGTGGGTATGAGAAGCTTGTTTATGTTTGGCAGCAGGAGCCTCTGCTGACTAGTTCTCAGAATATTTTTTCTTTGGTTTGGAAATCATCAGTCCTGTTTCGCATTAGAGCTTTTTGTTGATGTTTTCATTATAGGATTGCAACGAAGGACCAATTAATTCGTCGAGGTATTTTAGATCCTACTTCAAATTACTGTTGCGTGTTTTGTTCTAATGCGGAGGAAAATCTGTTACATCTTTTTATTGGGCTATGTTATTTCAAGTTCGGTTTGGGAAATCATATCAAATTGGATTGGGATGGCGCTTCCCCCTCAAGATTCGTTCAGGGGGAGTTTTATGCATTGGTTTCATTTTTGTAAAAACAAAAAGTGAAATCGGGAAATTAATCAATTGTGTGGATGGCGGTCATTTGAAATTTATGGAGAGTGAGAAACGATTTCGTGTTCAATAACGAAGGTTGCAATGTATCACACATCGTTTGGAACTCTTAAGTATCAGTATGGAAGTAGTTTCTTATAGGCGATATTTCTATTACCAATTGTAATTTTTATAAATTTTGCAAAAATTCATTATATTATTTAGCTTAAATCTCATTTGGTTAGAAATTTCTTTTTTCTTCGAGCTTTCCTTAGAACTTTTGTAATCGGATTAAAATATCCTAATACTCTCTTAATTTATTCTTGCTTATAAAATAAAAGTTTTTATACTATTTGGTCAATACTACAAAAATTTAGGATCTCATTCATAGTACCAAATCTTATTACTTATCAATGATAAAAGGAGAATCATAAAGAAGAATCCTTTGAGGATTCTTATAATTCCTTTTGGAGGTCTAAGTAGTTTTCACTATCTTGCTTAAAAAGCTGAAAATGGATGATCACTAATTTTGACTTTGAAGAAGAGAAATGGAGTTAAAAATAAGTTGTTTAATTACAAAGAGCTTATCATAGGAATCGCGGTTAAATGATTGGTATGTGATCTAAAATATTTTAAAAAGTACACAATATAAGAAAACAGGAGAACAAATATTATCAAAAGTAGACAAATATATCTAGAATGAGGGGTGACAAAACAATATGTCTGTTTCTTTTATGTTTATTTTGTAAAAAATCATTAAAAAAAACAGAAAAAAAGACAAATAAAGACCTAAAATATTAGTCCGTCCTAAAAAAATGAGAATAGAAAAATTGTACGAGATTTACACTTTAAAAGTTAAAAATTATTATTTTTGTTCCTAATTATATAATCTTTTTGAATTTTTTTATTGTCTTTTTTTAATTATTTTTTTCTCTTAAAGATAAATTTATAAAATTATATAAAATAGTCAATAAATTTATTATTCTAACAAAAAAATTTAATTTTTATAATTTATTTATTTAAATCTTATATTTAAAGACAAGACAGAGATAATATAAAACAAATTATTAATATCTATATCCCCATTAAAGATTACGAGTTTAAAACTTATGGAAAAAAAAACATTAATAAAACATATATGCATGGCATGTCGATTTTACCACCAAAATATGCAACTCTTCATTATTAAAGGAATAAATACATTAAAAAATATGTCACTATATAAATCATCAAATATATCCATTTTCTTTATAAATAAATAGTAGAGAGTTACAACAATTACTAATTATAAAAATAAAAAACAGTTACAAATAGATAATTATAATAATAATAAAAGAGTTACTATCTTAATAGAGATATGAAAGAAGAATAAGAAGAAAAGTGACCATAGATAGGTATATAGGTGACATAAAGTAATCACTAGATATACATTACTACAATAATAAAACTAAAATTAAACACTTACACACTATTCTTTCATAAACCAATAACTCACATTCTGAAACTTAGCTAAACAAGTTCGATACAAACTCTTGACTCATGTAGAAAACTCACTCCCATATTCTTCTCCAACTCACTTTCATGGTTATGTGACCATCTTGCATACAAACATGAATCATCTTCAATAATGTCAAAGGATGTAGAAGAAACAATGGATTCTATGTTTTCAATTTTTTTTGTTCTTACTAGAAAAGATAGAAGAAGCACAAGAGAGGCCATAAGCATAAAGAATGAAATAATGGTTTCAACTTTATTTGAATTTGAAAGTTCAATGTGTATAAGCTTATGGCTATATATGTGTTGAGAAATGAATAGAAAAAGACAAGTTGTTGCATTTAGTTTTTCTTGTGGGTTTCATTATTAGTAGAGAAAATTTGGCTATAGTGTTGCCAAAGTAGTTGAGGTTGTTGGGAAACTTAATAACTTATCCTAGTTCTAATATTTTGAGAAAAGACATTTGTACACTAAAAGTGACACTGACACCGTATATTTATACGGTTTTGTTTTTTTAATATATTTAATTATCCTTTATCACTTTATCCGTAGATACAAATAAACACGTGAAGAGGTTGTATTTTTGATAGTGTAGGCATACGGTGTAGGCTTTTCGGTGTTAGAAATAATTTATATTTTAAGAATGTTTTATTGATTAAGTTTGTTAGAGGATATTTTAGTATTTTATTATACTATAATTTTGTGTATAAATAGCTTAATAGTATCTCAATGTAATTATTCATTACTCTTTATTTTGTAGCCGTCTTTCAATTTTTTTTTTGTCTTTCACCTCTCCTTGTGCACCAATAATTGGTATCTAGAGCTCCGGCTCAAAATTCACGGAAAACACGAGTGAGCAGTGAGGTGTTGTGTGATTGAGAATCACATTTTCCTGATTCTGTGGGATTTGGAAAACACCGTGTTTTAATGAATTTTTGAGTGAACTGCACAAGGTTGAAGACGAACGGAAACAGCGATATCAATTCCAAGCTTTCAGTGTTTGATGGAAAAAACTAGAATCGTTGGAAGATCCAGATGCGTGTATTGTTCGGTTCTCAAGATGTGTTAGATCTTGTCACCGATGACTATGCTCCATTAGCAACAGATGCGACAGAAGCACAGAAGATAACGCAGAAGATGATAAAGAAGAAAGATCATAAGGCATTGTTCTACATCCATCAATATGTTGATGTGAATGTGTTTGAGAAGACTGATGACTCTGAAACAACAAAGGATGCGTGAGACACACTGGTCAGATGTTACGGTGGTGACACATCAATGAATAAGGTGAAGCTTCAGTCCTTAAAAAATAAATATGAGAATATCAACATGAAGGACAACGAGAAGGTTTTTGAGTATATCTCTAGAGTGATTCTAATCAATAATGAGATGAAAGTTTGTAGAGAAACTCTTTTTGAACAAGTAATCATAGAGAATGTATTGAGATCTTTAACTTCACAGTTTGATTACATTGTGGTAGCAATTGAACATTTTAAAGATCTGAGCACCATGAGAGTTGAATAGCTGCAAAGTAGTCTAGAGGTGCATGAGTTGCGTATGACTGAGAGAACTTCTGAGAGGAAAATAGAGCAGCAGGCTCTGAAAGTAACTTCTGGTAAGAAGTATCAGAAGCAGACTTGGTCAGAAGCCAGAAAGAAAACTAATGGAGGTCAAAGGTCATAAGCTTCAACCTCTAGTAGGCATAAGAATGTCCAAAAGGGAAAGGAGAAGTCTGACAAGAAGAATGTTCAGTGTTACTGTTGCAAGAACTTTGGTCATTATGCCAAAGATTACTGGTCAAATAAAAGAATGGAAGTCAGAAGAAGCAAATATAGCTAGAGGAGAGTCTGATGATGAACTTGTGCTATTAATGGCTTATGAATCTGATGAGGAACTGGTGACATTTTCATTTTCTAATTCTGAAGGGGAAGAAGATGACTCTGAATATTCTGACTCTGAAGGAGTGTTTGAATATGAGTCTGAATCAGAAGATGACATTGAAGATTTGGACTCATATTCAAACAGTCCTTCAGAGTCAGAATATTCAGAGTCATCTTCTTCCCCTTCAGAATCAGAAAATGACAATTTCACCGGTTCCTCATCAAATTCATAAGCCATTAATAGCATAGGTTCATGATCAGACTCTCCTTTGGTGGTGATCATACATCTAGAAGGGAAAACTATAAAGATGTAGGTTCTGGAGGACAAGCTTCTAAAGATGATCATGCTTCTAGTGAAAATCATGACTCTAAGGATGGACTTTCTGAAGCAGGAGCTTCTGAAGGAAATTCATCCTTTGACTCTGAAGAAGATTCAGAAGGTGAAGATGATTCTGACTCTGACCCTGATAGTGATTCAGACTCTAGGAATTTTCCAGACTCTGAAGACAGTTAAGGTTCTGGAGAAAGTCCTTTTTCTGAATCAAGAGCTTCTGAAGGGGAAAGTTCGGGTGTATGAGGTCCTGAAGTTCAAGTTCAGAGGCAACAAAGAGTCAGAAGCATCCCAAGAAGATTTGCAGAGTTTGATATGTTGCAAGACACTGAAGTAGACTCCGAAGAATAAATTATTCAATGTGCAATGTTAGTAGACTTTGAACCCGTGAGTACGGAAGATGCTCTTAAGCAGAAATTCTGGTTGCAAGCCATGAAATAAGAACTTGATGCTATAGAGAGAAATAAGACTTGGAAGCTTCCAGAACTTTCAAAAGGCAAGAAAGCCATCAACGTCAGATGGGTTTTTAAGCAGAAGTTAATTCCAGATGGAGCAATTGGAAAACACAAAGCAAGATTAGTAGCAAGAGGTTTTCTACAGAAGCCTGAGCTGGATTACTCTGAAGTGTTTGCACTTGTAGCAAGACATGAAATAATCAGACTAGTGATTGCAATAGTTGCTAATAGGAATTGGCCTCTGATGCATTTAGATGTAAAATTTACATTTCTGAATGGTCCATTACAAGAAGAGGTATACGTGTCACAACCTTCTGAATTTGAGAAAAAGAATCAGGAAGGGATGGTGTTCAAATTACACAAAGCCTTGTATGGACTGAAGAAAACACCCAGAGCCTGGAATCTGAAGATTGATTCATTTTTCAAGGAACAAGAGTTTCAGAAGTGTGAGATGGAGCATGGTGTTTATGTTCAACATACTTTAGAAGGTAATATGATTCTGTTATGTTTGTATATTTATGACATATTGCTAACAGGAAGTTCTGAACAAGAGATAGTTAAGTTCAAGAAGGTTCTGATGAATGAGTTTGAGATAACAGATATTGGAAAAGTGAGTTACTTTCTAGGGATGAAGTTTATGTACTCTGAGAAAGGGATCATTTTGCATCAGATGAAGTATGAACTTGAGCTTCTGAAGAGATTTAAGCTGGAGAATTTCAAAGCTTCTATCACAACTACTGATACGAATCAGAAGTTGGACTCTGATTCTGATGGAGAGGGTGTGAATGCTACAACCTTCAAATAGTCAGTTGGTTCTCTGAGGTATTTGTGTAATACCAGACTTGATATTTGCTATGTAGTTGGAATGGTTAGCAGATTTATGAGTAAATCAAAGTGGTCTCATTACCAAGCTGCTGTCAGGATTCTAAGGTATGTGAAGGGAACTCTGAAGTATGGAGTGTTATTTCCTTTTGGAAGAAAGATCGAATCATAACTTCTGAGTTATTTAGACTCTGATTGGTGTGGAGACAGAGTTGACAGAAGAAGTATTTTTTGGTACTTATTCAAATTTCTAGGAGGTCTTATTTCTTGGTATTCTAAGAAGCAACCTGTTATTGCGCTGCCAACCTGTGGAGCTGAATATATTGTAGGCGCTCTGACTGCATGCCAAGCTGTGTGAATTCTGAACTTGCTGCAACATTTGAAGATTGAAGTAAACAAGCCTCGAAAGATGATGATTGATAACAAGTCTGCAGTCAATCTTGCCAAGAACCCAGTATTGCATGAGAGAAGCAAGCATATTGAGATCAAGTATCACTTTCTGAGGAATCAGGTTCAAAGTGGAATATTAGAAGTTGTGCACTGTAGCATCCAGAAGCAACTGACGGACATTCTAACAAAGGCTATCAAGACTGGTCAATTTCTTCATTTGAGGGATGAAATTGGTGTTGTCAGTTTTGTGTAAATATAAATTAAGGGATGGTGTTGGAAATAATTTATATTTTAGGAATATCTTATTGACTAAGTTTGTTACATGGTATTTTAGTATTTTATTATACCCTAATTTTGTGTATAAATAGCCTAGTAGTAGGTCAATGTAATTATTCATTACTCCTTATTTTGTACCTGTCATTCAATATATTTCTTTTGTCTTTCATCTCTCCTTGTGCACCAACATTCAGTGTACGAATAGCAACTAGTCAGAGACATATGCTTCTGTACGGGTGGATTTTTTCTGTTGTAGTATTTTTTGAATGATATAAATATTATAAATAAAATGTACTATGAGCAATTTGTATAATAAAAGTGTATATTATTAATTGAATCATATAAATAAAAAGACATAAATATGATTAAATTTATTTAAACACAGTAAATATAATATAATCAAATTTAAAATAAATAATAATTATAGAAACTTAACTGTATTAAATACTCATATAAAAAAATATATAAATAAAATATTAAATAATCATAGAGAAAAATAAAATTTTAATAAATATAAATATAAAGTTTTAGATATAAATACAAAATATAAAATAATTTTCTTATTTATAAAATGAATAATAATTATATAGATGTAACTATATCAATTAATCATATAAAAAGACATAAATATGATTAAATATATTTAAATACAGTAAATATAATATAATCAAATTTGAAATAAATAATAATTATATATAAAAAAATATACAGAGAAAAAATAATATTTAAAAATAAAAATATTATTTCTAAAAAAAATATTAATTTTAAATAAAATAGATTATTCTAGCTGGTAATAACCCGTAAGACAAAAAGTAAATTATTTGTACAAATTTAAAATATAAATATCAATAATAATTTTAATATATTTAGATGCACATGTATACAGGTGAGTAAATTGAAAATGAATTATTTAATTATAAAATAAATAATAGTTGTTTAAACTTTTTTGTATTAAATAATTATAAAATATTATTGGGATATCCGTACGTCCGCACGACTCTAGGTATGAAATGATTATATCAAATAAAATCATCTTAATAACTATATCAAAGAATCAACTTAAAATCTATTTTAGCATGATAAAATAATTTAAAGAACAGTTGTAATAACTATACCAAAGAAAATCATAGCATGTTTAGGTGTAAATCAATTGATAATTTTCTTAACACAATGTATTGCATGAAATAATGGTCCTTCCATTCATTTGTACAGGAAAGCAAATAATGTCAACCCCAGAAACAAAATATTATTTTCTCTCAACTAAAAACTCAGGACAACAAAGGGATTACGTAAAGCAATTTCAAATGCAAAAGTACAAATGCGTCCATTATTTCAAACATATATACTAAAAGATTTGCACATCTCCCAAAATACATGCCATGCACTAACTAGAAAAAAGTTCATATTGCATTATGCACGTTATTCTTTAATAGAAGGGCCTATTTCAAAGTTATCTATCACCCTTCAAAGACATGTTAAACAACAAAACCTAAGCTCACACTACCAAATTCTAAAGATTATAGCTTTATCCTAGGAAAAATATTCATCATAACTTTATTATAGCTCAGGAGATGGTTCGTGCAATGAAAAGAGTAAGGGGGCAGAAGGTGTTTATGTATATAAAGATTGATTTAGAGAAGACCTATGAAAAATTAAATTGGAAGTTTATCACTCAATGTCTCAAGGACTGTAAGTTTTCTGAAGAATTAATTAATATTATTTATTATTATATTTCTTCTTCTTTTTTCAAAAATTTATGAAATGGAGACAAGCTTTATAATTTTACGCCTTCTAGAGGTATTCGCCGAGGTGATCCATTATCTCATCTTTTTATTATATGTATGGATCCTTTATCGTATATTATTGTTATCAGGTTAATGTAGGTCACTGGAAGCCTATGCGTGTAGGATGTGAAGGACATCATGTGTCTCATCTCATTTTTGTTGATCACATTCTTCTTTTTGGAGAGGCCACTATAAAGCAAGCTTATTGTATAATACATTATTTCGACCAATTTTTCCAAGCATCTGACTAAAAGATTAACTCTGATTAAATCTCAAATATACTTCTCAACTAATACATACCCCTAACTTATCATGCAACATACAAGTTTTAGAGAAATAACAAGCACTACGTTAAAAAGGACTTTTAACAGCGTATATTAGACAACACTTTTATACAAAAGCACTATTATAAATGAAATTAAAAAAGAAACACCGAAACTGTATACAATAATAAATAAAAGCGATGCTAAAATGTGATCTTAGACAGCGCTTTTCAAAAGTGTTGTCTAAAGTCATATAAATTTAAAAAAAATAATCTCAAAAGCGCTGCTAAAGGACCACATTAGCCAGCGCTTTTCAAAAGCGCTGCTAAAGGCCCATATTAGCCAGCGCTGTCTAAAGTCATATAAATTTTTAAAAAAATAATCTCAAAAGTGCTGCTAAAGGACCACATTAGCCAGCGCTTTTCAAAAGCGCTGCTAAAGGCCCATATTAGCCAGCACTTTTCTCAAAAGCGCTGTCTAAAGTCATATAATTAGAAACTAAAAATTAGAATCAGTAATGTTTCTCTTTTCACAGATCGAATTTCCTCCTCACACGAAACCCTTTTCAACGTCTCTCTCTCCACCGATGTCCGTCGTCCTCCATCGTCTCTCTCTATAAAACGAGGCTCTCTCTCCACCGCTGACCGCCGTCCTCCACTGTCACTTTCAAGGTACTCTTCTCTCTTTCTCTTCTCTCTTTCTCTCTGTGAAACCGTTGGTTTTATGTTATGATTCATTTGTCCTGAAAAATATAGTTTGATGATTCAAAATGGCAGGATCTATTTCTATTTCTCATGACTGGAAAATATTAACATATAATCTTTAGTAAATAGATGTGCTAGGAAACTAGTCTGTGATGTGTTCCATTTGGAGAAAAAAAATTGTTTTGAAAAGTTTGTCAAGGTTCATGTTTGCCTGTTTCAAAACTTCGTAGATAATCCTTTTGTCTAATCATGAAAGTTGTTATTATTGCATTTGATTTAACTAAAAGGAATCTTTTTGAGACACAGTTTCCAAATGGTGTAAGCCATAAACCTGATCGTTGTGATTTATGGGTATTTAAAGAATTTCTTAGCTTATGGAGTAAGGATTGTGAGAATAGTAGAATTGAAATATGGGTGATGAAAGAATACAAAGTACAGTCGTCTTGGATTAAGGCGATTGGAAACCTCAATTTCCTCACCACAATACAATTGAGTTGGTTAGGATCTTGTTGAGAAATGTGAATTCCTTTAAGAAAAATACTTTTAGCTCTTCTGAGAAATTTTATACAGGTGCTGAAAGATATACTGTGAGCTCAGATAATAATGGGTTTAATCGTAATTTTATTTATGAGAGCTTGAAAGATGAAGTAAAAGAAAAATGCCAACTTATCATTTTGTAGTCTTGTTTATTTATAGTGAATTACCTACTTTTGTTGCAATATATAATTTTGTAATGTTATTTTATTCATAATTATAATGAATTTTGAAGGGGTTATTTTGTTCGCCGACAATGAATACTCTCTATACACTTTCTAATATGGTATCAGATAGCTAGGTCGATCCATGGCAGAAACTCCAGCTAGCTTACAATAATTTCATAGGTGATTTACCTCACAACATTTATGTTGGTGGGAAGTTGGTTTATTTGACTATTAATAATAACCAATTTACGGACCTAATTCCGTATAGTTTGAAGAATTGCTCAAGTTTAAAGAGAGTTAGACTTGAACAAAACAGATTAACTGATGATATAACAAATGGGTTTGGTGTGTATCCGAAATTGGTCTACATGGAATTAAGTAATAATAACTTTTATGGACATCTCTCATCAAATTGGGGAAAGTGGAAGAATCTCACAAGCCTTAAAATCTCCAACAATAATTTAACAGGAACCATACCACCAGAATTGGCTGATGTAGTTAATTTAGATGAACTTAACTTGTCTTCAAACCATCTTACTAAAAAAATTTCAAATGAGCTAGAAAAATTATCTTTTTTTTACAAACTCTCGATAAGTAACAATCATCTTTCGAGAGAAGTTCCCGTACAAGTTGCATTATTGCGTGAACTAACTTCCTTGGAGCTTGCAGTAAGGTTTTGGTTGTGATTTTATTACTCCCTGATTCTGGTGGCAAAAACTCTTTATGACTATTTGAATCAATAATATTTTATTATATTATTTTATTATAAAAAGAGATTGTGGATTGTTTGGGTACAAATAGAAATAGAGAGTTCAGATTTTCGTTCATAAAAATTGTATATACTACTTGAGATGCCATGGATAATGACAAAGTTATTGTCTTAGATGATTTTAAATTGCAGTAATACTGTGAATTTTAAATTGGGAAATAGAGTTAGATTGCACACTTCAACTTCACATACACATAGTCTATGTATTTGTGTTGTTGTCCTAGTTTACACTACAAAATAAGTTGAGTTTTGCCACGTGAAAGCCACGCCGCTACCCACCAAATCACGTCACTACCAAAAATTTGCCACCTTAAAGAACACGTCGCTATATAGCGCGTGGCAATCTTGTTGCGGCGTGAAAAACATGTCACTAAGTTGCCACGTGAAATTCACGCTGCAACATACTGTATAGGATAAAAGCAATTCAGAGAAGAGCAGAGCAGAGCAGTGGGTCAGAGCAGGTTTACAATTTTTGTTACGTTAGCTTTAGCGACGTGTTTTTCACGTCACTAATTAGTGACATGAAAAACACGCCGCAACTTGATTTATTTTTAAAAAAAATATTTTCTGTTTTAAATATATTAATTATGTTTTAATAATTAATATTATTTTTTGTTTTATTAAATTTATAAATTAAATATTATAATTTAATTATTAAATACAATATTATTAATCAAATTATCAAAAACAAAACTAAATATATCTAAATGTATAAATAAATATACTTAATATTATAAATTTAATAAACTCAAATTTAAATTTATAATATTTTTAAATATACCATATCATTATAAATTTATATTAAACAAATAAAAAACTAAATACAAAATAAAAATAAAACTAAGCAGAATCGTCGTCGGAAATGTCGGGAAGAAAGTCATCATTATTTTGGTGGTTATTATTTTGGCCACCACTGTTGGGATTTCTACCAAATGCTTGCATAAATTGTCGCATTTGCTCCTCCATATCAGCTTGCCTCTTCGCCATTGCCTCAATTTGTCTATTATGTTCACCCCTCATTGCCTCCATTCGGGCATCCATTTGGGCATCCATTTGGGCCTTCAATACCGCCTCACGATCTTCGGACTCGCGTCTAGCCAATTGTCTTACCAGTTCTAACTGATCCGGTGTCAAATTTGTTTGACGTGACCCTCCTTCACCGTCTGCAGCTCTCTGATACAGATTTCTATCCCCACTCCTCAAGGTGCCCGCCAAATTTCCACCACCAAAAAAACACCCGTTAGGCCCCTTTTCCCCAACAACTTGACTCCAAATATAGAAATCCACATCTGGGTGAACCGGTTTTTCTGGAGGAGGCGTATACTGAGGATTATGGGTCAGAAATTCTACAAGCAACGCCTGATAATCCTCCTACACATACAATAAAAAAATCAAGTTTAATGTATAAGTAACATTAATGAAATTAAATGAAATAAAAATAATAATAAAAAATAAATAGCCACGTGATTGTAACGCCACAACTTATCAGTTGCCACTCAATTTTCACGCCACAACATGTCATTTGCTACATGAAAATCACGTCACAAAATTGCTTTAAAAAAATATATAAACATAAATTTACTTACCAGGGCTTTTTTTGTGCGCTCGTCAGTAAATCCTCCCGATTTCTTTGTCCGAGTCTCCTT
Source organism: Vicia faba (assembly GCA_948472305.1). Taxonomy (NCBI): domain Eukaryota; kingdom Viridiplantae; phylum Streptophyta; class Magnoliopsida; order Fabales; family Fabaceae; genus Vicia; species Vicia faba. The sequence continues at coordinate 1,241,143,703 of OX451735.1, read as the reverse complement.
AACCAGCTCTGTCATCAATGGTTGTCTCCCCAAACGCTTAGCCTAAATATAAAAATTAACTTAAATTAATAATATGTTATAAATCCAAATATGACCTTAAAAAGTGGTAATAATTAATTACCATGCGTCGAGCATGCTCAGCAGTACTAATACTTCCAACAGCATTAATGCAACCCCCTTTTTCAGATGCCCTCATCTTCTTTGCAGTTTCAGATTTAGCCTTAAATTCATCTGATTCCCAATACTTAAGAAGTTGTTCAAAAACTTCTTTGCCTATCCATTTGGGACGAATGCCCAAAAGGTGCCAATTCTCTCTAACACGTCGTAACATGTCAGAAAGTCATCTTGAACTCCTCCCAAAATAATTTTTTTTTACTTTGTTATGGTTCAGGGGATCCCAAACACATTTCGCCTGCAATATTGTATGACATTAAAATAAATAGTTAGATAAATTATAACAATAATGAAAAAGTCATTTAAATAAAAATAACTTAAGAAATAAATTAATTATACCTGAAATTGCTTGAACCATTCTTCTTTATCGGAAACTTCTCTAAAACTCTTCAAAAATGTTGTATAATTCTGCTGAATTATATAATTGATAACCTTAGCTGCAGTCCGGCTCGGCCTGAAACTAAAACAACAATAATTGAATTAGCATAATTAATTATATAAAGTTATATTAAAAATGGAAATGTGTACTTATAAATAAAAATCAATAAATAAGAAACTTACGAGTTCCCTTCAGGCCATATCCAAAATCTCCCATCAATGGTATGAATCTCACTCGGATCATCATCCCCTCGAAGATCTCTCCCATCTATTTGATCATCATCCCCACCAAGATCGTCATCGTCCGACTCTGTGTGGGATGTGGGGGTGCGACCAGACTGTGTGGGTCGTGAAGAGGTGGATCCTCCAGGCTGCTGGACGGATGGGGGCATCTGGGTAGGAAGTGGGGTGCTGGATCCTCCAGGCTGCTGCACGAATGAGGGCATCTGTGTGGGAAATGGAAAACTATGCTGGAAGGATGAGGGCACCTGTGTCTGCTGGAAGGATGGCACCTGTGTCTGCTGGAAGGATGAGGGCACCTGTGTCTGCTGGAAGGATGAGGGCACTTGTGTCTGCTGGAATGGTAAACCAGGTGGGGCCCCAGATGGACTAATAAAACATGTACTCCCAGATGGGAACTGAAGAGGACTCTGAGATGATAGTAATGGAGTAACATCCACTTCAACTTCATCTTCATCCACTTGGTAAGCAACATCCTCCACTAGATCGTCAGTTTCAATATGACCCAATGGTTTTGTTTTTATTACAACACAACACCGACGTTTACGTGGCACAAATGAAGGATAAGGAACATAATAAACTTGCCTAACAATATTTGACATTATGAAAGGGTCGTACTCTTTGTACCTCCGGTCCATTTGAATCTCAACAGTACCATATGTCTTATCTATTTTTGTGCCTCTAGTTGGATTATACCATTCACAATAAAACAAGACAACTTTATTTTCCGAGTCCAAGTAATTGTATACTAACTCGTAGATATGTTTAACAAAACCATAGAAGTCATCTTCACCACCATCTGTAACTCCTTTCACAAATACGCCACTGTTTATGGTTTTTTTCCCTTCAGTCCATTCATGAGTGTGAAATTTATATCCGTTCACGAAGTATGTGTGCCATTTGTTTGCACTTTGACGAGGGCCATTAGACAAGTTTCTCAAATGGAGTATTTCTGGAGTCGGTGCAACAACCCTATACAATTTCTCCTTGAACCATGTTGGAAATTGGGCATGAATGACACCAGATGTTGATTGTACACCGGTACTTTCAAAGTAGGCGTTGTTAAATTCCCTAAAAAGAAACACACTATAAGTTTCAAGGTAATCAATTTTATATATTCACACTGTAACTAAAATTAAGAAGTTGGATTATACTTACTCAAGATATGGTTTAACTTCAATGCAGTTGATCAAGACATGAACATGTGCAGATTGCATTTCTTTTTAGGTCAACCAATGCTCACCCTTCTTTCCAGAGGGACGACCTGGAAGCCCGAAGACTGATAAGGTGTACTGACTTCTTTCGATAACATTTACAGGATTCCTTATGATTCTTGGAGTTAACATCAAGTGCTTGAAATAGTGACTGCAAAAATGTGAAGTTTCTCGATGCAAGTAATATGCACATATTGATCCTTCTACTCTAGCTTTATTTTTCACTGATCGCTTTGAATCACCCATGAACCTTTCAAACGGGTACATCCACCTATATTTAACAGGTCCTCCTAGATAAGCCTCATATGCAAGATGCACAGGTAGATGTTCCATGGAGTCAAAAAAACCAGGAGGAAATACTTGTTCCAACTTACAGAGAATGACTGGAATATTTTGGTCCAACTTAATGATGTCATCCACTCTTAAAGCGGAAGCACAAATATCTCTAAAAAATTGACTAATTTCAGTGAGTGGATTAAGCACATGTTTGGGTAGAGAACCGAACGCAATTGGTAGCAATTGTTCCATAAAAACATGGCAATCATGACTTTTCATACCATGCAACTTCCCAGTGTTAGCATCAGCACACCTTGCTAAACTTGAAGAATACCCGTCGGGCATTCTCAAACCTTTTAGCCATCCACAAACCGCTTTAGCTTCTTGGGGAGTCAGACTGAAACAAGCTTTGGGTTTAAATAATTTTCCATTTGGTTGAGGCTTCAATTCCAACTCTTTATGATTACACCAAATTTCCATGTCTTGTCTAGCCTTCACATTATCTTTTGTTCTGTCTTTAACATCCATCACTGTGTTAAATACGTTATCAAAAAAATTCTTATCAATATGCATAACATCAAGATTATGGCGCAACAAATTATCTTTCCAATACGGGAGGTCCCAAAATATACTTCTTTTTGTCCAATTATGTGTAACCCCATATCCTTCAATTCTACATGCTTTGCCAGTATCTGTAAACTTTGGAAGTTCACAAACTTGGTTCCATATAGCAACTGGTGCCAGTCGAGGCGGAAGCAGATCTGTTACCCGTTCGTCCTTTTTGAAATTTGTCTTGTTTTTTCTAAAGGGATGATTTGATGGTAGGAATCTGCGGTGACAGTCAAACCACGAGCTTTTCCCCCTTTTTCCAATGTAAACGCCTTAGTGCATTCCATGCAATGCGAACAACCCATTCTACCATGCGTACCCCAACCAGACAACATGCCATATGCTGGAAAGTCGTTAATGGTCCACATCAAGGTAGCTCGCATAGAAAAGTTTTGTTTACGGGATATATCATAAGTCCATTCTCCATTATTCCACAACCTCTTCAAATCATCAATTAAAGGTTGTAAGTACACATCAATTCCGGTTTTTGGACTCGACGGTCCTGGAATGACGCACGTCAAAAACATGTATGGTTTTGTCATGCACATCTCAGGAGGGAGATTGTAAGGGGTTACAATAACTGGCCAACAAGAATACGCACTTCCAGACGCTTGGACATATGGAGCAAAACCATCAGAGCATAATCCAAGCCTGACATTTCTAGGTTCAGCGGAAAAATCAGGATGTACCTCATCAAAGTGCTTCCATGCATGGCCGTCAGATGGGTGTCGCATATTGCCTGGGCTTGTTTTGTTTGTATGATGCCATGTCATTTGACTTGCATTGTGCATTGAAAAAAACATTCTTTTTAACCTTGGTATTATCGGAAGATAAAACATGGACTTTACTGCTACCCGTTTTTGGTTACTGTTAATGGCTCTATTGCGAACTTTATATCTTGGACTATGACAAAACTTACATTCCTCTGACGATCCATCTTGAGTACCAAACTCGTTGTCATAAAACAACATACAACCATTAGTGCAACAATCAATCTTTCTTACTCTTAAACCCAACTTCGACACCAACTTCTTTGCATCATAGAAACTCGCAGGCAAGTTGTCTTTCGTTGCAGTTGAGTCCAACATCATTTTTGCGAAGTTCTCCAAACACTGATCAGGAACATTCCAATTTGACTTGGCGGCCAATAATCTAACACACATTGATAGATTTGAGTCTGACGACCCCTCAAACAACGGCGTATTCATCTCATTCAACAACTGATAAAATCTCTGTGCTTCCTCATTCGGCAACTCTACCCCGTCAAAGTCTTCAAGTTGATCATAGGTCACGTTAACACCAAAAGCATCACCAACCATGTCACCTATCAGATTAAAGTTTTCTTCAAATTCCATAGGTGGTTGCATAACCGGTTGACTACTTGAAGCATCTGTGTTGCTAGTCTCTGGTACATTACTCGGCAGTGTTTCACCATGATGCGTCCAAACCCAATAATTTTCAATGAAACCTTTCCTATGCAAATGACGTGTTATTTCCTCTGGGTCACTAATTATATATCTACATCCACATTTAAGACAAGGACACCTAACTCCTCCTTCACTTCGACAACGTTCCTGGGCAAACGTCCACGCGATAAAACCATTAACCCCGTCTATAAAATTGGATTTAAGTGCGCGTCTTCCTGGATATAGTCTATCGTACATCCAACTACGATAATACATATAATATTCCATTTACTGCAAATTTATATAATCAAAACCTATTTAATTAGAAATATTAATTAATCAACTTAATAATAATCCTAAACATATACAATTAAAGATAAATATATGCTTTCAACAATATTTATAAACTCCTAAAAATATTTTTAAACACTTAAAATTTAATTTAAACACCTAAATTTTATAAACTCCTAAAAATTTAAAAACTAATTAAACTCCTAAAAATTTAATTTAAACACTTAAAATTTATAAATTCCTAAAAATATTTATTTATTTTTAAACACTTAAAATTTAATTTAAACACCTAAATTTTATAAACTCCTAAAAATTTAAAAACTTATTAAACTCCTAAAAATTTAATTTAAACACTAAAAATTTATAAACTCCTAAAAATAAAAAAACTTAAACTCCTAAAATAATTAAACTCATTCATCATCACAAATTAATAATTAATAATTATTATAAACTAAATAATTAAACCTAACATTTAACTCAAATACAGAAAATATATATATAACCTAAATTCAACAATTTTAACCCAATGCAAATTAATCAAAATCAGAAAATATACTAATTTCAAAAAAAAAAAATTCAAGACATACCTTTTATCTTGTAACTCCTTCAATCTTCTTGTCCCTTTTTGCATTCTATACTTCAATCTTCTTCTTGTCCTTCAAAGAAAAATTGAAAAAAATTTATACTCAAAATAACACATCAAAAGATATTAACAAAGTATATAAAACATGAAATTGAAATTACCTTACAAAATGGATGAAGATGGTAGGAATTATAGAGTGGAGAAGAAAATTTTTTGGGGAAGAAAATGGGTATGGTTGAAGAGTGGGGAAGAAAATTTTTTGTGAAGGTTGAAGATGAAGAAGTTATGGAAACAGAAACGTTGTGGAACGTTTTCATAAGTTACATAAACCACGTAGCGACGTGAAAATCACGCCGCAACGTTGCCACGTGATTTTCACGTCGCAACAAATATACAACTGCTTTCTCTTCCTTCAAAGCCTGCACACGCCAGTGTTGGAAGTTGTGATTGAATTAAATTTTGTGATATTTTAATTAGCGACGTGAATCCCACGTCGCTACTTTTTTTAACAAGGAAACGTAACTGACACAGTTTATATAGTTGTTTTATATTATTAAAACACGTTGCCACATGATTTTCACGTCGCAACTGGTTTTATTTAGCCACATGAAAATCACGTGGCAACTTCACGTGGCTGGAGAAGCTTTTTCTTGTAGTGTTACTTGGACTAAGCTATTTTTATTTGTTATTTATTCAAACTTGATAAAAACTCTATACAAATTTTTACAAGTATGGATCACTAATGTTTTTCTCCTGTGTGTAGTTAGTCGAAGACCATCACCGATTCAAAGAACATCATAGCAACATCATCCACTGTCGACCACCAATAACCTCTCTTCTTTCTTTGGTAAGTCAAGTTCAAATTCAACATTATTGATTCTTGTTGTTTGTAGGATTTCAAGTGTGCTTGTGTGTGTTAGTCTTTAGTTATTACTCTGCATTGTTATTGTTTATTGTTATAATATTTGTGTAACTGAAATAACGTTGTTCAGTGTTTCCGTTCCGTTCCAATATTTTGAACGACACTTAGTAGTAATTCCATGGATAAAAAATGGATGACTGCCGATCAATTGTCAAAAGAGTATGAAAATAGAGTATTGGAATTCGTTAAGTTTGTTGTTAAACACGTCAAAGACTCCAGTCGAATGAAATGTCCTTGCTTGGGTTATTGTTATGTGGGTCGGGTTGACGCAGATGGATTGAAATCGCATTTACTGACGCGTGGGATTGATTAAAGTTATAAGTGTTGGATATATCATGGTGAGAAAATTAACGAGAATGTTGAACCGGGGGAGAAAAGTAATACGACGACCTATGCTCCTGACGACAATGATACAGATACAGACGATTGTGATCGAGTCGAAGAGATTGCAGAAGCACTTGAAAAAGATCTTCAGGATTGTCCCAAAATGTTTGAGAGATTGTTAAGCGATACAGAGAAACCGTTGTATAAAGGTTGCAATAAATTCACAAGATTGTTTGCGGTATTAAAGTTGTACAACTTAAAGGCGGACAATGGATGGTCGGATAAAAGTTTCACAGAGTTATTAGCCCTTATGAGAGATATGCTTCCGGAGGATAATGTTCTTCCTAATCGAACCTATGAGGCCAAAAAAATATTATGCTCTATTGGCATGAGCTATGATAAGATACATTCTTGTCCAAATGATTGTGTTTTATTTCAAAACGAATATGCATCGTTAAATGAGTGTCCTAAATGCGGTTTGTCTCGATATAAGAAAAAATTGTCTCCACCAAAAGTCTTATGGTATTTTCCTATAATTTCGATATTTATGCGCATGTTTCATAGTGAAACCGATGCAAGACACTTGACTTGGCATGCAGATGAAAGAATTATTGATGGAAAGTATCGATATCCATCAGATTCACCATAGTGGTCGAAAATTGATAATGATTATCCTGATTTTGGAGAAGAAGCAAGAAACCTTCGCTTGGATTTATCTACTGATGGAATGAACCCGCATGGTCTTCAAAGTATCTCACATACCACATGACCTGTGATTCTTATGATTTATAACCTACCTCCATGGCTATGTATGAAGCGTAAGTACATGATGTTATCTATGTTAATTTCTGGGCCTAAACAACCAGGGAATGACATAGACGTATACTTGACACCTTTGATCGAATATTTAAAGATTTTATGGGAGAAAGGGGTGGAGGTTTATGATGGATATAGGAAACAAAGTTTCAATTTGAGGGCGATGTTGTTTGGCACAATTAATGATTTTCCAGCATACGGGAACCTATCTGGGTATAGCATTAAAGGTCAACGTGTGTGTCCTGTTTGTGAAGATGGAACTAATACGACGCATTTAGAACTTTGTCAGAAGAATGTGTTTCTCGGTTATCATAGATTATTACATTCTAAACATCATTACCGTGCATGCAGAAAAGCATTCAATGGAGACACCGAACAACGTAAAGCTCCACCTGCATTGTCAGGTGACCAAATTTTTGAAAAGGTGAAAGATGTGTGTACTCAGTTTGGAAATCCTTTTGCACATAAGGTTGTCAAAGGTGGGTGGAAGAAGAGATCGATTTTTTTTTAATTTCCATATTGGAAGTCTCTGTATGTGAGACATTTTCTCGAGGTTATGCATATTGAAAAAAAATGTATTCAAAAGTGTTATCGGTACGTTACTCAATATTAAAGGAAAGTCTAAGGATGGCCTTTTAAAGCAAGGGAGTACATGTTAAAGATGGGAATACGGACTGAACTAGGACCCATGAAAAAAGGAAGCCGAACATATCTATCACCTACTGCTTTTACTCTATCTAGAAAGGAGATAAAAATATTGTGCAAGTTTCTAAGTGAAGTTAAAGTTCCAGAAGGATACTCTTCAGATATTATAAGACTTGTGTCTATGAAATACCTCAAGTTGAAGATTTTAAAGACACATGATTGTCATGTTATAATAAAGCATTTTCTACCAATATGTATACGTTCTATTTTGCCAAAAAAAGTAAGAAGCGCCATAATTAAATTGTGTTTTTTCTTTAGGTAAATTTGTAGTAAGGTGATCGATCCTGAGGTCTTACCAACACTACAAAAAGAAATAGTTATTACCTTGTGTGAGCTTGAGATGTATTTTCCTCCCTCTTTTTTTGACATAATGGTACATCTAGTTGTTCATCTTATGAAAGAGACACAATTGTGTGGACCAGCTTATATGCGATGGATGTACCCTTGTGAACTTTACATGAAAATATTAAAAGGGTACGTGAAAAATCGAAGTCGCACAGAGGGTTGTATTGTTGAACGATACATTGTTGAAGAAGCAGTTGAGTTTTGTACTGAATATTTATCCAATGTTCAATCCATTGGGCTCCCCAAAACTCATATTTTTGAAAAAAAGGAAGGTAAAAAATTAATTGGAAATAAAATTGAGACAGTATCAAGTGATGAACAGGAGCAAGTGCATTTATATGTTCTGCACAATGACGGTGAGGTTGATCCATATATTGAAATTCACAAGGTTGTACTCCGAGGGTTAAATCAGAACAGAAATGAAAATTGGATAGTACGAGAGCACAATCAAAGTTTTATACAATGGTTTAAAGATCATATTTATTCAAAATGCTCTTCAGATTCTGCTTCAATAATATAAAGGTTGAGATGTTTGGCATATGGTCCAAGTTTGCATGTGTTTTCTCATAGCGCATACGCAATAAATGGATACACATTTTATACCAAAGAACAAGATGATAAAAGTATTATGCAAAATAGTGGTGTCACCGTGCTAGCTGAAGCAATACACATATCAAGTACGAAGGACTTAAACCCTAAATATGAAAAATTGTCATATTTTTGGGTTATTGAGCACATTTGGGTGTTTGATTACAAGAAACTTTATATTCCTATCTTTGGTTGCAAGTGGGTAAATAGTAGTGGCATACGAATGGATAAGTCAGGATTTCTGCAAGTTGATCTTAATAGGGTGGGGTACAAAGATGAGCCTTTTATTCTAGCATCTCAACCTAAACAAGTGTTCTATGTCACTGACCCGACGAGTACGAAATGGTCTATAGTGCTTTTATCTAACAAAGTGATTGATGATACCGGTGTAGATCAAGGTGATATTGATGTTGAGAATCAGTCATGTATTAGACGGAATAATCCAGATGAGAATATTATAGCGGATGAATCATATATTAGAAACGATCATAACGAGGGAATTTGGATCAATTTTGACGTCCGCATTGCTAAGAAACAAGTAATTCATATTCCAACCAAGAAAATAAAGAGATGCTAGTGAAAGAGGTAATATAGTAAAATGTTATATATTATGTCATTTTCAATAAATTTATATGCTCTTCTTTATTTGTCATTTGTTATATATTCAATTGATTATGGATTTTTATATTGGTTTTATGTTTTTCTTTATTACGGGTTAAATGGCTAGTAACGAAGATCGCCCACATGATGATGCTATTGATGATGGAGATCATGTGACCGTTACTGATCATGAAGCGGAAATTAGACGGGGAATAACAGTTATGAAGAAAGTCATTCGTGATAGAGACTGAGACATAAAATTAGATGCGCATTGGAGCCAAAGTGGCCAACTAATTGAGCCTAAAGGTTCAACGGTTACAAGTTTTATTGGTGAACTTGTAAAGAATGAAGTTCCAATTACTTGTGATGATTGGAGAAAAATAGAGTTGAAAGAAGCTAAAGAAAAAATTTGGAGTGAGATACAAGTACCATATTTAATGAAGTTCCAATTTGTTTTAAATGATGATTATGTCTTTAAATTACTTGTACTAATGCACTTTGTGTATGTTTTTCATAGAGGTCTTTCAATAACATTGATGATACTAGAAGAACTTTTTATCTCCGATTGGACGGAAAACTACTAAGAGGGTTTAGGACTTTTTTAAATATTAAGTTTCTTAGGGATGCGGATAAATTTTTTGTTGATGCAGAGCTTCCATATAAATATGCAAGTTTGGTTTAACCTAAAGAATGGGAAACATTTAAAGCCAAACGAAAAACCCAAGAATTTCAGAGTGTAAGTGAAACAAATCGGCAAAGAGCATCAAGTCTCGTGTATCCATAAAGAAAAGGGAGTATTGGATATGGACGCTTAGAACAGTCTATTGTAAGTATCTATAAATTGAAATGATATACTTGTTCATCATGAATTATATTTGATCATATTATTTGGCTTTATGTGTAGTTAACAAAGGAGAATAGTTCTGAAACATCTCTTTCGGCACATGTTTTGTGGAAGGAAGCCCGTGTGGGTAAGGATGGAGTTGTCAAAGAAGATGTTCAAAAAGTTTTTGAGAAATGTGTAAGTATAGCATTATTTCTTTAATTAAATCAAAAGTTTAGTAACATATAATTAAGACAAATTTTCAATATTCATATGAATTTCAGGAGACTTTATCTCAGTCTATATGTCCAGATGAAGATAATGATTGCAGGAGCATACTTAGTCGAGCATTAGATGTTCGTGAGTATTCTGGTCGGGTGAGGGGTAAGGGATTTGGAATCACTCCAAAATACTTGAATATGAAAACACAAAAGACTCCTAGCAATAAAGAATTGCAGGAAACCTTGGAAGCACTACAAGCTAAAGTCCATGAATTGAGGAGGGAAAAAGAATTAAGAGAGCAAGCTTCAGGTTTTAAAGCTACTAGTGACAAAGGTAGTATCAGTTGTAATTTTCAACCGAATCTTCCAGAGGTAATTATATATATATCATTATGAAATTAAAGTAGCTTAATTTATTTAATTGAAATATATACACAATAACAATTTGAAATTTATTATTGGTTTTAGGGCATTTCACCTTGTCATCTCTACTTATCGTCACCGACTTATCGGATGGTTGACAAGGGAAAAGTGCATAACACTTTGGAAGAATTACTTCACACTAAACCGCTTCCTACTGTCTGTTTAAAAGTATCGGTTGACATTTATTTGGAGAAGGATGCGTTATTACCACATCCTGGCGATGTTTCGGATGCCACACTTGTGTGAGATGCAATCGGTGTGTTTTTTACATGGCCATCAAGCCTCATTAGTGTAGATGATGAGGCATGCTTAAAACCATATATATGAACCTTTGAGTAATCAAAGTTTTTAAGCGCATTTTACGTACATTTGTTTTTACATGGTGTTGTACCCCAAAATTTGCCCTCCCATATTCTTCAAGATTTGCAAAGATCATGCTTCAAAATCTCCCAAGGGTTGCACAGTCCAATTGCCTCTTAACAGTCAAAAATTAGGGTTTTGGTTCTGGAAAAGAAGTTGAAGTTTCTAAGGGCCCAAACAAGTCCCACATGCCTATAAACATTGTCAAGCATCCTCATGTCAAGTTTCAAGACCTACAGCACAAGATTGCACAGTCAAAAACCCTAATTGCTCAACAGTCAACTGCAGGGGCAAAATGGTCATTTGACAGTCAAAAGTCAAAAAAGTTGGTCAACATCTTATTTTGAAGCCACAAAAATCATTTGATCAATTCTTGATCATGATTTTCAAGGCATGGCTCAAAAAGTCTCAAGATGCAAAAGTTTCTATTTTTGGACAGTTGGAAAAGTCAACTGCAAATTGACCAGGGCATAACTTCCACATGGTTTATCAGAAAAATTCCATCCAAAGCTCATTTTGAATAGAATGACATTTCCTACAACTCATCTTCACACTTCAAGTCCAAGAAATGCTCTCACAAGAAGTTATCAATCTCAACATTATAGGTCATTTTCAAAAGTCAACAAAAAGGCACTTTAAGTCAAAGACCATAACTTGAGATTGGTAAATCAAAATGACATGGGACAAAAGGAATTGGTTAGAGGACTTCAAGACCTTTCCAAAATGTCCAAGAACATGATCAAAGCTTAAAAATTGAGCAAGATATGCCTTGTGAAAGTTGGGAAATTTTTGGGAATTTTGAAAAGTCAACTTTGCTTCAAATGCCTCAAAATTGCTAATGGGCCTCAATTTCTTCCAAGAATCATCACCCAAAAGCTATGCACGACCCATTGACCCAAAGGGGAGTTATTTTCTTATATTTAATTTATTAATTGAATTTTTAAATCTATTAATTCATTTAATTAAAATTAAATATGAGAAAAATACTAAACAAATGTTTTGGAACCTTTTTATGCAGCATATGCCCTCTTTAATCACTCAAGATTTCGTGCACATCCAAAAAGGCAAGATTTCTCATGATTGGCAATGGTTTTATAACAAAAAGATTGAAAAAGATTACATGGAAAATCAAGAATCCAAATCATCAATGCAAAGGTTTTTTGGCTTGGATTTCTAACCTAATTCATTCCACATATAAGCCAGAACCTAAACCTAATGAAAAAAACAAGAAAGCTGCGCCAGAATCACAAGAACAAATTGGCATTTTTCATACAAAATTCTCAAAACTGAAAACATACTTAGAGCTCCTTTCAAAGCCTACAATCGATTCAAAAGGCTTGCTGGGACTTTGTTGAACGTGTCTCAATACTTTTCAAGGCTCCATACATTCAGAATTGGTAGAATGGCTTTGCCCTGTTCATAAAACTTTTCACATTCGTATCTTAATTTACATGTGTTTTCCATGCATTTGAATGATTGTTTTACACTAACATAATCATGTTGAAGCTTTTGGTGTCTTTTAATTAAACTAACGTGGTCTGTATGCAAAGTTACCATGGGAGGTGCTTAGGGTTTCAAAGCTCCAAAATTGGGGTTTTACGCATAAGGCAAAATTAGGCCATGAAACCTACACCATTGAAACCAGGAGGTCCAGACGATTCATTCTCATACCTCGTGCCCTTTTTATTTCCAACCATATGCTAATCGCTATTTTTGAATATCACTGTTAGTGGGGGTTTAAAACCCCCGCTATTTGATGTTAGTTACAGGTAAGACGAAGAAGCAGGGGAGAAGAAGATGAGCTGTTGGCTGGTGATTGGGACGTTCAAACATCTGGCGCGCTTTTTGAGTTATATTATTAATTTTTATTGTATTATTATAATGCTTGTTTCCTATCCCATATACAAAGAGCACAAACAGCGCAGCTGGCAAAGCATTGGCACGGTAAACGCAGGGGCCTGGGTTCGATTCCCAGGTCCCCCACTTTATTCCATAATTTTTCTTGCAATATACTTCTATGCAGTGCTTCATTAAGGGTCTACCTTACAGCCTCATCATCTGGCTTGCCACGCGCCCAACAACTCCAATCCAAAGGCCAGGATAGGCAGTCCACCATGGACACCAGTCAATTGCTTCCCACTCAATCAGAAAAGTCAAAAAGGCCTCACACTTATTGGGCCAAATTGCTGTGAATTTACCTCCAAATTGGGCAGACACCCCCCCAAAGTTTGTATATCTTTTAATCTCTTTTTTTTCTTTTCTATTTTTTTTAATTCTTTTGATCCTTTTTTATTTTATTTAATTTACTTCAAATAATTAATTTTCATATAAAAAACCAAAAAGAAAATTAAAAAATATAAATATGTTTCATTTAATTTTTAATTCATCAATATTATCTTGTAAATAAATTTTGTTAATCAATTTAGTCTAATTTTAGGGTTTAATTTTAATTTGTTTTTTTCTAAATAACTAAAAAAGGTAGAAATTAGGTTTTAGACTTTTATTCTTTTCTCAATAAAATAATTTCATCTTATTCTTATTATTAATAATTAATTATTTTGGTAAATAAAATTGTCATTAAAAAATTAGGTTAAATTAGGTCAAACGTAAACATTTTTCTTTAATAAATTAAAAACAATTAGAACTAGGGTTTTATTTAACTTTTAATTCCAATTAATTTTCTTTATTGACCTTAAATACAAAAACATCAAAAAAATAAGTTCTTTTCTTTATTTAATTTAATTAATTTTAATAATTTCAATCTAATTTCCTTAAAGGGTCCAACGCCCTCGCATTCTCGATTTTTATTTCTTTTCGCGCATTTGCTTTTTATTTCCTTTTTAAATTTCATGTAATTGCCCCAAAGCCTTGTAATAGATAATTAGGACATTTAATTTCCGCATTTTATTTATTTCAAATCGGGTCTTGGTTTAATTTGGCGATGTAGACCCGCGCCTTGTAATAGCGTAGGACCTTTATTTTCCGCACTTTAAATTCCGCACCTTTTAACTGTTAATAATCACATGAAAGAATGTATGCCCAAATAAAAACAATGCGTAAAAAACTCAATGCATGATCAAGACAAAAATAACTGAAAATGACACACAAATCACACACCACTCCTAGGGTACGCCTCACTGTTGCCTTTCCCCTCGAAACGTGGTCGTCGAGTAGAGGACGTTTTAGTAAGTCCTCATGTCCATGAACATGGCATGGGGGTAGCTTCTAAGGTATCCTCCTATTGCTCTGGTGACCACACTGTCCCTAAACTCGAATTGACCCGAACACCTCCAACGGTGGTGCTACCTATCTCTCAATGGTGGGATGGCACTACCTCAAGGACATTTACACAGACTAATTCCTTAGGGTAGGTAGATTGACTCGTAGATATTTGCTCTAATTCAAAATAAATCAAAAACTTCTTTTCACACCGACACTTTGCAAAAAGCTTTCAAAAACAACTTTTCAAACACTCTTGAGGACTAATACAAGAGTCGAACTGAAATTTTAAACGAAACTTTTTCAAACCCACTCACCTTGAAAAGCAAACGAACATTTTTGAAAACACAAATGAGCAAGTATCTAAGAGCCCATGGATAACCATGGATAGAAAGGGTGCTAACACCTTCCCTTTCTATAAATCTACCTCCCGAACCGAGAACTAATCTCAATAAGGAATTTTTCTGTGCTTTTGTCCTTTCCATATTGGAGAAAATAAAAGACGGTGGCGACTCTTGCTTCTGCGACATTTCGCGAACCAGCTTAAAAAACAGTCAGTTCCAGATCCACCGATCACAGAACTGGCGACTCTGCGGGGGAGAAATTATAAAGTGAGGTGTACCTTAGGATAGTTCATAACTGTGTTTTCAATTGTTTTGACTTGTTTGCTTTAAATTGTGGGTTGCATCGGAGTCACATAGATTCTAACCCGGATCTGGGGATACCCTGTTTAGGTAGCATAAGCTGTGAGGGACCTGTCCGGCATAGACTGACATGGGTGAAGCAGTGGCTACGTTGGTGTGGCGCCTTGGTCTGTACCGATATCCCTTGTGTTGCAACGAGGAGAATATGGATCTTCTGAGGAGTCGTTAAGCACCAACAGACCATAGAACCTTAAATGACACAACTTGGCCAATAGAACAGTAGCAGTATGCTACGCCCATTGAGGTTAAACTCTCGTGATGGTTCTGGCCGCAAGAAAAGATTGCGATGCTGGAGTTATGACCGATTGAGGGTAGTCAGTGATATTGGGATCCTCTAAGAACCCGGTTACTTTTGATAGGACTGGTATGAACCAACAAACTGAAAGAGGGTAATACCTAGACCCCATGCTGGCCTAAACTCTAAGGGCTTCTTTTGTGTGACTTGTGTGCCTTCCAACTTGACTATTTGCATGCTTGTTGTCTGACACTTGAGTTTCTTGCAGGTTTTGTTTATAGTCCTTAATTGGGACTCATAACAGGGTTACTTGCAGGTTTTGTTTATAGTCCTTAATTGGGACTCATAATAGGGTTTACTGAGTTTCTTGCAGGTTTTGTTTACAGTCCTTAATCTGGACTCATAACAGGGTTACTTATATCACCCCACGCATAGCATAACATCATAACATCATACCATTGCATACATCCCGCATAAGGACTAATCCGTTTCAAGGATCTCAAGGGCTTGTGATGCAGGTCATGATGAACCAGAATGTCTAGCAAGGGGCAAAGGGGATTTGTTTTCCTCTAGCCAGGTTGATGATCTGAGTCAGAGGCTATGACCCACTGGATATGGTGAGCCTTTGACCCTTGAAGAAGGACTCTCTACAACACGAAGTTACTTCAATCAAGATACCAGATTCTAATTTTAACAAATTTTCTTGTTTACCCCGCGAGATCCTTGAAAACATTGCATATATATACATACATATCATTGCATAACAGGTACCCTTTTGACAGGTCACTCACCATCTTCGCTGTTTATTTCAGCAATGACTTTCCAACCAGACAACCAAGACCTCCAGGCTCAAAACGCCCAGCTGCGAGAAATGTTCTTGAACCTATCCCAGGGGCAAGAAGAAATAAAGACTCTCCTCACCAGGAACTTGACCTTAGGGAATGCAGGGGGCATCAGGAACGATCAGTTGGAAGGGCTACAAATTGAGTTGGCAACCATGAAGATCCAAATGATGGGGCAGTTGGTGGTCCAAATGACTCTCATTCAGGACTTAGCTCAAAAACAAGAAGAGCTCCGGGTCCTCGTCACCAAGCTGCTTCAAAATAATCCAGTGGGGAAAACAGCCAAGGTTGAAGCTCCAGCCATCATTCAACCACATGCGGGGCAAGAAGACAAAGGAAAATCTCCTCAGCTTGCTTCAGGGTCACGAGCCCAGCCTCAACGGGGTAGTCAGCGTAAACGAAATGCGCCTGGAAGACATTTCTCGGAGACTGATATACCATCATCCTTTATACTGAAGCGCTTGCTGGAGGTCAATCTGATCACTCTAAAGGACCCTCCCAAGAATCCTAACAGGACACCTTCGAGGTATAACCCCGAAACCCGCTGCGCTTATCATTCAGACAGCCCGGGGCATGCTACAGACGACTGTTGGACCTTGAAGAACAAAATCCAGGACTTGATTGACGAAGGGGTGATAGAGTTCATGCCGGATGGCGAGATGAAAATCTTCCGCTGAGAATTCTCCATTCGAGATGGCTATCTCAAACTAGAAAATTTTGTTCATTATAATTTTTCAAGTTGTAATTCTCTTTTGATTGTTCAAACATTTGTTCATTGTTAAACGTTGTTATTTCATTAATGCATCGCATATGTCTATTTTGAAGCAATATATTCGCATTTATTATGCTTAAAACTGTTTTCATATTTTTGTGATGTTCAATGCTCGGTTAACAATTCTAAGCCTCTTGAGGGAGGATGATGAAAACGATACCACGATCTTTACAGTATGCTTTTGAACAGACCCCGCTGATGAGGTACAGGCATTGTTTCAATTCCTAAACACTGGAGTTATAAGGAAGATAATCCCTCGTCAACCCCTTCGAGCCAAAGAAGTAGGAGTTTTTTCTTTTCACAAAAAAAATTAAAACCCTTAAATATAACCTGGGGCAGGGTAGTCCTCTCAGTTGATCCAAGTGCACAACAAATGGCACCAAAGAGGTCCTTACAAAAAAAAAGAAGACAGTGATGATTCCGAATAATCATAAGGATAGGCGGTCATTATATCTCAAAAAATAAAAACCCAATAAGTCAAAACCTATGAAGGAGACTTACAAAACTGGGGCATCCCGCTGACTGTAATCACAAAAGAAACAGTTCAGGCAAAATTTAGGGATACAAAATCAAAAAAGAAAGAGGTCCTACAAACCCTCGACAAAACAAAAATGACTGCCAATTCAGAATAAATCATCAATATCTGAACCATCATTGGAACATCAGGACAAAGACTCAAACAAGGTCTAACGCACGATCAACTGAGCTTAGGATTGAAGAACATCACGAAGAGCGGGTGGGTACAAATAATTTGAGCCTTTATCCTTTGTTTCTTAAACCGTGAACCAGGCCACGTTATAACCCTCAAAAGTCCTAGCTGAAGCGTGGGTTAGTCCGAAAGCATACTGTTACGAAAGGTATCCTGACTCCTTAAGGCTGGCGGTAAAACAACGAGTTGACATCACAATCTACAAAAGGTTTCACTTGTTTCACAAAAATGCATTTTCAAAATTTAGGACAGACATAAGCTTTTGCATTCTTAAAATAACATTGTTTGCATATGACTATTTGTTTGAGCAGCATAGAAGTTTGCACGACGAACATCCAGTGAACAAAAGTCTTCTCAACGAAGAGGTCACCTCAAGTGGAAGAAACACTTCCAATCAAGGGGCATGGCATGATCAGTGTCTATCATCTGGGGCATTCCAGTCAAGATTCGAGGAATCTCTCAAGGCCAACCAGCTTGGGGCAAATCTCTGCCCGAGTCACTTGGGGCATTCCAGCAACGAATCTTGCCTAATCAGACATCTTCTGGTAGCAGAGCAACACAACACTATCAACAGGGGCACCCTCCTACATCCTGAGAGCGTGGACATAGCCGAAAAAATACTACGCGTAATCAAAGACCCGCTAGGTTGACACACCTAGGCAAAAATAAGGGCTTCCCGGCAAACCAAAAGGGTTCGGGAAAAATAAGGGATGAAAAAGAAAAATTTGTACACCCGGCAAGTCGAAAACCTGAAAAGGCGGCTTGGGCAAAAAATGGGTATCCCGGTGGACTGAAAACCTGAAAGGGCGGTCCAGGAAAAAGTTAGGGATCAAAGCGTACGACTATGTCCCGGCATCTCGTCACTTGCCTACCAAAAGGAAGATTTGTCAATCGGCAGTCATCCAGCACCTCCACAAGCTATCTTCTCCCCTCACCTCAGAAACAGGGGCAATAAGGAGTCGTCCGGGCGATCCAGTTTCTCTGTCAACCGAGGTACCAAGGAAAGATCAATATAAAGATGATTACCATCTACCTTTACAAATTCCAGATCAACATTGGTAACAAGCCAAGAAAAATCAGTGGACGACTGATCGTGGGTTAATATCTGAAACCAAACAGGACAATCATCCACTTGATCATCATCAGGCAACCCTACACCGGTTCCTTTTCTTTCAAATAAAGTCTTACACGGACCTATCTCAAGGTAACCTTACCCCGGTTCCTCCAGAAGTCTTACACGGACTTATCATCAAAGTGACCCTACACCGGTTCCTCCAGAAGTCTTACACGGACTTATCATCAAAGTGACCCTACACCGGTTCCTCCTAAAGTCTTACACGGATTTATCAAGAAGTTTTACACGAACTTATCCCGAAGTAACCTTACCACGGTTCCTCCAGAAGTCTTATACGGATTCATTATCAATAAACCCTACACAGGTTTCCTTCAATCCCAAATGCAGTTTTACACGAACTCGCCATCAAGAAACCCTACACAGCTTCTCTCTTTCCAAAGATGAAGTTTTACACGAACTCGTCATCAGTAACCCTACACAGGTTCTCTCTTTCCAAAGATGAAGCTTTACACGAGCTCGTCATCAGGCAACCCTACATAGGTTCCCTCTTTCAACTTACAAAAATTACGTCTCAAGAATTTCCCCAGGAGAGTCCAGTCCAGAAGTTTCCCCAGGAAAGTTCAATCCATCTCCTCAGCACGAAGCTTATCCCCAGTAGATTCTGGAAGCTTCCCCCCCCTACAGAGCACGAACGCGTCCCCCGGCTTTATTCAAAGGTTATTTCCCTACCAGGATATAACTGGGTTATCCTCAGCAAAAAACCACGAGAAGATCGTCCTCGGCGAAGTCTTCTTATCCCCAGCAAAGTCTATTAACACTTCCAACATAACAACGGTATCCCCGGCGAAGTTACCATCAACATCCCAGCAAAGTACCTCTCTCCCCACAGAGTATTGTTCCCCAGCAAGGTCGCTAGAGTAATTTTTCCCCGCAGAGTAATCTCTTCGCCAAGTTTATTCCCCAACAGAGTTATCTTCTCCTACCGGTATTCTTGCAACTATCATCCCCAGCGGAATCAACAAAGCACTATTCTCCAACATCAGCCCAGGATGTGACTTCCCGGCACCCGTCAAGGATTTATTTTCCTAAGACGAAAACATACATTCAAAAACATCACATACATCATGATACATGCATGAACGCATCATATCTTACAATCTCATTTATGTTGAGAACATCATTGCTTGATCCATATCATGCATTGCATATGACTGACCTTTACCTTTTAGGAAAGATCCAGTTAAGTTCTCAGCTATGTCCAAGACCTCCTCTGGTTCAGTCAGATCGACCCTAAGATCTCCCTGATTCTTATCCAGTTGAAGATTCCAAGACTTTAGTCTGGTTTAGTTAAATCGATTCTAAGATTTTTCTGATTCTTATCCAGTCAAAGTTAACCCAAGGCCTTCTCTGGTTCAGTCAGATCGACCCTAAGATCTCCCTGATTCTTATCCAGTTGAAGATTCCAAGACCTTCCCTGGTTCAGTCAGATCGACCCTAAGATCTCCCTGATTCTTATCCAGTTGAAGATTTCAAGACCTTGTCCGGTTCAGTTAAATCAACTCCTAAAGATTTTTCTGATTCTTATCCAGTCAAAGGCCTTCTCTGGTTCAGTCAGATCGACCCTAAGATCTCCCTGATTCTTATCCAGTTGAAGATTCCAAGACCTTGTCCGGTTCAGTTAAATCGATTCCTAAAGATTTTCCTGATTCTTATCCAGTCAAAGGCCTTCTCTGGTTCATTCAGATCGACCCTAAGATCTCCCTGATTCTTATCCAGTTGAAGATTCCAAGACCTTGTCCGGTTCAGCTAAATCAACTCCTAAAGATTTTTCTGATTCTTATCCAGTCAAAGGCCTTCTCTGGTTCAGTCAGATCGACCCTAAGATCTCCCTGATTCTTATCCAGTTGAAGATTCCAAGACCTTATTCGGTTCAGTTAAATCGATTCCTAAAGATTTTCCTGATTCTTATCCAGTCAAAGTCCTTCTCTGGTTCAGTCAGATCGACCCTAAGATCTCCCTGATTCTTATCCAGTTGAAGATTCCAAGACCTTGTCCGGTTCAGCTAAATCAATTCCTAAAGATTTTTCTTATTCTTATCCAGTCAAAGGCCTTCTCTGGTTCAGTCAGATCGACCCTAAGATCTCCCTGATTCTTATCCAGTTGAAGATTCCAAGACCTTGTCCGGTTCAGCTAAATCAATTCCTAAAGATTTTTCTGATTCTTATCCAGTCAAAGGCCTTCTCTGGTTCAGTCAGATCGACCCTAAGATCTCCCTGATTCTTATCCAGTTGAAGATTCCAAGACCTTGTCCGGTTCAGCTAAATCAATTCCTAAAGATTTTTTTGATTCTTATCCAGCCAAAGGCCTTCTCTGGTCCAGTTAAATCGATTCCTAAAGATTTTCCCGATAAAGACTCAGCAGAAGACATCCAAGATTCTCTCATCGTTACTGTTGAGGTAGTAATCTCCCCAGATTCTCTCATCGTTACTGTTGAGGTAGTAATTGCCCAAGGTTCTCTCATCGTTACTGTTGAGGTAGTAATCGTCCAAGGTTCTCTCATCGTTACTGTTGAGGTAGTAATCACCCCAGATTCTCTCATTGTTACTGTTGAGGTAGTAATCGTCCAAGGTTCTCTCACCGTCCCGTTGAGGTAGTAACCATCCCTGATTCATTCATCGCCTTTTAAAGCTCCAGACCCGATTCCTGTAACCAGTCAGGGCACATCTACACAAAGAGTCTGAAGACCAGCTCCTGTAACAGGCCAGGTAATCATTTTCTTTTTCAGGTACGCAAGTTCTCGCTAAGGAAACTCTTACGCGATCAACACCTAGATGGCATCTATAAGCCCATCCACCTATCCATCATCTCTCAACATGGCATCTATAAGCCCATCCTCCCATCCATCAATCTCCAAATGGCATCTGTAAGCCCATTCCCACCATCACACTATTATGTGAGCGCAAATTTCTGGGCACTCTAGTGTTCAATCATCTTCCACCTTCGGATTGCGAAAGGCACGTCCGCCAATCTACATTCTCAAGTCTAAGAAGATTGAACAGGGGCAACTGTTGTACCCCAAAATTTTCCCTCCCATATTCTTCAAGATTTGCAAAGATCATGCTTCAAAATCTCCCAAGGAGTGCACAGTCCAATTGCCTCTTAACAGTCAAAAATTAGGGTTTTGGTTCTGGCAAAGAAGTTGAAGTTTCTAAGGGCCCAAACAAGTCCCACATGCCTATAAACATTGTCAAGCATCCTCATGTCAAGTTTCAAGACCTACAGCACAAGATTGCACAGTCAAAAACCTTAATTGCTCATCAGTCAACTGCAGGGGCAAAATGGTCATTTGACAGTCAAAAGTCAAAAATTTTGGTCAACATCTTATTTTTAAGCCACAAACATCATTTGATCAATTCTTGATCATTATTTTCAAGGCATGGCTCAAAAAGTCTCAAGATGCAAAAGTTTCTATTTTTGGACAGTTGGAAAAGTCAACTGCAAATTGACCAGGGCATAACTTCCACATGGTTTATCAGAAAAAATCCATCCAAAGCTCATTTTTAATAGAATGACATTTCCTACAACTCATCTTCACACTTCAAGTCCAAGAAATGCTCTCACAAGAAGTTATCAATCTCAACATTATAGGTCATTTTCAAAAGTCAACAAAAAGGCACTTTAAGTCAAAGACCATAACTTGAGATTGGTAAATCAAAATGACATGGGACAAAAGGCATTGGTTATAGGACTTCAAGACCTTTCCAAAATGTCCACGAACATGATCAAAGCTTAAAAATTGAGCAAGATATGCCTTGTGAAAGTTGGGAAATTTTTGGGAATTTTGAAAAGTCAACTTTGCTTCAAATGCCTCAAAATTGCTAATGGGCCTCAATTTCTTCCAAGAATCATCACCCAAAAGCTATGCACGACCCATTGACCCAAAGGGGAGTTATTTTCTTATTTTTAATTTATTAATTGAATTTTTAAATCTATTAATTCATTTAATTAAAATTAAATATGAGAAAAATACTAAACAAATGTTTTGGAACCTTTTTATGCAGCATATGCCCTCTTTAATCACTCAAGATTTCGTGCACATCCAAAAAGGCAAGATTTCTCATGATTGGCAATGGTTTTATAACAAAAAGATTGAAAAAGATTACATGGAAAATCAAGAATCCAAATCATCAATGCAAAGGTTTTTTGGCTTGGATTTCTAACCTAATTCATTCCACATATAAGCCAGAACCTAAACCTAATGAAAAAAACAAGAAAGCTGCGCCAGAATCACAAGAACAAATTGGCATTTTTCATACAAAATTCTCAAAACTGAAAACATACTTAGAGCTCCTTTCAAAGCCTACAATCGATTCAAAAGGCTTGTTGGGACTTTGTTGAACGTGTCTCAATACTTTTCAAGGCTCCATACATTCAGAATTGGTAGAATGGCTTTGCCCTGTTCATAAAACTTTTCACATTCGTATCTTAATTTACATGTGTTTTCCATGCATTTGAATGATTGTTTTACACTAACATAATCATGCTGAAGCTTTTGGTGTCTTTTAATTAAACTAACGTGGTCTGTATGCAAAGTTACCATGGGAGGTGCTTAGGGTTTCAAAGCTCCAAAATTGGGGTTTTACGCATAAGGCAAAATTAGGCCATGAAACCTACACCATTGAAACCAGGAGGTCCAGACGATTCATTCTCATACCTCGTGCCCTTTTTATTTCCAACCATATGCTAATCGCTATTTTTGAATATCACTGTTAGTGGGGGTTTAAAACCCCCGCTATTTGATGTTAGTTACAGGTAAAACGAAGAAGCAGGGGAGAAGAAGATGAGCTGTTGGCTGGTGATTGGGACGTTCAAACATCTGGCGCGCTTTTTGAGTTATATTATTAATTTTTATTGTATTATTATAATGCTTGTTTCCTATCCCATATACAAAGAGCACAAACAGCGCAGCTGGCAAAGCATTGGCACGGTAAACGCAGGGGCCTGGGTTCGATTCCCAGGTCCCCCACTTTATTCCATAATTTTTCTTGCAATATACTTCTATGCAGTGCTTCATTAAGGGTCTACCTTACAGCCTCATCATCTGGCTTGCCACGCGCCCAACAACTCCAATCCAAAGGCCAGGATAGGCAGTCCACCATGGACACCAGTCAATTGCTTCCCACTCAATCAGAAAAGTCAAAAAGGCCTCACACTTATTGGGCCAAATTGCTGTGAATTTACCTCCAAATTGGGCAGACACCCCCCCAAAGTTTGTATATCTTTTAATCTCTTTTTTTTCTTTTCTATTTTTTTTAATTCTTTTGATCCTTTTTTATTTTATTTAATTTACTTCAAATAATTAATTTTCATATAAAAAACCAAAAAATCAGAAAATTAAAAAATATAAATATGTTTCATTTAATTTTTAATTCATCAATATTATCTTGTAAATAAATTTTGTTAATCAATTTAGTCTAATTTTAGGGTTTAATTTTAATTTGTTTTTTTCTAAATAACTAAAAAAGGTAGAAATTAGGTTTTAGACTTTTATTCTTTTCTCAATAAAATAATTTCATCTTATTCTTATTATTAATAATTAATTATTTTGGTAAATAAAATTGTCATTAAAAAATTAGGTTAAATTAGGTCAAACGTAAACATTTTTCTTTAATAAATTAAAAACAATTAGAACTAGGGTTTTATTTAACTTTTAATTCCAATTAATTTTCTTTATTGACCTTAAATACAAAAACATCAAAAAAATAAGTTCTTTTCTTTATTTAATTTAATTAATTTTAATAATTTCAATCTAATTTCCTTAAAGGGTCCAACGCCCTCGCATTCTCGATTTTTATTTCTTTTCGCGCATTTGCTTTTTATTTCCTTTTTAAATTTCATGTAATTGCCCCAAAGCATTGTAATAGATAATTAGTACATTTAATTTCCGCATTTTATTTATTTCAAATCGGGTCTTGGTTTAATTTGGCGATGTAGACCCGCGCCTTGTAATAGCGTAGGACCTTTATTTTCCGCACTTTAAATTCCGCACCTTTTAACTGTTAATAATCACATGAAAGAATGTATGCCCAAATAAAAACAATGCGTAAAAAACTCAATGCATGATCAAGACAAAAATAACTGAAAATGACACAAATCACACACCACTCCTAGGGTACGCCTCACTGTTGCCTTTCCCCTCGAAACGTGGTCGTCGAGTAGAGGACGTTTTAGTAAGTCCTCATGTCCATGAACATGGCATGGGGGTAGCTTCTAAGGTATCCTCCTATTGCTCTGGTGACCACATTGTCCCTAAACTCGAATTGACCCGAACACCTCCAACGGTGGTGCTACCTATCTCTCAATGGTGGGATGGCACTACCTCAAGGACATTTACACAGACTAATTCCTTAGGGTAGGTAGATTGACTCGTAGATATTTTCTCTAATTCAAAACAAATCAAAAACTTCTTTTCACACCGACACTTTGCAAAAAGCTTTCAAAAACAACTTTTCAAACACTCTTGAGGACTGATACAAGAGTCGAACTGAAATTTTAAACGAAACTTTTTCAAACCCACTCACCTTGAAAAGCAAACGAACATTTTTGAAAACATAAATGAGCAAGTA
The DNA here is from genome assembly GCA_948472305.1 of Vicia faba. Taxonomy (NCBI): domain Eukaryota; kingdom Viridiplantae; phylum Streptophyta; class Magnoliopsida; order Fabales; family Fabaceae; genus Vicia; species Vicia faba. The sequence goes on along the minus strand of OX451735.1, from coordinate 1,241,118,223 downwards.
TCTAAGAGCCCATGGATAACCATGGATAGAAAGGGTGCTAACACCTTCCCTTTCTATAAATCTACCTCCCGAACCGAGAACTAATCTCAATAAGGAATTTTTCTGTGCTTTTGTCCTTTCCATATTGGAGAAAATAAAAGACGGTGGCGACTCTTGCTTCTGCGACATTTCGCGAACCAGCTTAAAAAACAGTCAGTTCCATTATGAAATTAAAGTAGCTTAATTTATTTAATTGAAATATATACACAATAACAATTTGAAATTTATTATTGGTTTTAGGGCATTTCACCTTGTCATCTCTACTTATCGTCACCGACTTATCGGATGGTTGACAAGGGAAAAGTGCATAACACTTTGGAAGAATTACTTCACACTAAACCGCTTCCTACTGTCTGTTTAAAAGTATCGGTTGACATTTCTTTGGAGAAGGATGTGTTATTACCACATCCTGACGATGTTTCGGATGCCACACTTGTGCGAGATGCAATCGGTGTGTTTTTTACATGGCCATCAAGCCTCATTAGTGTAGATGATGAGGCATGCTTAAAACCATATATATGAACCTTTGAGTAATCAAAGTTTTTAAGCGCATTTTACGTACATTTGTTTTTACATGGTTATGTTAATTAGATTCCAACAAAATCCAAAGCAAAAGACAAGGGGATTCCGCGGAAAACCGAGTCAGTGGCATCAATAAAAGAGGTACATCACAATTATATGATATTTATGCATGTAACTAATTAAATGTTAATTCATGATCTTATACTTCGCATAACTAATTATATGATCTTTAGATTTATGCTAAAGAGAATGAAGATGTCGGTAGGGGTAAGAATCCTGAAATTAGCAACATTTCCACACAAAAAAAGGTTGTTGCTAAGAAGACCGCGGCTAAAAAAAACCTACTTCCAAGTTTAGGTCGTGCCTTGGGGCATTTTTAGAAATGTCTGATATTCCGGAAGGAAATACTCGTCTTCTACCTATGGAGTTTGGTATTTTTGGTTTTGAATATTCCAAAGCAATTGGTATGGAGGATTTTGATCAAGTTTTACAACATACGCAATTAGGCCTCGGTGTTGTTAATACATACATAAGGTATATCCTATCTACTTTGTCTAATTAATTGATTAATTTATTTACTCATTTCAAATGTTAATGAGGTCTTTTATTTAAGGTTTTTGTATGAAAAATTGATGCGCCCAAGCGGAATGGAGCAAAGATTCGCTTTCTTATCTCCTTACAGTACCAACTTAGGATTAATCATTTATAAACTAGATAAAGTCGTGGCGTATGTACTCGAGCGCTTTATGGCCGACAAAGATATCGAAAAGTTGTTCTTTTTACCGCTTAATACCGGCAACGAGTTAGATTTTCATTCTAAATTCATCTATTATAATTTTTCATATTTTGACGTTGTGTAGAAAGTTTTCATCTCACATTTGTTTAATCTTACAGTGGACATTGGTTGTTGGTCGCGATTAATCCTATCAGAGAAGTTGTATATTATCTGGATTCTTTACACAATGATCCAAGTACATACTAAGATATGAAGAATATGGTTGATACGTAAGTGAGATTGTTCTAAATATGCATGTGTATATTTATTTATTTATTTATGTGAATTTTTCTAAATATGCGTTTATGTTTTATTAGCATTATACAAGTTTTTCGAGCACAAAGAGGTGTTCAAGTACCAAAGAGTAAAGCCAACAATATTACATGGATTATTGTGGAGGTATGTTAATTAATTATCATAATTTTGATTATATTAATAGTGATGATACTTGATAAAATTTAGGCCTTATCCATATTTTCTTTTCATGTGTAGTGTCCTCGGCAGCGTAATGAAGTAGATTGCGGTTTTTACATGTTGAGGTTTATGAGAGAAATCTTTCTTTTGGATCGAATAGAGATTTCATCTATGTTATGGATTTCTAACTTAGGAGTTATTTTAATATTTAACACATATTTCTCATATAATTAAATAGTTTTAACTTAAACATACTATGTTATATTATTATGTAGTACTTTGATGAATTCAAGTGTGCTTATTACTCAAGTTCTCAGTTGGATGAACTTAAGGAGGATTCGTGTCAATACATTATTCAGACGAAAGTTATATAAGGTATATTGTAATCTTACTTTAATTGATGAGAATTTTGAGTATATTCAAGTGTTGCAATTTTGTTGTTGTTTGTCATGTGGTAAATTATATATATTTTGTTTGTATCATGGTATGAATTACGATATTTTAGTGTTGTTTCAGGTTATATATGCATATGTAGAAGATAGAGATGAATAGATTTTGTAATGGTATATAATTGTGTTGTTTTGGTGTTGTTTTTTTTAATAAAGTATATATGTACAAGAGTAATATTAGTATATATATAAGTAAATTGGTGCAAAAGTATAGTATCTTTTGGTATTATTTTTTATTGGATTGAAGTTCTAATATTAGTGAAAATCTGGTGAAATTTGTAATGGTATATATAGGTGCAAAATATGATGAAAACTGGTGCAAATATGGTTAAAATTTGTGTATATAAAATTGTATATAATAAACAGCGTTTTTTTTTCAAAAAGGTTATATAAAAAATTTGGTTGACATTAGACAGGGCTTTAAAAAACGTTGTCTAAAGCCCCCTTTAGACAGCGCTTTTTCTGTAAAAGCACTGCCTAAAGGGGCTCTTTTTTTAATTTTTTATGTTTCAGAAAAAGCGTTGGCTAAAGGGGGCCTTTAGCAGTGCTTTAAAAAAAGTGCTGCCTAAAGGGCCTTTTTTTAAAAATTTTTTGTTTCAGAAAAAACGTTGGCTAAAGGGGGCCTTTAGAAAGCGCTTTAACATTAAAAGCACTGCCTAAGAGGGCTTTTTTTTAATTTTTTTGTTTCAGAAAAAGCGCTGCCTAAAGGGGGCCTTTAGCAGCGCTTTAAAAGTAAAAGGGCTGGCTAAAGGGGGCCTTTAGTAGCGCTTTCAAAGTAAAAGGGCTGCCTAAAGGGGGGATATAGCAGCGCTTTTACTTTTAACAAAGCATTGTCTTTACCTACAGCAACGCTGAAATAGACAGCGCTTTAAAGCGCTGTCTAAAGCCAAAAAAAAGTGTTGTCTGAAGTCTTGTTTGGCATAGTGAAGTTTGGAAAAGTATCTTGAGGCGAACTTAACATGTGGGAGAAGTTATATAAATATATTTCTCCATATTATTGAGTAGGTTCGAAGGCGCTTGAGTGTTGGAAGCATCAATGTTTGAGATTGGCTAAAAGAATTACGATGAGCAAATCAATGTTAAGTTGTATCCCTTATTTTCATATGCAGTATGTAAAACTCCCTTCAACTATTGGTAATGAGTGTCATATCCCAAATTTGTCCTACCTTTTCACTTTTGTCTGGCTTAGGCTTTGCATTTCATTTGCATCATTTTCATCAGGACATTCACACTATAAGGCAGTGGTTTAAAGCATCAGTGGTTGTGCTAACTGGGGTTTAATCTTGGTTTGAGGCTTCTACATTCCACAGTTGATTTCCTTGGTTCCTCCTTGGGAAGTGGGCAGTGGAATCAGGTTTTGAAGTATGGACATCATGGATTCCTTATCCTTAAGCTATAAAGGCTATTCTCCATCCAAATTCATCAGAGCCTGAATTAGGGTTTATTTCCCTATTGTTTGTCAAGAGATTATGGTTTCAGATCCATGGTTACCGTGAAATTCTTCTTTCATCTTCTATCAAAGACTTCATAAAGATAAAGTGCATCAAGGTTTTAACTTGTGGTGTTTAAGTTTCATCATATTTCAATTGAGGGTTAGGGTTTTCATCTTGGCAGGTCTTTGTTCCAATTATCGTTTCTCAAGGATTTTTCAAGTCATTGCTTAAAATCATCAAGTAAAGAATAAGACAAAGGACTTGTGAATTAAATTGAATCATGATGCAAAAGTTGTAGTTTTGGGTTCATTGTAATCAAGGCATTCTTACTCCCACAAGTACTTGTTGTTTCTAATGCAAGAGGATTTGGACTTAAATTTGAAGATAGTTTTGAATTTGGATTCATTTGAGTGATTGGTTTGAGATTCATCCAAGTTTTATTCATTCATCATCATCCAACTTATTCAAAGTTCATCTTGATTCAAGTTTCTTTTCAAAATTGGCTTGTATCAAGCATTTCATCACCAAAGGATTTCAATCGAATTTCAAGGATCATTAAAAACTCATTCAAGATTCAAGAATTATCATGCCATGATTCAAACACATCATTGTAAAAATTTCTTTATTCAATGGTTGTCAAAAGTTCACAAATACATCATCATTCAAGTTCAATGTCAAATTCAAGTGATATTTCAAATTTTATTCATTTTGATCCAAGGTTCTTTACAAAAGAAATTTCAAGATTCATTGGAAAAAACCTTCAAACTTCATTACTAATTCATCATAATTTATACATAAATTTCAAGCAACTTTACATCATTCATCGTTTACAAGTACACTCAAGTTTTCTTTACAAGACAAAAAAAGCAAAAAGAAGAATATAAATCCTAAAGCTATTCTATGAGTTGTGAGTTGTGTGGGCCAAAACTTCAAATTCTTGAAACTCCTTTCCAAGCTTCATGCTAGCCACAATCCCTTCTTCAACCTTGATTTGCCTTCTTCGCCTTCTGTTGTACCCCAAAATTTGCCCTCTCATGTTTTTCAAAGTCTTTCCCCTGCATGGTTGACCATAAACCCTTGCCTAAGGAAAAAGAAAATTTTTGAGTGGTGCTTTAAGTACCTTTCGATTGGCATTCTGAAAGGCCCTTTGATTGGTACTTTGAAAGGACACTTCGATTGGCATTATGGACAAGCACTTCGATTTGCATTCTGAAAGACCCTTCGATTGGTATTCTAAATGACCCTTTCGATTGGCACCCTGGGCCAGGCCTTCGATTGGCATGCCAAGGGATCCTTCGATTTAGCATTGTGTCAAGGCAGCTTCGACAGGCATGTTAACCATGTCCTTCAATTAGCATGAAACAGCACCTTTCGATTGGCTTGTTAACAAAGCCTTTCGATAGGGATCCTTCGATTGATATTTGGACAAGGGCCATTCGAAGAACACCTCCCAGGCCATTTGGAAGAGTTCATCAAGAGGGCACTCAAATCAAAAGTGTCCAGGTTCATTCAAGAGACATGAATATTTCATAAAAGGAAAACTTTTAATGTGTCTGTTTCTTGTCTCATGGCATTTAATGGCCTGTTTAATGGATGTCTCTTGCCATTACTGCACCCTCACACCCCTATAAATACAGAGGCCAGCATACATATCCAACACACAAAAACTCTGCAGGAAAACAGAAGACACGAAAAAAACACACAACAGGAACATTGGAGTTACGCTGCCAAAAGTTGTCAACATTTTCAGAGGTGATCCAGGCCAAAGCAACCCTTCAACAAAAGATCACAACGCCCATAAGCCCCAAATCAAAAGTGCCTACATCCAGGAAGTGCCCAGATCGAAGGTGCTTACATCCAGGAAGCGCCCAAATTAAAAGTCCAATCTGCTGGTAAGAAAGGGTAAACTATCCAACCTCATATTTGCATAACACATTATTACTTGTTGTTAACTTTGATTTGCCATCCTAGACAGGATCGAAAGGCCTGGGTTTAGCGCCCAGGTCATGTTATTCGCTTGCCAACACTTGTTGCAGACATAGCCTGAAGAGACCCAGCAAGCGCAGGATCGAAGGGCCTGTGGTTCAATACCCAGGCCCTGAGTTTTATTTTGTTAACATACTTTTGCAGGTATAGCATCCCAGATCGAAGGAGACACCTTCTCTGGATCAAAGCTTCCCATAGTCCTCCTGGATCGAAGAAGGCATTTTCCCCAAGATCGAAGGGCAATCCCCTTCCCTGGATCGAAGGCTGTTCATGCCCACTTCCTGGCCCAATCGAAAGGACCATGACCTTGTTTGGATCGAAGCTGCCATTCCCTCCCTGGGTCGAAACTCCTTTTTTCCCTGGATCGAAGGATCCCCCCTTGTATTTTATTTTTGCTTTCATTAACATCTTTTTATCTTTTTTAATTAACATTAAAATAAGAAAACCACAAAAACATTAGGCTAGTTTTTTTTATTAAATTAACTTTGTTAATTAACCTTTTAATTATTTTAACATTTTCTCAAAAAAAAACTAAAATTAAGTAGATTTAGATCATTTTCCCAAAATAAAATAAAAAAACAAAAAGATTATATTCTTAGGATTTTTAAAGATTCACGCGCGTTTATTTTTATTGTAACTGCTTATTGGTTTGTAATAGCTTAACTAAGACTTTTACTTTACTGCTTTTATTTCCCAAATTTTTGGACATGTAAATAATCCCCCTCCCCGAAGCTTTGTAATAGCGTAGGATTTACAATTTCTGCACTTTAAATTCATGTACATATATATTAACTATTTAGATGTATGCTAACTAGGATTGTATGACAAGATCTATCTTAACTTAAAATTAACAGTATCTCACCATGACATGTACAAAGATAATATAAACTGAAAATTGACACACTCGCACATGCCACTCTTAGGGTACGCCTCACTTGGTTGCCTCGAACGTGGTCATTGAGTATAGGAAGTCTTAGAGGTCGCCCTCGTGTCCAAAGATCAAAAGTTGCCTCAAAATGGTTGCCTCGATAAAAATGATCTAAGACATTAGGGTTACCGCTAAAGCATCCTAACATTGCTTTAGTGACCACACATCCCTTAAATCGAATTGACCCGAAAATTCCAACGACGACGCTACCTACTCCTCAATAGTGGGATAGCATTTTCTAAAGGACATTAGCACAATTTAATTCATTTTTGAGTAGGTAGAGGTTCTTAAGTACTTGCTCCTTTAAAAAACAAAACAAAACTTTTCGCACTTACACTTTCTTCAAAAACAAAACTCTTTTCAAAACCCACAAACACAAAGAAAAACACAAACTTTTGAAAACATAGTGAGCAAGTACCTAAGAGCCCGTGGATAACCACGGATAGAAAGGGTGCTAACACCTTCCTTTTCTATAATCTACCTCCCGAACCCGAGAAACATCTCGAAAAGGAATTTTTATGTGCTTTTGTCCTTTCCTTGTTGGATAAAATAAAAGACGGTGGCGACTCTTGCTTACCGCGACACTTTGCGAAAACAAACGCAAACGCGAACCAACATTCCAAAACAGTCAGTTCTCATTCCCACCAATCACAGAACTGGCGACTCTGCTGGGGATCATCTATAAGTGAGGTGTGCCTTAGGATTAGATCACTTGTGTTTTCAATTGTATTTTTTTGTATGCTCTTAATTTTGTGGGCTTGTATCGGAGTTCTATAAATCCTAACCCGGATTTGGGAAACATTCATAGATAGCAATACGTTGTGGAAACTGTGCGGGGTATACCGACACGGTTGAAGCAATAGCTATATTAGTGCAACATATTTGTGAGTACCGGTAGCCTTTGAGTCAATCAAAGAGAATACGGAGCCGCTGAGTGATGTTACTAAGCACTAATGACCTAGAACCTTACTTGACCATCTTGGCCTTTTTTAGGGGTAGTGAGATGACCGACTTTGGTGCAATCCGAAGTTGGTAGATACTCGATACTACACTCATTGAGGATTATTTTCTTGGAATATTTTGGTCGCTAGTTCAGTGGCTAAACCAAAACGATGAACATAGAAAACAATCCAATGATATTGAGCTCCTTAGAACCCAGTTACTATTTATAGGACAGGTTTTGAGCCAACTAAACTCAAGAGGGTACTTACCTATGAAACTCCATGCCAGCCTAAACTTAAGGCTGTATGTGTGACTTGTGTGCCTTCAAACTTGAACTACTTGCACATTCTTGTTATCTGACAACATGGTTTCCTTGCAGGTTTTGTTTACAGTCCTTATCCAATATTTTTGGATTTATTGCAGGGCTTACTTACATCACCTCACACTTTTGCTTAAACGCATAGCATATACATCATAACATCATACCTTAACATTTCCTTAACCATTTCAAGGATCTCAAGGGCTTGTGATGTAGGTTATGGTAAATCAAATGGCTAGCAAGGGGCAAAGGGGGTTTATTTTCCTCTAGCCAAAGTTGTCTAGAAATCCAAGCATGATAACTTGAGTCAGGGGCTATGATCCACTCGATATGGTGAGCTTGACTCTTGAAGAAGGACTCTCAGCAACATGAAGTTCCTTCAATCAAGCTACCAGATTCAGATTCTAACAGTTTCTTGTTTACCCCACGAGATCCTTGAAAACATTGCATACATATATCATACATATCATTGCATAACAGGTCTCCCAATACAGGTCTCTTATCTTCTTCGCTGTTTATTTCAGCAATCATCATGTCTACTGAACCTTCCACTGAGCAAGCTATCAAGGCCCTCCAGGCCCAGAATGCCCAATTTCAAGAGCTGGTCATGAATTTAGCTAAGGGTCAGCAGGACCTGAAGACCTTGATTCTGAAAGAGAGGAAGAAGAAGAAGAAGAAGAGGACCATCCTGTTCAACACTGGACGCAGGTTTAGAAACGGGCTGCAGAACAAAGTTGATCTGACCACCCCATCTGAAGGGAAAGAAAGTCCATAAGACAGGAGGGCTCCTAGCCCTATAGTCTCCGACAACGAGACAGACTATGATGAAGAACAGTATCCTCCTGCTGAGGATAAGTACAAATAACTGGAAGACCGTTTGAACGCCATGGAAATACAGAAGGTGCCCGGTCTGGACTTCGGAGATCTAGGTCTATCCTCTGGGGTGGTGATTCCCCATAAATTCAAGGAACCTGCCTTTTCCAAGTATGACGGAGCTTCCTGTCCAAAGCTGCACCTCCGGTCATATGTGAGAAAGATTCAACCCTATACTGCTGATAGAAATCTCTGGGTTCATTTCTTTCAAGATAGTCTGTCGGGGACTCAACTTGAATGGTTCTGTCAACTGGAAGGAGCTAACATCCGCAACTGGGAGGACCTTGCTGCTGCTTTTTACAAGCAATATCAGTATAATGTCGACCTTGTTCCCACGCGTACTCAGCTTCAGGGTATGTCTATGGGTACAGGCGAAGGCTTTAAGGACTATGCTCAGAAGTGGAGAGATCTTGCTGGAAGAGTCCAACCCCCTCTGTCTGATAGGGAGTTGGTGGACATGTTTCTTAGGACTTTGTCTGGTCCCTATTTCAAACACTTGATCGAAAGCTCTTCAGCCGGATTCATCGAGCTAATACTGACCGGCGAAAGGGTCGAGGCTGGCATCAAAAGTGGGAAGATTCAAGAAGCTACACCTTCTGATGCTCAGAAAAAGCCCTACAATGGGAAGAAAGAGTCCAATGCAGTGACTGGTCAAAAGAGTCATCATGATCAACATGTAGGGGCAACCCTGATCTCCGATCCCACGCCTGTTCAACAAAGACAGAGCAATAGGCGTAGGGTAAGATACCAAGAAAGGCAGTATACTGACATCAACATGCCTTTGTCTCAAGAATTACAACAATTGCTGAAGGTGAAACTGATCACGCTAAAGGATCCTCCTCAAAATCCTGATACTTCTTCTTCTAAGTATAATCCGAGTGTGAGATGTGCCTACCATTCTGACAGTCCTGGACATGACACCGACGACTGTTGGACTTTGAAGAACAAGATCCAAGACTTGATTGATGCCAAGGAGATCAAGTTTGATCACTGATCCTACGCCAAATCATTAAGAATGTCTTAGTTTCATTTGAATTTTCAAGTTGTAATCTCTTTGTTATTCAAACAATTATCTATTAATGTCAAACTCTGTTTCATTAATGCATTGCATATGTTTGTCTTGAATTCATCCTTTCATTACATTTAAACTGTGCTTTTTACTCGCTTTATGACATTCAACTCTTGCTAAAAGTTATAAGCCTTTAGAGGGAGGATGACGAAACAATGCCATAATCTCATACAGTATGCTTTTGGACAGACCTTGCTGACGATGTACAGGCATTGTTTCAAATCCTAAACAGTGGAGTTATAAGGAAGATAATCCCTCGTCAACCCCTTTGAGCCAAAGAAGTAGGAGTTTTCTGTTTTAAACACAAATTGAAACCTTTAATTTAAACCTGGGGCAGGGTAGTCTCTCAGTTAATTCAAAAAGATGCGCATTGAGGTCGCAAAACTCTCAGTTCATAATACAACGAACGACATCAAAAGCATTCCTCTGGAATCAAAAGACAGTGGTGGTTCCTTATCTCACATGCAGTCAATCTCTCAAAAGAAAAAAAAAGCCCACTGAGCCAAAACCTATAAAGGAGGCTTAAGAAAGCTGGGGCATCCCGCTAACTGTAATCTCGAAAACAGAAACAGTCAGGAAAAAGTTAGGGATAACAAATCAAAAGAACGAGGTCGCTAAAAATCCTCAACAACATGAAAAATGTTGCAAAAATGACTGCCTTCCAACAAATTCAACTTGTGTGAACCATCACCAAAAACGTCGTTCCAGACTCATTTGGAGTTCAAATGCATAATTAACTGAGTTTAGGATTGAAGAACATCACGAAGAGCGGGTGGGTACAAATATACTTTGAGCCTTTATCCTTTGTTTCTTAAACCGTGAACCAAGCCACGTTACAACCCTTCAAAAGTCCTAACTGAAGCATGGGTTAGTTCGAGAGCATACTGTTACAAAAGGTATCCTGACTCCTGCAAGGCTTGACCCTAAATCTTGTGTTGAATTTGTCTTATAAAGAGTTTTCTGCTAAAAAACGCATTTTTCAAAACTTCGAGACAAGCATAAACTTTGTATTATTTGAATATCACTGTTTGCATTTGGCTATTTGTTTGACAGCGGAGAAATTCAAACAACGAATGTCCGATGAACGAAAGCCCTCTCAGTGAACAAGATCACTTCAAAAAGGATGACACTTCCATTGAAAAATCTCCTATCAACAAGAGGACTTGACATGTCACTATCCAGCACACCTGGGGCAGTCCAGTCAAGATTCCAGGAAATCTCTCAAAGAAGTGCAGAGTAACCAGGGGCAAGTCTCCATCTCCGTCACTTGGGGCATTGAACATCAATCTCAGTAAATGGATACATACAGTTAAACACTTTCTGGAAGTGCCACAAACACTTGCTACTAGGGTCAATGATAAATATCCCCAAAATCCTTCTCATAGGATGACTCCCAGCAACGGTTTAAAATCTGAAAACCTTTCCCCAGCTGAATCAACCTCAAGAATCCTCGAGGACTTCCCCCAACGAAGATGTCACCTCTCTAGCGGACTGACGACATGGTTTATTTCCCCAACAACACCAGGACTCCCCAGCTTGAGTTTGCCTCTCCGACTACTACAAATTAAAGGACCACAACTCCTCTTCCCCAGTAGACTACTCTACAATCCCCAGCAAGTTACTGTGAAACCTGGACCCGACCAGATGTCAGTTTAACTTTGACTCCCCAGTAGAGCAACGGACAACCGAGGCTCCTGAACTTGTTCCCCAAGAATGAATCAATACTCTCCACAGAGTTTACAACTTTCCCCAACAGAGTTCTCCTCAACAAAACAAGGATCCTCAGTGGAAACATTCTAAGCAAAGTTTGAAGACATACTTACTCTTCAACAGCAGTCCAGGATTTAATAACCCCCCAACACTTGTCAAGAATTTATTCTCCAAGACAAAATTGCATTTCAATAACATTCATAGCATATGCATACAAAATACATATAACATGAATCTCATTTATTTTGAGAACATCATTACACAATGCATACATCATGACATTGCATACAACTCACTCTTTACCTTTTCAGGAAAGATCGATCGATAAATAAAGGTCATTACCTTTTAAGGTAGAAGTCATCCAAGATTCCTTCATCATCCTGCTGAGGTAGAAGTCATCCAAGATTCCTTCATCATCCTGCTGAGGTAGTAATCGTCCAAGATTCCTTCATCATCCTGCTGAGGTAGAAGTCATCCAAGATTCCTTCATTATCCTGCTAAGGTAGTAATCGTCCAAGATTCCTTCATCATCCTGCTGAGGTAGAAGTCATCCAAGATTCCTTCATCATCCTGCTGAGGTAGTAATTGTCCAAGATTCCTTCATCATCTTGCTGAGGTAGAAGTCATCCAAGATTCCTTCATCATCCTGCTGAGGTAGAAGTCATCCAAGATTCCTTCATCATCCTGCTGAGGTAGAAATCGTCCAATATTCCTTCATCATCCTGCTGAGGTAGAAGTCATCCAAGATTCCTTCATCATCCTACTGAGGTAGAAGTCATCCAAGATTCCTTCATCATCCTGCTGAGGTAGAAGTCATCCAAGATTCCTTCATCATCCTGCTGAGGTAGAAGTCATCCAAGATTCCTTCATCATCCTGCTGAGGTAGTAATCGTCCAAGATTCCTTCATCATCCTGTTGAGGTAGAAGTCATCCAAGATTCCTTCATCATCCTGCTGAGGTAGTAATCATCCAAGATTCCTTCATCATCCTGCTGAGGTAGAAGTCATCCAAGATTCCTTCATCATCCTGCTGAGGTAGTAATCGTCCAAGATTCCTTCATCATCCTGCTGAGGTAGAAGTCATCCAAGATTCCTTCATCATCCTGCTGAGGTAGTAATCGTCCAAGATTCCTTCATCATCTGTTTGGAGTAGCAATCGTCTCAGATTCCTTCATCACACATCATTATCAAAAAAGACCTTCTCTGGTTAGATTTATTTCTTCCAGTTAAAACAGGCAACTAAAGACCTCTTATGGTTAGATTTATTTCTTCCAGTTAATGACAGGCAATCAGAGACCTTCAAATAACAGTCCAGATACGATCCAGATTCGGATGTAATTATGTCACTCATTCAAATACAGTCCAACAATCGCCCCTGGATGGCATCTTTAAGCCCATCTCCATCCTCCTACCAACAATATCCAAATGGCATATGTAAGCCCATTCCCGACGTCACAATGCTAATACTACACCATGCGAGTGCAAATTTCTGGGCACTCTAGTGTTCAATTATCTTCCACCTTCGGATCACGAAAGGCTCGAAGGCCAATCTACATCCTCGGGTTTAAGAAAATTGAACAGGGGAAATTGTTGTACCCAAAAATTTGCCCTCTCATGTTTTTCAAAGTCTTCCCCCTGCATGGTTGACCAAAAACCCTTGCCTAAGGAAAAAGAAAATTTTTGAGTGGTGCTTTAAGTACCTTTCGATTGGCATTCTGAAAGGCCCTTCGATTGGTACTTTGAAATAACACTTCGATTGGCATTATAGACAAGCACTTCGATTTGCATTCTGAAAGACTCTTCGATTGGTATTCTGAATGAGCCTTTCGATTGGCACCCTGGGCCAGGCCTTCGATTGGCATGCCAAGGGATCCTTCAATTTAGCATTGTGTCAAGGCAGCTTCGACAGGCATGTTAACCATGTCCTTCGATTAGCATGAAACAGCACCTTTCGATTGGCTTGTTAACAAAGCCTTTCGATTGGGATCCTTCGATTGATATTTGGACAAGGGACATTCGAAGAACACCTCCCAGGCCATTTGGAAGAGTTCATCAAGAGGGCACTCAAATCAAAAGTGTCCAGGTTCATTCAAGAGACATGAATATTTCATAAAAGGAAAACTTTTAATGTGTCCGTTTCTTGTCTCATGGCATTTAATGGCCTGTTCAATGGCTGTCTCTTGCCATTACTACACCATCACACCCCTATAAATACAGAGGTCAGCATACATATCCAACACACAAAAACTCTGCAGGAAAACAGAAGACACGAAAAAAACACACAACAGGAACATTGGAGTTACGCTGCCAAAAGTTGTCAACATTTTCAGAGGTGATCCAGGTCAAAGAAACCCTTCAACAAAAGATCACAACGCCCATAAGCCCCAAATCAAAAGTGCCTACATCCAGGAAGTGCCCAGATCGAAGGTGCCTACATCCAGGAAGCACCCAAATTAAAAGTCCAATCTGCTGGTAAGAAAGGGTAAACTATCCAACCTCATATTTGCATAACACATTATTACTTGTTGTTACCTTTGATTTGCCATCCTAGATAGGATCGAAAGGCATGGGTTTAGCGCCCAGGTCATGTTATTCGCTTGCCAACACTTGCTGCAGACATAGCCTGAAGAGACCCAGCAAGCGCAGGATCGAAGGGCCTGGGGTTCAATACCCAGGCCCTGAGTTTTATTTTGTTAACATACTTTTGCAGGTATAGCATCCCAGATCGAAGGAGACACCTTCTCTGGATCGAAGCTTCCCATAGTCCTCCTGGATCGAAGAAGGCATTTTCCCCAGGATCGAAGGGAAATCCCCTTCCCTGGATCGAAGGCTGTTCATGCCCACTTCCTGGCCCAATCGAAAGGACCATGACCCTGTTTGGATCGAAGCTGACATTCCCTCCCTGGGTCGAAACTCCTTTTTTCCCTGGATCGAAGGATCCTCCCTTGTATTTTATTTTTGCTTTCATTGACATCTTTTTATCTTTTTTAATTAACATTAAAATAAGAAAACCACAAAAACATTAGGCTAGTTTTTTTTATTAAATTAACTTTGTTAATTAACCTTTTAATTATTTTAACATTTTCTCAAAAAAAACTAAAATTAAGTAGATTTAGATCATTTTCCCAAAATAAAATAAAACAACAAAAAGATTATATTCTTAGGATTTTTAAAGATTCACGCGTGTTTATTTTTATTGTAACTGCTTATTGGTTTGTAATAGCTTAACTAAGACTTTTACTTTACTGCTTTTATTTCCCCAATTTTTGGACATGTAAATAATCTCCCTCCCCGAAGCTTTGTAATAGCGTAGGATTTACAATTTCTGCACTTTAAATTCCTGTACATATATTAACTGTTTAGATGTATGCTAACTAGGATTGTATGACAAGATCTATCTTAACTTAAAATCAACAGTAGCTCACCATGACATGTACAAAGATAATATAAACTGAAAATTGACACACTCGCACATGCCACTCTTAAGGTACGCCTCACTTGGTTGCCTCGAACGTGGTCATTGAGTATAGGAAGTCTTAGAGGTCGCCCTCCTGTCCAAAGATCAAAAGTTGCCTCGAAATGGTTGCCTCGATAAAAATGATCTAAGACATTAGGGTTACCGCTAAAGCATCCTAACATTGCTTTAGTGACCACACGTCCCTTAAATCGAATTGACCCGAAAACTCCAACGACGATGCTACCTACTCCTCAATAGTGGGATAGCATTGTCTAAAGGACATTAGCACAATTTAATTCCTTTTTGAGTAGGTAGAGGTTCTTAAGTACTTGCTCCTTTAAAAAACAAAACAATACTTTTCGCACTTACACTTTTTTCAAAAACAAAACTCTTTTCAAAACCCACAAACACAAAGAAAAGCAAACTTTTGAAAACATAGTGAGCAAGTACCTAAGAGCCCGTGGATAACCACGGATAGAAAGGGTGCTAACACCTTCCCTTTCTATAATCTACCTCCCGAACCCGAGAAACATCTCGAAAAGGAATTTTTCTGTGCTTTTGTCCTTTCCTTGTTGGATAAAATAAAAGACGGTGGCGACTCTTGCTTACCGCGATACTTTGCAAAAACAAACGCAAACGCAAACCAGCATTCCAAAACAGTCAGTTCTCATTCCCACCGATCACATCTTCCAATCAACAACCATCACATGAAACCAAAAGAGAGGAAATTGGTTTGTTCAATCATCATTAAAACATAAACAAGAAGTTTTCAAGCAAAGTTTTCTTCTAATCTCATCATTAGGGTTTATGAAGGAATCAGAAACAAGGGGTTTGAATTAAATCATGTTCCAAAGCCCAACAAAGGCCTCATTATCTTGCAAATAAAATAAGATTTTATTATTAGCCTAAGAGTGTACCTATTGAAAATCACGAAACTGGTTTGGTTCACAATAAGACAACTTAAGAGACAAGTTACCGCAGTAACAAAATCAATAAAAAACATTGTCAAAAGCTCAGCCCTGCTGCAAATAGTCTGCTTTACTGTAAAACCAAACACAACAAGTCAAGAACTGTAAAAATTCCAAAGACAACAGTCCAAAACCTGTTGTAACATTGCACAAAGATAGGCAAAGAAAACTGTATCAAGAAAGCAACAAAGCAGAGCAACAAAACAATTCAAACTCATGTTTTCTTTCCCCCTAAAAAAACCTCTTTCTTTTCATATAACACGGACACAAAAAAAGAGAGGGGTGGGACTGTTCGAAGAAGTACACAGAGGGCAGCAACTCAAACCAACCCTAAAAAACGGTTTTCATCATCTTCCTCAATATCAAACCCTTCAGAAAATTGGAAAGAGAAAACTATTCAAAGATACAGCCGCAGAACACACAAATCCTAATCTCATCATCTTCCATTACAGAATCCCTTCAGAAACCAAAAAACGCAAAAAACCATTATTCGTATTCACAAGAAACAGCCACAAACAGAAGAACAAAACCCAAATATTTTTCATCATTTTCCCACACTAACCCTTCAGAACTTTTGGTGTAATAGAGGCAGAAATCAGAAAATGCAGAGGAAGAAATAAAAAATTTCGCAAGAATTTCAGAGAGGTTCGAAGAACATGAAAAAGAAAGACTCAAAGATCTCACCAGAGTGGTAATCATAAATCACAGTCTCTCCTTCTTTCTCCTTCCCTTTCTCCTTTCTCTTTTCATATTTTTGTCGTACATCAAGATTTCGTAACATTAGGTTTTTTCCCCATCACAAATCTCACTTGTTTATGTAAAATCAAACATAACATTCAGTCAATAAATGCAAAAATGAAAAAAATCGAATAAATATCAAAGAATCAGAGAGAGAGGGAAAGATAGAGAAAGGTTGTAGACTCGGTGGCGTTGTCATAGGCTTTGGCATGCCGCCACCACCGTAACCAACACCATCGCTTTCCTGTCACACAAGTCAGAGAGATGGGATGAGAAATTGCGAGAAACTGCGAACGAAAACCCAGAAGGATGAAGAAAATAGGTCAGCGGCGCGAGAGAGGGACGAAGAGTGTCGCTTGAGAAGAAGAGAGGAATGATACGAGTGACACCATAATTAGGTTTAGTTTAGTTTAATTTTTTTGTTTTATTTTAATAATTCTGCTTTTTTTTTATAAATTTTAACTTGCTTTTATATTTTGTTTTAATAATCTTATTTTAGAATTAGGATTAAGATAATCTGAGTTATGATTGGCCATTTTTGGAATTAATTTGGACTATGATTGGTTGAATGTACTTTTATATGATAATGCTGACAAATTTTGAGTTAATATGTGATTAAGAAAAACAAAGCCTTTGTCTGGTCCTATGCATTCTCCTCATCAATCATGTGATACACCATCAAGCCATTACCATCAGATCTCTTAAGATCAAGATCCAACGCTCCAAACTGGAATCCCTACAATAGACCCCCTGAGTTGCTCACACAAGATCCACGAATTTATTCTTGGGCCTAAGCAGTCTGCTTTCAACACCCTCCCTGTTTACTTCAATTTCAGGCCCATTTCTTTTTCTTTCTATTTCTTTTATTTAATTATTTTTTACTTCATTTTATTTAAATTACAAAATATGTTTGTTTAAGTAATTAATTAAATTGAGGAATATTATTTAATATTATTAATTTATTTATTAATTAATTGTATTAAATGGAATTATTTAATTTAATTAGTTATTTAAATTACTTCAATTGGGTTGTATTGTTAGTTTATTTAGACTTTATTCAAACTTTCGATTTGATTCATCCTCATTCATAAAATTGTACCCCCATTCTCATATGGTTTTAATAGCTTAGGATTTATTTCTTTGTATGTTTTAATTGTTGCTTCATTATGCCTATATCATTCAACTAGAACACCTGGCCTCCTCTTGGGTCCCTCATCAATGAAAAGGTATACACTTACAAAAGCACACTCACACACATTCATAGCTTGGTCCTGAGCTTTCCTACGGTGACAACTACTCGATCGATTTTTTCAATTGGCCTTTTAGAATAGTAGCAACATGCTAGTCCCACTTTCTAGGAGCATGCATATGGCCACCTTTCATGGGCTTGTTTTATTTTTATCTTGTGCATTGAGTTGACTTTTATCTCCTTATCTCAATAATTGGGGTCTTCTCTCCTCTTGGTCCGTATACCGAGATTTTCTTAAAGGGTCTCATAGTTGAGTTTGGGCATGGCCATTCTCAGAGATTAATTAAGTTTTTCCCTTGATTAATCATAACCCAAATCAATCACTTTTGCCTATATATCAAGTGTTTCCATGCACAAAGGGTCTCATGATTGAGAGTAAAAGCACCTACTCTCACGAGATTAATCAAGTGCACCCATTGGTTAATCATAATCCGATTCAACTCTCATATACCAAGCATTCCATTTATGCTTTTCATGATACTACTTATTTTGACGTTACTTTTGCCATGATTTTGCGATCGATCGTTGACGCGACCCTTGTGCGCTTGAATATTAAGTTGGTTGATCATTGGAAAAATGCCCATAAGTTTTTGAGCTTATCGCATGCATTCTAAGAGGCAACGGGCCTTCTCCATTTGGTATCATAGTAGCTCTTTTACATCTCATTCTTGATTATTTCCCTATTTATCTTAACTTACATCATGATCCACAAGCCTCTATTGCATGACCTTTGCACATCATTTAACACCTCACTCCTTGCTATGCATGATCACTCTTCATAAACACACAGTCTCCTATTGCTTGATGCTTATTTTCTTTTTCTTCTTTGAATAACATGCTCCCTTAGGATATTGGTTTCGTCTTCTTTAAGATGTGAACCAATTAGACATTAGGTTTTTATCCATACATGCTAACTTAGATAGAAGATTCCCTTTCAAACCTAACCTTAGAGCCATCATTGTACGATAACATTAGGGCTAGAACTAGGTTAGTCTCCCTTAGACTTTTTCTGTTGTATTGCATATTTCCTAATATAAAATTAAAACAAAAATTTCTCTCCTTAATCAAAAAATCTAAAAAACACTCATTATTCAAACTCATTTCACACTTAACAAAAGCACTCAACAAATTAAAGATCTCCACAAAAGGGTATGTTATCTTCTTTCTACTGCGATACCGTCCATGTCTATTGCTAGAATGTGTGTGTTAACGTCTCCCACTAAAAAACACCAACAAACCAACATTTTTGAGAAGAACTACGGTGTTCTGATTCCTTCATGGGATACATAGGCAAAGGGTTATGAGACCCTCACGAACACACTAATAAAAAACTATTTCATTCCCCTTAGCAAGTATAGTTATAGATAGAAATACCCTTAGACGCAAACGATCAAAATGGATCCCGTTGAGTACAATGGACGTGAGGGGTGCTAATTCCTTCCCCTTGCATAATCGACTTTCGTACCCTCTCTTTTGGTTGCAAGACCATCTTATCCATCCTCTTGGGGTTTCTCGATATTTCCCCTTCCTTCGGGATAAATAAAGTTCGGTGGTGGCTCTGTGTGTTTTTGCTGGTCGCTTCAATGAGTTGGAGAAATTACACCAAGGATTTATTTGTAGTGACACTAAAAACACCTGCAAGGTTAATATAATCAGTTGGGAGGTTTGTTGCATACCCAATGAATAGGGTGGCTTACGCATCAAACAACCCCAGATACTAAATGATGATTTTCTTTTTAAAATGCTTTAAAATTTGCTAACTAATTTAAATGATTTATTGTGTCATGTCCTCATTAATAAGTATGAAATAAATTTAAAAAAAAAAATGGAAATTATTATTTGCATGTTGAATGACTCCCCGTTATGGAAATCACTAGCAAAGATTTGGGATAAATTTCATAAATATATTGTTTGAAAGATTGGGAATGGGATGAGGGTCAATTTCTAGTTTGACCAATGGGATTTCAAAAGAGCAACCTCTCTTCTTAAATCTGGTTCAAACATATATGGTGATTGATATTGGCCTTACGGTTAAAGATGTTATTAATAAGGAAGGGAATTGGAATCTTGACTTGATTCAAAACTAGTTCACTATTCAGATGGTTAATCATATCATTGTTATTCCTCATACTATTCTTGAATATGGTGCAAACATGTTAGGGTAGGGGATAATAGAGATAATAATTTTTGATCAGGGATGCATATTGTTATCTCTCAGCATCCCCAACTTTGACTATTAGTGATATCGACTAGAATAGAATTTAGAAGTGGAAAGGCCATCATCATATCCTGACATTTACTTGGCTTATGGTGCATGAGAGGCTTTTTTCAAACCATAGACGTAACAGGGTGGAACTCTGAAATATCTTATGAGTGCAATAGATGTACGAATACTAAAGAAACTTTGGTTCATGATATCCTGCTGAATTTCCCATATGCAACTCAGGTGTGGATTCGAATTCTTCCTTCCAACAAAATGACTCGCACTACTATGGAAAGCACCTTTTGTCAAATAATATTACAACGGTCTTTCGTTAACCTTGATGGAATCACGTTGTTGGGCGTTTTTTTATTTTTACTAAAAGATGTTTCATTATGGTCAATGTTAAACTCTATAGTGAAATGTACCATGAGTTACAAGGTTTGAATCCTAGCTCCTTCAAATTCCAATTTTATAATCACAAAAAGGGAATATCCTTGTATATCACCACAGTTATTTTATTCGACCGTGGTGTAAAGTCCATTCATTGCACTACGGTTCTTTTAGTCAATCGTGATGAAAAGTGATCTTTTTTAATATGTAAGCGAAAGTATATGTCGCTCAGTACATAACAGTCGTTTCTCTAAAAAGAAAACCCTAACATATTTCACTTTTCTCTCTAAAAACATAACCCTAACAACCATGTCACTCTTCACATATATTGCAACCTTCAGATTTGTCTTCACCAATCACTACCTTGAGGTTCATTCATTAAACTTATGCTCTGATTTCATTTACGTTTCTTGTTAAAAATGGGTTCTCATTTTTTCATTTGGTGAATGTTCCATGTAATGATGTTAATGTCATTATTGTTGTATTGTGTTTGTATGTTTTTTATGTTGTTGTTGTTGTATGTTGTTTGTTAATAAATGGTATTTCATGTACAACTAGCAAGTGGTTATGGGTCTCTACTTATCAGTGATGCAGTTGGAAATGCTTATTAATGAACATGGATCTAAGACTGTTGCAAACTTGTGTTCTTTGTAGAAATATTATATGAGTCTTTCATATAATATTTCCATAGAGAACACATGTTTTCAACTCTTTATAGATTTCAGGAATGATTAGTTATCTAGTTTTCCCAATCTATCTTAATTATTTGATGTTTTTGTTAGTGAGTTTATTATATCATATATGATTGCTTGTTTCACTAACCACTCATTGAACATGAGTTCATTTAAATAGATTTTTGAGTTAATAATTAGAAAATTTAAGTTATTCTTGAAAAACAACTTAGACTATCCAATGTTTTCTTGAATTGCATACATCTTGTAAATCATAATTTCCTCTTTGGCCTATAGAATTTAATTCAATGCCACAAATTCTTCAAGATAGTGTTGATAAATGGATGTCAGTTTGAGTCTTTCACACAAATCTTGATGTTTGAAAAAATAAACTAGAAAAGAAGAGGAAATGAAATTTTGTGTGAAAGACTTAGAAGATATCCATTCATTAACATTACTTTGAGGAATTTTGGATTGAATCAAATTCTATGGGTTGATGAGGAAATATGAATTACAATATGCATACAATTCGAAAAACATTGGATTGTTTAAGTTGTTTTTCAAGAATATTTTAATTTTTCATATTATCATATTAAAAATTTATTTGACTTGATGTATATGGTTAACGAGGGGCAAAGAAAAACAAGAAATCTCATATTTTATAATAAACTCATATATATATATATATATATATATATATATATATATATATATATATTACAACAGTTTTGACATATACCCGTAGTGAAATGTAATGTTTTAAGTGCTTGGATTTTGGTTGCAGTTGGGTATCGAACCCATGACACTATATTTAGGAAAAAAAATTGTAAGCTAACCATTGTGATAGGTAAAGTTCTATATAATTTATCACAACGGTCTTGTAACCATAATGGAAAGCATCATGCATACAATCACACCTTACCTTACGGCGGTTTGTTAGTCGTTGTGGTAAGACTTCTCCAACCGTTGTGGTATCACTTTTCTGTAGTAGTGTCAGTTTTATCTTTGACCTTGCGGGGATTAGATTTCTTACAACCTTAAATAAGATAGTGGAGTTTCATATAGTGCATTGGAGATCTATCTTTATGATAATCTATTGGTACTTGTGGAAGTGGGGAAATAAGAGTGATTTAAAGAGGGCTTTCAGCGTTCAGACAACCCAACAGAAAGTATCATGCATCTGGTAAAAGAGATGGAGAATGGCAATTGCATTCAAAAAGACTGTTAATTTATGCATAATAGATACCATACATGTTTGTTGGTATAGTTATGGAACATATTGGATTAAGCTTAATTGTGATGGAACTTACACGAGTTCTAGTTTCATTGTTGGGTGTGGAGGCTTGTTCAGAGATTCTTCAGGAAATTAGGTCAAGGAATATCTATGGAAAATTGGACGTCGAGATACTCTTACTACTAAGATGTGGGCAATGTTTCATGATCTGAAGCTACCTTGACAAGAGAGAGTAACAAGTCTTATGGTCGAGAGCGACTCTAAAATTTTGATGGATATAATTAGGCAAGAGAATGTGGATGATCATAGCTTCTCAATCTTAGTCCGCGTGATAAGAAAAATAACTAAAAAGGATTGGAAAACTATGCTCAACCATATGTGGCATGAAGAATATAAATATGAAAATTGGATAGTCAATTATAGTCTTACTTTGAACAATAATGAACTATTCATTCTTCCAACAATCCCTATGAATGTTTTGAAGTTTATTTCAGTTGACGTTAATCATGAAATCTCCTTCCCTAGACAAATTAGAATTCTCATTTAATTGTTTTTCTTTTCCCTGACTCTCTTTGGTAAAAAAATGTTTCATAGTTGTAACTTTTATTTTTTGTTTATAATGTAACTTTTACTAAATGGATCCCAACAAGTGGAACTCATATCAAAATTATTATAATTTTTTACAAACCCCTACCAATGACGGTTTTCGAAACGTTCAACATTTTATGTTTCCACGACCACCACTCTCTATCGGTGGCGGTTCTCAATATCCCCAACATTTTATGTTTCAATCACCACCTCTCCCTACTGGAGACGTTTCTCAATATAATCGGCCTTTTATGTTTCAACCAAAACCATAAATTAACATAACTAGCCAATTTAACCATTCAATAGGTACCATCGACATTGGAGATTCACCTAACACTGAACCAGGATCACCAATTGGATAAAATCCTGATTCTCAAGTATCAGTATTCTCCACTCAAGTTGATCTAGAAAATATTAATTTCACAGAAGGAGAGTGTTCTATAAAAAAACAACATTTTAGGTTCTCAGATGAAGAAGATAAAATTTTTATTCAAACATGGCTCAACATTTCCCAAGATGCAATTGTGGGAGTTGACTAAAAAGCATAACACTTTTGGGGTAGAATCAAATAAGGCTATGGAAACTATCAAGGGATACTTATAGAGAGGGAATTGTCTACCCTCAAATCTCGATGGCATTTGTTGAATGAACATTGTCAATGGTTTTATGGTAGTTATAAATTGGTTGTTACTAACAAGAAAAGTGGACAATCTGAGGTTGTCGTAATGGATGATGCACATAAGCTTTTTGAACAATTACATCATCAATGTTTCATGTTGGAGCATGCATAGAGGTTGTTGAAGTACGAACCTAAATGGAAAAGTCAAGGGATGGAAAATTCTTCAAAGAGATCAAAGATATCTTCTACTGGGACATACTCATCAACATCTAATCCAGAAAGTCCAATCAATTATTCATAATACAATAGTGAAACTCAAGTCAACCGTCCATTAGGATAAAATGTGGCAAAAGTAAAGCCAAGGGAAAACCATATCCATCTACAACACCCATAGTGGACTTGACTACTGAAATTCTGGCACAACAAGACAAATGTCATATACGATGTCAAGACTTCCAGAATGTCGAATGCAATGTTATGATATCGTAACAACATAAGTAGCAATTAACAATGTAAAGTAAATTTCAGGAAGTAAATAGAATTGTTTAATTGTTAACCCACTTCGGTGCAACGTCACCTACATTTATGGGCATCCAATTCAGGAAGAAAATCCACTATAATAGTATTAGTTTGAAGTTCTAAACAACCTCTGATTTTACAAACTTCGCACCTAATCACTACATGTGGTATTTATATCTAGACTCTCCTAGATATGAGACCCCTCTCACTTCCCCTCAATCACACAACCAGTGATAAAACACAAGACAATCAAAAAGGAGACACACTCTAATAAACATAATCAACTACTTCTTAAAAGCTTATGAGTGATTCACAATTACAACTCAACTAACAGTCCAGTTGTAGCATCAAAGAGATACAAGAGTGGCTCACAAAGAACAATGAACAAACGAAACCCTAATTGAAACTTTTACACATGCAACTCCGTGTGTTCTTTGGGTTTAGAGACTTCCTTTAAATAATATGAAATCAGCATGGGCTTTGTGAATCAATGGGCTAAACAAATAGCAAATTAAATCAAATATTCTGCAAAAAATCAAGAAAATAATATAATGTTTCCCTAAATTTTTTGACATCCAATCTTGGATACAACAGCAAGGAACAATATTTTAGAACAAAATCTAATGTTTACTTAAATGTTTCGACATCTGCAACACAATCTTCTGCATAATATTCTACATAATATTTTGGTGCAAAAATATAATATTTCCTTAAATGTCCTAACATCAAATCTTGAGAAACAAATCTTCAAACATCTCATGCTGAAATAAATCTTTAGGAAATCAAATCTTCATATACGTATCTTGAACCGCAGAATACGAAAATCAAAACTTTTGAGAATCTGAAATAAATCTTCTAAATATGGAACCAAGTCAGACTACAATGGAATACCAACATGTCAGGAAATATTGTCAAACATCTTGCTGAAATACTTGTTTTAACAAAATGCAACCAATAAAACAAAACCTAACAATCTCCCCCTTTGGCAAATTCTGGCTAAAACAACCTTTGCATAAAACATCTTGCAAATACCCAACTATAGCACAAACATCCAAGAACATGAGGGATAAAGCTTCAGCATTACCTCATAATAACATATTCAAAAACAATGCACAAAATAAATTGGAACTACACCAGTTCACATCATAGGCATACACGGCAAAGAGGGATAAATCTCAGCCTCAGAGAGCACAACAACAGAGAGAAATAAATT
Source organism: Vicia faba (assembly GCA_948472305.1). Classification (NCBI taxonomy): domain Eukaryota; kingdom Viridiplantae; phylum Streptophyta; class Magnoliopsida; order Fabales; family Fabaceae; genus Vicia; species Vicia faba. The sequence goes on along the minus strand of OX451735.1, from coordinate 1,241,092,916 downwards.
CTCATAATTCATAGTAAGGATGTCAAGACATTAGGTATGACTTCACAAGCAACCATACATCAAGCACATAAATATCTCCAATCATGTCAACATCAAAACATCATGCTCCTCATAAACACAAGATTTGGAGCAAGTAAAGTACTCAAATAAAGTACTCCCCTTTTTAGCCATAATTTTGGCCAATCCACCATGAATTCATTAGGCCAGAAAAATAACACGCCAACTATAGCAGATCATACTGGGCTTAAAAATTATAGACCATAAGCACCCAAGGTGCATAAATATCCAGGGCATAGCCCACAAAAATCCAGGATGTCATAACAATGTCTAGGACATGTGTTCCTGCAAACAAGAGATTCCCTCTTACATGCAACATCAGATAAATGTTTACAATGAATTCCTTCACCACCATCTCATAAAAGTTGCCAAAACTAGCAACACTCTTCATCAAACTAGGATCCTTAATAAGATCCACCTCCTTGCATTTAAGAGCATCCTTAGAAAGCTCTCTAAAGTCAATATTCTTTGGTGTACATATTTCCATTTTTCAACATTTTCAACTGAATGAAAATAAATGTTGTCAATGGGAACTTCAAGCGCATTTGCATAAATCTTTTTCGCGGCAGCTCTTATCTTAACTGAAGGCATAATTTCTTGAACATTTGTTCGATATCATACTCTGAGTCACTTGAGGGCTCTTCAATAGTTGTGACCTTCATGTCAAACTTCTTAGGCAATGACATGATGATTTTTCTAACAAGTTTCTCCTCTGACTTCTTTTCTCCCAAAGCACTAGATGAATTGGCAATATCAAAATTATTCATATGAAAGTCATGAATACACTCATCATCCTTAATCAAGAGATTCTCAAATTTGGTGGTGATAAGTTGAAGTCGTGACATTTTTACTTTTGATGTGCTTTTATGAGTGGTTCTGAGAATTTCTCATGCATCTTTGGCCACAGTACATGTATTTATTAACCTGAATATATTTTTTTCAACCCCACCGAATAATGCGTTCAAAGCTTTGGAGTTTCCAAGAGAAATTTCATATTTTACCTTAGACCAGTCCTCTTCTGGCTTCAATTCTGTTGTACCATTCATCACAGGGTGTTCTCAACCTTTCATAACTGCTTTCCATGTTTTACTATCCAAAGATTTTAGAAAAGCCACCATGCGCGCCTTCCAATAACCATAGTTGGTGCCATATAAAATAGGTGGTATGTTAACAAATCCTCCTTCCATAGTATCAGAAAATATCTTCCCTAGAGCTCACCCAAAAATAGAACAGCGAGTCTGCTCTGATGCCAATTGAAATTTTGAAACAACAAGACAAATGTCGTATACGATGTCAGGACTTCCAGAATTTCAAATGCAATGTTATGACATCGTAACAACATAAGTAAACATTAATAATGTAAAGAAAATTGCAGGAAGAAAATAACATAGTTCAATTGTTAACCCAGTTCGGTGCAACGTCACCTACATCTGGGGGCATCCAAGTCAGAAAGGAAATCCACTATAACAATATTAATTTGAAGTTCTAAACAACCTCTAGTTTTACAAACGTTGCACCTAATTAATACATGTGGTGTTTCTATCTAAGACTCTCCTAGATATGAGACCCTCTCACTTTTCCTCAATCATACAACCAATGATAAAACACAAGACAATAAAAAAGGAGACACGCTCCGATAAATATAATCAACTACTGTTTAAAAGCTTATGAGTGATTCACAATTACAACTCAACTAATTGTCCACTTGTAGCATCAAAGAGATACAAAAGTGGCTCACAATGAACAGATAAAACCCTAATTGACACTTTTACACATGCAGCTTCATGCCTTCTTTAGGTTTAGAGACTTCCTTTAAATATCTTGAAATCGGCATGAGCTTTGTGAATTAATGGGCTAAACAAATAGCAAATCAAATCAAATATTCTTCACACAATCAAGGAAATAATATAATGTTTCCCTAAATTTTTTGACATCCAATCTTGGATACAACAACAAGGCAGAATATTCTGGAACAAAATCTAATGTTTACTTAAATGTTTTGACATCTACAGTACAATCTTCTACATAATATTCTTCATAGTATTTTGGTACAAAAATATAATGTTTCCTTAAATGTCTTAACATCAAATCTTAAGAAATAAATCTTCAAATATCTCATGCTGAAACAAATCTTCAGAAAATCAAATCTTCACATACTTATCTTGAACCGCGGAATATGAGAATCAAAACTTCTGAAAATCTGAAATAAATCTTCTAAATATGAAACCAAATCAAACTATGATGTCGTACCAACATGTCAGGACATCTTGTCCAACATTTTGTTGAAATACTTGTTTTAACAAAATGCATACAACAAAACAAAACCTAACAACTACCATAAAAAATATTTCGAAAAAGACACTAGTTGTCATAAGTAAAGTAGCTGAAGCAAAGTTGGCAGAGAGTATATCAACATTGTATGAAATTCTCATGAACGATAAATCATTGATTAATGATGAGCAATGTCGAGAACATAAATAAATTTATGAAACTATCAAGGAGAAACACTACAAGAGGAGTTAAGTGTATTGTTATTAAGTTTGAGTATCTATAATAGTTTGTTTTCTTAAGTTTGTCATTTTTATTCCTCCTTTTACTAAATTTGTTTACTTAAGTTTGAATATGTATAATTATTAAGTTTGAGTATCTATAATAGTTTGTTTTCTTAAGTTTGAATATGTATAATTATTAAATTTGTATATGTATAAAACTAGTAGTTACAAAACTAGTTGTTACAAAAACTAGTCTATATATGTCGCACATGTTATCTCTTTCTCTTATACTTCAGGTCTTCTCACATTTTATTTTCATAATTATTATGGATCCAAATTCTGAATGGAATACAATTTAGAATGAAGTAATAGATGACTGCCTCAACGACAATACTGAGGAGGAGGTGATAAGGTTATTACGAGAGGCATAGCGCAACAAGCCAACAATACAAGTAGGCGTAGAAAAATGAGAGCAATGATAGATCGAAATCGTGAAGAAAGACATAATCGATTATTTAACGACTATTTCTCTAAAAATTCTGTATACACTGAGGCTTAATTTCGACAAATGTTTTGTATGAAAAAACATGTGTTCCCGCATCGTTGAAGTCTTTGGCAATCATGTGATGTAGTTGGTAGAACATGATTTTCACCATTGCAGAAATGCACATTTGTTCTTCGTATTTAACATATGGATCACCCACAGATAGTATGGATAACTACGTTCGCATCGTATTTAACATATGGATCACCCACAGATAGTATGGATAACTACGTTCGCATCAGTGAAAGCACGTCATTGGAGTGCCTAGACATATTTGTAATGACCATTTGCGCAATATTTGGCGGTGAGTACATGAAAAAGCCAAATAATAAAGACATTGCTCCTAAAAAATTTATTCAAATGATTTTGTACAACTTTAATAATTAATATTTTTATGCATTTTAATTAAAATAGTTAAATTAATATTAAATTTGAATTAAAATTAATTACAAATAAATATATATAAATGTGAGATCAAATTTGAATTATTTATAAACAATTACCATTAGAGTAAAATAAATTATATTAACTAAAAATTATTTAAATCCTACGTGATGATTTAATTCTACAAAAACTAATTTAATTAACTCAATTCAATTTCTTATAATTCACCTTATTAAAGATGCTCCTAATCATTCCTATGTGCACACTCTATCTCTTTTCTTTTAATAAACAATAATCATATTAATTGTACACAATAACCAGAGGCATCTTTTATTTTATTTTTTTACTTTTTTCTAAAGGATTGCTCAACAAACACTTACCAAAGAAACAACATCAATTAATACTTTATTCTTTTTAGTAACTTGGTGTGCCCTCTCATTTATTAGGCAACATATTTGGACTATGAGTCAATGACTCACATGAAAACACTTAGCTTCCCTCCCACCAAGAAATTGGAACTCCGAATAAATTAATCTTAGTAGGTATTGACTTCCACTCCGGCGCAAAGCACTAAATCAATCTTAGTAGTTATTTCAAATAAGAAGTTGCTTTAATAATCCATAACAAATGAGCCCTTTAACAACCAACCAACAGCAATCAAAGTCAGTCAAAACTTACTTTTAACCTAAATTCAACAGATTAAACACATTCAATAACATATCATGTATCAAATTATTAGTTACTTAATCCATTGTTGAAACACAGCACAACCACCGGAGTATTATTGCCCTACGAATTCCCGACGGCTCACCGCATATCGTTTCCTACATTTTAGCCAGGAGGCCAGTTTAACTGACGACCACCAATAACGTGCACATGAATGTGGTAAACCGATTGGCCTGTTAAAATCAAAATCAAGAATCAACAACTCAAAAAATGTGATGCTATTCATCAAAGTTCAAATTCTTGTATGGATAATAACACTTACATCCTTGTGGCCCGTCATTAATTACAACCCGGTAGCCTTCGGCAAGACCTTCTTGCTTCGCAACCAGCTTTGCAGTGTAGAGAAGTCGGCCAAGAATATCGAAGTGCCTCTCCTCAGCCTGAAGAAACATCGCACGAGCTTGAGAATATAACATTCACATATTCAATATAAATTTCAAAAGCATGTTCTTCGAGTATAACTGATTCCTATGAAAGTAACTACTCGGACGAGAACTTCAAAAAGGACAACAAGACTTCAAAGTTCAAAAACCATCAATATTATTGCAGGATGAGACGAGAGGAAGAATCTTTTATTATTCGAAACAACTTTCATGGTTTTGACAAAATGATACTAAATGAAATAGATCATTTTCCTCATATGCATACAAGAAAGGAGAAATCTACATCAAAACTTCAATAACAATTTTTTGTTTTTCAAATGAAAATTTGTACAGCATAATATGTCCGAACACCGTAAGAGTGGCTAAAATTTACCTTGGAGATACCAGTCAAGCCATCTCTGACTTTAGGAATGATTAAAATGTGCACAGGAGCTTGAGGATTTATGTCCCTAAAGGCGAGCACCTTAAAAAATAAGGGAAAATCAATATAGAGTATATATATATAAATTATTCTGAAGAATCAGGTCTATAAAACACAGTTATTTTCGCAACATTTTACGCCATAAAGTAAGCTAAGGTGAGGCTTCTTCAAAGTGAACTTGTCTTTAAAATGAACAAGAATTTGAATAAATTTAAAGTGAAGCATAATTTCAATATATCACAATTTCAATGTGGCTACACACTTGAAAATCTTTTGAACAGTTTGCATGTTTACCCGTGAAAATTTCTAGACTCTAGACAGTAAAGAAACGGGCATATGCGTAACGGGCATATGCGTGTGCATGTGTGGTGTGCATGTGTGGATCAAGAACTTCCATTGAAACTGAAAAAACGGGAGATGAATAGCATCCACACATAACAATACAAACAATGGAATTTCAACAAAATCTATATCTATGAAGCACGGATACAGACACGAACACCGGACACGACACCGACATGTCGGCACCAGTAATAATTTGAAAAAAAAAAGAATAAATTAAACGTAAACACAAATGTCGGTGTCGTGTCAGTGCCGGTGTCTGACTCCGACTCTGACACATACACTGACACACCTTTTTTCAAAGATGCCGGTGCTATAGAGATCTATATTTGTAATGTTTTCACAGTGGATAGTTAAGTTATGTTCTTCAAGAAACACCAAATATAGCATCCACTATTTGTAATTACACATCATGAAGTACCTTATCATCCTCATAAACAACAGTAGAAGGAATCTCTTTGTTGATGATCTTGTCAAATCTGTAAATCACAGTAATATAATAACATTCAGCATAATAATGATAGACACTTCAAAGATCTCAAAAAAAAAAAAAAATCTTCCTCTACATCCAACACAAGGAGCCAAAACCTAGGGTTCTAGACAAAGGTATTCAATCTTGGCCACAACATAGCGGTTTTAGCATTGCCAAAACCGCATTGCAACTACATTTGAGGCCACATTTGACCGCAATCCTCCATAATATCAAGAATCATGACTCGAACAAAGTCGGGTGTATGTCATCACCACATCAAAATCCCATCAAATGTAGATCCAAGTAAAATCAAACAAACAACCAGTTTTCAAAAGTGGGTCCTATCAATCAAGCACACAATTTCAAAAAATTCATTTTTCCCAATATTAAGATCAACTGAATCGTAAACAAAAATGCTAAAAAAATCCAGTACCCAATAACCCTAATTGCATAAAAATATAACCTTTTTAGGGTTTCTGTATCTACAAACAAAAACCCCAAATAATCGGAACTTTATGAGAAATTGAAATACCCATGAAAACGGAAACAACAAAAAACAGAAGATTGGAGCATACATGGTGGGAGAATCGGAGTCGGGGGGAATGGCAGCAAGGGCAGCTTCTTTCTCAGAAGCCATTGAAGTTGAATGAGTGAAGTGTGATGTCAAAACAGAAATTCTTTCACCTGTGTTGTTGTTGTTCTTCATATAGATTGAAAACGTGCTTATTCAGATAAGCTGTAATGACTTAAATGTCCATGCTTCCAAACGCACCGTATGATCGCTTTTGCAATCGAAAAGTTTTTAGTTTTTATATTATTTTGCTTTAAAAAAATCTAAATTATGAGTCATTGTTAAATTTGTGTTAAGCATACCAATATCAAATGTCTCTAAAAAATTGTATCATCTAAATTGTACTTACTAGAAAATCAGAAGTATGCAGCAGTCTAATAAAAATAAATATATTATTAGCTTAAGCTAGGATTATTATGGTCACAACCTAAATAAAAATGTCTTAGGCACAATCACATAATATTAGTTTTACTTTTTATTTTTTTAATTAACTCAAAAATAATCAAAAATAATTAATTATTTATTTTGCTTTTGAGTGTGTGCCCATATGTTTATGATTAGGTAAGACTTGTTCCTTAAGCTATTCTAAGTATTTTTTGTATAACTAGAATGTAAAGCATATAAGAATAATTTGTTGGTTAGTTATGCAACTAACTTTATCAGCTACTTGTTTGTATATATTCAACAACTTTAAGCTGCAACCATCAATGAAACATTTAACTTTATTCACTTTCACACAATTCTTTTTCTTTAATTTTTTATATTCATCATCAATTTCATTGGAGATTTTTATCATCAACATAATATCAGAGTTTAACAAGCTCTAGCAAACATTGTTACCTTCTTTATGTGATTTCCTTTTGTCTTATGCAACTTCTTGAGAAAAATTCTTACATTATGCATTTTCTTCTTTGATATCGCATTCTAGCTCATTTTTCTCTTTTAATGGCGCACCAGAGCTTCACTTATTTTTCTATAAATTCTACAAATCCATACTTCCAACATCCACATGAGAACCATGCTCTTGTTCTCGTTTCACTACCACTTGATGAGGAAAACTATCATACATGGGCACGCTTCATGCAAATTGCGCTGATATCCAAAAACAAAGAAAAGTTTATCAATGGATCTGACCTAACCATCAAAGCTCAGATATGAACAACCTTCCTCTTATATAATGTTACAAATGTGAGCTACACCTCATCTGCTATCCTAAAGACTGCAGAACTGATATGGTATATAGTGAAAGGGAATCAGGTGGACATTGCAAGGGTAATCTCCAACAAAATCTGGGAGATTGTGGATTCTACAAAGAAATATGACATTGGCTTCCTTGGATTGATCATGTGACTGTGCAAAAATTATGGTGTAGACATTCCAAATCATCATCGTGTCTGACAGATGTCTAAACTGGATGATACTTTTACTGCAATATACTGCATAGGACGTAGAGTGCCTCCACCACCACCACCAGAGCCTTATGTTACACCTTTGAGCCTCGACATGGAGATGTGAGCTTTGATAACATGGATCTTGCTATGAGAGCTTGTTTCTCCTATGGTTGAAATGTCATTGAGATAAACCACAAAGGTATGTTATCTCTTAATGATTCTCTGAACATGTTGCAATTACGGATGTAGGAGCCACAAGCTCCATTTGAGCCAATACCCACTCAGGACGAGTTCATCAACTATTTGAAATGGCCTACTAATAGAATATTTTATTATGAGTGGGGAAATGGTGATGCTAGTGAAAATGTAGAAGCGGGAGCACATGCCCAAGCAGAAGATGATGAAGAAAAAAAGGAAGGTGGTCAAGGAGAATATGATGATGAGACATTCAGTGAGAGTGGTTGACTGATGCAACATTAACGAAATCATTTTGAAGTTTTTTTTTTACAATTTTTATCATTTTCATTTCAATATTTTTTGAACAATTTCTATTGAATTATGATGTTGTTTATGTACTACAAATTCTAACATTGTTCTTGCACAATGAACTTGGGTGTGTTGGTCATTTTGTACTAAGCATGTGAGCACACTCAAGCCTCCAACATTTTATGAATATTTGGATATTGATTGACTGTCTATCCTGAAATTTGATGTGAATATAACGAGGAAATTGAACAAGAAAAAATATGTATTATTATTGTAGGAGAAGGCTTGCTAGGTGAGCCACATAGTGTGCTTAGCGCATATTAATGCACAAAGTTGGCTAAGCGAGAATCCTTAGGTTAGGCGAGGTTATCCAGATTCTACTCAATATTTTATTGTTTGAGGACAGGAAAAAGTTTTCTACAGGGGTGAAATGCAAATTTTATCAAAGCTAATAACCTATACCTATTTAAATTAAATTGTTTTCATGATTAAGTATCAATTTTTGAAAAGTATTGCCAAAGGAAGTTTGTCTGCAGATGATTTAGATGATGGTCTGAACAGTCAAAATGTATGAAACCACAAACGATAGGTTGACAACAAAAGGTCAAAGAACAAATGACATTAAAAAGTTTTTAGTCTCTCTAAATACTCTTCATTCATGACTAAAGTATGACTACCTGTGAAATATAATATTATTATGAATTATTCGCTTCATTCAAAGTTTGATTTTTCTACTGTCTAAAGAAAATATTTTGACATAAGTCAAGAATCATAAGCCTACCCAAGTTAGATGTGTGCAACCTTGTGTTTTACTTAAATACTAAAAGTAGACATGCATGCTAACCATGTAGACTTTGCATCAACTTTGCTATTACTTGATATGTTTAAAAGTCGTTGATATGATCAAGTCATTGTTTGCTATTGAGTGAAAAACTACTTAACCTAAAAAGCTTATCTTGTGAAGGTGTGAATCCTTAGACAAACCCCTTTGAACTTTATAATGAAAAATTTATTCTTTCCAAATGATACAACCCTTGGCCAATTTAAAAGAAAAATAATGCCCACTACCTTATCTCAAGGATAAGAGGGCATGTAAAAGCAAGGGTATGTCAAAACCAAAAGTTGAGGAAAAAGAGAAAAATAAAATGTTTTTGAAAAAGAAAATTGAAGTAGTACCGGTGAAGTTGCATTTTTAGCCATTGATATATTATTATTTAGTTCAGACGGTTGTGATGAATGATTGATTATCTATTAATAACTTTTTATTTAATTTTAATTATTAATCATTTAAAAAATATATATTAAATAATATATATTAATTAATCTGAATAATTATTTCTTATTTGATATTCATCTTGAAAAATCGGATGTGTTTTGAATCTGAAAAAATCACTAAATCCACAAAAAAAATCTCAAACAAAATCCCTAAGCCCCAAAAAAATTTAAAAAAAAAATTGCAAGAAGAAGTTAAGTTTCTAGCAAGAAGAATCATTTTCACTACGCTAAAAGAATTGAAACACACCAAAAGGATTGAGCTATCACCAATAGGAATTACAGAACCACCACAAAATTTGGAAAAAAAGTTAGAGAACCACCACAAAATTCCTAAATCTAAAATCAACACGAACAACGAAAAATCTCAAACAGAAAAATCTCAAAACTTGGCGACCAAATATAAAAAACAAGTCCAAAGAGAGTCGAAAACAATCAGGTTCAACAAATCTGAAAGAAAAAAAGAGATTAATCTCAGATGCTGCTCGATTTTGCTTTGTCGTGTTATAGTCAATGAATTTAGTACTTGTTCATCTCAAATATTTGATTTAGTATAACTCATATTTAGAAGAAAAAAACTAATATCTCAAAACACGTATCTATGAATATCAAATAACAATTTTAGATCTGAATCTTTCTCAAAAGTAAACCAATTTTTTAGAAGCAAAAATTTGGTGTTGGTGGATGACAAAGATGATGATGATTTGGTGTTATTGAATATGTTGGTGTTGTTATTCTACTTTGACTTCAGTTTTGGAAGAAGAACTAAAAAAAGTGAAGAAATTGAAGATGAAGAAAAAAGTTAAATGAAGAAATTGAAGATGAAGATTGTAACACCCCAATTCTACCCGACAATTATGAATGTAAATCAGAGTTTTAAAATTCATACAAATGAATCAGGATGCCACAAATTCAACTTAAAGACACATTGCATTCAACGTGGATACATAACACTTTAAAACTTCGGATGAACCAACAACAGAATAATTTAATCTCTTAATTCAACAACTTGAACAACTAAGCAGCGGAATCATAATAACATTTTTGTCCAACAATTACAGCAACTTCAAAGTGACACATACTTAGCAACAATCAAATTAAAGTTCAACAACTGAAATAATCAATAATTAAAAGCAATAAGCGTTCATCCCCCCGAGTGTTACGTGTCAGAGCAATGACACTGACTCGAACTACCGAAAGTATACTGCCTTCACTATGGATTACCTGCACGTTACCAACGTAAGGGTAACATTCAAACAGAAGGGTGATATATCTAATAATATAATAAAACGTATGATAAATAATATGTTAGATCAGCTCATATAATAACATCATTTCACATCTCATAAGCAACAATAATCGCAACAGAATACCAACAATATACACATTTACCGCATCAATACATAACTTCTTTATGCAATCATATCATGTGACTCAATACTACGCAGATGCATGTGGTACCATTGGAGCAGAACTCCTATCTCAAATAATTGCCAATAAATAGAGGCATCAACAAGGCATAAGCCTTCATCTTAATATTCTCCAATACAGGCCATCTTAACGAGCATCAGCTCTATCTTGATATGCAATATATACAGCACAATCATGAATGTAGTAACAACAACCACGATAAACAACATCTCAACACAACATCATCGTTGGCCAGAAAGCCTACATCTTAATAACTGCCAATTATTAAAGGCATCTCAAAGTAATTCACCAACATCATTCATCAACATCATTCATCAACATAATTCATCAATATAATTTATCAACATAATTCATCAACATAATTCACAGCAACTCAGCCATAACAACAATACAATGGCAGATCGACAGTCCCTCAACATTGGCCATAGGCCTACAACATGATAATGCATATCATTAATTAATCATCTAAGGCTTATCTCTAATTACCAAACCTCTACATATTATTATTCTTTAATACTACATCATTATCATCATTAATCTCACTGTTATGAACCAAGCAATAATCTATAATCATCTTATCCTCATCATACTTCACAAAATCATCATAGCGATTAAGCGGGAAGCTAACTCTAATCATAATTTGGGTACTAGTATTATTCTTCTTATCCTTCATTTTAATCCTTAAGAATGTAGTTCATCGCATTAGCTATCCAACGCTTCAAACAGCACCTCAAACGGAGTCCTAAAACTCAAGTTACAACCTTTGGAAGAATCTGTCAAAAATCAGACTACATGAGTCGACGCATACTTCTTTGAGTCGATGCGTACTGGGCTAAAATCCTGCATGAGTCAACGTGTAATCCTCTTGTGTCGACTCATACTGAGTCTGCAACACTGCATGTATCGATGCATAGTCCTATGTATCGACTCATCCTGAGTCCAAAAACCTGCATGTGTCGACGCATGGCTTTTGAGGTCGACTCATACTGTTCTGTCATGAATATTTTCTGCGATTTTACTGCGATTTCCATGCCTTAGGCCCTAAAAACATCCTCTAATCATAGGTAATCATCAATTATAATAATCCTATGTTTCTACATCAATTATACAACATTAGAGCATCATTATTCATCTCTAATTCATTGATCCTCATCAAACAACAATACATATATTTCAATCATAAACAAAACAACCTTTCACATCTAATCCCACATACTACTCATCATAAACCCTATTATAGAGTCAGAACCCCACCCTTACCTTGGATTGAAGGTTGATCTATAACTTTTCTGGTTGAATTTCGTTCTGCCTCTTTTCCTTCTTTTCTGCAACTTTCACGTTCTCTTCCAACCCTTATTTCATTCTCTTCTTACTGCTACTTCTTTTTCCTTATTAATTCTAAATAACTAATATAATAAACCTATAATTATCATTATGTCTTAATGGGCTTAAAACTCCTACAACCCCTTTCTACTACTTCTAATCCTTAAAATAAGTCCACACCAAATAATAAAATTATTCTAATATTATTCCACAATTTAATAGAATAAATAAATTCAATAACAACAACACATCAACTATCATCATAACACAACTTCACAAATAATACAAAAACAATTTAATTAAATAATTAATTAAATTACGGGCGTTACAACTCTCCCCCACTTAGAATATTTTCGTCTCTGAAAATTTACCTTAATCAAACAACTCAGGATAGGAGTCCCGCATCTTGCTCTCCAACTCCCAAGTCATGCTTTCTACGGAAGCTCCTAGCCAAACAACTTTAACCAAAGCAATCTCTTTGTCCCTCAGAGTATTTATTTCACGATCCGTAATTCGTACAGGCATCATCTCTATAGTAAGGTTATCCCGTACTTGCACATCATCCATATGAATCACATGAGATGGATCTGAAATATACTTCCGGAGTTGTGACACATGAAACACATCATGCAAATTCGAAAGATTAGGCGGTAAAGCCACTCTATAAGCCACATTCCCAACTCTCTCTGAAATCTGATATGGACCAATAAAACGAGAAGTGAGCTTTTTAGACTTCAATGCTCGCCCAACACCACTCACGGGTATAACTCTAAAAAACACATGGTCACCCGCTTGAAATTCTAAGTCTTTCCTTCGCTTGTCATGATAAGTCTTCTGTCTACTTTGGAAAGCTTTCATCTTTTCTCGAATCAACTTCACCTTCTCAGTGTCTCACGAACAAGTTCAAGTCCAAGTACTACACTTTCTCCAGATTCATGCCAACATAAAGGAGTTCTACATCTTCGACTATACAACGCTTCAAAAGGTGTCATCCCAATACTAGAATGGTAACTGTTATTATAAGTGAACTCTATCAATGGAAGATAAGTATCCCACGAACCTCCCTGCTCAAGAACATATGCCCTCGGCAAGTCTTCCAACGATTGAATATTCCGTTCAGTCTGACCATCTGTCTGAGGATGATACGCTGAACTCATCCTCAACCTAGAACCCAACGCTTCTTGCAAACTCTTCCAAAAATCAGAAGTAAATCTTTGATCTATATCTGACACAAATGCACAAAGGAACACCATGCAACTTCACAATCACACTAATGTAAATCTCAGCCAACCTCGACACTATAAAACTGATGTTAATAGGAATAAAATGAGCCGACTTTGTAAGCCTATCAACAATCACCCAAATCGAATTATGTCCCCTTAAAGTATTAGGTAACCCCGTCACAAAGTCCATCGAAATGCTATCCCATTTCCATTCTGGAACTTCTAGTGGTTGCATCAACCCTGCAGGCTTCTGATGGTCAACTTTCAACTTATGACAAGTCAAACATGCATACACAAACCGAGCCACATCACTCTTCATTCCAGGCCACCAAAACAAACCTTTCAAATCTTGATACATCTTTGTAGCTCCTGGATGAATACTCAACTTACTTCTATGACTCTCTTCAAGTATCACTTTCTTCATCTCAACATCATCAGGAATATAAATCTGGTTACTAAATTTCAACACATCTTGCGCATCTAACTTAAAATCACTATTCTCATATTGATCGATCCCAACCATCTAATCTACCAGTTTCACATCCAAATTCTGAGCTCCTCTAATACTGTCTAGAAATTCATTATTAATCTTCAACATACCCAACATAACACTCTACGGTATCACCTCGTAAATTAAGCTCATATCTCTGAACTGTTCAATCAATTCCAACTCTTTAACCATCATTGTCGACATATGTAAAGTCTTTCGACTCAACGCATCATCTACCACATTCGCTTTTCCTGGATTATAATTCAAACCTAAATTAGAATCCTTCAACAATTTCAACCATCTTCGTTGCCTCATATTCAGCTTCTTCTGGTCGAATAAATAGTTTAAGCTCTTATGGTTACTATACACTTCAAATCTAGAACCATAAAGATAATGCCTCCAAATCTTCAACACAAAAACAACTGCATCAAGCTCTAAATCATGCGTAAGATAGTTCTTCTCATGAGTCCTCAACTGCCTTGATGCATAAGCAACTACCTTATCATTATGCATAAGAAAACCTCCTAAACACATCTTAGAAGCATCACAATATACCACAAAAGGTTCTCCTGGATTAGGTAACATCAAAATCGGAGCCGACGGCAATCTCTTCTTCAATTCTGCAAAACTTTCTTCGCACTGAACATCCCACACAAAAGCTCCACCTTTACAAGTCAACTTAGTCAACAGAAGTGCCAAATTAGAAAAACCTTCGATAAACCTCCTATAGTAACCAGTTAATCCCAAAAAGCTTCTAATTTCAGTAGCTGACTTCGGAGTTTCCCATTGCAACATAACATCAACCTTCAATGGATCTAAAACAATGCCACTACCTGAGATAACATGACCAAGAAAACTAACCTCCTTTAACCAGAACTCACACTTAGATAACTTTGCATACAACTTCTTCTCTTTCAAAACTTATAATGCTACTCTTAAGTGTTCTGCATGCTCTTCTTCTGACTTAGAGTAAATCAAAATATCATCAATGAACACACCCATGAACCGATCCAAATAAGTATGAAAGATACGATTCATGTATTCCATAAATACTCCCGGCGCATTAGTAACACCGAAAGGAATCACCGAATACTCATAATGTCCATAACGCATTCTGAAAGTCGTCTTCTGGATATCTTCATCCTTCACTTTAATATGATGGTAACCCGACCTCAAATCAATCTTACTGAACACACAAGCATCCACCAATTGGTCCATCAAGTCATCTATTCTTGGAAGCGGATACTTGTTCTTAATCGTCACTTTAGTCAATTGTCTATAATCAACACAAAGCCTCATATTTCCATCTTTCTTCTTTACTAACAACACCGGGGCTCCCCATGGCGATACACTTGGTCTTACAAAATTCTTATCAAGTAACTCTTCTAATTGCTTCTTTAACTCTGAAAATTCAGATGCAGACATCATGTATGGTGCCATAGACACAGGTCTGGTACCAGGTACAAGATCAATTGAAAATTCAACTTCCCTCTCCAGCGGTACATAAGAAATTTCATCAGGGAAAACTTTAGGAAATTCATGCACCACCTACAATTCCTCAATTATAGCTTGAGTCTCTACATATAGTGACGCCATCAACGAGAATATATGTGCTTCTTCTTGCATCAACTTCCTCAACTGTCTAGCAGACAACAGACTATTTTCCTATTCCTCAGGAGTAGAAAACCTTACAGACTTGTCATAACAGTTAATATTAACATAGTTATGCTCTAACCAGTTCATACCCAAAATCACATCCAACCCTCTTAACGATAAACAAACCAAATCAACAGCAAAGTCTCTGTCAAAGATAGACAAGGGACACTTTAAACACACAAAAGAAGTAGTCATCGACCCCTTGGATGAAGTATCAACGATAATCTCTCCATTCATAGAAGACAACATAAGACCCAAACTTTCAACATAATCAGCAGCAATAAAGCAATGAGTAGCACCAGTATCAATAATAGTAATTAAAGGAGTACTATTAATGAAACATGTACCTCTTATAAGTCTGTCCTCAGTAGCTGCCTGATCCTTAACCAAAGCAAACACTTTACCACTTGTCTGTGCCCTCTTTGGTTTCTGACACTGACTACCAATATGTCCTTCTTCACTATAATTGAAACAAATCACCTCCTTACGCTTGCACTCAGATACAACATGTCTGGTTTCACCATAACGGAAACACCTTTTAACCTCAACAGTACACACATTACTCTTATGCCCAGGTTTTCCACATTTAAAACAAACCACACCAGCAAGAGCATCTCCCCCACTAGTCCTCTGACCCTGAGCAACTTTTTGTTTACCTTTACCAGCTGGGGTATCATAAGGCTTACCACGATTTTGTTGGTGCTTACATCTCTTCTCACTGATAATCTTGTAATAAGCATTATTATCCACTTCATAGATTCTGCAACTATCAACCAAATCAGCAAAGACATGGATCTTCTGGTATCCAACTGCCTTCTTGATCTCTGGGTGCAACCCGTTCTCAAACTTGATGCACTTCGAAAACTCAGCATATGCCTCATTGTAATGCGGATAAAACTTAGCCAACTCAGCAAACTTTGCATCATACTCAACAACTGACATAGTCCCTTGCTTCAGCTCAAGGAATTCAATTTCCTTCTTACCACGGACGTCTTCAGGAAAGTACTTCCTAAAAAATTCCCTACGGAACACAGCCCAAGTGACATTTTCACCCGCAGCTTCCAATCTCTGACAAGTCTCTAGCCACCAGTCATCAGCCTCAACTGCTAGCATATGAGTACCATATCGAACCTTCTGCACCGGAGTGCAGTCCATCACACGAAATATTCTCTCAATCTCTTTCGACCAATCCAATGCTCCGTCAGGATCATACTTTCCCTTGAAGGTAGGCAGATTCTCTCTCTGGAAAGTCGCCAAACTACGAGATCCAGCATTCCCGTCAGCATTCGGTTGATTCTCCATCGCATGCGCCATTGCTTCTAAAGCAGCAGCAAGTGCAGCATCATTCCTTCCAACCATCCCAACTTATCACTACAACATAAACAACGGTTAGAACTCAAATTACCAATACTCGATTGTTAGACAACTATTACTCGACAACTTGGTCGGACCAACCTAATGCTCTGATACAAACTTTGTAACACCCAATTCTACCCGAAAATTATGAATGTAAATAATAGTTTTAAAATTCATACAACTGAATTAGGATGCCACAAATTCAACTTAAAGACACATTGCATTCAACGTGGATACATAACACTTTAAAACTTCGGATGAACTAACAACAGAATAATTTAATCTCTTAATTCAACAACTTAAACAACTACGCAGCGAAATCATAATAACATCTTTGTCCAACAATTACAACAACTTCAAAGTAACACATACTTAGAAACAATCAAATTAAAGTTCAACAACTGAAATAATCAATAATTAAAAGCAACAAGCATTCATCCCCCCGAGTGTTACGTATCAGAGCAATGACACTGACTCGAACTACCGAAGGTATACTGTCTTCACTCTGGATTACTTGCACGTTACCAACGTAAGGGTAACATTCAAACAGAAGGGTGAGATATCTAAAAATATAATAAAACGTATGATAAATAACATGTTAGATCAGCTCATATAATAACACCACTTCACATCTCATAAACAACAATAATCGCAACAGAATACCAACAATATACACTTTTACCGCATCAATACACAACTTCTTTATGCAATCATATCATGCGACTCAATACTATGCAGATGCATGTGGTACCATTGGAGTAGAACTCCCATCTCGAATAATTTCCAATAAATAGAGGCATCAACAAGGCATAAGCCTTCATCTTAATATTCGCCAATACAAGCCATCTTAACGAGCATTAGCTCCATCTTGATATGAAATGTATGAGACAAAATAATGAATATAGTAACAACAACTACAATTAACAACATCTCAACACAACATCATCGTTGGCTAGAAATCCTACATCTTAATAGCTGCAAATTATTAGAGGCATCTCAACATCATTCATCAACATCATTCATCAACATCATTCATCAACATAATTCATCAACATAATTTATCAACATAATTCATCAACAAAATTCATCTACATAATTCACAGCAACTCAGCCATAACAATAATACAATGGCAGATCGACAATCCCTTAACGTTGGCCATATGCCTACAACATGATAATGCCTATCATTAATTAATAATTTAAGGCTTATATCTAATTACCAAACCTCTACATATTATTATTTTGTAATACTACATCATTATCATCATTAATCTTACTGTTATGAACCAAGTAATAATCTATAATCATCTTATCCTCATCATACTTCACAAAATCATCATAGCGCTTAAGCGGGAAACTAACCCTAATCCTAATTTTGGTACTAGGATTATTCTTCTTATCCTTCATTTTAATCCTTAAGAATGTAGTTCATCGCGTTAGCTATCCAACGCTTCAAACGGCACTTCAAACGGAGTCCGGAAACTCAAGTTACAGCCTTTGGAAGAATCTGTCAAAAATTAGACTACATGAGTCGACGCTTACTTCTTTGAGTCGACGCGTATTGGGCTAAAACCATGCATGAGTCGACGTGTAATCCTCTTGTGTAGACTCATACTGGGTCTACAACACTGCATGTATCGATGCATAGTCCTATGTATCGACTCATCCTGAGTCCAAAAACCTGCATGTGTCGATGCATGGCCTTTGAGGTCGACTCATATTGTTCTGTCATGAGTATTTTCTGCGATTTTACTGCGTTTTCACTGCGATTTCCATGCCTTAGGCCCTAAAAACATCCTCTAATCATAGGTAATCATCAATTATAATAATCCTACGTTTCTACATCAATTATACAACATTAGGGCATCATTATTCATCTCTAAATCATTGATCCTCATCAAACAACAATACATATATTTCAATCATAAACAAAACAACCTTTCACATATAATCCCATATACTACTCATCATAAACCCTATTATAGAGTCAGAACCTCATCCTTACCTTGGATTGAAGGTGGCTCTATAACTTTTCCGGTTGAATTTCGTTCTGACTCTTTTCCTTCTTTTCTGCAACTTTCACGTTCTCTTCCAACCCTTATTTCCTTCTCTTCTTATTGCTACTTATTTTTCCTTATTAATTCTAAATAACTAATATAATAACCCTATAATTATCATTATGTCTTAATGGGCTTAAAACTCCTACAACCCCTTTCCACTACTTCTAATCCTTAAAAATAAGTCCACATCAAATAATAAAATTATTCAAATATTATTCCACAACTTAATAGAATAAATAAATCCAATAACAATAACACATCAGCTATCATCATAACACAACTTCACAAATAATTCAAAAATAATTTAATTAAATAATTAATTAAATTATGGCCGTTACAACTCTCCCCCACTTAGAATATTTTCGTCCTCAAAAATTTACCTTAGTCGAACAACTCAGGATAGGAGTCCCGCGTCTTGCTCTCCAACTCCCAAGTCATGCTTTCTCCGGAAGCTCCAAGGATAACCACTTTAACCAAAGCAATCTCTTTTCCCCTCAGATTCTTTATTTCAGGATCTGCGATTCGTACATGCATCATCTCCACAGTATGGTTATCCCGTACTTGCACATCATCCATATGAATCACATGAGATGGATCTGAAATATACTTTCAGAGTTGTGACACATGAAACACATCATGCAAATTCGAAAGATTAGGCGGTAAAGCCACTCTATAAGCCACATTCCCAACTCTCTCCGAAATATGATATGGACAAATAAAGCGAGAAGTGAGCTTTTTAGACTTCAATACTCGCCCAACACCAGTCACAGGTGTAACTCTCAAAAACACATGGTCACCCACTTGAAATTCTAAGTCTTTCCCTCGCTTGTCATGATAACTCTTCTGTCTACTTTGGGAAGCTTTCATCTTTTCTCGAATCAACTTCACCTTCTCAATGTCTCACGAACAAGTTCAAGTCCAAGTACTACACTTTCTCCAGATTCATGCCAACATAAAGGAGTTCTACATCTTCGACCATACAACGCTTCAAAAGTTGCCATCCCAATACTAGAATGGTAACTGTTATTATAAGTGAACTCTATCAACGGAAGATAAGTATCCCACAAACCTCCCTGCTCAAGAACACATGCCCTCGGCAAGTCTTCCAACGATTGAATAGTCAGTTCAGTCTGACCATCTGTCTAAGGATGATACGCCGAACTCAACCTCAACCTAGAACCTAACGCTTCTTACAAACTCTTCCAAAAATCATAAGTAAATCTTGGATCTCTATCTGACACAAATGCACAAAGGAACACCGTGCAGCTTCATAATCACACTAATGTAAATCTCAGCCGACTTCGACACTGGAAAACTGATGTTAATAGGAATAAAACAAGCCGACTTTGTAATCCTATCAACAATCACCCAAATAGAATCATGTCGCTTTAAAGTATTAGGTAACCCCGTCACAAAGCCCATTGAAATGCTATCCCATTTCCATCCTGGAACTTTTAGAGGTTGCATCAACCCTGCAGGCTTCTGATGTTCAACTTTCGACTTCTGACAAGTCAAACATGCATACACAAACCGAGCATCATCACTCTTCATTCTAGGCCACCAAAACAAACCTTTCAAATATTGATACATCTTTGTAGCTCCTGGATGAATACTCAACTTACTTCTATGAGTCTCTTCAAGTATCACTTTCTTCATCTCAGCATCATCAGGAATATAAATCCGGTTACAAGATCTCAACACATCTTGCGCATCTAACTTAAAATCACTATTCTCAGACTGATCGATCCCAACCATTGAATATACCAGTTTCACATCCAAATTCTGAGCTCCTCTGATACTGTCTAAAAATTAATTATTAATCTTCAACATACCCAACATAACACTCTACGGTGTCACCTCACAAACTAAGATCATATCTCTGAACTGTTCAATCAATTCCAACTCTTTAACCATCATTGTCGACATATGTAAAGTCTTTCGACTCAACGCATCAGCTACCACATTCGCTTTTCCTGGATGATAATTCAAACCTAAATCATAATCCTTCAAGAAATCCAACCATCTTCGTTGCCTCATATTCAGCTCCTTCTGGTCGAAATTATACTTTAAGCTCTTATGGTTACTAAACACTTCAAATCTAGAACCATAAAGATAATGCCTCCAAATCTTCAACATAAAAACAACTGCATCAAGCTCTAAATCATGCGTAAGATAGTTCTTCTCACGAGTCCTCAACTGCCTTGATGCATAAGCAACTACCTTATCATTATGCATAAGAACACCTCCTAAACACATCTTAGAAGCATCACAATATACCACAAAAGGTTCTCCTAGATTAGGAACATCAAAATCGGAGCCGACGTCAATCTCTTCTTCAATTATGCAAAAAATTCCTCGCACTGAACATCCCACACAAAAGCTCTACCTTTACAAGTCAACTTAGTCAACGGAAGTGCCAACTTAGAAAAACCTTTGATAACCCTCCTATAGTAACCATCTAATCCCAAAAAGCTTCTAATCTCAATAGCTGACTTCAGAGTTTTCCATTACAACACCGCATCAACCTTCGATGGATCTACAACAATGCCACTACCTTAGATAACATGAACAAGAAAACTAACCTCCTTTAACCATAACTCACACTTAGACAACTTTGCATACAACTTATTCTATTTCAAAACTTGCAATGCCACTCTTAAGTGTTCTGCATGCTCTTCTTGTAACTTAGAGTAAATCAAAATATCATCAATGAACACCACCACGAACCGATCCAAATAAGTATGAAAGATACGATTCATATATTCCATGAATACTCCCAGCGCATTAATAACACCGAAAGGCATCACCAAATACTCATAATGTCCATAACGCATTCTAAAAGTCGTCTTCTGGATATCTTCATCCTTCACTTTAATTTGATGGTAACCCGACCTTAAATCAATATTACTGAACACACGAGCATCCACCAATTGGTCCATCAAGTCATCTATTCTTGGAAGCGGATACTTATTCTTAATCGCCACTTTATTCAATTGTCTATAATCAACACAAAGCCTCATATTTCCATCTTTCTTCTTTACTAACAACACTGGGGCTCCCCACAACGATACACTTGGTCTTACGAAATTCTTTTCAAGTAACTCTTCCAATTGCTTCTTTAACTCTGACAATTCAGATGCAAACATCATGTATGGTGCCATTGACACAGGTCTGGTACCAGGTACAAGATCAATTTCAAATTTAACTCCCCTCTCTGGCGGTACATCAGGAATTTCATCAGGGAAAACTTCAGGAAATTCATGCACCACCTAAAATTCCTCAATTATAGCTTGAGTCTATACATATAGCAACGCCATCAACGAGAATATCTGTGCTTCTTCTTACATCAACTTCCTCAACTGTCTAGCAGACAACAGGCTATTTTCCTTCCTCGGGAGTAGAAAATCTCAGACTTGTCATAACAGTTAATATGAACATAATTATGCTCTAACCAGTTCATACCAAAAATCATATCCAACCCTCTTAACGGTAAACAAACCAAATCAACAGCAAAGTCTCTGTCGAAGATCGACAAGGGACACTTTAAACACACAAAAGAAGTAGTCATCGACCCCTTGGATGGAGTATCGATGACCATCTCTCCATTCATAAAAGACAACATAAGAACCAATCTTTCAACACAATCAACAACAATAAAGCAATGAGTAGCACCAGTATCAATAATAGTAATTAAAGGAGTACTATTAATGAAACATGTACCTCTTATAAGTATGTCCTCAGCAGCTGCCTGATCCTCAACCAAAGCGAACACTTTACCACTTGACTGTGCCCTCTTTGGTTTCTGACACTGACTACCAATGTGTCCTTTTTCACTATAATTAAAACAAATCACCTCCTTACGCTTGCACTCAGATACAACATGTTCGGTCTTACCATAATGGAAACACCTCTTAACCTCAACAGTACACATGTTATGCCCATATTTTCCACATTTAAAACAAACCACACCAGCAGGAGAATCTCCCCCACTAGTCATCTGACCTTGAGCAACTTTCTGTTTACCTTTACCAGTTGGGGTATCATAAGGCTTACCACGATTCTGTTGGTGCTTACCTCTCTTATCACTGATAATCTTATAATAAGCATTATTATCCTCTTCATAGATTATGCAACTATCAACCAAATTAGCGAAGACACTGATCTTCTAGTATCCAACTGCCTTCTTGATCTCTGGGTGCAACCCATTCACAAACTTGATGCACTTCAAAAACTCAGCATATGCCTCACCGTAGTATGGATAAAACTTAGCCAACTCAGCAAACTTTGCAGCATACTTAACAACCAACATATTCCCTTGCTTCAGCTCAACGAATTCAATTTCCTTCTTACCACGAACGTCTTCAGGAAAGTACTTCCTCAAAAATTCCCTACGGAACACAGCCCAAGTGACACTTTCACCCGCAACTTCCAATCTCTGACAAGTCTCTAGCCATCAGTCATCAGCCTCGACTGCTAGCATATGAGTACCATATCGAACCTCTGCATTGGAGTGCAGTCCATCACACAGAAGATTCTCTCAATATCTTTCAACCAATCCAATGCTTCATCTGGATCATACTTTCCCTTAAAGGTAGGAGAATTCTCTCTCTGGAAAGTCGCCAAACTACGAGATCCAGCATTCCCGTCAGCATTAGGCTGATTCTCCATCACATACGCTATTGCTTCTAAAGCAGCAGCAAGTGCAGCATCATTCCTTCCATCCATCTCAACTTATCACTACAACATAAACAACGGTTAGAACTCAAATTAACAATACTCGATTGTTAGACAACTACTACTCGACAACTTGGTCGGACGGACCAACTTATTACTCTGATACCAACTTTGTAACACCCCAATTCTACCTGGAAATTATGAATGTAAATCAGAGTTTTAAAATTCATACAACTGAGTCATCTTGCCACAAATTCAACATAAAGACACATTACATTCAACGTGGATACATAACACTTTAAAACTTCGGATGAACCAACAGCAGAATAATTTAATCTCTTAATTCAACAACTTGAACAACTACGCAACAGAATCATAATAACATCTTTGTCCAACAATTACAGCAACTTCAAAGTAACACATACTTAGCAAAAATCAAATTAAAGTTCAACAACTGAAATAATCAATAATTAAAAGCAACAAGCGTTCATTCCCCCGAGTGTTACGTATCAGAGCAATGACACTGACTCGAACTACCGAAGGTATACTGTCTTCACTCTGGATTTTCTGCACGTTACCAACGTAAGGGTAACATTCAAACAGAAGGGTGAGATATCTAACAATATAATAAAATGTATGATAAATAATATGTTAGATCAACTCATATAATAACACCACTTTACATCTCATAAACAACAATAATCGCAACCGAATACCAATAATATACACATTTACCGCATCAATACATAACTTCTTTATACAATCATATCATGCGACTCAATACTATGCAGATGCATGTGGTACCATTGGAGTAGAACTCCCATCTCAAATAATTTTCAATAAATAGAGGCATCAACAAGGCATAAGCCTTCATCTTAATATTCTCCAATACAAGCCATATTAACAAGCATTAGCTCCATCTTGATGTGAAATGTATGCGACGCAATCATGAATGTAGTAACAACAACCATAATTAACAACATCTTAACACAACATCATCGTTGGCCATAAATCCTACATCTTAATAGCTGCCAATTATTAGAGGCATCTCAACGTCATTCATCAACATCATTCATCAACATCATTCATAAACATAATTCATCAACATAATTTATCAACATAATTCATAAACAAAATTCATCAACATAATTCACAACAGCTCAGCCATAACAATAATACAATGGCAGATCGACAATCCCTCAACGTTGGCCACAGGCCTACAACTTGATAATGCATATCATTAATTAATCATTTAAGGCTTATCTATAATTAGCAAACCTCTACATATTATTATTCTGTAATACTACATCATTATCATCATTAATCTTACTGTTATGAACCAAGTAATAATCTATAATCATCTTATCCTCATCATACTTCACAAAATCATCATAGTGATTAAGCGGGAAGCTAACTCTAATCCTAATTTGGGTACTAGGATTATTCTTCTTATCCTTCATTTTAATCCTTAAGAATGTAGTTCATCGCGTTAGCTATCCAACGCTTCAAATGGCATCTCAAACAGAGTCCGGAAACTCAAGTTACAGCCTTTGGAAGAATCTATCAAAAATCAGACTACATGAGTCGACACATACTTCTTTGAGTCGACGCGTACTGTGCTAAAATCCTGCATGAGTCGACGTGTAATCCTCTTGTGTCGAATCATACTGAGTCTGCAACACCGCATGTATCGATGCATAGTCCTATCTATCGACTCATCCTGAGTCCAAAAACCTGCATGTGTCGACGCATGGCCTTTAAGGTCGACTCATACTGTTCTGTCATGAATATTTTATGTGATTTTACTGCGTTTTCACTGCGATTTCCATGCCTTAGGCCCTAAAAACATCCTCTAATCATAGGTAATCATCAATTTGAATAATCCTATGTTTCTACAACAATTATACAACATCAGGGCATCATTATTCATCTCTAAATCATTGATCCTCATCAAACAACAATACATATATTTCAATAATAAACAAAACAACCTTTCACATCTAATCCCACATACTACTCATCATAAACCCTATTATAGAGTCAGAACCCCACCCTTACCTTGGATTGAAGGTTGCTCTATAACTTTTCCGGTTGAATTTCGTTTTGCCTCTTTTCCTTCTTTTCTGCAACTTTCACGTTCTCTTCCAACCCTTATTTCCTTCTCTTCTCACTGCTACTTCTTTTTCCTTATTAATTCTAAATAACTAATATAATAACCCTATAATTATCATTATGTCTTAATGGGCTTAAAACTCCTACAACCCCTTTCCACTATTTCTAATCCTTAAAAATAAGTCCCCATCAAATAATAAAATTATTCTAACATTATTCCATAATTTAATAGAATAAATAAATCCAATAACAACAACACATCAACTATCATCATAACACAACTTCACAAATAATCCAAAAATAATTTAATTAAATTACGGGCGTTACAACTCTCCCCCACTTAGAATATTTTAGTCCTCGAAAATTTACCTTACTCAAACAACTCAGGATAGGAGTCCTGCATCTTGCTCTCCAACTCCCAAGTCATGCTTTCTCCAAAATCTCCCAGCCAAACCACTTTAACCAAAGGAATATATTTTCCCCTCAGAGTCTTTATTTCATGATTCGTAATTCGTACAGACATCAACTCCACAGTAAAGTTATCCTGTACTTGCACATCATCCATATGAATCACATGAGATGGATCTGAAATATACTTCCGGAGTTGTGACACATGAAACACATCATACAAATTCGAAAGATTAGGCCGTAAAGCCACTCTATAAGCCATATTCCCAACTCTCTCCAAAATCTGATATGGACCAATAAAAGGAGAAGTGAGCTTTTTAGACTTCAATGCTCGCCCAACACCAGTCACATGTGTAACTCTGAAAAGCACATAGTCACCCGCTTGAAATTCTAAGTCTTTCCTTCGCTTGTCATGATAACTCTTCTGTCAACTTTGGGAAGCTTTCATCTTTTCTTGAATCAACTTCACCTTCTTAGTGTCTCACGAACAAGTTCAAGTCTAAGTAGTACACTTTCTCCAGATTCATGCCAACATAAAGGAGTTCTACATCTTCGACCATACAACGCTTCAAAAGGTGCCATCCAAATACTAGAATGGTAAGTGTTATTATAAGTGAACTCTATCAACGAAAGATAAGTATCTAACAAACCTCCCTGCTCAACAACACATGCCCTCAGCAAGTCTTCCAACGGTTGAATAGTCCGTTCAGTCTGACCATCTGTTTGAGGATGATACGCCGAACTCAACCTCAACCTAGAACCCAATGATTCTTGCAAACTCTTCCAAAAATCAGAAGTAAATCTTGGATCTCTATCTGACACAAATGCACAAAGGAACACCATGCAGCTTCACAATCATACTAATGTAAATCTCAGCCAACTTCGACACTAGAAACTGATGTTAATAGGAATAAAATGAGCCAACTTTGTAAGCCTATCAACAATCACCCAAATTGAATTATGTCCCCTTAAAGTATTAGGTAACCCCGTCACAAAGTCCATCGAAATGCTATCCCATTTCCATTCTGGAACTTCTAGCGGTTGCATCAACTGTGCAGGCTTCTGATGTTTAACTTTCGACTTCTGACAAGTAAAACATGCATACACAAACCAAGCCACATCACTCTTAATTCAAGGCCACCAAAACAAACCTTTCAAATCTTGATACATCTTTGTAGCTTCTGTATGTATACTCAACTTACTTCTATGACTCTCTTCAAGTATCACTTTCTTCACCTCAGCATCATCAGGAATATAAACCCGGTTACGAAATCTCAACACATCTTGCGCATCTAAATTAAAATCACTATTCTCAGACTAATCGATCCCAACCATCGAATCTACCAGCTTCACATCCAAATTCTGAGCTCCTATGATACTGTATAGAAATTCATTATTAATCTTCAACATACCAAACATGACACTCTACGGTGTCACCTCACAAACTAAGCTCATATCTCTGAACTGTTCAATCAATTCCAACTCTTTAACCATCATTGCCGACATATGTAAAGTCTTTCGAATCAATGCATCAGCTACCATATTCGCTTTTCCTGGATGATAATTCAAACCTAAATCATAATCCTTAAACAATTCCAACCATCTTCGTTGCCTCATATTCAACTCCTTCTGGTCGAACAAATACTTTAAGCTCTTATGGTTACTAAACACTTAAAATCTATAACCATAAAGATAATGCCATCAAATCTTCAACACAAAAATAACTGCATCAAGCTCTAAATCATGCGTAGGATACTTCTTCTCATGAGTCCTCAACTGCCTTGATGCATAAGCAACTACCTTATCATTATGCATAAGCACACCTCCAAAACACATCTTAGAAGCATCACAATATACCACAAAAGGTTCTCTTGGATTAGGTAACATCAAAATCGGAGCCAACGCAATCTCTTCTTCAATTCTGCAAAACTTTCTTCGCACTGAACATCCCACACAAAAGTTCTACCTTTACAAGTCAACTTAGTCAACGGAAGTGTCAACTTAGAAAAACCTAAATAAACCTTCCATAGTAACCAGCTAATCCCAAAAAGCTTCTAATCTCAGTAGCTGACTTCGGAGTTTCCCATTGCAACACTGCATCAACCTTCGATGGATCTACAACAATGCCACTACCTGAGATAACATGACCAAGAAAACTAACCTCCTTTAACCAGAACTCACACTTAGACAACTTTGCATACAACTTCTTCTCTTTCAAAACTCGCAATGCTACTCTTAAGTGTTCTACATGCTCTTCTCCTGACTTAGAGTAAATCAAAATATCATCAATGAACACCACCACCAACCGATCCAAATAAGTATGAACGATACGATTCATGTATTCCATGAATACTCCCGGCGCATTAGTAACACCGAAAGGCATCACCGAATACTCATAATCTCTATAACGCATTCTGAAAGTTGTCTTCTGGATATCTTCATCATTCACTTTAATCTGATGGTAACCCGACCTCAAATCAATCTTACTGAACACACGATCATCCACCAATTGGTCCATTAAGTCATCTATTCTTGGAAGCGGATACTTGTTCTTAATCGTCACTTTATTCAATTGTCTATAATCAACATAAAGCCTCATATTTCCATCTTTCTCCTTTACTAACAACATTGGGGCTCCCCACAGCGATACACTTGGTCTTAGAAAATTATTTTCAAGTAACTCTTCCAATTGCTTCTTTAACTCTGACAATTCAGATGCAGACATCCTGTATGGTGCCATAGACACAGATCTGGTACCAGGTACAAGATCAATTGCAAATTCAACTTCCCTCTCCGGCGGTACATCAGGAATTTCATCAGGGAAAACTTCAGGAAATTCACGCACCACCTACAATTCCTCAATTATAGCTTGAGTCTCTACATATAGCGATGCAATCAACGAGAATATATGTGCTTCTTTTTGCATCAACTTCCTCAACTGTCTAGCAGACAACAGACTATTTTCCTCTTCCTCAGGAGTATAAAACCTCACAGGCTTGTCATAACAGTTAATATGAACATAGTTATGCTCTAACTAGTTCATACCCAAAATCACATCCAACCCTCTTAACGGTAAACAAACCAAATCAATAGCAAAGTCTTTGTCGAAGATCGACAAGGGACACTTTAAACACACAAAAGAAGTAGTCATCGACCCCTTGGATGGAGTATCGACGACCATCTCTCCATTCATAGAAGACAACATAAGACCCAATCTTTCAACACAATCAGTAGCAATAAAGCAATGAGTAGCACCAGTATCAATAATAGTAATTAAAGGAGTACTATTAATGAAACATGTACCTCTGATAAGTCTGTCCTCAGCAGCTGCCTGATCCTCAACCAAAACGAACACTTTACCACTTGTCTGTGCCCTCTTTGGTTTCTAAAACTGACTACCAATGTGTCCTTCTTCACTATAATTGAAACAAATCACCTCCTTACGCTTGCACTCAGATACAACATGTTCGGTATTACCACAACGGAGACACCTCTTAACCTCAACAGTACATACATTACTCTTTTGCCCAGGTTTTCCACATTTAAAACAAACCACACCAGCAGGAGCATCTCCCCCACTATTCCTCTGACCCTGAGTAACTTCCTGTTTACCTTTACCAGCTGGGGTATCATAAGGCTTACCATGATTCTGTTGGTGCTTACCTCTCTTCTCACTTATAATCTTGTAATAAGCATTATTATCCTCTTCATAGATTCTGCAACTATCAACCAAATCAGCAAAGACACGGATCTTCTGGTATCCAACTTCCTTCTTGATCTCTGGGCGCAACCCATTCTCAAACTTGATGCACTTCGAAAACTTAGCATATGCCTTACTGTAGTGCGGGTAAAACTTAGCCAACTCAGCAAACTTTGCAGCATACTCAACAACCGACATATTCCCTTGCTTCAGCTCAAGGAATTCAATTTCCTTCTTACCACGAACGTCTTCAGGAAAGTACTTCCTAAAAAATTCCCTACGGAACACAACCCAAGTGACATTTTCACCAGCGGCTTCCAATCTCTGACAAGTCTATAGCCACCAGTCATCAGCCTCGACTGCTAGCATATGAGTACCATATTGAACCTTCTATGCTGGAGTGCAATCCATCACACGGAAAATTCTATCAATCTCTTTCAACCAATCCAATGCTCCATCAGGATCATACTTTCCCTTGAAGGTAGGCGGATTCTCTCTCTGGAAAGTCGCCAAACTATGAGATCTAGCATTCCCGTCAGCATTCGGCTGATTCTCCATCACATGCGCCATTGCATCTAAAGCAGCAGCAAGTGCAACATCATTCCTTCCAGCCATCTCAACTTATCACTACAACATAAATAACGGTTAGAACTCAAATTAACAATACTCGATTGTTAGAAAACTACTACTCGACAACTTGGTCGGACGGACCAACCTATTGCTCTGTACCAACTTTGTAACACCATAATTCTACCCGACAATTATGAATGTAAATCAGAGTTTTAAAATTCATACAACTAAATCAGGATGCCACAAGTTCAACTTAAAGACACATTGCATTCAATGTGGATACATAACACTTTAAAACATCGGATGAACCAACAGCAGAACAATTTAATCTCTTAATTCAACAACTTGAACAACTACGCAGCGGAATCATAATAACATCTTTGTCCAACAATTACAGCAACTTCAAAGTAACACATACTTAGCAACAATCAAATTAAAGTTCAACAACTGAAATAATCAATAATTAAAAGCAAAAAGCGTTCATCCCCCCGAGTGTTACGTATCAGAGCAATGACACCGACTCGAACTACCGAAAGTATACAACCTTCACACTGGATTACCTGCACGTTACCAACGTAAGGGTAACATTCAAATAGATGGGTGAAATATCTAACAATATAATAAAATATATGGTAAATAATATGTTAGATCAGCTCATATAATAACACCACTTCACATCTCATAAACAACAATAATCGCAACAGAATACCAACAATATACACATTTACTGCATCAATACACAACTTCTTTATGCAATCATATCATGCGACTCAATACTATGCAGATGCATGTGGTACCATTGGAGTAGAACTCCCATATCGAATAATTTCCAATAAATAGAGGCATCAACAAGGCATAAGCCATCATCTTAATATTTGCCAATACAAGCCATCTTAACGAGCATCGGCTCCATCTTGATATGAAATGTATGCGACACAATCATGAATGTAGTAACAACAACCAAAATTAACAACATCTCAACACAACATCATCGTTGGCCAGAAATCCTACAACTTAATAGCTGCCAATTATTAGAGGCATCTCAACATCATTCATCAACATCATTCATCAACATCATTCATCAACATAATTCATCAACATAATTTATCAACATAATTCACCTACATAATTCACCTACATAATTCATCTACATAATTCACAGCAACTCAGCCATAACAATAATACAATGGCAGATCGACAATCCCTCAACGTTGGCCATAGGCATACAACATGATAATGCCTATCATTAATTAATCATTTAAGTCTTATCTCTAATTACCAAACCTCTACATATTATCATTCTGTAATACTACATCATTATCATCATTAATCTTACTGTTATGAACCAAGTAATAATCTATAATCATCTTATCCTCATCATACTTCAAAAAATCATCATAGCGATTAAGCGGGAAGCTAACTCTAATCCTAATTTGGGTAATAGGATTATTCTTCTTATCCTTCATTTTAATCTTTAATAATGTAGCTCATCGCGTTAGCTATCCAACGCTTCAAAAGACACTTCGAACGGAGTCCGGAAACTCAAGTTACAGTCTTTGGAAGAATCTGTCAAAAATAAGACTACATGAGTCGACGCATACTTCTTTGAGTCGACGCGTACTGGGCTAAAATCCTACATGAGTCGACGTGTAGTCCTCTTGTGGCGACTCATACTGAGTCTGCAATACTGCATGTATCGATGCATAGTCCTATGTATCGACTCATCCTGAGTCCAAAAATCTGCATGTGTCGACGCATGGCCTTTGGGTCGACTCATATTGTTCTGTCATGAATATTTTCTGCGATTTCATTGCGTTTTCACTGCAATTTCCCTGCCTTAGGCCCTAAAAACATCCTTTAATCATAGGTAATTATCAATTATAATAATCCTATGATTCTACAACAATTATACAACATTAAGGCATCATTATTCATCTCTAAATCATTGATCCTCATCAAACAACAATACATATATTCCAATCATAAACAAAACAACCTTTCACATCTAATCCCACATACTACTCATCATAAACCCTATTATAGAGTCAAAACCCCACCCTTACCTTGGATTGAAGGTTGCTCTATAACCTTTCCGGTTGAATTTCGTTCTTCCTCTTTTCCTTCTTTTCTGCAACTTTCACGCTCTCTTCCAACCCTTATTTCCTTCTCTTCTTACTGCTACTTCTTTTTCCTTATTAATTCTAAATAACTAATATAATAACCCTATAATTCTCATTATGTCTTAATGGGCTTAAAACTCCTATACCCCCTTTCTACTACTTCTAATCCTTAAAAATAAGTCCAAATCAAATAATAAAATTATTCTAATATTATTCCACAACTTAATAGAATAAATAAATCCAATAACAACAACACATCAACTATCATCATAACACAACTTTACAAATAATCCAAAAATAATTTAATTAAATAATTAATTAAATTACGAGCGTTACAAAGATGATGAATGACATATTTGGATTTTTTCAAATACAAATGAAGATGATGTCGCGTGAAAGCTAAAACAAGAACACCATTGAAATGAAGAAAATAACTTGCATTGTATAATGAATAAAGAGTTACAACAAATCTATCTTATGATGTTCAAGCTCATTGTACTTATATCATTTATAGTTAGTTGTCATTACTAACTAACTTCCAACAAATTATAACAACCTATTTCAAGTTATTTATTGATATGATAAGCTAAATATCTCATCAAGGGTTAAGATGACTTGCTAAGCAAGCAATTGTACCAATGACTATTAATTAACACCCCTCTCAAACTAGAGAATATGTTCATCATTCCTAGCTTGCTTTAAAGGTTATTGAACAACCCTACATGTAGTGACTTAGTTATGATGTCAACCACTTGAACCTTTGATGCAATAGGTAGAAATTGAAGAACTCGTGCTTGGACCTTGTCTCTAACCACGTGGAAATCAATATCTATATCTTTAGTTTTCTCATGAAAAAACGGATTTTTAACTATGCGGAGAGCGGACTTGTTGTCACAATAAATCACAAAAGGAGATAGATGATTAATGTGAAAGTGTTGCAGTAGGTATATGATTCATTATCCCTCACATGTTGACTGAGCTTTGCTATATAGTCAGCCTCTAATGATGATCTGGAAACTACAGTATGCTTCTTGCTTTTCCAACTAATTAAAGAGGTTCTAAGGAAGAAGCACAAGCTAGTTATAGATCTTCTACTATCAGAACATGCTCCCCAATCAGAATCAGATAATCCTTTAAGTGTTAATGTGGATGATAAACTAAAGAACAAAACATTACCAGGGCTACCTTTGAGTTACTTCAAAACATGCAAGCCTTCCAGCATATGTTCATTAGCTGTTGCACTTAAGAATTTGCTAAGTTTGCTTACAACATAAGAAATCTCTGGCATGGAGTGTGTTAAGTACAAAAGTCTCCCAATTAATCTTCTATATGTTTTTGGGTCAAATATTAGGTTAACAAAGTCTTTTTGCAACCATAGAGACAAAAGCTTTAATAAGGTTTTGAGTTTCTAATTTACACTTTATGAGAAAAATCCATGTAAATCTTCTTTTGCCATCTACAACTGTAAGGAAGTATTTATGGACATTAATATAAGGAATAGATAAGGCCCCCTAGATATCCATATGAATTAATCCAAAGTTGTTAAGATATTTATGAGTGTTGTTAGGAAAATGAAGTCTTTTATGCTTGGCATTGAAGCAAACATCACAAGGTAAATCTGACTGCATAATTTAGACAAATGGAAAACATTTCTTTATTTCAATTAATTTTTCATAAGAATGGTGGCCAAATCTTAAATGCCGAATGTTACAAGAATTGTGATGTGAAGAATCATGGTGATTAACATTGTTAACATATGTATTATACTTCAAATGTAATTTTTCAATACATGAATCAAAAATGCACGAGAGTGTGTTGGAGATTTCAACTTGAGGATGATTTAGAATGTACAGTCCACCTCTCAAATTAGTTGCACCAATCATCTTTTTTGAGTATTAGTTCTATATTAAACAAGTAGAATTGTTAAAAATGTGTTGGCAATCTAGACAATGAGTTAGCTTAGGAACAAATAAGATTGAAAGAGAATTGAGGCATGTATAAGACATTGGTTAAAATTAAAATTTTATCAAATAAAATGGTCCTTGCATAATTAGTGGTGACAATGGATCCATTAGGATGTTTAACTGTTATAGGGGAGATTCTTTTCAAACAAGAATTTTTTTTTGAGAGAAACATATATGATTAATAACACATGTATCAAGTATGAAGGATTCATGTGTGACATTGATATGAATATATTACAAATAATACATGTATTTGACTTTGAATGAGTGGTGAGGTGGTTAATGTAACACCGTGAATTTTAGAATTATTTATTTAGTTGATTTATTATGAGTATTTATGAATTGTTGGTGAATATATGGCGTTTTGTTGAGTATGATATTATGTTGTGAGGTAATGTTAAATTTGAGTGGATATGAGAATATTAGTAATTTAGATAATTAGTTAATTATTATTTAGAATTATTATTATTATTATTAAAATAATGGAATAATATGAATTCTAGATGACAAGGGTATGTTGGTAACTTGTGGGGAATAA
Source organism: Vicia faba (assembly GCA_948472305.1). Classification (NCBI taxonomy): domain Eukaryota; kingdom Viridiplantae; phylum Streptophyta; class Magnoliopsida; order Fabales; family Fabaceae; genus Vicia; species Vicia faba. Next base: position 1,241,057,750 of record OX451735.1, on the reverse strand, counting down.
GTGAGAGTATGATGGAAATATCATATTAGGGGTCCAAGGGATAAGAATGACAAAAAGGGAGAATTGGTATTTTTGTGAATCATTTTGTACGATAGAGTTTGGAAAAGAAACGATGAAGGAAAGCTAGGACACAGGGAAACAAAGGAGATCACTGTAGAACGTGAAGAGAAAGGCCAATCGCTGGGAATCTAAGGTAAGGGGGTGATCTGTCATTAGTGAAATTCTGGTAGTCAGATCTCATATGTCCTAACAGATGTCGAGACACTGATCTATGAACAACAATGCAATGAACAATTTAAAACAATTAATCGATGCAGAAAATTTAAAGGAGCATGCAGAGTTGTTAACCCAGTTCGGTGTACAATAACACCTACTCTAGGGGCTACCAAGCTAGGGAGGAAATCCACTTTAATAGTATCAATTTGAATCTAAATTCCCCCATTTACAACTTCTCACGTAATCACAACTCTTGCTTACTTCTACCTAAGATTCACCTAGGTATGAGACCCTTCTCACTTCCCTTACAGTGACAAACAGTGACAAGAACACAATTCAAAATAATTAGAATACAAACTTCAAAATCATACAATCACTTTATACTTAGAAGCTTAAGAGTGATTGACAATACTTACAACTCAATAGAGATAGTCCAACTCAAGTATCAAAATAATACAAGAGTGGCTCATAATTCACAATAACAAAATCCCTAAAACACAATAAAAGTTACAATTTGTTCCACACTTAAACTGGGTTTGTAGTAATCTATTTTAAAGTAATCTTCTAGACGGATTGGGCTTCAAAAATGCAACAAACCAGCTGTTGAAAATTTGTAGAAACTTCTGCATAAAAATAGGACTTCAATCATTAGTTTCCTAAATTATCTCCATAAATAAAAACTAAGAATGTTCCTTGAATTACACTTGAATCTCTTAATACTTAAACTGAGTGCCACATAGGATATCATAATATTCCCAAAATATTTTGCATCTGTAATAAACTAAAAACAACCAACTGTCTAGTTGTACACAACCGCGATGTCGAATGATTCTGCATAGGACATCTTGTTCAACATGTTTCTCCAATTGATTGAACATATTATTTCAACATGTCTATGCTAATTTAGTCTTACCAAACATAATGCAATTCACAAAAATAGAGAATTAACAATCTCCCCCTTTGGCTTATTTTGGCTAAAACAACTTAATACTCCTTGCACATATAAACAACATAACAACTTAGGTTTGAAGATAAAATCAAACACACATAATCAGAGGTGCAGCTTTTGCACCCCAAAATTTTCCCTCTTCATTTTATCTTACATGACTTGTGTTTTATCATACACACTCATGCATTTTCATGATAGGATCAAGGTTTCTTGGTTCTAAAGTTCTTCTGCAAGCTATTGATGGTTGTATTGAAAATTAGTGAAAGAAGGGTCTCATGCCTTCAATCTTTGAGTAACTCAAGATACAAAGGTTTATAATAGCTCAATATATCTTATTTATCTCTTTGATTCATCAGAAGTTTGAAATTGCAAGTGTTAATTTTGAATCACTATTCTCTTACGCATCTCTTGAGATTGGGGTTTTGGCCAGATGAAGTGTTTAATAATTGTGTGGGAAAAATTTATGAAGAAATATCCTTTAATTGTCACGGGAGACATCTTTGTTCAAAGAACTCCTCATCATGTCCAAAGGAATTAGGGTTTTGAGACTGGATCATCATCTTCTAGCATAGAAGGCCAAAATTAGGGTTTAGAATTTAATCGGGAAATCTCTTATTTTTTTGGGAAATACTTGATTCCATGTTTCTCTACATGTTGGAATTTACTTATGATTGGATTATTGAGTATCAATTTTGATTGGAAGTGGTTCAATTGATCAATTGGGGGTAAAACAATCATTTGAGCAAAAGTCAACAAAAGTCAACTGTGACCAAGGAGATTTTTGGTCAACATCCAAATTTCATGTTGTATGTTCATTGATGAAATAAAATCAAGAGAATTGTTGAATTTGAAGATGACTTGTCAAATAAGTCATTTGAATATTTGAAAAGTTTTGAAGTATGGAAATTCATAAGTACTAAACTTTAAAAATTCATAACTTCTTCATTTTTTTATTGAAAAAAATTCAAACTTTACATGGTTTAAAAGAGGAGAAAAAGTTCTTAAACTTTTTCCTTGTGGGTTCAAGTCTAAAAAGTGAAAGGAGGAGAAGCTATTTAGCTTGGAATAATCTTGACACTTAGTGAATTTTCAAAATATGGGCACAAGGCATGATTTCTTCATGATCATTTTGAGGTATAAAATGGATTCAATTAAAAATTTTGTCAACATCAAAATTGAAGTTTTAAGTCTCCTATACAACTTTGGTTCAAGAGTTATTCCATTTGGTTAAGTGTTGAGAGAGATATTGGGTTTAGGACTTGAGGCCTTGAGAAGGCAATATTGCTAGTAAGTATGCATCCCAGGCCTGACATTTCATCAAGTAGTTTATGGGCACACATTTATCATCATTTTCCTCTTTGAAATATTCATTATTTTGAAAAATGTCCAACATAAAAGATCAATATCCATGTGTGATGAACAACTTTGCTACAAGATTTTTTTCAAAATAGTCCTTACATTTCAAGATATGATCATGGGAAGTAGGTGACATGAAACTGAATTTTTTCCTAGCACCAAGTATTGTCGCACACGCATACCAGGATAGAATTTCATAGAACATGTGTGTTGTACCCTAAAATTTTCCCTCTCATTTCTCAATACATTCCCACAAGATTTTCAATAGCTCAGGCTTGCACAAGGATTGACTAGGTCAAGATATATCCTCAACATTGATACCTCAAATTAGGATTTGAGTTTTCACAAGTAAAATTGGAATTTTAATGCTTCATATGACTTTCATGGATCATTATGGACCTTCAAGATTGCTCATGTCAAGTTTTAAGTCTTGCAGTTCAAGTTTGCTAAGTCAATTAATCAGATGACCTAAAATCAACTATATTGGGTAAAAAGTAAAATGTGGTCAAATTACAGTCAAACTTCAGTATTTTTGGACCATATCAACATTTTGAACTCATATTTATCAATAGATCAAGTTTGGATCACAACTCCCTAAGAAATTTGATTAGATCACCAAAAGGGCAAAATGGTCAAAATTAGGGTTTTGATTGAGAAGGCTTGATTTTTGACTTTTGACCTAATACATGACTTATTGGCTTGAAATGTGATATCAAGGATGCAAATGCATCATCTTAACCTAATTACATGATTCAATTCATTTCTCAAGATCAATTGATTGATAGTTGAAATTTGATCAACTGGTGAAAAAGTCAATTGTAAACTGAAAAGTCAAACTTTGATTTTTTGATCAAAATTTAGTTTCAAAGATCACATTTCATAAAGACATGCAAAAATATGAAAATTGATCATAAATAAATCAAGAAATTCAAAATTTATTTTGAAAAGTCAAAATTTCCAAGACTTAGAAATTTTTCTGTGTTTTATACATGCTTTTCTTCATGACTTCATGCCAAATTTTCACGATGATGCAAGATGATTCAAGGAAAACTCTCAACATGAAAGTTGTAGATATTGATGAATTATAAAAATTTGTTTTAGAGGGCTCATGTCCAAAAAATGCTTAGATTTTGAGTTATAAGGCCATAAAGTCATGAACTTTTTCTTAAAACACTTAGTGAAAATTTGACCTAACTAGGCAGATTTTTGGTACCAACTTCATGACAACTTTTTACATAGTTCAAATTGAATTATTCAAAAATTTAAAACATTAAGGTTATAGAGGATGTTACAAGCTTTCCAAAAAGTCAAAGAACTCATTGAGATCATGCTTGAGCTAAGAGAATCGAAGAGATGAAGTTAGGGTTTCATTCTTGATTTACAAGGCAAAATTTGTGATGAACACTTGGCCAATTCATAGCAATGCTGCATAATATTTGATTTTCAGGCCTCAAAATTGTGTTTCACTCCATAATTAATGGTTTACACAACTGATAGATCCATTGTCCAAGCATTTGAGCCCTTATCCAATGCATCATTCCATTTTTGGAATAAAGTAACCATTGTCATTCTTGAAAAGTAAGCTTTATGCAAAGTCAAATTGTATTGAGCATTGCACTTGTTCTTTCTAAACAAGCATCCTCTACACAATCAGAACAAGCATGTTTAAATTTGCTAGCCACCCTACCTTGCCTTGAAACCATGTTTTTCCAAGTTTGCTTCAAAACCAAGTCAAAATCCATAACATGTGATTTTATACTTCTGACTTCTAAAAGCTTCCAAACTATTTGCCTATAAATTAAACCTTCATTTACAAGCATAGACAGGAGATTATAAGCCCTCTAAACCCCTCAAACTCCATCAAGCCAGAAATTGCACAAAACCTCCATTTTTGTGTCATTTCTGACTTTGAACACCCAACTCAAAATCTACTCGTGCGTTTCTTGGCCAAACCATTCACAAAGCTTCCTTACTTCATATAGAAGCTATCCCAATCCCTGTTGCAGTTCTGTAACACCTCCATCACCATCTTCCATTTTCAAAAATAGAGGTCTGCATCTTGACTTCTCCAGGCCAGTTCAAGCACTTTCATCTCAAGGTAACCATTGGAATAGCTTCCTAGAGGCTCACGGAAGCTAACCTTACCATTACAGAACCTTGAAGCAAGCTCATTTGCAAAACACGGTCCCCATCTACAAGGTGAATTTTCTGAACTTCTATCTCTTCATACAAGCATTATTTGATTCTGATTTGTGAAGATAAAGTGTAGATATCGTAGCCCTGAAACTGACCATGTCTTTAGAGTTCATTTATATTGCCTGAGTAATGTGAATTTCAAGTTTGAAATTTCTAAAAAAATTAGGTTTTATTTGGTACCAAAAAAATTCGTGCTCATCCTTGATCCATTGTTTAAGTTGTTTACATATTTAGAATCGTAATGAAATTTCTAACAAGTTTGATGTTTACACTTTTGATAATGGTTGAGAAGTGAGTAAGATAAGAATTTGAAAATCTTGTCCATGGAAGTTGGTGCGAGGAAGAAGAAGAAAATGTATTCAAAACCTGTTTTATAATATAATGTGATGGTTGTGTTTAAATCAACAGATGTATCACCACCCCAGTGGTTAAAGCGCGTGCCTTTCACCTTTAGGACCTGGGTTCGAGCCACAACGTCCGTTTTGTTATTTTTTTATAACATTTTCTCTTTTTTTTTTGTTTGGCAGCGCTGGGCCTTCCTCTATTGGGCCTGCTTCATTTTACTCCCATTCACCCCCTTATTTTCCATATCCAGCGCATGCCCATAAGTTTTTTATTTTTATTTGTTTTCTGATTTCAAACAAAACTCCTTTAGGCCTAACACAAAACAATTTTACTTACTAACCCCTTAAACTATTTTCAAACCCCTTGACTTATATTTATATTTTTTCTTTTCTTTTCTTTTATTTATTTTTATTATCATCATCATTATTATTATTTTTATTAATAAAAAATAAAAAATATATATTTTCTTAAATAATTAAATCATTAATTTAAATACTTAATTTATTTTTGTTAATATTTAGAATTAGGTTTTGTTTATACCTAAAAATATTTTTTCTAAATTAATATTAACATTAAAATTATTTTCTAAACAAATTATTTAGACTTAGGTTTTATCTTCTTCTTAAAACTTCAATGAACTTAGATTTTAGATCTTGTTAATAATTAATTAACTACTTTTTTATAATTAATATTATTTAGTTAATTAGGTTAACATTAAACCTTTTTCATCCGAAAAAGAAACCCTAAAAAGACAATTCCTTTCTCCTCTCTAATATTTACTTTATTTGTACATTCTATTATTATTTGTAATTCATATTCTATGGTTTGTAATAGTAATTAGGGCTTTATTGCTTTATATCCCCATTTGTAATTTGTACCCCCATCCCCTAAAAGCTTTGTAATAGCGTAGGACATTTAATTTCCGCAATTTACCGCTTTTAATATTATTGCTAGTAAATAGTGTTTGTATGGTAAGACTAAAATCAACAAGTAGCAAACCCTAATTCAAGAATAAAAGCATGAAAACAAACACTTCGCACACTTACACCTCTAGGGTTAACCTCACTTGTTGCCTTGAGAAATAAATAGTCATGTCTCGCATGTGGAATACTTTAGCAAAAACAAACAAATACAAGATCATAGTACGTCGATGACGCTTCAAATGTTGGATTTACAAATGATCTTAGACCCTTACAAAATTGATAAGGTATCTCACAATATTGCTTTCAATGACTATACGATGACCCACGCCTGTCCCTTCACATCCAAAGATAGGGCTTCTTATCAATCAATGGTAAGGTAGTAATATCTAAAGGAGGAAGAAATGAACTAAGAATTTTTAAGTAGGTAGAATATTCATAGTTGCTTGCTCATAAACCATTTCTCAAAAACACCTTTCAAACACACTAACACTTTCAAATGAAATATTTTCAAAAGTCAACACTTTGTATGCATTCTTATAGAGACGAGAATCATTACAAAGTTCACCTAAACTAAGGAACTTTTTAATAATTTTCAAAACTCATCACAAACATATTTCAAACAAATAATTTTCAAAGTGAGCTAGCAACTAAGAGTCCGTAGATAACTACGGATGAAAGGGGTGCTAACACCTTCCCTTTTCATAACCTACCCCCCGAACTCAAGAAAAATTCTCAAAAGGTCTTTCCTATTCTTTTCACCCTTTCCTTTATTGGATAAAAGAAAATTCGGTGATGACGCTTGCTATCCGCAACAATTGCGATAAAACGCAAAACACCCAAGTCAGTTCTTCCACCGTATTACAGAACTGGAGACTCTGTTGGGGAGGACTTAAAAGTGAGGTTATCTTAGAGACTAGATCAACTTTAAATTCTTTCATTGTTTGACTTGTTTGCTTTATATTTATGGGTCCTTGTTTGGGTTTGTATTGATCCTTTACCCGGATCTAGGAATGCCATTAGGTAAATAACTAAAGTTGTGGAGACTGTACGACATAAACCGATATGGTTGAGATAATAACTATATTAGTGTGGCACATTTGTGGGTACCAGTATCCTTTATGGCGAATTGAGGAGAATACGTGGTCGTTGTGTGGTGTCATGAAGCACTAACGAACCTTAGAACCTTTTGTTGAACAATTTGGCTATTAGGAAGTAGTGAGATAGCCGGCTTTGGTGCAGTCCAAAGTTGGTTGATACTCGATACTATGCTCATTGAGATTGGACTTTTGGGATATTTCGATCGCCAAAAAAGATGCTTGTGCTAAAACAATGTCCAATGAAGAAAGATCAATGATATTGAGATTCCCTAGAACTCGATTACTTTCTAGGACGGGTTGAACCAATGAAACATCAAGAGGATACTTACCTATGAACCTCATGCAAGCCTAACCCTAAGGACTTGTTTGCTTTGTGTGCATATGTTTACTTGTACATAACATCATGACATAATACCATGGCATTTTGCACTAACCATTTCAATGACTTTTGGGATTTATCTTTGTGCTATTTTGTAGGACATGGCTTCCATGCAAAGAAATATTATCCGAATCAACCTTGTGAAAATGCCTCCTCAACTCAAGGAGTTAACGTCAAGGGTTCCAAATGATTCTCCATTCACTAATAAGTATGGTCGTCTCATCAACTTGGTTACAACAAACTTTGAAGAGGATATGGTACACTTGCTTTTCCAATTCTTTGATCCTAAGCACCATTGCTTTACATTTCCTGATTACCAATTAGTGCCTACTATGGAGGAGTTTTCTCAACTCTTGGGAATTCCTATTCTTGATTAGTTACCCTTCACCTGTATTGAGAGAGACCCAAGACCTGAAGAGATTGCTTGAGATTTACATTTGCAACAATCTGACATGGTGGTAAATTGGGAAATAAGAAGTGGTGTTAAGGGGTTTCTAGTAAAGTTTTTGTTTGAGAAGGCTCAATAGTTTTGGGATGCTTTGGATTTGCAAGCTTTTGAAGAGGTTTTGTCCCTTCTAATCTATGGGATGGTACTATTACCTAACCCGGACCAAATCATAGATGTGAATGCAGTCAAGGTTTTTTTATCTCGTAATCCCATGCCTACCTTCTTGAAGATATCTTGCACTCTCTTCACACTCGCACCATGAAGAGAAGGGGAATTCTTATGTGTTTCAATCCTTTTTTAGCTATGTGGTTTATTTCGCACCTTTCTCAATCTATTTTGAAGAACGAGCAAGGCATGCGATGGTCTAATAGGTTGATGTCACTCACGCATTCGGATATTCATTGGTGTTCTCGCTCTTTGGGGGAGATTACCATTATTGACTATTATGGTGAATTCCCTAATGTCCCTCTTCTTGGTATTCGGGGAGGTATCACTTATAATACTTGCTTGGCTTTGGGACAATTTGGGTATGCTAGGAAGGATGGTCCTCATGACGCACTTGTCGAAGGAATTATTTTTGACCATGAGAATGATGCTCAAGGTTATCGTCAAAGATTTGTACGAGCTTGGGGCATGGTGAACAAAGTTGATAGCAAGACATTGGGGAATAAGAAATCCATTCCTTTGGAGCCTTATCTCAAGTGGGTGCGAGCTCGCGCTCAAAATCTCATGATTCCATATGAGGCCATTCTACCTATCATCATGGAGACTATTGCCGAAGGAGATGTTCCTTACATTATTCTTCATCCTGACATGCCTACTTATCTTGAAGATTTTCAAAGATCTTGGATACAACTCAAAGGAGAGTGTGACACCTTTGAAGCCCAGTTCTACACAAGCGAGAAGAAGGTTTTGGAGCTCACGAGACAACTTCATGAATAACGGAGTTTGAATGCCTACGTTGCACCAAAAAGGATGCGCTCATGGGAAGCTTGAATCCCTTTTGTTCTAGGAGTTTGCTTTGTATTATTTTTGCTTCTTCCATTGTAAGCCCAAGAGGCACCTTTTGTAATAATTTGAACTCATTAATACAATTAATGTTTATTCTTTCTTTGTTTAAACAAATTTAAATCTTAAAGGTCCTTGAAATCATTTGCATATGCATTTCATGCATCATAACATGAGCAGGTTTTCCGACACAGGTTTCCTCATCTTTCTACTGTTTATTTAAGTAAGATGGATCTCGAGCAGACAATGAAAGACTTGCAGAGACAAAATTCTCAATTTCAAGATACCTTGCTCAACTTGGCCAAAGGGCAGCAAGAACTAATGTCATTTCTGGTGGCAAAAAAGAAGACCAAGAAGAAGGCCCTGATCAACACGGAGAAAAGGTTTAAAGGCCCTGTCCATCAAGTACAAGTGGTTGAAGAGTCGTCCAAGGAAGATGAGAACCAAGACAAAGATGCAAGGAGCACCCGTGCTAGGGGTAAAAACAATCAAGCTTTTCAGGATGAAGATTACTTTGACGAACAATATCCCCCAGTTGAGAATAAGTACAAGCAACTGGAAGATAGGTTGAAAACTGTGGAAATTCAAGTTGTGCCTGATTCAGATTTTGGTGATTTGGGCTTGGTACCTGGGGTTGTTATCCCCCACAAGTTCAAAATTCCAATCTTTGCTAAGTATGACGGAGTTTCATGCCCAAAGCTTCACTTAAGGTTCTATGTCCGTAAAATACAACCACATACTACTGACAAAAAGCTCTGGGTACACTTCTTTCAAGAGAGTTTATCTGGGACTCAGTTAGAATGGTTTTATCAGTTGAAGGGTTCCAACATTCATACTTGGGAAGATATGGCCACCCTTTCTACCGTCAATATCAGTGAAACGTTGATTTTGCGCCGACTAGAGTTTAATTACAAGGAATGACCATGGGCTCCAATGATGGTTTCAAAGAATATGCGCATAAATGGAGAGACTTGGCAAGTAGAGTACAACCGCCACTGACTGATAGGGAGCTGGTGGATATGTTCATGGGAACATTAGCTGTACCATATTTCAACTTACTAATTGGCAGCTCATCATCTGGTTTCACTGAGTTAATCTTGACTGGTGAAAGAGTCGAGAGCGGTATTAAAAGTGAAAAAATTACCATGGCCTCCGCCTCTACATCCAATACTGTGAAGAAACCTTTTACCGGCAAGAAGGAAACTAATGTCGTGTATGGGTCAAGGGGCCATGTCAAAAAAGACCACCGTCAATATGTCAATGCTATTTTGATCTCCAACCCACCCTCTACTCAAAAACAACCATAACAAGCCAACCATCAAAGACATGAGGTTCCAAGAAGACAATTCACAAGGATTAATATGTCATTATCTCAAGCCTTACAACACCTGTTGAAGGCTAACTTGGTAACATTGTGTAATCCACTATCAAATCCCAATGTTTCATCACCAAAGTACAATCCTAACGCCAAATGTGATTATCACTCCAATAGCACCGGGCATGACACTGTTCAGTGTTGGGATTTGAAATGCAAGATTCAAGACCTTATCGACAACAAGACCATTGAGTTTGATCCACCTATAACTCCAAATGTAATCACTGCATCAATGCTAAATCATGGCAAAGGTGTCAATGCAATTGAAGACATTGCTTTTGTTTCCTCTATTAAAGAATTGACTACTCCACTGACCATTGTTAAAGAAAATTTGTTAAGAGCTAGGGTTTTCCCTGGTTGTTTAAAAGACTGTAATTGTTGCACTCTACAAAAGAATGGATGTGAATGGCTAAAAAAATGTGTTCAACGCCTAATAGATAGTCATGAGATCCTGTTTGAAAGAACTCCGGCCATAAAAAGTTTGACTGAAGAAGTTAAATACATATCAATCATCACCATATCCAACAAACCTATTAGGATCTCTTCAAAAGGTACTATTAGGATTTCCAATGAACCAATGATTTCCCCCTTGATAATTACCGCACCAGGGCCAATTCCTTATTCTTCCGATAAGGTAATACCTTGGAATTATGGCGCCGAAGTATACTACCATGGAATTAAGCAAGACTCGTAGATTGATGAAGACAAGACTGATGACATTACCAACATTACTGGCTCTAGCAAGGTGACAAGGACGGGGAGAATCTTCTCTCCTGACTTTTCACCTCCAACCACTACAACTACACCGGTTCGAATTACCGTTTACAAACCTAGTACCGACACTAGGAGCAAAGAAAAGATGATTGAGCCTTCCAGGATGGAGGCGCCTGCCAAAGCCATTACTGTTGAGGAACCCTCCACCTAAGAAATGGAGGATATTTTGAATATTATAAAGAAGAGTGATTTTAAGATAGTAGAGCAGTTGGGGAAAAGCCCTACAAGATCTCTATGTTGTCTTTATTTCTTTGTTCAGATGTGCATACTCAAGCATTGATCAAATTTTTGAAGAAAGCACATGTTCTTCAAGAGACCACAACCGATCAATTCGAAAATTGTGTGGCGACTTTGACTGCCGATAATGGATTGGGATTCTCTGGTGCTGATTTGAATCCAGTTGGAAGAAATTATAACAAGGCATTGCATGTCTCCATTGAATGCAAATGAACTACTCTGGCCCATGTATTGGTGGATATTGTGTCCTCTCTAAATGTTTTGCCCAAAGGTGCCTTAGATCGGTTGGATTACGAAGGTATGGTGTTGAAACCAAGTGACATAGTTGTAAGAGCTTTTGATGGATCTAAAAGGATGGTCCATGGAGAAGTAGACCTCCCCATCAAGGTTGGTTCTCAAAATTTCCACTCGAATTTCTATGTGATAAACATCCATCCTTCCTACTCTTGCCTACTTGAACACCCCTGGATACATGAGGTCAGAGAGTAACTTCTACACTTCATCAAAAAATGAAATATTCGATCAAGGGAAATATTGTTACCATCTGTGGTGAAGAACAGTTTATGGTTAGCCATCTGAATTCATTTAAGTATGTTGAGATGGTTTCTCCCATGGTTGCTGCTGCCAAGGCCATTCCTGATATTCCAAAAGCTATTAAAGATGTGCCGAGGATGGCTTCCCTCAAAGAAGCTCGTGCAGTGGTTGAAGATGGAAGCTGTACTATTTGGGGATAACTCCCTGACATTCCATTAAAGTCAGATAAGTATGGTTTGGGTTTTACTGGAAAAGCTCAAAAGGAGGTCAGACGTGCTCGCTTAGGAAAATCACCTCTTCACATTGGTAATCATGAAGCGAATGCTGTTGAAGACTCTGAGGATGACTGTGACTTTAAAGAATGAGTCTACCCGACTGTCGGCAAAGGACTTGGCAATTGGCGTGCCAAAGACTTCATTCCCATATCCTTCAACAAGGAGTAATTACTATTTACTGTTTTTTGTCAATTCAAGAACTTTTGTCTGTAATTTAATTCCAAACAATGACTTTAAGCCATGTGCCTTTCCCGGGGCACCATGGTCCATTTATTAAGGGTTTGTTCATTTCATATGCCATATGATCATTTAATGAAAAACATTAGACCTTTTGCATTCAAATTTTGTGCTCGTTGTCTTTCTTCTTCTTATTGCATTTTTCAAAATAGCCATGTATCTTACATGCACACACACACACACACACACACACACACACACACACACACACACACACACACACACACACACACACACACACACACACACACACACACACACAGACACACACACACACTTGCAGATCCTCATACACTTCGGATCTTACTGCAACAACTCTGCTATTGCCAGCTATGACTTTGAACATCCAATCAACCAAGCCGAAGACGAAGGTGAAGAAGATTGTGAAATACCTAGGGATTTAGCCAGACTTCTGATGTAAGAGGAGAAGGACATTCAACTACATGAAGAGCCAGTTGAAGTGATCAACCTAGGTACTAAGGATGACAAGAAAGACGTCAAGATCGGTGCCAATTGGAAGATGGTATCAAAGGTAGATTGGTCCAGATGCTACATGACTATGTTGAAGTGTTTTCTTGGTAGTATGAAGATATGCCAGGGCTGGATACTGACATAGTGGTTCATCGTCTACCAACAAAAGAAGATTGCCCTCCGGTCAAACAAAAAGTTCATCGTATGCGGCTAGACTTGTCTGAAAAGATAAAAGTTGAGGTAATAAAGCAATTCGATGCAGGTTTCCTGGATGTCACATCATATCCTCAATGGGTTGCAAATGTGGTCCCGGTGTTGAAGAAATATGGGAAGGTCTGTATGTGCATAGACTATAGGGATTTGAATAGGGCAAGCCCAAAGATGATTTCCCTCTACCATATATTGACGTCTTGGTGGACAACATAGCTCAACACAAAGTCTTCTCCTTCATGGATGGGTTCTCTGGTTACAATAAAATCCAGATGGCTCCCGAGGACATGAAAAAAACTACCTTTGTCACACAATGGGGCACCTTTTGTTACAAGGTCATGCCGTTCAGATTGAAGAATGCAGGGGCAACATATCAATAAGCTATGGTAGCTTTATTTCATGATATGATCCATCATGAAATAGAGGTCTATGTGGATGATATGATTGCCAGGTTGCAGACTAAGGAATAGCATCTCGATCACTTACACAAGTTGTTTGAAGGATTGAAGAAGTATAAGTTAAGGTTGAATCTTAACAAGTACTCCTTCGGGGTAAGATCTGGAAAACTATTAGGTTTTGTCGTCAGTGGCAAAGGTATTGAATTGGATCCTACGAAGGTTAAATATATTCAAGAAATGCAAGCTCCCCATTCTGAGAAGGAGGTCAGAGGCTTCTTGGGTCGACTTAACTACATTGCTCGATTCATATCTCACCTAACGACTACTTATGAGCTAATCTTCAAACTCTTAAAGAAAGACCAAGTAGTCAATTAGAACGACGACTACCAAGCAGTCTTTGACAAGATCAAGGAATATTTACAAGAACCTCCTATCCTGATGCCTCCAATTGAAGGAAGACCTCTAATTATGTGCTTGACTATATTAGATATTTCTATGGGGTGTGTGTTGGGCCAACATGATGAGTCTGGTCGAAAAGAGCATGCAATATACCACCTGAGCAAAAAGTTTACTAACTGTGAAACTAGATATTCACTGCTCGAGAAAACTTGTTGCGCTCTAGCATGGGTTGATCGTCGGCTAAGACAGTATATGTTGAATCACACCACTCTATTGATTTCTAAGATGGACCCTATCAAGTATATCTTCGAGAAGCCAACTCTCTTCGGATGAATAACTAGATGGAACATGATTCTGACTGAATATGACATCCAATATACAACACAAAAGGCCATCAAGGAAAGTATATTGGTGGATCATTTGGCCCATCAAGTTGTTGAGGATTAGCATTCCATGAACTTTGAATTCTCGGACGAGAACATCATGCTAGTGACTGACTGCGAAAATCATGGGTCGTATGATGGACCTGAACAAGGATCCTAATGGACTATGGTTTTTGATGGGGCTTCCAACGCCTTGGGAAATGGAATTGGTGCCGTGATTATTTCTCCTGAGGGTTTCCATACACCTTTCACCGCTAGATTGTGCTTTGACTATACAAATAACATGGCTGAGTACGAGGTGTGCATCTTAGGTCTAAAGGCCGCCATTGACTTAAGGATGGAGTTATTGGATGTATACAGATATTCTGCTTTAATGATTAGTCAAGTTAAAGGAGAATGGGATACTAAACACCCTAGAATTACAATTTAAAGATTTGACAAACCTGCATATTGTTACGAGATTGACACTGATGAAGAGAAGTCGTGGTACCATGAAGTGAGGAGATATCTTGAGGCACAAGAGTATCCTAAAGGAGCTTACATCAATAAAAAATTCTTGCGAAGATTTTCAACCAAATTCTTCCTAACCAATGGAATGCTATACAAGTGAAACCATGATTCTACTCTGGTCCGATGTGTGGACAAGAAGGAAGCAGAGAAGATCATAGAAGACATGCATGATGGCATCTTTGGAACTCACTCTAGTGGACACACTATGGCCAAGAATATTCTGAGGGCTGGTTACTATTGGTCCATAATGGAAACTGATTGTCACCACCACTCAAGGACTTGCCACAAGTGCCAAATCTATGTTGACAAAGTCCATGTACCTCCAATTCCCTTGAATGTCATGACTGCTTCGTAGCCATTTGCAATGTGGGGACTTGACATGATTGGAGAGATGAAACCTATTGTTTCCAATGGACACTGCTTCATCCTCGTTTCTATTGATTACTTCACCAAATGGGTCGAAGCTGCCTCATTTTCCTTAGTAACAAAGAACATTGTAGCCAGGTTGTGATCGGTGGATCTAGAACTGACTGTTTAACGCTGGTTCGCGAAATGTCGCGGAAGCAAGAGTCTCCACCGTCTTTTATTTTCTCCAACATGGAAAGGACAGAAGCACAACAAAATTCCTTATGAGATAGTTTCTCGGTTCGGGAGGTAGATTTATAGAAAGGGAAGGTGTTAGCACCCTTTCTATCCATGGTTATCCATGGGCTCTTAGATACTTGCTCATTTGTGTTTTCAAAATGTTTGCTTTTCAATTGTGAGTGAGTTTGAAAAAGTTTCGTTTTAAAGATTTCAGATCGACTCTTGTATCAGTCCTCAAGAGTGTTTGAAAAATTGTTTTGAAAGCTTTTTTGAAAGTGTCGGTGTGAAAAGAGTTTTGATTTGTTTTTTAGAGCAAGTATCTACGAGTCATCTACCTACCCTAAGGAATTAGGCTGTGTTTTTGTCCTTAAGGTAGTGCCATCCCACCATTGAGAGGTAGGTAGCACCACCGTTGGAGGTGTTCGGGTCAATTCGAGTTTAGGGACAGTGTGGTCACCAGAGCAACAGTAGGACACCTTAGAAGCTACCCCCATGCCATGTTCATGGACATGAGGACTTACTAAAACCTCCTATACTCGACGACCACGTTTCGAGGGGCAAGGCAACAGTGAAGCGTACCCTAAGAGTGGTGTGTGAATTGTGTGTCATTTTCAATTATGTTTTATCTTTGATCATGCATTGGGTGAGCTACGCTTTGATTTTATTTGGGCCGTTCATTCTTTCATGTGATTAGCAGTTTAAAGGTGCGGAAATTAAAATGCGGAAAATAAAGGTCCTACGCTATTACAAGGCGCGGGTCTATACATCGCCAAATTAACAAAGACCCGATTTGAATAAAATGCAGAAAGTAAATAAATGTCCTAATTACTATTAAAAGGCTTTGGGCAATTATATAAAATTTAAAAGAAACATAAGAATACGCGTGCGAAAAGAAATTGGAATCGAGTGTGCGAGGGCGTTGGACCCTTTAAAGAAATTACATTGAAATTGGAAGTTAATTAATTATTTAATGAGAAAAGAAATTATTTTTTTGATGTTTTTTGTGTTTATGAAAATAAAAGGAAATTAATTAAAATTAGAAATAAAACCCTAGTTCTAAATTGTTTTTAATTATTAAAGAAAAATATTTAAGTTTTAACCTAATTTAACCTAATTATTTAATGACATATTTATTTACAAGATAATTAATAATTAATAATAATAATGATAGGAAGAAATTATTTATTAAGGAAAAAAAAGACTAAAAATGCTAAAACCTAATTTCTATATTTTTTTAATTATTTAAGAAAACATTAAAATTAAAAACCTAAAATTAAACTAAATTGATTAATAAAATTTATTTACAAAAAAATATTAATGCATAAAATATTAAATAAACATTTTTTATTTTCTTGATTTCTGATTTTTTGGTTTTATGAAAATTATTTTTGTGAAATTAATAAAACAAGAAAGCAATTAAAAAATAAAAAGAAGAAAAGAAAAGGGAATTAGAAAAAAGAAATACAAACAATGGGGGGTTTCTGCCCAATTTGGAGGTT
This sequence comes from Vicia faba, assembly GCA_948472305.1. NCBI lineage: Eukaryota > Viridiplantae > Streptophyta > Magnoliopsida > Fabales > Fabaceae > Vicia > Vicia faba. The sequence continues at coordinate 1,241,040,946 of OX451735.1, read as the reverse complement.
TTGCAAGCAGTTTGGCCCATTCCATTCCAGGCCTTTTTGACTTTCTGGCGCTTGTGTGTGGGATGTCTGACCAGTGTACATGGTGGACTGCTTGTGATGGCCATCAGATTGAGGCTTCTGGGCGCGTGGCAAGCTAGATGGTGAGGCTTCATGATGGTCCTTGGATGGCATACTGCATAGGAACGCGTTAGAGGAAAAATTATTGAATAAGTGGGGGACCTGGGAATCGAACCCAGGTCCCAATACCTGAAGGACAACACACCAACCAGCTGAGCCAACGCGCGCTTCTGATATTATTATGGAACGTGAATAACATATGTGAAAACGCGCTAGTGGCCTGAAGCAAAACAAAAACGCGCTAAATTCAAACTGTCCAGTCATGTGCCAACAACTCAGCATCTTCTTCATGGTTTCTTCGTTTTGCCTGAAAAATAAGAATAGATAGCGGGGGTTTTAAACCCCCACTAAAACAGCCATGGAATAATAGCGATTAGCTCATAAGCAATTATAAAAATGGCGCGAGGGGTGAGATCAACCCGTTTGGATCTCCTGATTTCAATGGTACTGGTTTCGTGGCCTGATTTTACCCTATTTATGAACCCCTAAATCCAAGCTTCTGAAACCCTAAAATGCAGTAATGGCAACTTTTGACACAGGCAGTATTAATCCAATTGGAGAACACCAATAGCTTCAGAATCATCATGTTAGTATAAATCAATGTTTAAAAGTCATGAATCATGCCTAGAAATCATAACACGATTATGGAAAATATGAAGAGAAGTCAAACTCTGTTATACCAATCCCTTGTGCGTGGAGACTTGATTTTAATGGCAAAAGCTTCCTGGTAGTGTCAGGAGTGGATTAGAATGCTTTTCAGACTTTGAAACACCTTGCAATTCAGTTTTCAGTTTCCAATTTTTTTTGTCAAAAATTGCAATGTTCCCTTTCTTCTGAGCGCAGCTTCTATCCCCTTATGCATTAGGTTTTCAATATGCATATGTATGTGAGTGAATTAGGTCATGAAAACTGGCCCATAATCCATGCATTGATGTTTTTGATATTTGATTTTCAAGCATCTTTTTCCAAATCTTTTTCATGCCAATCATTGCCAATTGTGGAAGATTTTGTCCCTTGATGTGGTACACGAAATATTTAGGTCTTAATGGGAGAATATGCTGCACAAAAAGATTTGGAAAACATGTTTTAGTATTTTTCTCATGATTAATTTTAATTAAATGAATTAATAGGATTAAAAATTCAATTAATTGATTAAAAATAAGAAAATAACTCCCTTTTAGCTTAATGGGTCGTTCATAGCTTTTGGGTGATGATTCATGGAAGAAATTGAGGCCCATTAACAATTTTGAGGTATTTGAAGCAAAGTTGACTTTTCAAAATTCCCAAAAATTTCCCAACTTCCACAAGGCATATCTTGCTCAATTTTTAATCTTTGATCATGTTCTTTGACATTTTGGAAAGGTCTTGAAGTCCTCTAACCAATGTCTTTGGTCCCATGTCATTTTGATTTACCAATCTCAAGTTATGGTCTTTGACTTAAAGTTCCTTTTTGTTGACTTTTGAAAATGACCTATAATGTTGAGATTGATATCTTTTTGTGAGAGCATTTCTTGGACTTGAAGTGTGAAGAGGAGTTGTAGGAAATGTCATTCTCTTCAAAATGAGCTTTGGATGGAATTTTTCTGATAAACCATGTGGAAATTATGCCTTGGTCAATTTGCAGTTGACTTTTTCAACTGTCCAAAAATAGAAACTTTTGCATCTTGAGACTTTTTGAGCCATGCTTTGAGAATCATGATCAAGAATTGATCAAATGATGTTTGTGGCTTCAAAATAAGATGTTGACCAAAATTTTTGACTTTTGACTGTCAAATGACCATTTTGCCCCTGCAGTTGACTGTGAAGCAATTAGGGTTTTTGACTGTGCAATTTTGTGCTGTGAGTCTTGAAACTTGGCATGTGGATGTTTGACAATGTATGTAGGCATGTGGGACTTGTTTGGACCCTTGGAAACTTCAATTTCTTAGCCAGAACCAAAACCCTAATTTTTGACTATTAGGAGGCAATTGGACTGTGCAACCCTTGGGAGATTTTGAATCTTGATCTTGACAAATCTTGAAGAATATGGGAGGGCAAATTTTGGGGTACAATAGTTGCCCCTGTCCAATCTTCTTAGACCTGAGGATGTAGATTGGCTAGCGTGCCTTTCGTAATCCGAAGGTGGAAGATGATTGAACACTAGAGTGCCCAGAAATTTGCACTCATATAATAGAGTGTCAGCAGTGTGATGTAGGGAATGGGCTTATAGATGCCATTGGGAGACTGACGAATAGGAGGATGGGCTTATAGATGTCATGTTGAGAGGTGATGGATAGGTGGATGGGCTTATAGATGCCATCTGGAGGTCGATCGCGTAAGAGATTCCTTAGCGAGAACTTGCGTACCTGAAAAAGAAAGATAACTACCTGGCCTGTTACAGGAGTTGACCCTAAAATTCTTCATATAGACACGCCCTGGCTGGATACAGGTATCGAATCTTTGAACTCTTTAGACGTGCCCTGGCGAGATATAGGAATCGAGTCTGGAGATTCAACAGGTTTTTGTTGATAATGATGTGATGAATGAATCAGGGATGGTTACTACCTCAACGGGACAATGAGAGAACCTTGGGCGATTACTACCTCAACAGTAACAATGAGAGAACCTTGGGCTATTACTACCTCAACAGTAACGATGAGAGAACCTTGGGCGATTACTACCTCAACAGTAACGATGAGAGAACCTTGGGCGATTACTACCTCAACAGTAACGATGAGAGAACCTTGGGCGATTACTACCTCAACAGTAACGATGAGAGAACCTTGGGCAATTACTACCTCAACAGTAACAATGAGAGAACCTTGGGCGATTACTACCTCAACAGTAACGATGAGAGAACCTTGGGCGATTACTACCTCAACAGTAACGATGAGAGAACCTTGGGCGATTACTACCTCAACAGTAACGATGAGAGAACCTTGGGCGATTACTACCTCAACAGTAACGATGAGAGAACCTTGGGCGATTACTACCTCAACAGTAACGATGAGAGAACCTTGGGCGATTACTACCTCAACAGTAACGATGAGAGAACCTTGGGCGATTACTACCTCAACAGTAACGATGAAGGAATCTTGGATGTCTTCTACTGAGTCTTCATCAGGAAAATCTTTAGGAATCGACTTAACTGGACCAGAGAAGGCCTTTGACTGGATCGGCATCAGAAAAATCTTTAGGAGTCAGTTTAACTGAACCAGGCAAGGTCTTGGAATCTTCAACTGGGTCTTCATCAGGAAAATCTTTAGGAATCAATTTAACTGGACCAGAGAAGGCCTTTGACTGGATCGGCATCAGAAAAATCTTTAGGAGTCGATTTAACTGAACCAGGCAAGGTCTTGGAATCTTCAACTGGGTCTTCATCAGGAAAATCTTTAGGAATCGATTTAACTGGACCAGAGAAGGCCTTTGACTGGATCAGCATCAAAAAAATTTTTAGGAATCGATTTAACTGAACCAGGCAAGGCCTTGGAATAACTTCAACTGGATCGGCATCAGAAAAATCTTTAGGAATCGATTTAACTGAACCAGAGAAGGCCTTTGACTGGATTCACATCAGAAAAATCTTTAGGAGTCGATTTAACTGAACCAGGCAAGGTCTTGGAATAACTTCAACTGGATCGGCATCAGAAAAATCTTTAGGAATCGATTTAACTGAACCAGAGAAGGCCTTTGACTGGATCGGCATCAGAAAAATCTTTAGGAGTCGATTTAACTGAACCAGGCAAGGTCTTGGAATAACTTCAACTGGATCGGCATTAGAAAAATCTTTAGGAATCGATTTAACTGAACCAGAGAAGGCCTTTGACTGGATCGGCATCAGAAAAATCTTTAGGAGTCGATTTAACTGAACCAGGCAAGGTCTTGGAATAACTTCAACTGGATCGGCATCAGAAAAATCTTTAGGAATCGATTTAACTGAACCAGAGGAGATCTTGAAATGACTTCAGCTGGATCAGCATCAGAAAAATCTTTAGGAATCGATTTAACTGAACCAGAGGAGGTCTTGGACATAGCTGAGAACTTAACCGGATCTTTCCTGAAAGGTAAAGGTCAGTCATATGCAATGCATGATATGGATCAAGCAATGATGTTCTCATCATAAATGAGATTGTATAATGCGTTTATGCATGTATCATGATGTATGTGATGTTTTTGAATGTATTTTCGTCTAGGAAAATATATCCTTGACGAATGCCGGGGGTTAAATCCTGGGCTGATGGTTAAAGAGAGTTCTTCGTTTCTGCTGGGGATGAAGATTGCAAGAATGAACCGGTAGGAGAAGATGACTCCGTTGGGGAATAAACTTGATGAAGAGATTACTCTGCGGGGAATAACTACTCTAGCGATCTTGCTGGGGACCAATACTCTGTGGGAGGAGAGGTGCTTCACTGAGATGAATGAGAACTCCATTGGGGATACCATTGTTGAGTTTTGTTGAAGAATATGATGAACTCCACTTGGGGATAGGAAGACTTCGTCGGGGACGATATTTCCCTGGTTATTGGCTGAGGATAACCCAGTTATATCCTGGTGGGGAAATAATCTTTGAATAAAGCCGGGGGACGCGTTCGTGCTCTGCAGGGGGGAAGCTTCCAGAATCTACTGGGGATAAGCTTCCTGCTGGGGAGATGGATTCCGCTTTCTTGGGGAGGCTTTTGGACTGGACTTTCCTGGGGAAATTTTTGATATGCACTGGGAAAGTGGCTCCACTGAATGTTCGTATACCACCGGGGAACAATCTTAAATCGAGACTGCCGGGGATGCTTGTTAGGAATGCCTGTGTACTCTGCTGAGGAATGTTTGGTATTTGCTGGAGGATGCCCAACTTCCTTAAGGCTGATAGGATAACTCTGCTTGGGGAGAGCGTATTGACTTGCTTGCTCACTCTCTGGGGAATTAAGATATCTTGGTTATCTTCTTCAGCTGAACATACCTTGTATCTTGTGGACAGAGCAATTAGATCGCTTAGACGACTCATTACTGCCCCTGTTTCTGTGGGAGAAGATACTGGTGGAGTCTTGATAACTGCCGTTTTACGAATCTTCTTCTGGTAGGCAGGGGACGAGATGACGGAACATAGTCGTACGCTGTGATCCCTAATTTTTGCCTGGATCGCCCTTTCGGGTTTTCGGTCCACCGGGATACCCATTTTTGCCCAAGCCACCTTTTCAGGTTTTCGACTTACCGGGTGTACAGATTTTTCATTTTCATCCCTTATTTTTGCCCGAACCCTTTTGGTTCGCCGGGAAGCCCTTATTTTTGCCTAGGTGTGTCAACCTAGCGAGTCTTTGATCGTGCGTAGTATTTTTTCGACTATGTCCATGCTCTTAGAATGTAGGGAGGTGCCTATGGCTGCTTGTGTTGCCATGTTACCAGAAGATGTCTGATCGTGCAAGATTTGTTGCTGGAATTCCTGTCCAATGCCCCAAGTGTCTCAGATGGAGAGTTGCCCCTAGCTGCTTGGCATCGTTGAGAGATTCTCTGGATCTTGACTTAACTGCCCCAGATGGTAGACCATGATCATGTCGTGCCCCTTGATTGGAGATACTCTTGTTCATTAGACTTTCGTCATGCGAATTTCTCTGCTGTTCAAACAACTAGTCATATGCAAGCAATGTTATATTAGAAATGCAAAGCTTATGTCTGTCTTGAAGTTTTTTGAAAATGCATTTTTTAGTAAAAACAAGTAAATTTTGTAAAATGTGATGTCAACTCAATATTTTATAGCAAGCCTTAAGGAGTCAGGATACCTTTGGTAACAGTATGCTTTCGAACTAACCCATGCTTCAGCTAGGACTTTTAAGGGTTGTAGCGTGGCCTGGTTCACAGTTTAAGAAACAAAGGATAAAGGCTCAAATTATTTGTGCCCACCCGCTCTTCGTGATGTTCTTCAAACCTAAACTCAGCTGATCGTGCGTTAGACCTTGTTTGAGTCTTTGCTCTGAAATTCCAGTGATGGTTCGAATGTTGAACGTTTATTTGAATAGGCAGTCATTTTTGTTTGGTTTAGGGTTTGTATGACCTCTTTCTTTTTGATTTCGCTATCCCTAAATTTTGCATGAACTGTTTCTTTTGTGATTACAGTCAGCGGGATGCCCCAGTTTTGTAAGTCTCCTTCATAGGTTTTGACTTATTGGGTTTTTATTTTTGAGATATAATGACTGCCTATCCTTATGATTATTCAGAATCATCACTGTCTTTTTTTTTTGTAAGGACCTCTTTGGTGCCATTTGTTATGCACTTGGATCAACTGAGAGAACTACCCTGCCCCAGGTTATGATAAAGGGTTTTAATTTTCGAAAAGAAAAACTCCTACTTCTTTGGCTCAGAGGGGTTGACGAGGGATTATCTTCCTTATAACTCCAGTGTTTAGGGATTGAAACAATGCCTGTACCTCATCAGCGGGGTCTGTTCAAAAGCATACTGTAATGATCGTGGTATCGTTTTCGTCATCCTCCCTCAAGAGGCTTAGAATTATTAATCGAGCATTGAACATCACAAAAAATGAAAGCAATTTTAAATAGTGAATACGAAATAATTACTTCAAAACAGACATGTGTAGTGCATTAATGAAATAACAATGTTTAACATGAATAAATGTTTGAACAATCAAAAGAAAATCACAACTTGAAAAATTCTAATGAACAAAAGTCTTCTAGTCTCAGGGCTTGTTACTTCGACTGGTGCATCTTGTAGGGATGGCAGGAGCATTCAGCCTGGCCCATCTGGGTGAAATCCACAGTTCTTTCATTAATCAGGTCTTGGATCTTATTCTTCAGAGCCCAGCAGTCGTCGGTGTCATGTCCTGGACTGTCAGAGTGGTATGCACATCTTTCCTCAGGATTGTACCTTAGGGAGGTTGTGTTGATATTCTTAGGAGGGTCCCTTAACGTCACCAGATTCATCCTCAACAATTGTTGTAAAGCTTGAGATGGTGACACGTTGAGCTTGGTGAACTACCTTTTAGGCTTGTCTGGCCTGCTCTGGTCAACCCGTTGTTCTTGGCGAGGTCGTTGTTAGACCTGTGAAGTAGTAGCAGCTTGGAGAGGCCCGTTCAATAAACCAAACCCTTGACTTCTTGGAGGCTGATCAAAGACCTGGTCCCTGACTCAGACTGGTTGCTTCATGTTGGATCTGTCTTGGTGGAGTTGACTGATCATGGTCCTCAACTCTTCTTGCTCCCGAGCTAAACCTTGGATGAGAGCCCTTTGCCCCAGCATCTGGGTTTTCAATGTGTCTACCTCATCTTGTAGATGTTTCAGTCGTTCGTCCTTGTCATCTTTGGGGTTTTGCTTGGCCCGATTCCCCATGAGGAGTGTCCTCAACTTTTCCTGCCCCTTGGATAGGTTTAGGAAGATCTCCCTGAACTGAGTCTCTTGAGCATGAAGACCCTGGTTATCTTGTTGGGAAGTCATTGCTGAAATAAACAGCGACAAAGGTAAGTGACCTGCAAAAGGGATACCTGTAATGCAATGATGTGCATATATGCATGCAATGTTTTCAAGGATCTCGCGGGATAAACAAGAAAAATTGTTAGAATTTGAATTTTGTAGCTTGATGGAAGGCACTGCAGGTTGTTGAGAGTCCTTCTTCAAGGGTCAAAGGCTCACCATATCTAGTGGGTCATAGCCCCTGACTTTAGTCATCATGTCTGGTTTTGATTTCTAAACAACCTTGGTTAGGGGAACCTTCTTCGAGAGTCAAAGCTCACCATATCAAGTGGGTCATAGCCCCTGACTTTAGTCATCATGTCTGGTTTTGATTTCCAAACAATCTTGGTTAGGGGAACCTTCTTCGAGAGTCAAAGCTCACCATATCAAGTGGGTCATAGCCTCTAACTCAGATCATCAACCTGGCTAGAGGAAAATAAATCCCCTTTGCCCCTTGCTAGACATTCTGATTCATCATGACCTGCATCGTAAACCCTTGAGATCCTTGAAATGGGTTAGTATTTATGCAGGATGTATGCAATGGTATGATGTTATGCTATGCATGGGGTAATGTAGGTAAACTCTGTTATGAGTCCAGATTAAGGACTGTAACAAGTATGCAAGTAGTCAAGTACGAAGGCACACAAGTCACACAGAAGAGCCCTTAGATTTTAGGCCAGCATGGGGTCTGGGATACTACCCTCTTGAAGTTGGTGGGCTCAACCTGTCCTATCAGAAGTAACCGGGTTCTAAAGGGTCCCAATATCACTGGATTGCTTTCATTGTTCATCGTCTCGATTTAGCCACTGAGTTGGCGACCGAAATATTCCAAGAAAACAACCCTCAATTGAGTGTAGTATCGAGTATCAACCAACCTCGGACTGCACCAAAGTCAGTTATCTCACTACCCTAAAGAGGCCAAGATAGTTCAATTAAGGTTCCTAAGGTCAGTTGATGCTTCACGACACCACGCGGAGGCCCCGTACTCTCCTTGACTGAACTCAAGGGTTACCGGTACACACCAAAGTGCCACATCAACGTAGCAGACTGTTTTAACCATGTCGGTATACCCCGCACAGTTCCCTCACAGCCTTGTTGCTACTTTCTAAGAAGGTATCCCCAGATCCGGGTTAGGATCTATAGAACTCCCAAGACAGTCCCACAATAATAAAGCAAACAAGTCAAAGCAATTGAAAATACAAGTGATCCTAGTCCTAAGGTACACCTCACTTTATATAAGTCCCCAGCAGAGTCGCCAGTTCTGTGATCGGTGGATCTGGAACTGACTGTTTAACGCTGGTTCGCGAAATGTCGCGGAAGCAAGAGTCTCCACCGTCTTTTATTTTCTCCAACATGGAAAGGACAAAAGCACAGCAAAATTCCTTATGAGATAGTTTCTCGGTTCGGGAGGTAGATTTATAGAAAGGGAAGGTGTTAGCACCCTTTCTATCCATGGTTATCCATGGGCTCTTAGATACTTGCTCATTTGTGTTTTCAAAATGTTTGCTTTTCAATTGTGAGTGAGTTTGAAAAAGTTTCGTTTTAAAGATTTCAGATCGACTCTTGTATCAGTCCTCAAGAGTGTTTGAAAAATTGTTTTGAAAGCTTTTTTGAAAGTGTCGGTGTGAAAAGAGTTTTGATTTGTTTTTTAGAGCAAGTATCTACGAGTCATATACCTACCCTAAGGAATTAGGCTGTGTTTTTGTCCTTAAGGTAGTGCCATCCCACCATTGAGAGGTAGGTAGCACCACCGTTGGAGGTGTTCGGGTCAATTCGAGTTTAGGGACAGTGTGGTCACCAGAGCAACAGTAGGACACCTTAGAAGCTACCCCCATGCCATGTTCATGGACATGAGGACTTACTAAAACCTCCTATACTCGACGACCATGTTTCGAGGGGCAAGGCAACAGTGAAGCGTACCCTAAGAGTGGTGTGTGAATTGTGTGTCATTTTCAATTATGTTTTATCTTTGATCATGCATTGGGTGAGCTACGCTTTGATTTTATTTGGGCCATTCATTCTTTCATGTGATTAGCAGTTTAAAGGTGCGGAAATTAAAATGCGGAAAATAAAGGTCCTACGCTATTACAAGGCGCGGGTCTATACATCGCCAAATTAACAAAGACCCGATTTGAATAAAATGCAGAAAGTAAATAAATGTCCTAATTACTATTACAAGGCTTTGGGCAATTACATAAGATTTAAAAGAAACATAAGAATACGCGTGTGAAAAGAAATTGGAATCGAGTGTGCGAGGGCGTTGGACCCTTTAAAGAAATTACATTGAAATTGGAAGTTAATTAATTATTTAATGAGAAAAGAAATTATTTTTTTGATGTTTTTTGTGTTTATGAAAATAAATGGAAATTAATTAAAATTAGAAATAAAACCCTAGTTCTAAATTGTTTTTAATTATTAAAGAAAAATATTTAAGTTTTAACCTAATTTAACCTAATTATTTAATGAGATATTTACAAGATAATTAATAATTAATAATAATAATGATAGGAAGAAATTATTTATTAAGGAAAAAAAAAGACTAAAAATGCTAAAACCTAATTTCTATATTTTTTTAATTATTTAAGAAAACATTAAAATTAAAAACCTAAAATTAAACTAAATTGATTAATAAAATTTATTTAAAAAAAAATATTAATGCATAAAATATTAAATAAAAATTTTTTATTTTCTTGATTTCTGATTTTTTTGTTTTATGAAAATTATTTTTGTGAAATTAATAAAATAAGAAAGCAATTAAAAAATAAAAAGAAGAAAAGAAAAGGGAATTAGAAAAAAGAAATACAAACAATGGGGGGTTTCTGCCCAATTTGGAGGTTTTGCAAGCAGTTTGGCCCATTCCATTCCAGGCCTTTTTGACTTTCTGGCGCTTGTGTGTGGGATGTATGACCAGTGTACATGGTGGACTGCTTGTGATGGCCATCAGATTGAGGCTTCTGGGCGCGTGGCAAGCTAGATGGTGAGGCTTCATGATGGTCCTTGGATGGCATACTGCATAGGAACGCGTTAGAGGAAAAATTATTGAATAAGTGGGGGACCTGGGAATCGAACCCATGTCCCAATACCTGAAGGACAACACACCAACCAGCTGAGCCAACGCGCGCTTCTGATATTATTATGGAACGTGAATAACATATGTGAAAACGCGCTAGTGGCCTGAAGCAAAACAAAAACGCGCTAAATTCAAACTGTCCAGTCATGTGCCAACAACTCGGCATCTTCTTCATGGTTTCTTCGTTTTGCCTGAAAAATAAGAATAGATAGCGGGGGTTTTAAACCCCCACTAAAACAGCCATGGAATAATAGCGATTAGCTCATAAGCAATTATAAAAATGGCGCGAGGGGTGAGATCAACCCGTTTGGATCTCCTGATTTCAATGGTACTGGTTTCGTGGCCTGATTTTACCCTATTTATGAACCCCTAAATCCAAGCTTCTGAAACCCTAAAATGCAGTAATGGCAACTTTTGACACAGGCAGTATTAATCCAATTGGAGAACACCAATAGCTTCAGAATCATCATGTTAGTATAAATCAATGTTTAAAAGTCATGAATCATGCCTAGAAATCAAAACACGATTATGGAAAATATGAAGAGAAGTCAGACTCTGTTATACCAATCCCTTGTGCGTGGAGACTTGATTTTAATGACAAAAGCTTCCTGGTAGTGTCAGGAGTGGATTGGAATGCTTTTCAGACTTTGAAACACCTTGCAATTCAGTTTTCAGTTTCCAAATTTTTTTGTCAAAAATTGCAATGTTCCCTTTCTCCTGAGCGCAGCTTCTATCCCCTTATGCATTAGGTTTTCAATGTGCATATGTATGTGAGTGAATTAGGTCAAGAAAACTGGCCCATAATCCATGCATTGATGTTTTTGATATTTGATTTTCAAGCATCTTTTTCCAAATCTTTTTCATGCCAATCATTGCCAATTGTGGAAGATTTTGTCCCTTGATGTGGTACACGAAATATTTAGGTCTTAATGGGAGAATATGCTGCACAAAAAGATTTGGAAAACATGTTTTAGTATTTTTCTCATAATTAATTTTAATTAAATGAATTAATAGGATTAAAAATTCAATTAATTGATTAAAAATAAGAAAATAACTCCCTTTTAGCTTAATGGGTCGTGCATAGCTTTTGGGTGATGATTCATGGAAGAAATTGAGGCCCATTAGCAATTTTGAGGTATTTGAAGCAAAGTTGACTTTTCAAAATTCCCAAAAATTTCCCAACTTCCACAAGGCATATCTTGCTCAAGTTTTAAGCTTTGATCATGTTCTTGGACATTTTGGAAAGGTATTGAAGTCCTCTAACCAATGTCTTTGGTCCCATGTCATTTTGATTTACCAATCTCAAGTTATGGTCTTTGACTTAAAGTGCCTTTTTGTTGACTTTTGAAAATGACCTATAATGTTGAGATTGATATCTTTTTGTGAGAGCATTTCTTGGACTTGAAGTGTGAAGAGGAGTTGTAGGAAATGTCATTCTCTTCAAAATGAGATTTTGATGGAATTTTTCTGATAAACCATGTGGAAATTATGCCTTGGTCAATTTGTAGTTGACTTTTTCAGCTGTCCAAAAATAGAAACTTTTGCATCTTAGAACTTTTTGAGCCATGCTTTGAGAATCATGATCAAGAATTGATCAAATGATGTTTGTGGATTCGAAATAAGATGTTTACCAAAATTTTTGACTTTTGACTGTCAAATGACCATTTTGCCCCTGCAGTTGACTGTGAAGCAATTAGGGTTTTTGACTGTGCAATTTTGTGTTGTGAGTCTTGAAACTTGGCATGTGGATGTTTGACAATGTATGTAGGCATGTGGGACTTGTTTGGACCCTTGGAAACTTCAATTTCTTAGCCAGAACCAAAACCCTAATTTTTGACTGTTAGGAGGCAATTGGACTGTACAACCCTTGGGAGATTTTGAATCTTGATCTTGACAAATCTTGAAGAATATGGGAGGAAAATTTTGGGGTACAACACAGGTTTATCAAACATAACCTCACCCACCGTTACTATATCCCTGAAAGGATCATCACTGACAACAGAACCAATCTCAACAATGCTATGATTATGGGACTTTACACTCAGTTCAAAATCAAGCATCACAATTCTTCTCCTTACAGACCTAAAATGAATGGCACAGTGGAAGCTGCTAATAAAAACATAAAGAAGATTGTGCAAAAGATGGTGGTGACCTACAAATACTGGCACGAGATATTACCGTTTGCTCTTCATGGTTACAATATTTTGGCTCGAGCATCAACCAGGGAAACTCCTTTCTCTTTAGTCTATGGCATAGAAGCTATTCTACCTGTGGAAGTTCAGATTCCTTCCATAAGGATTACGAAAGAAGCAAACTTGGGTGAATATGAATGGATTCAGACTAGGTTAGATCAGTTGAACTTAATTGACAAGAAGAGACTGGCTTCTATTTGTCATGGTCAAATGTATCAAAAGCATATGATCAAAGCTTTCAACAAAAAGATTAAACCTCGAGTGTATCAGACTAGCGATTTGGTAATAAAACACATCATTCTTCCTCAAAGCGAACCCATTGGAAAATGGACTCCCACTTACGAAGGGCCATTTGTTGTTAAGAAAGTTTTCTCTGGTGGTGCCATAATGCTGACTACCATGGACAATGAAGATTTTCCGCATCCTGTGAACACGGACATAGTCAAAAAATACTACGCATAAAAATGACCCGCTAGGTTGACATACCTAGGAAAAAATAAGGGCATCCCGATGAACCAAAGAGGTTCGGGAAAAAGTTAGGGATATATATAAAAGATTATACACCCGGTAAGTCGAAAACCTGAAAGGGAATCTTGGACAAAAATGGGTATCCTGGTGGGTTGAAAACCCGAAAGGGTGGTCTAGGCAAAAGTTAAGGATTAAAGTGTATGACTATGTCCTATGGAGTCTCTACGACAAGCTTTATTACCAAGGTCCAAGTTCAATGGTCCAAGATCATTTCAATCAACTTCTTTCAATAACAAGGGATGATGTTCGAAGACATAAGGGCAATAGCAGAGTTGGAACCCAATGAGATCACTTCCACATGGCTATTATTTTTGTTTTCACTTTGTATTCTTTTCATTCTTTCGACGATTTCCTCTTACTAGGATCTCTGTCTCCTTATACACACGCGCCTATTTATGGGAAAAACATCAATACAAATATACTTTGAAATGCAAACATTTTTTTCCTGTTTTGAGTGCAAAAGTGTCCAATAACCAAAAATTGAATGAACATATGCATATGAACATGAATAACTTTTAACAAATGTATGCATAAAAATAGTAATAGGCATTTGGGATATCCCTAGAGTTACTTCAATAAAATTATCCCTATAGAGTTACTTCAATAAAATTATCCCCACAGAGACGGATCCATGCAATCCCCAGCTAGAGTTCTAATCTCTATAAAACCCTCTCCCTATTTGATTTGATCTTAAGAAGAAGCCTTGAGGAGTTCTTCCTAAAGAAAACACCTCTCCAGCAGGTCGCCAAATAGTCTCTTCAACAAAGTTTATTTCCCCAACAAAACTACAAATTCCCCAGTTTAAGTTTGCCTCTCAGACTATTACAAATCAATGAACGAAACCCATTAATCCCCGGAAGAGTCATTGCAATCCCCAACATAGTCATTAGTATAAGTTACTGCGAAGCCTGGAATCTGACCAAATAACAATTAACTTCAATTTTCTACAAAGCCTGGATCCGACCAGATAACAATTTAACTTCAATTTTCTGCGAAGCCTGGAATCCGACCAGATAACAGTTAATTTCATCTAAGTTGCTATGGAGCTTGGAAACCGACCAGACAACATTTAACTACAATTTTCTGCAAAGCTTGAAATCTGACCAGATAACAGTTAATTTCATCTAAGTTATTGCAAAGCCTGGAAACCGACCAGATAACAGTTAACTTCAATTTTCTATGAAGCCTGGAATCCGACCAGATAACAGTTTAACTTCAATTTTTTGTGAAGCCTGGAACCCGACCAGATAACAGTAAAATTTCATCTAAGTTGTTGCGAAGCCTGGAATCCAACTAGATAACAACTTAACTTCAATTTTCTATGAAGCCTGGAATCCGACCAAATAACAATTTAATTTCATCTTCTCCAATAAGTTGCTGCAAATCCTGGAATCCGACCAGTTAACAATTAACTTTATTATCCCCAGCAACTTTCTATGAAGCCTAGATTTCGACCAGATAACAGCTAACTTTCATTCTCCCAGTCAACAGATAATTCCCCAGTAGGGTAATCGATAACTAAAACTCCTAAACTTCTATTCCCTAAGCAGAAATCAAAACTCCCTACAGAGTTTTCTCAAGCAAAGTCAATGTTGCCTAGTGGAATTCTCCTCAAACAACAAAGCAGGAATCCCCAGCAGAAACACTCTAAACAAGGTTTGAAGATGCACATACTCTTCATCCTCAACAGTAATCCGGGATTTAACTTCCCAAAACTCCCCAACATTTGTCAAGGATTTATTTTCTAGACAATACGCTTTAACAATTCATATTCATACATCATACTGCATACATGAAAAATGCATACAACATAATCTCATTTATTTTCAAAGAATCATTACGCCATGCATACATCTGTATGCAACTAACCCTCTTCCTTGCAGGAAAAATCAGCCAACAAAACAAAAGTCCTCTTCTAGATAGATTTACTTCTTCCAGTTGATGATAGGAAATCAACAAGCCTCTTCTGGTTAGATTTTTTCCCCCAGTGAAGTCACCATCACAAGACCTCTTCTGATTAGATTTATTTCTCCCAGTTAAAGATAGGCAAAGACATCTACAATTTCAGTATAAATCGACCAAGGATTTATTCTGATACTTCTTCCAGTTTCTACCAACAGTCACTTTGGATGGAATCTATAAGTCCATCTCCGACAAACTCTTCATCATTTCTCCAAATGACATCTTTAAGCTCATTCCCGACATAATTAACTAACACATCATCAAGTGCAAATTTCTAGGCACTTTAGTGTTCAATCGTCTTTCACCTTTAAGTCACGAATGGAGGACCCACCAATCTAACTCTTCAGGTTTAAGATGATTGAACAGGGGCAACTGTTGTACCCCAAAATTTTCCCTCTCATTTCCCAAGACATTTCCCACAAGATCTTCAATAGCTCAAGCTTGCACAAGGATTGACTAGGTCAAGACATCTCCTCAACACTAATACCTAAAATTAGGATTTGAGTTTTCACAAGTACAATTGGACTTTTAATGCCTCATATGACTTTCATGGATCATTATTGACCTTTAAGATTGCTCATGTCAAGTTTCAAGTCTTGCAGTTCAAGTTTGCCCAGTCAATTGATCAGATGACCTAAAATCAACTATATTGGGTAAAAAGTCAACTGTGCTCAACTTAGAGTCAAACTTCAATATTTTTTGGCCCATATCAACATTTTGAACTCATATGTATCAATTTATCAAGTTTGGATCACCAAAAGGGCAAAATGGTCAAAATTAGGGTTTTGACTAAGAAGGCTTGATTTTGGAATTTTGACCTAATACATGACTTATTGGATTGAAATGTGATAGAAAGGATTCAAATGCATCATCTTGACCTAATTACATGGTTCAATTCATTTCTCAAGATCAATTGATTGATAGTTGAAATTTGATCAACTGGTGAAAAAGTCAACTGTACACTAAAAAGTCAAACTTTGATTTTTTGATCAAAATTAAGTTTCAAATCAAGACATGCAAAAATATGAAACTTGACCATCAAGAAATCAAGAAAGTCAAAATTCATTTTGAAAAGTCAAAATTTCTAAGACTTAGAATTTTTTCTAAGTGTTTTATACATACTTTTCTTCATGACTTCATGCCTATTTTTCACCATGATGAAAGATGATTCAAGGAAAACTCTCAACATGAAAGTTGTAGATCTTGATGAATTATACAAATTTGTTTTAGAGGGCTCATGTCCAAAAAATGCTTAGATTTTGAGTTATAAGGCCATAAAGTCATGAACTTTTTCTTAAAACAGTGAAAATTTGACCTAGTTAGGTAGATTTTTGGTACCAACTTCATGACAACTTTTCACATAGTTCCAATTGAATTCTTCAAAAATGGAAAACATGAAGGTTGTAGAGGATGTTACAATATTTCCAAAAAGTCCAAGAACTCATTGAGATCATGCTTGAGCTAAGAGAATCGAAGAGATGAAGTTAGGGTTTCATTCTTGATTTACAAGGCAAGATTTGTGATGAACACTTGACCAATTCATAGCCATGCTGCTTAATCTTTGATTTTCAGGCCTCAAACTTGTGTTTCACTCCATAATTATGAAGATGTGAAAAACACAAGAAAGGGGGGTTGAATTGAAAACTTGGATCAAAAACAGCTTAATGACACAGTATTTTTATCCTGGTTCGTTTGATCTCAAACTACTCCAGTCCACCCGTCAAGGTGATTTCGCCTCTCTCCAACGAGGTCTTAATCCACTAATCTCAAAAGATTACAACAGCTACTTTAACAACTGTTAAAGTCTTCTTGAGTACAACCACAATCCAGTTAATCTCAAGGAATTCTTTTTACAATATGATTGAACAAAATGTGTTATTGTTTTCTAACAAAATAGTTTATCATAACTGTGATAAATTACACAGGTTAAGCTTAGAATAAGGATTGAATTTGCTTCAGCTTGAATATGCGTGGTTGGTGTTCTTAGCAAATTGTTGTGTGCGTACGTACGTGCTTCTTTTTGCAAGCAGACTTGTTTATATAGACAAAATAATGACGTTGTCCATAAAGCAAGTTTAATGTTAATAACACACTTTCCTTTTGGAGAAGATCTTGTCTGAAGAAAGCCGTTGGCATTAATTCTGTCTTGAATGTTCAGTAACGCTTTAGAGTCTTCTTTCCTTAACTGCTGATGACGCTTCAGAACATTGATGACTTGGTTTGATATGTTCTTGTTTAGAGTCAGAGTTTACTTGATTAAGCACAGATTCTGGTCATTAATCTTCAGCGTATGTTCTGATTGCTTCAGCGTGTAGCACATATGGCTGATCTTCTGATGCTGATTTTGATTAGAACTTCTGCATACATAAAACATATTTTTAAGGTGCATATTTGTTCTTTGTATTTATTTATTCTTTGTATTTGTTATCATCAAAACTCTAATCAAGGGTTGTAGAATCAAATTATATTCTAACAAATTAGTGGTTTACACAACTGATATAGTCATTGTCCAAGCATTTGAGCCCTTATCCAATGCATCATTCCATTTTTGGAATAAAGTAACCATTGTCATTCTTGAAAAGCAAGCTTTATGCAAAGTCAACTTGTCTTGAGCATTGCACTTGTTCTTTCTAAACAAGGATCCTCTACACAATCAGAACAATCATGTTTAAATTTTCTAGCCACCCTACCTTTCCTTGAAACCATGTTTGTTCAAGTTTGCTTCAAAACCAAGTCAAAATCCATAACATGTGATTTTGTACTTATGAATTCTACAAGCTTCCAAACTCTTTGCCTATAAATTAAACCTCCATTTACAAGCATAGACACGAGATTATAATCCCTCTAAACCCCTAAAACTCCCTCAAGCCAGAAATTGCACAAAACCTCCATTTTTGTGTCATTTCTGACTTTGAACACCCAACTCAAAATCTACTCATGCGTTTCTTGGCCAAAACATTCACAAAGCTTCCTTACTTCATATAGAAGCTATCCCAATCCCCATTACAGTTCTGTAACACGTCCATCACCATCTTCCATTTTCAAAAATAGAGGTCCACATCTTGACTTCTCCAGGCCATTTCAAGCACTTTCAGCTCAAGGTAACCATTGGAATAGATTCCTAGAGGCTCACGGAAGATAACCTTACCATTACAGAACCTTGAAGCAAGCTCATTTGCAAAACATGATCCCCATTTGCAAGGTGAATTTTCCGAACTTCTATCTCTTCATACAAGCATCATTTGATTCTGATTTGTGAAGATAAATGTAGATATCATAGCCCTGAAACTGACCTTGTCCTTAGAATTCATTTATATTGCATGAGTAGTGTGAATTTCAAGTTTAAACTTTATGTTAAAATTAGGTTTTATTTGGTACCAGATAAAATTCGTGCTCAGGCTTGATCCATTGTTTAAGTTATTTACATATTTAGAATCATGATGAAATTTCTAACAAGTTTGATGTTTACACTTTTGAGAATGGTTGAGAAATGAGCAAGATAAGAATTTGAAAATCTTGTCCATGGAAGCTGGCGCGAGGAAGAAGAAGACAATGTATTCATGACCTGTTTTATAATATAATGTGATGGTTGTGTTTAAATTAACATATGTATCACCACCCCAGTGGTTAAAGCACACGCCTTTCACCTTTAGGACCTGGGTTCGAGTCCTAGCGTCCGTTTTGTTATTTTTTCATAACATTTTCTCTTCTTTTTTTTGGAAGCGTTGGGCCTTCCTCTACTGGGCCTGCTTCATTTTACTCCCATTCACCCCCTCATATTTTCCATATCCAGCGCAGACCCATAAGTTTTTTATTTTTATTTGTTTTCTGATTTCAAATAAAACTCCTTTGGGCCTAACACAAAACTGTTTTACTTACTAACCCCTTAAACTATTTTCAAACCCCCTGACTTATATATATTTTATTTTATTTTATATTTTATTTTCTTTTATTTATTTTTATTATCATTATTATTTTTATTAATAAAAAATAAAAAAATATACTTTCTTAAATAATTAAATTATTAATTTAAATACTTACTTTATTTTTGTTAATATTTAGAATTAGGTTTTGTTTATACCTTAAAATATTTTTTCTAAATTAATATTTACATTCAAATTATTTAGACTTAGGTTTTATCTTCTTCTTAAAACTTCAATGAACTTAGATTTTAGGTCTTGTTAATAATTAATTAACTGCTTTTTTATAATTAGAATTATTTAGTTAATTAGGTTAACATTAAACCTTTTTCATCTAAAAAATAAACCCTAAAAAGACAATTCCTTTCTCCTCTCTAATATTTACTTTATTTATACATTCTATTATTATTTGTAATTCATATTCTATGGTTTGTAATAGTAATTAGGGCTTTATTGCTTTATATCCTCATTTGTAATTTGTACCCCCATCCCCTAAAAGCTTTATAATAGCGTAGGACATTTAATTTCCGCAATTTATCGCTTTTAATAGTATTGCTAGTAACTAGGGTTTGTATGGCAAGACTAAAATCAACAAGTAACAAACCCTAATTCAAGAACAAAAGCATGAAAAACAAACACTTCGCACACTTACACCTCCAGGGTTAACCTCACTTGTTGCCTTGAGAAATAAATAGTCATGTCTCGCATGTGGAATACTTTAGCAAAAATAAATAAATACCAGATCATAGTCCCTCGATGACGCTTCAAATGTTTCCTTTACAAATGATCTTAGACCCTTACAAAATTGCTAAGGTATCTCACAATATTGCTTTCAATGACTATACGATGAGCCACACCTATCCCTTCACACCCAAAGATAGGGCTTCTTATCAATCCATGGTAAGGTAGTAATATCTAAAGAAGGAACAAATAAACTAAGACTTTTTGAGTAGGTAGAACGTTCATAGCAGCTTGCTCACAAACCATTTCTTAAAACACCTTTCAAACACACCAACACTTTCAAATGAAATATTTTCAAAAGTCAACACTTTGTATGCATTCTTATAGAGACGAGAATCATTACAAAGTTTGCCTAAACGAAGGCACTTTTTAATAATATTTTCAAAACCCATAACAAACACATTTCAAACAAAGCATTTTCAAAGTGAGCTAGCAACTATGAGCCCGTAGATAACTACGGATGAAAAGGGTGCTAACACCTTCCCTTTTCATAACCTACCCCCCGAACTCAAGAAAAATTCTCAAAAGGTATTTCCCGTTCTTTTCACCCTTTCCTTTATTGGATAAAAGAAAAGTCGGTGGCGACTCTTGCTATCCGCAACAATTATGATAAAACGTAAAACACCCAAGTCAGTTCCCCCACCGTATTACAATGTGATATGCGTACATTCATAGCCATTTATATCATTGATGTAAACCTTATTTTGAAAAATGTTGAACATACAAGTTGGAGCTTATCATGTTCTCTCCAACTTTGATTCAAAGTTTGTCTCATTTTATGCACATATTCGTATTTTCTACTTACAGTAGGCCTGGCACGCACACATATTATTTTCATATTACATAAAATAGCCAAATAAATAGGAATTCTCATGCATGCACCCATACTATTTTTCATACGATATTAGGAAAGGTTCTCAAGTGGGACATACTGCATTAGCATGTGCCAACTAGCTCCCTTATCTCATTCTTTTTTCTCTTTCTAAAACGACTCCAAAACTACAACCTGTACTCATGAAACACAGCCTATCTCACACTCATTTTTACATGCTTTTTGTCAGATTTCCATTTCTACCCTCAAAATCAAACTTTACATCCACTCTTTCTCACTCTATATAAGATACCTCATCCATCTTTCATTTGCATACTTTTTCTTCTACACACATACTACAAAAAGTTTGGCAAGAGAGAGAATATGTTTGAGAGCTCTTCTTCTTTCTTCGAGCAAGCTTCATCCTTTTTCCTCCAAGCTTTATTAGTTTTTCCTTCCTCTGGATCATTTCTGAAGCTTCAAGCCAAGCACCTTTGGGTTTCTAGCTCTTTATTTGAGCTCAAGCATCTGAAGATTTTCTTCGCAAGGTAAGAATTCCATAACCTTCATCTTATGCTTGCATCCTTGATTTCATTGGTTTTGTGATGTTATATTCGTGTTCATTGAGTCATTAGCTGGCCAAACCTTATGTTTGAAGTATAAATCGTGTGAATCTCTATTGAAACCGTGTTCTACAAATTTTCTGTGAAGTGATAAATCCGCGAGTTGGGGTTTGATTTTCTCTCTGATTTAGAATTTTTTTTTATGAGGTTCTTGGTGCCATGTTATAGATCTCCATGATATCTACACTTTTTGTGTTTATACTTTTAAATTTCGTTGAGACTTGAGCAAGATATGAGGTTCTAAATATCGATTGTTGAGACTGGAACATGTGATGTTAGGGTTTCTTTTTACATAGATGGTGAGGTGTCATCCTCCGATTGAACATGTTCTTGGTTTCTTTTACAACGCTTTTTTCTTAAAATAGATGTAGTAGATCATGTTCATTTTTTAATTTTAGCTTATTCTAATTGTTTTCTTCAAATTTATTTCATTAGTTTCTTTCATCCAAAAATTACACAATATATTTTAATGAGTCTATTTTATCACCATATTTTTTATTTTGATTTTTGAAATATCGTGGTGCCTTAATTAAATTAATTGATTAAAGGTATCATTTCTTTAAAGATTTTTGTTCATATAATGTGGTGATTTTATTTTAATCATTCCATTAATTCTAAAAATCAACAAAAATACGTTTAGAGTTCCTTTCTGCTTTAATTAATTTTAGGAGATTTTTAGTCAAATTTATAAATGTTTTTGATTTGATTTTTAAATTATGGAAGCCTAATGTCCATTTTTTAGAGTTTTCTTACTTATGCTCGAAGCCTGATTTAATTCTTCAATTTCCTCCACTTGTAAAAATCAGAAATAAATTATCTTGCGGCTCTTTGGATTCTTAGGATCATAAAAACAATTTTTAATAATTTTTACCCCCTGATTCCTATTTTTCATCAAATATTTTGCTTAAGGTGTCTAGTTTGGTGATTTCATCAACTAGTCTTAATAATTGAGGATCATTTGCATATTTCCTTAGCTTTCCAAGAACCTTAAGCATCCTTTATGACTTTTAGAGGTATTAAGGGTTATATAATTAATTTGGTTTGTGTTTATAAGTTTTCTTTCTATTTTTGATCCATTTTAGAAGTGAATGTGGCCATTTGATCTTGAGAAATTGTGTTGAAGTCCTTTTGATGACTTAAGAACATATTTAGGATCTGATTTTTTGACAAATAATGATCATAGAGATGATTTAGGAGCACATCAACTTGGATTGATTTTTATTAGTCTAAAAATTATTGTTGATGATGCATTGTTGATGCCTTGTATGGCATGGTTTTGAAAACCCTAATTTGATATTTTGACCTTTAAATTACTTTCTTGCATAATGCTTGACTTTTAATTGATGCTTAGAGGAATTATAATCTCAAGAATAGTCTCCAAAATACTTGAGAGACATTTAACCTCAATTGATCATGTTAACCTTCCTCTTTGAATATGATCTTGTTTATACTTCTTTTTTCTTATATTGTGAGATATAAGGAATGCAATTATGCAATCCCTTGGGAATTCAATTATCATTTATTTACTTCATTCTCATGACATTTTTAGGGTCTTAAGATCAACTTGATTGATCCATTTAAGCTCCCTAATTTATATTTGTTATGTTTTCTATTGTGGCTAAAGTTTCAACACTTTTTAATCATGGTTTAAGTATTGTCCTTATGCATGTCACCTCGATATCTTGGTTCCAATTTTACTTAAACCATAGATGTTTTACTTCTGACTTGGTTTTTTATATATATATAACCTTTAGTGTTATGCTCTTTCATTCATTGACTTACATTTGATTGTAAGATCATCATGATGACCTAAAAGAGTCAAATATTTTTTCTTCTTCAACTCTAGTTTGATGATGTTTTGTGGTGAGCCTTTAAGGCATATGATCCATATCTTTTCTTATTGTTTCACTACTGACTTTTAATGTCATGAGACCTTTCATGCCACGATTTTTGATTCTTTGATGATCATTCATTTGATTACTCATCATGATGACCTTAAGAAGCTACAATCTTGTGTAATCCTTATCATGTTTCCTTTGTTGGAATTGGTGAAGCTCTTAAAGGCTTGGAATCCAATGTGTATGCTTAATATTTGGTTATCTATACTCTCTTCTCATCTTAATTCTTATACTCCTATGATCCTTTTGGCTAGTAATCAATTGCTAACCAACTTGGGGACATAGTAGAAGCTACACTTGCTTCTTTGTTTAAATTTTGAACATTATTGGTCGATGATTGCTTCTTGTGTTAGACGATGTGATTGCTCTAGAAGGGGGGGGGGGGGGGGGGGGGTTGAATAGATCATTTTAAAGAATTATTTATGCTTTTTAAAAAAAAATTCCAGAAATATATGCGAAAGCTCCCAGAATCTCCAATCATCTAAACGATCCTCTATAGAAAAGATCGGATATACGTAACCGTATAGGATATGATTACAAAGTAAGAATCAATACGTTTTACTCAATTGGTCAATCACTTAAACATCCTAAATGGGTATGAATTACTTCCAATGAGTTGATTAATATAAATCTAAACACAATGAATAATTTGTGGATGAATAATTTTGTCAAGCACCTTATGTGCAAAGCACCTTAGGTTTGATTTTACTAAATTGTAGCAGTGAGTTTTCTTAGGTATCAATCAAACGGATTGTTACCAATGTTGTGAAATGATCTCAACACACCACAATTTAAGTACAAGCAAATTCAAAAATTTAATTCCCACAAATTATAGTAGTCAAGTATGGAAGTAAAGAAAAAGAAGAAGAACACACGATTTGTTAAGGTAGTTCCCCTTGACGTCCTCGCGTAGGGTACGTCTACCCCCAATTCTAGAATCTAGAATTGGGATATTTGATATTAAGATGCAAATGTTACAAGATAAGAGATAGTTCACAATACTGAAATTCTGGCTGCAGATACTCAATGTCACGTTCAATGTTATGACACCGTATCTGACTTACTATATGACAGTAAATACAAAAGCAATAAAGAACACAGTCAATTGTTTACCCAGTTCAGTGTGCAACAACACCTACTCTGGGGGCTACCAAGCCAGGGAGGAAATCCACTATAAGAGATTTTAATTCAGGAATAAACCAACCAGTTTATCTCATTCACTTAAGACCTACCCAATGCAATTCCAATCTAAGTACAACTTAAACCTGAGTTCCTACTCACTCCCCCTCAATCACAGCAGTGATACATAAACCAATTTGACTTAAGAATTGATGAAGACACTCTTCAAAAAACAGACACTTGATTAAGCTTCACAGCTTTTTAATCAAGCAACACAATCACTCGTGCTTCACAGCTTTGAGTGATGCACACAACTAACTTGACTCTGCTTCACAGCTTTAGTCAAGGAACATTCAAACACTCTTGCTTCAAAGCTTTGAGTGCTACACAACCCTTACAATTAGAAACCTATTCCAAGGCACTTATCACAATGATAATTGCTTGGAGTACAATAATCAAATCTATACAGATTACAAATGATCTTCTGATCAATAAAGAGCGATCCTTGAAAAACAGCAGCTCTGTTGAATATATAGCAGCTGCAACTTCAGTTAGGGTTTCCAAAAACCTAGGGTTAATTCCGTTTGACCTAAAGACCAGGTCACAGGACTTTATTAACTAGGTTAGGGTTGAGCTAGGTTACCCCTCAGAAAACGCAGGATTCTGTTCAGGAAAGACTGAGTTATTTCCTGAAAAAACTCAGACTTATCCAATCCTGCAATCCTGTTAGTTCAGAACAGGATGTCATAACATCTGTTATGACATCTGAGAAAACCTGTCTACTGATTTAGCAAAATGTGATCATTTTGCAAAATGCTCAGATACACACTTATAAACATCAGTATTTTGAATTACAATATTTTTCTGCAAAGGTACCTAATGAGTCAGTACAAACTGAACTAGAATGTTATGACATCAGTCATGACATTCACACATACACTTGGGATTTACCAAAAATGCAAGCCAATACCTAAACACCTACAAACTCCCCCTTTGGCAGATTTTTGGCTAAAGAACCTAAACAATCAGAGATAGATAGCAGCAGAAATAAGTGACAGCAGAAAAATAGAATGTCAAGTACTAATTAAGTAAGTACCAAAATATTCTCCCCCTCTTTAGCCACAAATGGGCCAAAGATACATGTTCATAAAATTATACAGTTATCCAAAGCAAAATAATAAGAGCAGCAGCAGAAAACAACTGAATACACTTCCAAACTCCACCAGATATCAGCACCAACCAGCAACACCACCAAACAGCAATCAACCTTCAAGCACTGTCATCAGACTCAGAGGAGCTAGTTTCTTCAATGTTGAGATGTCCTTCAGCTTCTACACCTTCTTCCCTTCTGTTTTCTTCAGCTTCCTCCTTTTCTAGCCTGGCAATTAGAATTTCTAGGGTCCTTTTTCTAGCATCCAGCTCTTTGCAAGTTTCTTTTAAAACAGCTATGACATTTGATGTCTTGGACTGGGTCTTTACAGACGATGTCTCAGCTGATGTTATGACAATGTCTGGAGCATGAGATCCCTGAAACAGTTTGTAGTGTAGGCCAAGGGCAGGAGCTCTTTTGCAGACTGTATCTCTTGCCACAAGGATATCAGGGTATTGTGCAAGGATGATTCCACAAAGGAGGGAGGGAAAGGCAATTGGTCCTTTGATAGCATAACTGCCAGCATGCTTTAAAGTTTGTTCAAAGATGTACCTCCCATAGTCAAAAGCAGTCTTGGTTCCCACAGCATAGATAAATCTCCCCAATCCTGTGGAGATAGTTGATTTGTGATTTGTAGGCACCCAGTTGGCTGCACCTATTTTATGCAAGATGGCAAATTTCATGCTGATTTTACTAGCATTCAGCTTCCCTTTCAAGGGCCAGCACTTTACTTGCCTGGCTGTGATGGATAGACAAACTTCATTGTCAGTTGCCTCTAGATCAGGACAGTCCTCATTTGTTCTTCCAAGAAACTTGTTGATTTCTGATGGAGAGAACTTGACCCTTCTTCCTCTAACAAAAACACTTTCAAAGTCAGCTGACCTACCATCAGCACAATCATTTGACAAGTTCACTACAAACTCCTTGACCAGATTTTCATAACATTTGTTAAACTTTATCACTGTCTTCATTAGCCCAGCATTCTTGATCAGGTCCATGATGTCTTTGCACTCCAAGGCATCATTGTTGAGTTCTCTCTCTAAGGCTATTCTCTTTAAGCAAACATACTTCCATCTGTTTGCATTGTCAGGATGATGAAAAGAGATGTTGTCTGTTGGCACTTCAGGCACTCTAGCAATCTTGCTGGAGGGGAGCTTCCTTCTGATGGGAGTTTCTTCAATATCAATCTCAAATTCTGATTCCTCATCAGAATCAGAAGTTTCAGGTTCTTTACTCTTCTTAGAGATTGGTTGTCTAGCAGTATGCACCTGGGCCTTCTTCCCTTTTGTCTGAATACTTTTCTCAGCCATGCCTTCAGCCTTGGATTTCTTAGCATCAGGTTTATCATTCTGACTACTCTTTCTTTTCATCAATCTCCTAGCTATGCTAGGGTTCACATTAGCAATCAGTTCATTATCTGAGTAATCTTCATCCACATCAATGATAGGTGGATCAACAGCCTTTTCAGAGGGGTTCTGAATGTTGTCTTTTGGTGTCACAACATTCTCAGTGACATCTACATTTTCAGAAACTTCCACATTTGGACTTTCTGATTGATTTAAAGGGATAGAAATCCCCGGTACAGATTGGTTCCCACTCAGTATACTAGTAACCAGCCTAGCAATAACTTGGTGAACTTGAACTGATCCTTCTCTATTAGGTACAGAAGACGAAGGATGAGAAGAATTACCAGAGGCTGTAGCTTGAGCTCTTCCTGCATGTCTGGTTCTGAGCTTTTTGACTCTGGCTGGGTCAGTTGCCATCTCCCTGAGAGGAGTGACCTCAAGAACTTCAGATTCTATGCATGCAGTGATTGCCCTAGAATCTTGGTCAGATGATGACAATGATGAGGATGACGAAGTCGCCATGGTTGAAGACGATGTCTGAGACATTTTGATTGACTTTGAGTAATGGTAGAAGTTTGAGAAAAATCTTTGATTGGGAGGAGGAAACAGGTTGCAAGGATGAGAGAGGTAGGGGGTAAAAGGGAGTCTCTTCAACTTCTTAAAGATTTTGAAGGAATTGTGAAAGAATATGATTAACCCACTAAATATAGACTTAATAAAATTAATCCCTTCAACCTTTGTTTTAAGCAAAATTAATTGCTATAATTTCTCATGTTGGTGAATACCCAACCTGCCCCTCATATTTTCAAGTTTATTTCCAACAAGAGCCTTGGTAGAAGAATCAGTCAGCTGAAGCTTAGAGAAACTATGTTCCAGTTTAAATGACTTCTTCTCTTCAAAGTCAATAGGGTTCAAGGAAATGTTGATTGTTTTCAGATTGTCACAACACAATGTCACAACATCTTGTGTAACATTGTACTCAGGGAGCATCTGTTTTGACCAGATGTTTTGAGAACATAATTTATTAGACTTGTTATTTCCAACATCCTTGTCAAGATGACTTAAGGTTCTGACAACACATCCTTCTTCAAGTTTATTTGCCACATCACAGATATTATCAACCTGTAGTTTTGGAGTTCTTCTGACAGCTTCCATAGAAATAGCTCTTTTCATTCTTCTTAGATGAAGGAGACCAAGCTTATGCTGCCACAGTTTCATCTCTTTTTCTTCTTTGATGATTTGACACATAGTGGAGATATCAGTGTTCTCAGGCTGCCACACGTAACAGTTATCTTTGGATTTGATTCCTCTCATTACAACTTCTAGTTTTTCATTAATTACTAGACATTCAGATCTTGAGAAGTTGACCTTGAATCCTAGATCACATAATTGACTGATACTAATGAGATTAGCAGTCAACCCTTTTACCAGCAGTACTTTATTCAGACTTGGAACTCCAGGGCAGTCCAAATTACCAACTCCTTTGACTTCACCTTTAGCACCATCTCCAAAGGTCACAAAACTGGTGGTGTGAGGCATAACATTATTGAGGAGATTTTTGAATCCAGTCATGTGTCTGGAACATCCACTGTCAAAGTACCAATCTTCCTTTGCAGAGACCCTCAGGGAAGTGTGAGCTATCAGTGCAGTAGCCTTTTTCTTCCATTTAGGAGCATGTGGTACCTTTTTAGACTTAGGTTTGACACCTGAGTTCTGATTAGGATATCCATGTAGTCTGAAGCAGAAGGGCTTTATGTGACCATATCTCCCACAATGATGACATTTCCATCTTTGGTACCTTTTCTTCATATGTCTCTGTTCCTGATGTTGAGAGTTGTGTTGAGACATCTGTTTTGACATTTGCTTACCAGTACCAGATTTCTTTGCTTCCATAAATCCTAGTCCAGATTTATTTCCCACATTTTGTCCAACCTGAAGGATCTCTTCCAATTTGTCTGTTCCATTGGTCAACATCTTGACAGATTTGGTCATTTGATTCAGTTGTGAGTTCAGCAATTGAACTTCTCCTTCTAGATGACTTATAGTTTCAAGATTTTCCCTTTTTTCAGCCTCCAGCTTTATAATGAGTTTTGATTGTTTCTCATTCTGCACACAGACTTCAGCACTTCTGATACACAATTTCTTGTAGGTATCAGCCAGTTCTTCAAATGTCACTTCTTCATCACTAGTGTCACTTTCAGAAGTACAAACACTAGTTAGGGCAGTAACTAGTTTGGCAGATTCTTCTTCAGAATTACTTTCTGAATCATAGTCAGACCAAGTAACAGTCATTCCTTTCTTTTGTTTCTTAAGAAAGGTAGGACATTCAGCTCGAATATGTCCATATCCTTCACATCCATGGCATTGAATACCTCTGCCTTGGTTTCCCTTATCTTCTGACCTTGGTCTTCTGCTGGAACTGTCAATGTCAGAGGGAATGTTATGAACATTAGACCTTGACTTTGGGTCCATTCTTTTGATGAGCCTGTTGAACTGTCTTCCAAGCATGGAAATAGCTTCTGATATGTTTTCTTCTTCATCCTCCTTGTATTCAACATCAGTGTTGGATACAAGTGCTATGCTTTTGTTCTTCTTGTCACCATTATCAGTGATCCCCATCTCAAAAGTCTGAAGAGACCCAATAAGTTCATCCACTTTCAACTTGCTAATGTCCTGGGCTTCCTCTATGGCAGTTACCTTCATTGCAAATCTTTTAGGAAAGGATCTGAGAATCTTCCTCACCAGTTTTTCTTCTGACATCTTTTCTCCCAGTGCTCCTGAGGTGTTGGCAATCTCCAAGATGTTCTTGTGAAACTCATGAATGGTTTCATCTTCCATCATTTTTAGATTCTCAAATTTGGTAGTCAACATCTGAAGCCTTGACATTTTTACTTTGGAAGTGCCCTCATGAGTAGTTTTGAGAGTGTCCCAAACTTCCTTGGCCAGTTCATATTGATGTACTAGTCTGAAAATGTTTCTATCAATTCCATTGAACAAGGCATTTAAAGCTTTTGAATTTCCCAGAGCTAACTCATCTTCTTCTTTACTCCAATCTTCCTCAGGCTTCAGACTGATTGTCCCATCTATCTCAGTTATGGTGGGATGAATCCATCCTTTGTCAGCAGCTCTCCAAGCCTTTTTGTCCAGAGATTTTAGGAAGACAATCATACGAGGTTTCCAGTAGTCATAATTGGTTCCGTCCAGAATGGGTGGTCTATTTCCAAAAACTCCTTCTTTGTCCATAGTGCCAGAAAGTGATATCCTTAGATCTCACCCAGTAATACAGACAGGGTGCCTGCTCTGATACCAATTGAAATTCTGGCTGCAGATACTCAATGTCACGTTCAATTTTATGACACCGTATCTGACTTACTATATGACAGTAAATACAAAAGCAATAAAGAACACAGTCAATTGTTTACCCAGTTCAGTGTGCAACAACACCTACTCTGGGGGCTACCAAGCCAGGGAGGAAATCCACTATAAGAGATTTTAATTCAGGAATAAACCAACCAGTTTATCTCCTTCACTTAAGACCTACCCAATGCAATTCCAATCTAAGTACAACTTAAACCTGAGTTCCTACTCACTCCCCCTCAATCACAGCAGTGATACATAAACCAATTTGACTTAAGAATTGATGAAGACACTCTTCAAAAAACAGACACTTGATTAAGCTTCACAACTTTTTAATCAAGCAACACAATCACTCGTGCTTCACAGCTTTGAGTGATGCACACAACTAACTTGACTCTACTTCACAGCTTTAGTCAAGGAACATTCAAACACTCTTGCTTCAAAGCTTTGAGTGCTACACAACCCTTACAATTAGAAACCTATTCCAAGGCACTTATCACAATGATAATTGCTTGAAGTACAATAATCAAATCTATACAGATTACAAATGATCTTCTGATCAATAAAGAGCGATCCTTGAAAAACAGCAGCTCTGTTGAATATATAGCAGCTGCAACTTCAGTTAGGGTTTCCAAAAACCTAGGGTTAATTCCGTTTGACCTAAAGACCAGGTCACAGGACTTTATTAACCCGGTTAGGGTTGAGCTAGGTTACCCCTCAGAAAACGCAGGATTCTGTTCAGGAAAGACTGAGTTATTTCCTGAAAAAACTCAGACTTATCCAATCCTGCAATCCTGTTAGTTCAGAACAGGATGTCATAACATCTGTTATGACATCTGAGAAAACCTGTCTACTGATTTAGCAAAATGTGATCATTTTGCAAAATGCTCAGATACACACTTATAAACATCAGTATTTTGAATTACAATATTTTTCTGCAAAGGTACCTAATGAGTCAGTACAAACTGAACTAGAATGTTATGACATCAGTCATGACATTCACACATACACTTGGGATTTACCAAAAATGCAAGCCAATACCTAAACACCTACAAATACAAACAAACAAATTTTGTTGGTGTAACAGTCTTCTTCCCTTTACCTGGTTTGAGCCAAACCAAGTGCTAAATTCTTCGAACAAACCCCCGGTTACCGCTACTTGATTTGCACGAACTCTTGTTTTGTAATACTTTCATTCGGCTGATTTCAATCGCAAGAAATTTGACCCCAAATCTTCCTTCATAATCCTCCAGTTACTGCTACTTGATTAAGTAAACCCACAGTTTCTTAATCCTTTCACTCGACTAAATTCGATGAAGCAAAGACTTGTGAGAAAACCCCCGCACCAATTGGAATATTGGAGGAGAAAATCCAAACAATTTTATTCAAGAACAACCTACAATTGCTCAACCCAAATCTGAATTGAATCTTTGATTTGAACGTTATCACCATAACACTTTTCTTGAATCAACAACCATGATTATGTGTAGATGTTGAGTTTTGAGAAGAGAGGATGAAGATGATGAGCACTATGTGTATCTTTCACTAGTTATTGTTAACTACTCAAAAGGAATCAAAACTCTATTTATATGTTTTAGTAAAACAAATAATATTTGAGAAAGAAAGAAAATAAGACAAACAGAATTTTAAGTATGTTAAGTGAGCGGTCGACCGCTCCAAAGGCTTGGGTCGCTGCAACACAACCAACACCTAGGAGATGAGTGAAACAACTTGAATGCGTCAACCGCACCAGGGGGTTGCGTTGATGCAGCCTTCAATTTTCTTGAACATCAGGTTGAGTCGACCAAGGGGTCGGCGCAACACAACCTGGAAGAAGCACAAAGCTTTGAGTCGGCCGGAGCTAGTTTGCATCGACGCAGGCTTCACTTTTCTTGCCAAAAAGGTTATTTTCATCCAAGATTGCATCCCATACTTTGACCCAATTATATTTTATGTAGCACACATGTCAAATAAAAAATACAGCAAATGACATAAGAAGAAGGAACTCCCCCTAAGTTTGTGCACATCTTCAGAACTCAAGAATTGTAAGTCTATCTCACTCTCATAGCACTTCTCCTCCTTTGACAACATCAAAAAGAGAAAAACATTTGATTAATAGTAGAAATTAAAAGTAGAGTAGAGATCCTAAATTTTCACCTTAACGCACTAAAGACCAATCACATAAAATGAAAAATAGTGCAAATGAGATAATTAAACAATCATCACAAAGTACTATATATACCAAATGACAAATAAACTTAAACAAACACAAAGTAGGTTTAAGGAAAGCAAATAAAGTTAGGCAAAACATGACAAAATTGTAGCAAGATGAAATTTAAGCTAAAAAATAGACACAAAGCAGGTTCAATTTTCATTGTCTTGGTCTTAGTCTTAGTCTTGGGTTGAAGGACCTTGTTGAGGAGGATGCTGGAAGTGTTGCATGAAGTTGGATTGGAAGGAGGCTAAGTTGTCAGCTTGTGTTTGAATCATGCCATGCAAGGTTGAATACCTTTGAGCTTGGACAGATGAGTAAGAAGCAAAGGTTTCACTTTGGACCTTGATAATAATGTAGAGGTTAGAGATTCGTTCATTTTGGAGAGAAGCATATTCATGTTGCTGGATTTGCATCCTTTCCAATTGAGCTAACACACTAGAGTGGTCGCTTTGAGAAACAGGAGTATCCTCATCCATATCTTCAGCATTTTCATCACTTTCTTCTTCTTCACTCCAAATATCAATTTCCTCACCCTCTTCACCATTACTGTTCTGGAATTATACACGATTACTTCTTACGATGTGTTTGTATCTTTGCCTTTGGGAATCCCACAGAAAACCTGTTAAGGTGAGTGATTTGTCGGAGAATTATTGGTCCATACCCAAACTCATGTAAGAGATACCGGGCACATGAATACTTTCTCTGTTGAGAACTCGTTGGATAAATGATGGGTAGCATAGTGCAGTCTCTCTCTCAGACTTATGTAGATCGAAGATCCTGCTAGCAAAGTAGTATAGCCAATGAATCTTGATCTTGTTCTTGAGAACATACATGAGCTGAACCTCTGGCTTGTCCACGCGAGAGTACCTGCCCTTTTTAGGTCGAATGATGTGGAAAATGATCCAAAATAAAATCATATCAAAAGGAGTTAGGGCACCCGTGGTCACGGACTTGGGAAATAGATCACTATTCATAATCCTCTCAGTGTAGGGTTTCTTGAGCATAGAGTTCAAAGCAGTCTTAAATTCATATCCAGGAGCAACATTAGAGTCAGAAAATTTAATTGAATCAGAGTCAACATGGCACATCTGAATCAAATCTTTCCAAACATGAGAACTGATCATATAATTTTTGTTATTCACCCTATACGTAAACTCAAAATCCTCAAAATTTCCTTAGACACCCGCAAAAAATATCCCAACCAGATCTTCATTATACTTATCCTTACATTCAAGAAAGTTGTGAAGTTTCTGAAATCTAATAAGATCAACGAGCCCAGGAAGGTGTAAATGACCCAAAGTTGTCATTTCCAAAAAAATTTCTTAACAACCTTTCTCTTTCCAAACTTAGCTTCATAAGATTCAACTATGTCATCAGAGAGAAGAGAAAGAGCATTTACCGAATATTCGGAAGGAGCATTGGAGGAACTACCTCTGAGGTTTCTCTCCTTTGCAACCCTAGATGTGGTCATGATGAAGTTTTCTTGAAGAGTTTGTAGTAGAGGGAATTTCGTTTTTGGTTTAGAGGAGTTTAGGGTTTGGAAGAAATAAGGATAATTGAATTAATACAAACCACACAACATACAAATAAAATTCTAAAAATTTGCGAGATGCATCGACCAAACCAGGTCGTGCACCAATGCAATGTTAAGAAAATGATATTGAAGAGTTTATATAAGAGTGCATCGATGCAATCATGTTGTGGGTCGACTCATCCTGCGATATTTTGAGATTTACTACATTTTTGAAGGAAAGTCATGTAATAGGGGAAGTAACAATAAATCACACATGCATATCAACAGTATAATGAATGTAGAGCAAGAAGATGACCTAAATAAACACATATATATGATCAAGAAGGGGAAATATATAGGATGTATATTACCTTCATGAAGATTGATGAGAGCTTTCACTAAAACTCTATACCTTTTTATATCGACGGGTTTACCATTTTCATCTTGGTTTAAGTTCATGGCCGTAGGCATAGGAGTATCGATTGCTTTTGAGTTTGTCATGTCGAATCTCTTGAGTAGGTCAAGGCAATATTTCATTTAGCTCACAAATTTCCCTTCATTTAGTTGCTTGATTTGAAGTCCAAGGAAGGAGTTTAACCCCCCCATCATGCTCATTTAAAATTCTCCCTGTATTAGCTTGGAGAACTCCTTGACCAAAGATATGTTAGAAGAACCAAAAATAATGTCATCTACATATACTTGAACTAAAATAGAATTTTTGCCTTCATGCTTAATAAAAAGGGTTGTGTCAACCTTTCCTCTTGAGAATCCTTGATCTAGTAAGAATTTGCTAAGACGTTCGTACCAAGCCCTAGGGGCTTGTTTAAGACCGTATAGCGCACGATTAAGTTTGTAACCATAGTTAGGATTATCAAAATTCTCAAAATCAGGAGGTTGAGACATATAAACCTCATTAATATATCCATTTAAGAAAGCACTATTTTCATCGATTTGAAATAATTTGAAGTTTTGTGAGCATGCATATGCAAGAAAAAGGCGTATAGCCTCGAGTCGGGCCACCAAAGCATAATTTTCCTCATAATCGATGCCTTCCTCTTGGTTATACTCTTGGGTAACAAGACGAACATTGTTGTGAGTTATAATTCCGTTTTCATCTAGTTTGTTCCTAAATACCCATTTAGTTCCAATAACTCGATGATCTCACGGAGGAGGGACAAGGTCCCAAACCTCATTTCTTTTAAATTGATTTAGTTCCTCTTGCATAGCTAAAAACCAATGTTCATCGAGTAAGGCTTCTTTCGAATTTTTAGGCTCAATTTGAGAGACGAAAGCAAAATGATAATAAAAGTTACTTATCTTAGAGCGAGTGGTGACTCCCTTTGATATGTCTCCTAGGATGTTATCGATGGGATGATCCTTAGAGGTTTTCCATTCCAAAGGAAGATCATTTTTATTATTTGGATGATCTTCCCCTCTTTCTTCGGATACTTGATCCAACTCTTCCTTAATTTTAGTAGATTTCGAGTCCTTTTCTTTGGGATCTTTTAGTATGCTTTCCGAAGATACACCTGCACCATCATAAACACTACCCTTTCCGACTAATTTTGGATCATATTCATCAAAGGAAACATGCACAGGCTCTTCAACAATATGTAACCTTTTATTAAATACTCTATAAGTTTACTTGATTTAGAGTATCCGAGAAAGATACCTTCGTCGGCTTTTGAGTCAAATTTACCTAGATTCTCCTTACCATTTTTAACACAAAGCATTTACATCCGAAAACATGAATATGAGAAATATTTGGTTTCCTTCCTTTTAAAAGTTCATAGGGAGTTTTGTTTAGAATAGAACGTATTAGAACCCTATTCAAAACATAACATGTCGTGCTAATGGCATCAGCCCAAAAGTATTTTGGAAGACGATGTTCATTGATCATAGTTCTTCTGAGTTCTTCTAAAACATGGTTTTTATGTTCCACCACTCTATTTTGTTGTCGAGTACGTGGGGCGGAAAAATTATGATCAATGCCATATTTTTCACAAAATTTACCAAAGAGATCATTCTCAAATTTACCACTGTGATCGCTTCGAATAGTAACTATACTAGTGTTCAATTTGTTTTGAGAAATCTTGGAAAACTTTTCAAATGCCAGAAAGGTGTCACATTTATTTGCTAAGAAAATTGTCTAACAAAATTTAGATTAGTCATCTACAATAACAAATCCATAGTATTTACCACCTAGACTTTTAATTCTAGATGGTCCAAAGAGGTCCATATGGAGAAGTTCAAGAGGTATCATTGTAGAAACAATGTTTTAGATTTAAACGAGATTCTTGTTTGCTTCCCCATTTGGAAAGCATCACATAAGTGATCCTTGGAGAATTTTAGTTTGGGTAAACCGACTACTAAATCTTTTGAGACAATTTTATTTAACAAATCAAAATTCAAGTGAGCTAGACGTCTATGCCAAAGTCATGATTCCTCACTTAAAGTGACTAGACATTTAGCTCCGGTTAAGGATACATTATTCAAGTCAAGCATGTATACATTGTTTACCCTCAAGCCTTTGAACACGTCATCTTTCTTATCATTGTGTTCAATTATGCAACAATCTTTTGAAAAAGAGACATTGTATCCTTTGTCGCATAATTGAATAATGCTAATAGGATTGTTTTTAAGACCATCAACTAATAGGACATCCGAGATAGTAGTAGAAGAGGGATTACCTAAACTACCTTTACCAAGTATTTCTCCCTTGTTATTGTTGCCATAGGTGACAAATCCTTTCTTTTTCGCCACAAAGTCAAAAAATAGGGAGATGTCACCCGTCATGTGTCTTGAGCATCTACTATCGAGAAACCATCTTTTCTCCGTAGTCTCAAGACATTCCACCTATAAATTTAAACAATGGAAATAGGTACCCAATTTTTATTGGGTCCTTGTGTATGATTGATACTTGAGTTGCATTTTGGCAACCATTTGAAAATGCCTCGAGGAACCAAAAACTTCCTAAATCGGCATTTTCCAATAGTGTGGCTCCTTTTGAAACAATATAAACAAGTTAGAGTTTTGGGTAAGTTACTTTTGCTTGGAGGATCTCTTATTTCATAAGTGTATTTTTGATAAGGATTAATCATACTACTTCTGAAATTTGATCTATCAATGCCAAAAGTAATTTTGGGTTGTAAAGCCTTGTCAAGTTTGGCTTTGATAGTTTTTACCTCTCTTTGCCAAATATAACAAGTTTCACATCCAGCCCAATCATGCCAAGAAAACTTGTCATCTTTTCTATCAGTTTTTATTTTCTCTACCATAGATGCCTTGAGGTCTTCCAACTCTCTTTCAGAATTGGAAACTTTTTGCTTAAGGTATGAAAAAAATATCTTGTTTGAGTCTAATCGTTTAAAAGCTTCTTTAGCCTCATTTTGTAGAGTATCAAAATCTCTTTGCAATTCTATGTGAAACATTTTATCAATATGATCATATTTAAAGTGACTTACATTCCTTTTCTTCTTTTGATGAGCCATGAGACAAAGGTTGACCGTTTCTTCTTCGTCACTAGTGTCACTTTTGCTTGAAGCTTCACTATCACTATCCCAAGCAATGTATGCTCTTCTAGCTTTGTTAGGTCTCTTTTGGAATTTGTCTTTTCCTTTGTCTTTCTTGAGCAATGGGCAATCCGGTTTATAGTGACCGGGTTTTCCGCAGTTGAAACATGATCCTCTTGATTTATATTTCTTACCTTCATCTTTTCTTAAAGGTTTTGATTGGCTTCTATAATTGATGAGATTTTTGTTCGAGTGTTGGACTTCATTCTGTAGGAGATATCTATGATATTTTCTCACAAACAACCCCATGTCTTTACTTGAACTCTCATCATCATCACTAGAATCACTCACACATAAGTTATTGGTGGAAGACTTTGAACTTGAAGCCTTTAATGCAATAGACTTCTTTTATGTGTCTTTTGGTTTTTCTTTCTTTTCCTTTTTCTCGTGCTTGTTGAGATTTATGAGCTTTTTCTCATGCTCTTGAATCTTCCCAAACAATGTTGTTATGTCAACTGTAGCTAGATTATTGGCTTCCTTGATTGCTGTAACTTTGGGTTGCCATTCCCTATTAAGACATCTCAAAATTTTGTTAGTAGCAACAACATTGGG
Source organism: Vicia faba (assembly GCA_948472305.1). Classification (NCBI taxonomy): domain Eukaryota; kingdom Viridiplantae; phylum Streptophyta; class Magnoliopsida; order Fabales; family Fabaceae; genus Vicia; species Vicia faba. Next base: position 1,241,002,830 of record OX451735.1, on the reverse strand, counting down.
AGTAACATGACCAAGAGTGTGTAGTGATTGATTATATGAGAAAAATCTCTTTTGCATATCCGCAATGGTTTCACCATGCTTCATGTGAAAGAAATCAAACTCTTGAGTCAATGTATTGATTCTAGCAAGTTTAACATCATTTGTCCCCTCATGGGAAATTTATAGAGCATCCCACATTGCCTTAGCAGTATCACAATGTGAAACTCTAAAATACTCACCAACACCTAAATATGCAATAAGCATATTTCTACCATTCCAATCATAGTTATACTTTTTCTCGTCTTCCTCATCCCATAGTGCTTCCGGTTTGGGTATGGTGATGTTATCCTCATTGGTCATGGTTATTTGTAGAGGACCATCCTCGATAAATTTCCATATCTTTCTATTAACAGAGTTAATATGCACACACATACAATCTTTCCAATAGCTATAGTTTTCACCGGTGAAAACAAGAGCTCTTATATAAGCCCCTTTTGGATCGTTCTCCATATTCTACAAAGTAATATGCGAAGCACTAGATAAACTGGCACTCTGATACCACTTGTTAGATAATGTGATTAATCTAGAAGGGGGGTTGAATAGATCATTTTAAAAAATTATTTGTGCTTTTTAAATATTTTTTTAAGAAATATATGTGAAAGCTCACGGAATCTCCAATCGTTTAAATGATCCTCTATTGAAAAGATAGGATATGCGTAACCATATAGGATATGATTACAAAGTAAGAATCAATACATTTTACTCAATTGTTCAATCACTTAAACATCCTCAATGAGTATGAATTACTTCCAATGAGTTTATTAAGATAAAGCTAAACACAATGAATAATTTGTGGATGAATAAATTTGTCAAACACCTTATGTGCAAAGCACCTTAGGTTTGATTTTACTAAATTGTAGTGGTGATTTTTCTTAGGTATCAATCAAACGAATTATTACCAATGTTGTGAAATGATCTCAACACACCACAATTTCAGTACAAGCAAATTCGAAAATTTAATTCCCGCAAATTATAGTAGTCAAGTATGGAAGTAAAGAAAAAGAAGAAGAACACATGATTTGTTAAGGTAGTTCCCCTTGTCGTCCTCGCGTAGCGTACATCTGCCCCCAATTCTAGAATCTAAAATTGAGATATTTGATATTAAGATGCAAATGTTACAAGAGAAGTGATAGTTCATAATACAAACAAACCAATGTTGTTGATGTAACAGTCTTATTCCCTTTCCTTTGTTTGAGCCAAACCAAGTTCCAAATTCTTTGAACTAATCTCCGGTTACCGCTACTTGATTTGCACGAACTCTTGTTCTGCAATACTTTCACTCAACTAATTTCGATCGCAAGAAATTTGACCCCAAATCTTCCTTCATAATCCTCCGGTTACCTTTACTTGATTAAGCAAACCCACTATTTCTTAATCCTTTCACTCGGATGAATTCGATGAAGCAAAGACTTGTGCAAAAACCCCCACACCAATTGGAATCTTGGAGGAGAAAATCCAAATGATTTTATTCAAGAACAACCTACAATTGCTCAACCCAAACCTGAATTGAATCTTTGATTTAAACGTTATCACCACAACACTTTTCTTGAATCAACAACCATGAATATGTGTAGATGTTGATTTTTGAGAAGAGAGGATGAAGATGATGAGCACTATGTGTATCTTTCACTAGTTCTTGTTAACTACTCAAAAGGAATCAAAACTCTATTTATATGTTTTAGTAAAACAAATAATATTTGAGAAATAAATAAAATAAGACAAACAAAATTTTGAGTATGTTAAGTGAGCGGTCGACCAATCTAGAGGATTGGGTCGGTGCAACAGAACTCGCTCCTAGGAGATGAGCCAAATATCTTGAATGCGTCGACCGCACCATGGGGTTGCGTCAACGCAACCTTCAATTTTCTTGACCATCAGGTTGAGTCGACCAAGGGGTCGACGCAACACAACCCGGTAGAAGCACAAAGCTTTGAGTCGACCGGAGCTAGTTTGGATCAACGCAAGCTTCATTTTTCTTGCCAAAAAGGTTATTTTCATCCAAGCTTGCATTCCATACTTTGTCCCAAGTGTATTTTATGTAGCACACATGTCATTGAGGATAGGGGAGGTTTTGACATCATGAAAACATGAATATTGCCCTCACATATTGATCTTTGTGCCATGTCCCAAGGGATGTACCTTGATATTGGCTACTTCCTATAACATCTAAGAATATTGAATTTCATATATTTAAATTGTACTGCTTATATGCATCAAAAGAGACTACATTTTGTAATATATCATGACACTTGAGTATGTCATCCTATTGACATGTCTTGAGTCTTTAAGTTCATGATTGATACCTTGTGAGGGTTCCATAATTACCCTAGGATATAAGGTTTTATTTCATTCTTACTTGATCTTTATCAACCTCATTTGATCTAAGACAAGTACCATCCTTCTTATAGGATGTCATTCATCAATTAGGTGACTTTGATTGTGTATGAAATTTTATCTTCTACTTGGTTACTCTTAAGTCTCATCTTGAGATAACTTATCATATAAGTCACACATTTTGTGATTCTCAAATCATGCACTATTTGTTTAATCTATACTTGATCAATTTAAAATTGTTTGTTTACCTCTTTTCAACACTTCCTTTATATGATAGATCTGAAATTTTCTTCCATGATTTGTGGAATTTGAATATGGTTTGTATAAATTAATATGATACTGACTTGTGTGCTTTGACCCCCATCTAACCATGTCATTCCTTCATCTATCCCCTTCTTGCATTTCTTGCACTTTTAGAGTTTAGATTAGGGTTGATATTGACATAGTTTTGCATTTATGCTTAGATGTGCTTTAGTAGAAGTAATTTAGGGATTTCATAGGTTATTAGAGTAAACTAATCCTATGTGTTTACTTCTGATATCATCCTTACTTGAAATGTCTTGCCATGTTCACTTGATCACACACTTGTGCTCACTTCACTACACCATTTTGTTGGATGCTAGATTGATTATTGTGGTGTTTGTACCAAGTTCTAAATGACTAATTAAGTTTTTTATTAGCCAAGATGTATGATAAATGTATGAAATGTCTATATTGACATATTATCTTCTTCATATTACCTCTTCCATCTCACGTGATCACTTGTTAGCATTGCATGAGGACATAAGTCCATTTAGGGTTTTATAAATAAAATTTCCTTGTGGATCTTTCTCACGTTTATGTATATGATGATGATGAGTCTCACATGTATTCACTTCTGACTTGTATACTTCTTCATCTATCTCACCTCACCTCACCTTCTCATGCCATGTTTAGGTAGGCACTTAATACATAAATGCTCTTATGCTAGTGTACATAAATGACCTTTAGGGATATATCTATATAACCTTAACGATATTCCCTTATCTCATCATTTCTTTCATGCTTTATCATGATGTGACGTTAGGTCTTCCAAATGCATGTTTGCATCTCTACTTGTATAGTTAGACAATGTCTTCTTCTTCTTGACCCAATTTTCCATGCTTAAGTTAGTTTTAGGTGTATGCTATGATCGTACCAGAATTAACACCTTTCTTTTATGTTGCTTTTGTGCCATGATTCCTTGATTTCTTATCTTTGATTTCTCCTTCTTCTTCTGTACTTCTTCAAGTATATTTAAGAGCTTCGTCTCTTGTGTGTGTTTTATCACATGAATGTTGTGTGTGCTTGATGTATTATCATCCGTATCTTAATGTTTTATCATCTTTATAGTATTACTTGATGTCTTGTCATCTTAATATTTGAATGAATTATGTTTTGCCATTCCATTCTTTGTATGATGTTTATCATCTCACCTTTGCATGATGTTTTATCGTCCATACTAGATGTTTTGTCATATTTATTTGATGTATGTATGCTTAACGCTTTGTCATATTTGTGTGTGATGTTTTATCATCCCTTTTTTCTTATCTTTGCTTGCCTCACCTATTGTATGCTCCCAATAGGATTTTTAGTTCAATCTTCTCCAATTTTTAACTAAATAAACATTAAGATTGTGATCCATGCATGCTAACATACGACAAATATTTCCCTTTCAAAACTCAACCTTAGGATCAAGCATTATATGATGACATTAGGGATTAGATTTAGAATATTCCCCCTTAGTTGTTTTCTTTCTTTTGCATCATTGTGTAATATGGTGGAAGAACTGACTTTTAGGTTTTTACGTTTTATCGCTAATGTTGCGAATAGCAAGAGTTGCCACTGACTTTTCTTTTATCCAATAAAGGAAAGAGTGAAAAGAACAAGAAAGACCTTTTGATAATTTTCTGAGTAAGGGGGTTAGGTTATGAAAAGGGAAGGTGTTAGAACCCTTTTCATCCGTAGTTATCTACAGGATCTTAATCGCTATCTCACTTTTGAAATGCTTTGTGCTTCTGTATGTTTGAAAATATTTTGAAAATGCCTAAGTGTGGAAATTTTGTAATGATTCTCGCATCGTTGAGAATGTATACAAAATGTTTGTTTTGAAAATATTTATTGTAAGAAAGTGTTTGTTTAGAAAGTGTGATATATGAAAGTTGTTTTAGTTTGTGAGCAAGCAATTACGGCGATCTACCTACTCAAAAAGTCTTTGTTTTTTTCCTCCTCCTTTAGACAGTTCTATCCAACTATTAGTTAGTAGGAAGCCCTATTGTTGGATGTGAGGGACAGGCGCGGGTTATTGCATAGTCATAAAGGAAACTTGTAGGACGCTTTAACCGAAGGCAACATTGGGCGACTACGATCTTTTAACCAAAGGTCTTTGCTAAAGCGTCCCACATCGAGGGACATGACTGTTTTATCCAAAGGCAACAAGCGAGGTTACCCTAGAGGTACGCATGTGAATAATGTTTTGATTTCAATTAATTTGTCTTGATTAGGATTATCTAGTAGTTGATTTTTAATCTTGCCATACACGCCTAATTACTATACAATGATAAGTAAATACGGTAAAGTGCAGAAAATAAAGTTCTACGTTATTACAATGCTTCGGGAATGGGGGAAAAATTTATGAATGGGGATGACATAAGAAATAAACACCCAAGCTATAATCAAATCACACAATGCAAGTCCAAACTATTAAATAATTATTTAAGTTAAAACTCTTTTCATTTGATAAAATTAATTAATAATTTAGTTAATAATATCAAACAAAAATTATTTTAAAATTAATAATTATTTAAAACAATATTGCTTTATTTAAAAATTTAAATTAAATACTAAAATATAAATTAAAACTAAATAAATAAAAAACAAATGAAAATGTAAGAGAAAGTTAGAAATGGGCCTGATTGAAGCAGTCTGGGGGTGTAGAAAGAAAATTGTCAAAAATCCCAAATAAAGGGCATCCGTTTGGATCCTATGTGTGTAGGCATATGTATATTTGTATGAGGAAGCGTTTCCGATTGTTGGATCCACGAAGACTTGGCAGTAATCATAATGAAGGGTGATAGCATGAGGGAGCATCTCATGTGACTGTGTGGAGCATCATAGCAGATCCAAAATAATACACAATCAGACGGTGACAAGTGTCACCGCCAGATTAGACCCCATAATTAATATTGTTTAACAAAAAAAATTGATTAACAAAATATTAAACATAAACCAAAATACACCCTCTCCCTTCTCTTAACATTCTCTCGTTCTCTCTGATGGGTCTCCACCAGAGACGATGAGTTGGCCACGTCGGAAATCGCCTGCACGGTGGCGACAGCGGTGGAGAAGCTCTGGTCCTAATTTTTTTTACATTTTCTGATTCATCTCTTCCTCTTATTTACTAATTTGTGACTTCATTTTGCAGAAATTAAGTGATGAACCCTAGATCTAAAAAGGGGAATTTTAAAACCCTAGTTCTCACATGCTTGAAAACGATGATGATTATGATGAAATAAATAGAAATATGATTAAAAAGGGAAAGGAGAAAGAGATGAAGCTACGACGTTCGAATCCTCGATCTATCAACCTATTGGGGTTTTGGTGAGCTCTTTCTGATTTTTTAATCTTCTTCTCGGATTCAGAACTTGCAATAACTTTTCCTGTTCTTCTTTTTGTTTCTGAAGGGTTTTGTAATAGGAAAATGATGATTGAATGTTTTATTGTTTTTTTTCTTCTGGAAAATGATGGACGTCAGAGTTTGTGCCCAGCTTCTGTGATTTTCTGAACAATACTTTCTTCTTCTTTGATTTCAGTGCAATGATTGTATTTATACTAATATGAGAATTTAGGGTTTTACTTGGTGGACTCAACAATTTTCCTTGACAAGCTTTGGTGATTTATGTATTGGGATTAAGCAATGTGTTTATGTTTGTGATTTCTGGAATCTGAATGTGTTTTACTGAACTACTGTGATGTTACTGAGTTATTAACATGCCTGGACGGTTTTTTTGTTTGGGCTTTGCAATATTCTGATTTATTATTATTGTGGTCTTGGTGAATGAAACTCTTACTGCAGTGTGAATTCTTGGTTGAGCTGTGATATTTTACTGCCCTGTTACTGTGATGCTTTTCTGAGTTACTGAGCTTTTTTTGTCTCTTTACTGTGAACCAAATTTGATTTTGTGATTTGTAGTAAAGAGAATAGGCCCATGATTAACATTGCACTTCTGATTTTTGTTGTTGTGAAAATGTATGAGGCTTTTTGTGGGCTTATAAGCATGATTGAATTCAACTCCCTTATTTTTGATTCCTTACATAAAACCCTAATGATGAAGTTACTGTTAACACACTACGGTGACTTGCAAATTTCCCTTGTTTATGTTTCTCTTTAAATGAACTTAACGTATTTTCCCTTCTTGTTTCATGTATTTGGTGTGATAGAATGGAGATTATACTTGAAGATGAAGGAGAGAAGCCGTTGATAAGCTTGAAGAGCAATGATAAAGCTGGGCATGGAGAAAATGATGGTTTGAGGAAGACATAATTTTTTTATAAATTAGGACTTAGGAACCTTTGTAGAAATTGTAAAACTCAGGACAACTCCTTCATTATAAATAAACTTGTAACTTCAATATTTGATGTAGTAATCCTGTCCATTTAAGAAACTTGAATGTCTTATAATCAATGTTTAACTTTGTACTACAATGTATTCAAACAGAACTTGTAAATTTCAAAAGACTTTGCAATCAAATGTTTCACTTGTTATATTTGAATGGTAGCATGAATCTTGAATGCAACATAGAACTTTGATCAAATAAGTATTGAATTTGAAATTTTCCTTGTTGAAATATTGTGAAACTTGTAGAATTGAAAGAATTGAAAACAAGTTTAGAATAACTTTGAAATTGTGTACTTGGAATTATAACATGGAGCCATCTTCGATCAATGAAGCACGAAAAAAGGCCTTACAATTGTAGTAGTTAAACCAATTTTGTCCTTATGCAATAGAATTTCTTGGTTCCATAATAAAAAATTTGAAATCTCTCTCCACTTCAAAATATTTGCCAAACAAGTGAGTTTTTCTTCTTAAGTAGTGAAAGCACACAACAATACTTTCTCTCCAATGAATTTTTCTCTTGAATGAACATCTCAATTATATTAGCAATAACGCCTTGAATGATCTTTGAAGATGTGTGAGATTCGACATAAAGCTCCAGAAAATCTTCCATTGATAATTATTAACAAACCCAAACCAAAAGATGAGAAAACCCCAATCTCAAATTCAACTTTGGTTAACTTTCTTAATAAGAAAACAATGTATCATCAAAGAGTCCCCAAGCTCAAAAGCTTTTATCATGAATCAAAACCTGACTCAAGATAAACTCAAATGTAAACCCTAATATTACGCAACCATTAAACCATGAATCTTGGGTGCTTAAAGCGATTAAAAACCTTAGGAGTATGAAGGGATATTTTTTGAATGAGATGAGAGGGAAAATTTTGGGGTACAACAGCTACCCCTGTTCAATATTCTTAAACCTGAAAAGTTATATTGGCACGCCCACCATTCGTGACTTAAAGGTAGAAGATGATTGAATACTTAAGAGCCCTGAAATTTGCACTCGCATGTGCAAGAAGTAACATTGTTGGTTGATTGTACCGGAAATGGGCTTAAAGATACCATTTGGAGAGTGACGAAATATCTTCAGAGATTGGCTTATAGATGCCATCCAGAGGTAATGGCGAGTCGTCAGAGATGGGCTTATAGATGCCATCAGAGGTGATGGAAAGTCGTCATAGATGGGCTTATAGATTCCATCCAGAGGTGATGGACGGTCATCGGAGATGGGCTTATAGATGCTATCAAGAGGTAACTGTTGATAAGAGAATCAGACTAAGTCTGCGCCCTACTTTAACTAGAAGAGGTACCGGAAAGAGTCTACGCTCGACTTCAACTAGAAAAGGTACCAGAAAGAGTCTACGCCTGACTTTTCTAAAAAGAGTATCAGAAAGAAATCTACGCTCGATTTCATCCGACTAGAAGATGTCTACGCCCGACTTCAACTAGAAAAAGTACTAGAAAGAGTATACGCCTGACTTTTCCAAAAAGAGTATCAGAAAGAAATATACGCCCGATTTCATCTGAACTAGAAGATGTCTACGCCCGACTTCAACTAGAAAAAGTACCAGAAAGAGTCTACGCCTGAATTTTGTGAGCAACCTCTTCATACAATTGGTTTTTAATGACAACAAATATATATGTGAAATAATCAATGAATGTTACCTACATGTGTGCATTGTAAAAATATAGTATAACATGTTTAAAATGAGTTAAGAATGTGTTTTACACAAAACACTGTTATGAGTCGACACAAAAAGCTTTGCACCAACGCATACTTAAGCAAAGAATCATAAAAACGATTTTGATTCAGTATGAGTTGACACATCCATGCTATGCATCGACTCATAACATGTTGATGCCCCTGGAATGAAACCTTTAACCTTTATTCATCGATACATAACTTCATGCATCGACACATAACATGTTGATGCCCCTGGAATGCAACCTTTAACCTTTATGCATCGATACATAACTTCATGCATCGACACATGATATGTTGATGTCCTTGCAAAACATTTTTGAACTTTTATGCATCAATACAAAACATCATGCATCGACTCATAACATGTTTTATCTTCAAAAATCAAAAGTTTAATCCAGTATGTGTTGACACATACGTGTTATGCATCGACTCATGTAAAATGGTTGGTTCTGTAATATGATGTAATATCTGCTTGCATCGACTCATAACATTATGTATTGACTCATACTGTGTTATAAACTAACATGAGTTGACTCATGCTAACATGCATCGACTCATGATACGTATTTCTGTCTCTAACTGTTTTCTGTTACATATATAAGTAAGTCTTTTCAGCAGAAATAAGTATGACACATATTACAATTGTGAGCATCAATTCTGAGCAGCAAGAAGCCTGAAAGATACTTCATCTTTATCATCTTATCAATCATCTTAATTCAACAACAACAACGGAAATCAAACATCTTTGTTCAATTGGATCAAGAGGTTAAGAGATAACGTTCAATTGTGCATTCAAGGGATCTCAGCTGGGTTGAATATTGTGAATGGGGGTTAGAGGAAAAACTAAGGGGTTTGTCCTTCAATAACGGGCGTGTTCTTGAGGGTTTGTTAGTCATGATCACACAAGTTGGATTCATCCGTAGCGAGGGGTTTGGAAATTAGAGGGGGTTTTGAAAACAAGTCGTGGAAGCGGAGGATCGGTTGTGGATCTTGCAGGGAATCTTGATAAGGCTCATATCAAGTGGAGGTTCTTACAAGAAGAAGAAGATCTTAGGGATTTCTTTCTGTCTGTGTAGTGTAACCTTGTATTTAAAACATTCAGCAAAATTGTTATAAGAGTTCTCAATTTCAATTATGGAATTGAGAGGGAGACATACCCATACGCAAGGACGATAGTGGGGAACTTCCTTACTAAACTGCCTGCGTATTGTTCTTTCTTTCTCTCTATCTCTTTACATTTTTCGCAATTTTGTGATTCAATTGGCTTGCTGAGTTTTCTGTTTAATGATAAAATAGTGGTTCAAATACTTTCATCAAATCACCATTATTAATCATCAAACAAGCATACGCCAACCGTTTGACAAAATTACTTGCAAGTTTTAATTCATTGGAAACATTGTTCTAGTGATAAGTGCATTAAAAACGTTAAGTAATATGGGTTTAAGATTAATCTCTTTCATACTAATAAAATCCAATAAGTTTATTGCATGTCCGGTTTTCTAGTAGTCGGTTCAAAATAGACGAAAGTTGATTCAAGACCTTACTTTTCCGCTGCTTTTCACAAACTTTAATAAAAGATTTTAAATACTTGAAGAATAAGGAGGTGATCTATTCACCCCCCCTCTCGATCACTTGCCACACCGTCTAACAAGTGGTATCAAAGCACCGGTTAGCTGGTGCTTTGTGTCTACTAGTAACGTTATGGCTATTTCGTTCCATTCAAAATGGTCCTTTTCAAATTACCATGAGGAATGATGCAGGTGAAATAGTACCTAAACCTGAGGATCAATGGAATGAAATAGATGAAAAGAAGTGGTCGTGTGATTGGAGAGGTAGAAATATGATAATCTCAGCACTTGGCATTGATGAGTATTATAGGGTGTCTCGTTGCACGTCTGCTAAAGAAATGTGGGATGCTTTAGAAATTTCCCATGAGGGCACTACTGAAGTTAAACTGTCCCGCATTAACACACTTAATCAAGAGTTCGGGCTCTTTCGCATGAAACAAGGAGAATCTATCTCTGACATGCAAAAGAGATTCGTTCACCTTGTGGGTCGTTTAAATGCACTTGGAAAACATGTTTCCAATGAAATTGCTACTAATAAAATTCTGAGATGTCTTAGCATGGAATGGAAACCTAAAGTAACAGCTATCAAGGAAGCCAATGACCTCACTACGCTTACCATTACAACTCAGTTTGGTAAGCTGGAAGAACATCAACAAGAATTGGAAAATCTTAAAAAATATGAAAACAAGAGTAAGAAGGAGAAGAATAAAGACATGGAGGGTGAGAAGAAGTCAATAGCTCTAATGGATTCTTGCTCCAAGTCCTCAAACAAAGAGCAAGATGATAATGACTCAACCAGTGATGAAAATTCTGATGATGAAGAAATGAGACTTTTTGTTTGGAGATACAATAGGTTTATTCGAAAGAATGGAATCAAGCACTCCGATAAAAATATCATAAGCTTTCGAAAACAATACAAAGAGCCAAGGAAATAAGAGAATAAAAAGAAAATAAGTAAAGGACCTGTTGTACCCCAAAATTTTCCCTCCCATTTCATCAATATTTTCTCACCACAAGACCCTTGAAGCTCAAGATCAAGTTAGGGTTTACTCTGCTCAAGGCATCTCCTCGCACTGTTGACCCAAATTAGGGTTTGAGTTTGCACAAAGATGTTTTGACCTAAAATGCCCAAAATGACTTTCATGCTTCATGTTAGACTCACAAGTTTATCCATATCAAGTTTCAAGCCTTGATTCCAGTCTTTGCCCAATCAATTGGACAGTTGACCTAGAAATCAGCTGTATTGGGGAAAAAGTCAACTGTGGCCAATTGACAGTCAAACCTCATGAAATTTGACCCTCCTCAACATTATGAACTCATATGGACCATTTGGTCAAGTTTGGATCACAATTCCACAAGAAATTTGATCAGATCACCAAAAGGGCAAAATGGTCATTTTTAGGGTTTTGACTGCACAAAGGCATTTTTTGACTGTTTGACCTAGCCAATGGAAAAACAAGCTCACATATGGACTCAAGGACTCAATGACATGGTCTTGACATATTCAACAAGTTCAAAAGATCCCAAATGCACAAGATTGACAGATGAATTTTCCAGTCAACTGAGCAAAATTTGACTGTATACTGAAAAGTCAAACTTTGACTTTTTGGTCAAAATCAAGTGTCAAGATTCATTTTTCATCAAGACATGTCAAATTATGAAACTTGTTCATCAAGAAACCAAGAATTACAAATTAGGGTTTGAAATGAAGAAATTTCATAACTTAGAAATTTTCTAAGTTATGAAATTTCCTAATTTTTTCCTAACTTTGTCCCATCTTTTCATCAAGATACATTTGGATTCAAACAAAACTCAAAACATGAAAGTTATAGTCCATTGCAAAATCTACAACTTTGATTCACAAAGTTTCTTCAAAATAAGCTTGTAGCTCAAGTTATGATTTTTGGAATAGGGGTGCAAAACATTCTTAACTTAGAAATTTTTTGACCTATTTTAGGCAGGATTTTTGCCCAACTTCATGGCCACTTTTCACATGCTTCCACTTGGAATTTAAATTTGTATTAAAAATATGGATTGTAGCACACATTCCAAGCTTTCCAAATTGTCTAAGAACTCATCAAACAGCCTTGTGGTTAGGGATATTCGAATTTGTGAAGATGGGCAAAAGTCACTTTGTTCATAAGCCAATTACATGTTCATAAGTTTGCCATTTTCAAGCCAGCTTGCACAAGCTAGGTTGCAGGCCTTTTATCTCATCCACACTCAATAATTTAATGCATATCCCTTGTGCTCATGTCTTGTTTTGTGTATTTAACCATTACATACAAGATTAAGCCATATTTGGAAAAAGCATTTTAGCCATTTTTGAAAAGATCAACTTTATGTCAAGTTCACAATCTAAGAGGTACAAGCCATATCTTTGGGCACAAGATTCATGAACAAATTCCACTGATCAAGAGTGATTTGTGCAGCATAGATTGAGGGTAGTACAGGCCTGCATTGTCAATACACATTTTCTTACTTATCAAAGAAGAAAACTTGCATTTTAAAACACAACTCACATCCCTGCAAGAACCAACTCAAGCAAACTTTATGAACACATTTGATACTTCATAACTGACCTAGAACACGAGCCCTTGACCCTCAATACCTCCTCATCCATCAAAGCACCTTTTTTCTGCAAAACAGAGTCCCTGTTGCAGATTGACCTCCACAGTTCATTTCCATCGTGCGTTTTCATCCAAACCAGTTCAAATACATTCCCTACCATTCATACAAACTATCCCAAGCCTTGGAAACAGACTGTAACAGCCATAGCCAAGTGTGCCATTTTCAATTTTCTCTCTTGCAGGTTGACTTCCGTGGAGTGATTCAGAAGGATTCAAGGCACACCAAGCATAGAGGAAGTATCCTTGGACCTCGGGCAAGTTGTACAAATCCTCAAATTCCTTTGAAAGTGCCTCCATTGTTGCACACGATTCAAGCTGAACAGGTAAAAGTTTGAACTTCCATCTCTCTATCCAAGCATATTTAGGCTTAAGTTTGTGAAGAAGGTATGTCCTACTCATGGCCCTGAAGCTACCCATATCCTTACTTCTCATTTATATTGTGTGTGCTGCACGAATTTTGGACATGAACATTTGAAAAAAGTTAGGTCAGGAATTGGGGGAGGCGAAATTCTCTCTCATTTATGAGAATTAGATCAAGTTATTTATATGTTTAGAATCGTGACAAGATGCTCTACACTTTTGATGTTGTAAGTTTGTGCTAAAAATCCAAGAATCAGGATCTGTGCTTGACAAGAGAAAACGCGTGTTTTGCTTCTGTTTGAATAGCTGGAGGTTGAAGACAACTTCCTTTGGGTTGGGCCTGGGTTATTTTTCTGTTTGCACCACTATTTCCCACTTACACCCCCTTGGCCCATTGTGTGTTATTTTTATCATTTTTGATTTTTTCTTTTTGTTTCTGACTTATTATTTTTTGTCAAAATATAAAAAACATTAAAAATATTTTTCACCCATTTTTTCATTTATTTTGAATTTATTTGCTTTATTTATACTTATGTGTGCAAAATAATACATTTACTTTTATTTAAAATACTAAAAATAATACAAAATAATATTTATTTTCAGCTATTATTTTATTTTACCTTTTGAAAACATTTCCTTAAAATATACTTTTTTTATATAAATAATAAATATTTTATTTTTATATATATTTATTATGTTTAATATATAATATAAATACTTATATATTTATTAGAATATTTAGGATAAAAATATCAAAATAATACATTTTTTTCATTTTTATTAATATTTCACCTCAAAAATTACTTTTTTATAATATACTTCTTTTTTATTTATTTTTTGTATATAATTAATAAATATTGTATACGATATAAATAATAAATACTACTTATTTACAAAATTAGGGTTTTGCCCTAAACCATGAAAATATCCAAAAATACTTAATTTTTTCATTAAGTTAACATCATTCTCACTTGTAAATAATCATACACTTACACAAATACAATACACATTTGCTTATCTTTTATTATTGTACATTGCTACCTTTTTAAATTGCAATTGATTCGATTTGGTTGTAAATATATTTGGACACTACTCTCCTATTAAAGTCTCATCCCCATTTGTAAATATTTGTACCCCCACTCCCGGATACTTATTTGTAATAGCGTAGACTTTAAATTCTCGCAATTTATCGCTTTCAAATATACCATGGTTAGACCTAGGGTTTGTATGTACATAAAATCAAACGCTAGATAACCTAATACAAGACAAATACATGAAATCAATACACAATTCACACTTGCACCCCTAGGGTAATCCCGCTTGTTACCTTCCAAAATGGGTCATGCTTGCACGTTGAGCTTCTTTGGCAAAACAATTCAAAATGATCATAGTCCCTCGATGACGCTTTCGAAAGTTTCCTATCAAAATGATCAAGTCCCTTCAAGAAAATTGCCAAAGACACTTGGCACCATTGCATTCATGGTCCATACGATGATCCGCGCCTGTCCCGTCAACATCCTAACGCAAGATTGTCCACCAAATACAATGGTGGAACAAAATTGTTAAAAGGGTTAAAACATGAGAAAAACCTTTGAGTAAATTTAGGGGTAGACAACTCTTAGTTACTTGATCAACTTGCAAAACACACTTGCCTACTTTTCAAAACCCACTTCATAATACACTTTCAAAAACAACTTTCAAAAAACATTTGAAACATCTTTTCGAAAAGATACACACCTTTGTATATACTCAAACATGAGTCATTATAATGGTTGCCTAAGACAAGGCATCTTTTTCAAAACATTTTCGAAACACACACACACACACCCACAATTTCAAACAATTGAAAATCAAGGCAAGTGATCTAAACAAGTAACTAAGAGCCCATGGATAACCATGGATGAAAAGGGTTCTAATACCTTCCCTTTTCATAATCTACCCCCCGAACCCACGAAACATCTCAAAAGGTTTTTCCTGTGCTTTTTAACCTTTCCTTTAGGATAAAATAAAAAGTTGGTGGCGACTCTTGCTCAACCGAAAAATTTGCGAAAACAAACGCAAAACCCAAGTCAGTTCTCCCACCGTATCACAGAACTGGCGACTCTGCTGGGAAGAAATTTAAAAGTGGGGTTACCTTAGGGTTTAGATCACCTTTACATACTTGATTTGATTTCCTTGATTGCTTTACTTTTTGGGTCCTTGTTTGGGTTTGTTGTAAATCCTACACCCGGATTTGGGGCACCTTTTTAGGTAAATAGCAATAAAACTGTGAGGGAACTGTGCGGGGTATACCGACACGGTTGAAGCAGTAAGCTATGTTAGTGTGACATATTTGTGATTACCGGTAACCCTTGAGTTCAATCAAGGAGAGTACGGGGCCGCTGAGTGATGTCGTGAAGCACTAACGAACTCTTCGAACCTTAATTGACCATTTTAGCCTTTTTAGGGGTAGTGAGATGACCGACTTTGGTGCAGTCCGAAGTTGGTAGATACTCGATACTACACTCATTAAGGGTTGTTTTCTTGGAATATTTTGGTCGCCAGTTAAGTGGCTAAACCAAAACAATGAACATAGAAAATAATCCAATGATATTGAGCTCCTTAGAACCCGGTTTCTATTTTAGGACAGGATGAGCCAACTAACTTCAAGAGGGTACTTACCTACAAATCCCATGCAAGCCTAAACCTAAGGACTTGTTTTGCTTTGTGTGAATATGATTGCCTGTATATACACTTACTTGCTTTCGCATGCATGTACATAACATCATGACATCATACCATAGCATTTTCAATAACCATTTCAAGGATCTCGAGGGTTCTTTTGATGCAGGGTTACGTTGGACTAGACGTCTACCAAAGGGCCAGAGGTTTCTCCTCTAAGCAAATGCCATCAAAGATCAAGTGCAACAACTTGAATCAGGGGCTATGACCCACTTGACATGGTGAGCTTGATTCTCTTGGAAAGACATCCACCGGTGCAAAGTTCTCCAATCAAAGATCGAAGTTCAACCTCTAACATTCTCTTGTGTTTACCCCAAGAGATCCTTGAAAACATTGCATATATATCACACATATAATTGCATAACAGGTTTCTCCCATACAGGTATCCTTATCTTCCTACTGTTTATTTCAGTAAAGATGGATATGGAACAAACGGTGAAAGATCTCCAAGCTCAAAATGCTCAATTCCAACAAATGCTGCTGGCTATGGGTAAAGGGCAAGAGGATCTGACAGCTCTTCTTCTCAAAGACAAGAAGAAGAAGTCCAAGAAGGCAGCCCGCATCCTGAACTTGAGGAGAAGACCTAAGACCCTGGACCTTGCAACTCCATCCAACATAGGGGATAGTCTTGAAGAAGACCACCATTTGGAGATTGATGAAGCTGACTACTCCGAGGAACAATATCCTCTCGCTGATGACAAGTACAAACAGTTGGAGGATCGCCTCAATGCTATGGAGATTCAACAAATACCTGGCTTGGATCTAGGAGACATGGGTTTGGTTCCTGGATTGGTCATCCCTCCGAAGTTCAAAGTCCCTACCTTTCCCGTGTACGATGGAGTTTCTTGCCCTAAGATGCATCTAACATCTTATGTCCGCAAGATTCAACCATACGCAACTGATCCAAAGCTTTGGATCCATTTCTTCCAAGAAAGTCTGGTAGGGGCTCAACTTGAGTGGTTCTATCAATTGAAGAGTTCTCGCATCCACACCTGGAAGGACTTAGCTTTTGCTTTCTATGAGCAGTATCAGTATAATGCTGATCTTGCACCAACTCGTGTGCAATTGCAGAGCATGACCATGGGTTCCGACGAGAGCTTCAAGAGATATGCCCAAAAGTGGAGAGATTTGGCTGGTAGGGTGCAACCTCCTTTAAATGACAGAGAGCTGATTGACCTCTTCATGGGAACTTTGATTGGGCCTTTCTTCAATCACTTAATTGGAAGCTCCTCAACTGGGTTCACCGAGCTAATACTGACCGGCGAAAGAGTTGAGGCTGGCATCAAAAGTGGAAAGATCCAAGGAACTACATCCTCGGATACTCAAATAATTCCCTACAATGGAAAGAAAGAGACCAATGCTGTGAACAGTCAAAAGGGTCGTCATGACCAACACGTAGGGTCAATCTTGATCTCTAATCCTACGCCTGCTCAACAAAGGCAGGGGCATCAGCATAAGGAAGTCGCGCCTAAGAGACAGTTCACCAAGATCAACATGTCACTGTCTCAGGCACTGCAACACTTGTTGAAGAGGGATCTGATTACATTGAGGGCTCCCCTCCGGAACCCAAATACTTCTGCTCCTACCTATCATCCCAATGAAAGGTGTGCATACCACTCTGACAGTCCGGGGCATGACACCAACAACTGTTGGCCTCTGAAGAACAAGATCCAAGACATGATTGATGCCAAGGAGATCGAGTTTGACCCTCTAGAGACTCCAGCATAATCACTGCTCCTGTGCCAAATCACTGAGAATGTCTTTCTTTCTTTTGAATTTTCAAAGTTGTAATCTTTTGTTATTCAGACAATTATCTATTAATGTCAAACTCTGTTTCATTAATGCATTGCATATGTTTGTCTTGAATTCATACATTCGTTTTCACTACTCTTATGCTTTCTTTATGATATTTAACTCTTGATAAAAAGCTGCAAGCCTTTAGAGGGAGGATGACGAAACAATACCATAATCTCATACAATATGCTTTTGAACAGACCGTGCTGATGATGTACATACATTTCTTTCAATTCCCAAACACTGGAGTTATAAGGAAGATAATCCCTAGTCAACCCCTTCGAGCCAAAGAAGTAGGAGTTTTCTGTTCTAAACAATCAAAACCTTTGATATAAACCTGGGGCAGGGTAGTATCTCAGTTAATTCAAAAGAAGGTGCGCATTGAAGTTGCAAACTCTCAGTTCGTAATACAACGAATGACATCAAAAACATTCCTCTGGAATCAAAAGACAGTGATGGTTCCCTATCACATAGGCAGTCAATCTCTCAAAAGAGAAAAATCCCACTGAGCCAAAACCTGTAAAGGAGGCTTAAGAAAGCTGGGGCATCCCGCTGACTGTAATCTCGAAAACAGGGACAGTCGGGCAAAAGTTAGGGATAACAAATCAAAATCAAAATAAAGAGGTCATTACAAATCCTCAACAACATGAAAAATGTTGAAAAAGAAAAGGGAGATGATGACTGTCTCCCAAATTCAACTGGTGAACCATCACCCAAAAGAGTCGTTCCAAACTCGAACAGAGTTCGACGCACAATTAACTGAGCTTAGGATTGAAGAACATCACGAAGAGCGGGTGGGTACAAATATACTTTGAGCCTTTATCCTTTGTTTCTTGAACCGTGAACCAAGCCACGTTACAACCCTTCAAAAGTCCTAATTGAAGCATGGGTTAGTTCGAAAGCATACTGTTACAAAAAGGTATCCTGACTCCTGTAAGACTTTGCTCTAAATCTTGTGTTGATTTTGTCTTATGAAAAGTTTTCTGCTAAAAAACGCACTTTTCAAAACTTCGAGACAAACATAAACTTTGCATTGCTTGAATATCACTGTTTGCATTTGGCTATTTGTTTGACAGCGAAGAAATTCATACATCGAATGTTCGGAGGAACGAAAACTCTCTCAGTGAGTAAAATCACTTCAAGAAGGATGACACTTCCATTAACAAGTCTCCTATCAACAAGGGGCATGACATGTCACTATCCAGCACGCCTGAGGCAGTCCAGTCAAGGTTTCAACAGATCTTTCAAAGTTCAGTTAACCTGGGGCAGTCCAGTCAAGGTTTCAACAGATCTTTCAAGGTTCAGTTAACCTGGGGCAGTCCAGTCAAGATTTCAACAAAATCTCTCAATTGCAGATTAACCTGGGGCAAGTCTCCGTCACCATCACTTGGGGCATTCGAATGTCAATCTCAAGGGTTACGAACAGACCAAGTTTCCTGGAAATATCACATGCATCTGATACTGGGGGCAGTGATGAAATCTCTCTAGCAGACCTGCAGTCATGGGTTTATTTCCCCAACATTTGTCAAGGATTTATTCTCCAAAGCAAATTACATTTCAGCAGCATTCTTAACATATGCAGTCTGATCAACAGGTTCCTTCATCTTGAAGTAGTAATCATCCAGGTTCCTTCATCTTGAAGTAGTAATCATCAAGGTTCCTTCATCTTGAAGTAGTAATCATCAAGGTTCCTTCATCTTGAAGTAGTAATCATCCAGGTTCCTTCATCTTGAAGTAGTAATCATCAAGGTTCCTTCATCTTGAAGTAGTAATCATCAAGGTTCCTTCATCTTGAAGTAGTAATCATCCAGGTTCCTTCATCTTGAAGTAGTAATCATCAAGGTTCCTTCATCTTGAAGTAGTAATCGTCAAGGTTCCTTCATCTTGAAGTAGTAATCGTCAAGGTTCCTTCATCTTGAAGTAGTAATCATCAAGGTTCCTTCATCTTGAAGTAGTAATCATTAAGGTTCCTTCATCTTGAAGTAGTAATCATCAAGGTTCCTTTATCTTGAAGTAGTAATCATTCAGGTTCCTTCATCTTGAAGTAGTAATCATCAAGGTTCCTTCATTTTGAAGTAGTAATCATCAAGGTTCCTTCATCTTTTGAAGTAGTAATCATCAAAAAATTTCTTCATCACCTGCTGAAAATTACAACCACCAACAAGATAACAGACAACTGAAAAATCTGTTTCTCTCAAGAATGAAGATTCTCATAACCTCAGAAGATTGGTATACCTGACTCTCGACAGAATGAAGATTCTCATTCTCAAAGTGGCATATAACCTGAGTTCAATTCCCCGAATAGAGTTTAACTTCAGGATCCTCAGCAGAACAAGAGCTTTCTCAAAGCTGATTTCCCCAGCCAGAAAACCTTCCAGAATCTAATTCCCCTCAAAGTCAAGTTTCAAGATCCC
Source organism: Vicia faba (assembly GCA_948472305.1). Lineage (NCBI taxonomy): Eukaryota > Viridiplantae > Streptophyta > Magnoliopsida > Fabales > Fabaceae > Vicia > Vicia faba. The sequence continues at coordinate 1,240,982,629 of OX451735.1, read as the reverse complement.
CAGTGGAGCCAAAGCTGTCAATCCCCAGCGGAGCTAAAACTTCCAACTATCAATCTCCAAGCAGAGTGAAGACTCTCATTCTCAGTTCCTCACAGGATATTCTAATATTCTCCGGTGAAGATCTCCTCAAGACAGGAATCCCCAGTAGATTGGCATACAACCCAAGCTTCTGATTCCCCAACAGTGGTCCCAGGACTTCTCACTTTCGATGATCAAAAGATTCTTGCCCTCCCCTGCGGCAGTCAAGAATTCACTTTCCCCGACAGCAGTCAAGATTCTTTTATCCCCAGCAGAGTTCATCAAATTCCCCAACATAACTTATCAGTGGAATCCCCAACGGAGTTCTCATCAAAACCTCAGCGAAGTATCTCTTCCCACAGAGTAATTCCCTGCAGAGTAATCTCTCCAACAAGTTTATTCCCCAATGGAGTCATCTTCTCCTACCGGTTTATTCTTGCAACCATCATCCCCAGCGGAAGCGAAGAACTCTACTCTTTAACATCAGCCCAGGATTCCATAAATTCACGGCAGTCGTCAAGGATTTATTTTCCTAGACGAAAATACATTCATAGACATTTCACATTTCATACATCCTGCTTACATACATGATAAAGTGCATACAACACTATCTCATTTTGAGCATCATGACATCATGCATTTCATACATCATGACATTGCATACAACTGATGTCTTGCCTTTTCAGGAAAAGGTCAATCCAAAGATGATTACTATCAGCTGTCACAATTCCAGATTCGATTCATGTATCTAGCCAGGGCATATCTGTGAATGATTGATTGTAGATTCGATACCTGTATCCAGCCAGGGCATATCTGCATGAAGAGTTTAGAGATTCGATACCTGTATCTAGCCAGGGCATATCTGTAGACGACAATTTCCAGATTTGATACCTGTATCCAGCCAGGGCATATCTGTAGACGAAAAATTCCAGATTCGATTCCTGTATCCAGCCAGGGCATATCTGTAGACGACAAATTCCAGATTCGATACCTGTATCCAGCCAGGGCATATATTTAGACGACAAATTCCAGATTCGATACCTGTATCCAGCCAGGGCATATCTGTAGACGACAAATTCCAGATTCGACACCTGTATCCAGCCAGGGCATATCTGTAAACGACAAATTCCAGATTCGATTCTTGTATCTAGCCAGGGCATATCTGTGAGTGATTGATTGTAGATTCGATACCTGTATCCAGCCAGGGCATATCTGCATGAAGAGTTTAGAGATTCGATACCTGTATCCAGCCAGGGCATATCTATAGACATCAATTTCCAGATTCGATACCTGTATCCAGCCAGGGCATATCTGTAGACGACAAATTCCAGATTCGATACCTGTATCCAGCCAGGGCATATCTGTAGACGACAAATTCTAGATTCGATACCTGTATCCAGCCAGGGCATATCTGTAGACGACAAATTCCATATTCGATACCTGTATCCAGCCAGGGCATATCTGTAGACGACAAATTCCAGATTCGATACCTGTATCCAGCCAGGGCATATCTGTAGACGACAAATTCCAGATTCGACACATGTATCCAGCTAGGGCATATCTGTAGACGACAAATTCCAGATTCGACACCTGTATCCAGCTAGGGCATATTTGTAGACGACAAATTCCAGATTCGATACCTGTATCCAGCCAGGGCATATCTGTAGACGACAAATTCCAGATTCGATACCTGTATCCAGCCAGGGCATATCTGTAGACGACAAATTCCAGATTCGATACCTGTATCTAGCCAGGGCATATCTGTAGACGACAAATTCTAGATTTGACACCTGTATCCAGCCAGGGCATATCTGTAGACGACAAATTCCAGATTCGACACCTGTATCCAGCCATGGCATATCTGTAGACGACCAATTCCAAGATTCGACACCTGTATCCAGCCAGGGCATATCTGTAGACGACAAATTCCGGATTCAATTCCTGTATCTAGCCAGGGAACATCTGTGAGCAACTAATTGTAGATTCGATACCTGTACCTAGCCAGGGCACATCTGCATGAAGAGACTGAAGATCAACACCTGTAACAGGCCAGGAAACCATCTTTCTTTCTCAGGTACGCAAGTTCTCGCTAAGGAATCTCTTACGCGATCGACACCCCCGATGGCATATTTAAGCCCATCTCCACCACTATCCATTACACTTCCAAATGGAATCTATAAGCCCATTCCCAACATCACATTGCTGATACTCCACTATGCGAGTGCAAAATTCTGGGCACTTTAGTGTTTAATCATCTTCCACCTTCGGATCACGAAAGGCACGCAAGCCAATCTACATCCTCAGGTCTAAGAAGATTGAACAGGGGCAACTGTTGTACCCCAAAATTTTCCCTCCCATTTCATCAATATTTTCTCACCACAAGACCCTTGAAGCTCAAGATCAAGTTAGGGTTTACTCTGCTCAAGGCCCCTCCTTGCACTGTTGACCCAAATTAGGGTTTGAGTTTGCACAAAGATGTTTTGACCTAAAATGCCCAAAACGACTTTCATGCTTCATGTTGGACTCACAATTTTATCCATATCAAGTTTCAAGCCTTGATTCCAATCTTTGCCCAGTCAATTGGACAATTGACCTATAAATCAGCTGTATTGGGGAAAAAGTCAACTATGGCTAATTGACAGTCAAACCTCATGAAATTTGACCCTCATCAATATTATGAACTCATATGGACCATTTGGTCAAGTTTGGATCATAATTCCACAAGAAATTTGATCAGATCACCAAAAGGGCAAAATGGTCATTTTTAGGGTTTTGACTGCACAAAGGCATTTTTTGACTATTTGACCTAGCCAATGGCAAACCAAGCTCACATATGGACTCGAGGACTCAATGACATGGTCTTGACATATTCAACAAGTTCAAAAGATCCCAAATGCACAAGATTGACAGATGAATTTTCCAGTCAACTGAGCAAAATTTGACTGTATACTGAAAAGTCAAACTTTGACTTTTTGGTCAAAATCAAGTGTCAAGATGCATTTTTCATCAAGACATGTCAAATTATGAAACTTGTTCATCAAGAAACCAAGAATTACAAATTAGGGTTTGAAATGAAGAAATTTCATAACTTAGAAATTTTCTAAGTTATGAAATTTCCTAATTTTTTCCTAACTTTGTCCCATCTTTTCATCAAGATACATTTGGATTCAAACAAAACTAAAAACATGAAAGTTATAGTCCATTGAAAAATCTACAACTTTTATTCACAAAGTTTCTTCAAAAGAAGATTGTAGCTCAAGTTATGATTTTTGGAATAGGGGTGCAAAACATTCTTAACTTAGAAATTTTTTGACCTATTTTAGGCAGGATTTTTGCCCAACTTCATGGCCACTTTTCACATGCTTCCACTTGGAATTTCAATTTGCATTACAAATATGGATTGTAGTACACATTACAAGCTTTCCAAATTGTCCAAGAACTCATCAAACACCCTTGTGGCTAGGGATATTCGAATTTGTGAAGATGGACAAAAGTCACTTTGTTCATAAGCCAATTACATGTTCATAAGTTTGCCATTTTCAAGTCAGCTTGCACAAGCTAGGTTGCAGGCCTTTTATCTCATCCACACTCAATAATTTAATGCATATCCCTTGTGCTAATGTCTTGTTTTGTGTATTTAACCATTACATACAAGATTAAGCCATATTTGGAAAAAGCATTTTAGCCATTTTTGAAAAGATCAACTTTATGTCAAGTTCACAATCTAAGAGGTACAAGCCATATCTTTGGGCACAAGATTCATGAACAAATTCCACTGATCAAGAGTGATTTGTGCAGCATAGATTGAGGGTAGTACAGGCCTGCATTGTCAATACACATTTTCTTACTTATCAAAGAAGAAAACTTGCATTTTAAAACACAACTCACATCCCTGCAAGAACCAACTCAAGCAAACTTTATGAACACATTTGATACTCCATAACCGACCTAGAACACGAGCCCTTGACCCTCAATACCTCCTCATCCATCAAAGCACCTTTTTTCTGCAAAACAGAGTCCCTGTTGCAGATTGACCTCCACAGTTCATTTCCATCGTGCGTTTTCATCCAAACCAGTTCAAATACATTCCCTACCATTCATACAAACTATCCCAAGCCTTGGAAACAGACTGTAACAGCCATAGCCAAGTGTGTCATTTTCACTTTTCTCTCTTGCAGGTTGACTTCCATGGAGTGATTCAAAAGGATTCAAGGCACACCAAGCATAGAGGAAGTATCCTTGGACCTCGGGCAAGCTGTACAAATCCTCAAATTCCTTTGAAAGTGCCTCCATTGTTGCACACGATTCAAGCTGAACAGGTAAAAGTTTGAACTTCCATCTCTCTATCCAAGCATATTTAGGCTTAAGTTTGTGAAGAAGGTATGTCCTACTCATGGCCCTGAAGCTACCCATATCCTTACTTCTCATTTATATTGTGTGTGTTGCATGAATTTTGGACATGAACATTTGAAAAAAGCTAGGTCAGGAATTGGGGGAGGAGAAATTCTCTCTCATTTATGAGAATTAGATCAAGTTATTTATATGTTTAGAATCGTGACAAGATGCTCTACACTTTTGATGTTGTAAGTTTGTGCTAAAAATCCAAGAATCAGGATCTGTGCTTGACAAGAGAAAACGCGCGTTTTGCTTCTGTTTGAATAGCTGGAGGTTGAAGACAACTTCTTTTGGGCTGGGCCTGGGTTATTTTTCTGTTTGCACCACTATTTCCCACTTACACCCCCTTGGCCCATTGTGTGTTATTTTTATCATTTTTGATTTTTTCTTTTTGTTTCTGACTTATTATTTTTTGTCAAAATATAAAAAACATTAAAAATATTTTTTCACCCATTTTTGCATTTATTTTGAATTTATTTGCTTTATTTATACTTATGTGTGCAAAATAATACATTTACTTTTATTTAAAATACTAAAAATAATACAAAATAATATTTATTTTCAGCTATTATTTTATTTTACCTTTTGAAAACATTTCCTTAAAATATACTTTTTTTATATAAATAATAAATATTTTATTTTTATATATATTTAATATGTTTAATATATAATATAAATACTTATATATTTATTAGAATATTTAGGATAAAAATATCAAAATAATACATTTTTTTCATTTTTATTAATATTTCACCTCAAAAATTACTTTTTTATAATATACTTCTTTTTTATTTATTTTTTGTATATAATTAATAAATATTGTATATGATATAAATAATAAATACTACTTATTTACAAAATTAGGATTTTGCCCTAAACCATGAAAATATCCAAAAATACTTAATTTTTTCATTAAGTTAACATCATTCTCACTTGTAAATAATCATACACTTACACAAATACAATACACATTTGCTTATCTTTTATTATTGTACATTGCTACCTTTTTACATTGCAATTGATTCGATTTGGTTGTAAATATATTTGGACACTACTCTCCTATTAAAGTCTCATCCCCATTTGTAAATATTTGTACCCCCACTCCCGGATACTTATTTGTAATAGCGTAGACTTTAAATTCTCGCAATTTATCGCTTTCAAATATACCATGGTTAGACCTAGGGTTTGTATGTACATAAAATCAAACGCTAGATAACCTAATACAAGACAAATACATGAAATCAATACACAATTCACACTTGCACCCCTAGGGTAATCCCGCTTGTTACCTTCCAAAATGGGCCATGCTTGCACGTTGAGTTTCTTTGGCAAAATAATTCAAAATGATCATAGTCCCTCGATGACGCTTTCGAAAGTTGCCAATCAAAATGATCAAGTCCCTTCAAGAAAATTGCCAAAGACACTTGGCACCATTGCATTCATGGTCCATACGATAACCCGCGCCTGTCCCGTCAACATCCTAACGCAAGATTGTCCACCAAATACAATGGTGGAACAAAATTGTTAAAAGGGTTAAAACATGAGAAAAACCTTTGAGTAAATTTAAGGGTAGACAATTCTTAGTTACTTGATCAACTTGCAAAACACACTTGCCTACTTTTCAAAACCCACTTCACAATACACTTTCAAAAACAACTTTCAAAAAACATTTGAAACATCTTTTCGAAAAGATACACACCTTTGTATATACTCAAACACGAGTCATTACAATGGTTGCCTAAGACAAGGCGTCTTTTTCAAAACATTTTCAAAACACAAACACACAATTTCAAACAATTGAAAATCAAGGCAAGTGATCTAAACAAGTAACTAAGAGCCCATGGATAACCATGGATGAAAAGGGTGCTAATACCTTCCCTTTTCATAATCTACCCCCCGAACCCACGAAACATCTCAAAAGGTTTTTCCTGTGCTTTTTAACCTTTCCTTTAGGATAAAATAAAAAGTCGGTGGCGACTCTTGCTCAACCAAAACATTTGCGAAAACAAACGCAAAACCCAAGCCAGTTCTCCCACCGTATCACAGGACCTTTCTACAATTATGGTAAAGTTGGACACTACAAACCGGACCGCCCAAAGATGAAAAAGGAAAAAGGAAAAGCTCCACCAAATAAGTTAAATAAACAAAGAAGAGCTTACATTGCATGGGAAAGCGATAGTGATTCATCAAACGATGACAGTTCAAGTGGTAGTGATGAGACTGCAAATTTATGTCTCATGGCACACACCAAAAATCAGTCCCACCACAAGAAAAACAACCACGACAAGCAAGTAAGACAAGCATATCCTAACAACTTTTCTTCTATTCCTTTTTATGAACTAAAAAAAGCTTTTGAAAAACTGAAAAACAAAGCTGAAGATGCTTTTAAGAGATTATCCTCCGATAAACAAATATTTTCATTTTTGGAGAGTAAAGTCTATAAAGCTGAAAAAGACTTAAAATGTCTAAAAGCTAGTTTTGCAGAAAGTTCAAAGGATAAGGATGTTATAGGATGTATTCCTAGAAGGGAATGTGAAGTTTTTCATATTTGGTAACAAGAGGTTAGAACTTTTAATGCCAAATTAGAAAAAGCTTTACAGCCCAAGATTACTTTTGCCGTCGATCCTAAATTTTTTAAGAAAATGTTGAATCCACCATATGCAAAATATTCTTTTGTTGAAAATATAACAAAGGATTCAATCAGCAAGAGTAAGAAAATACATCACCATCATGGTTTATATCATTATTGTTGTCGTTTTGGTCATACCATTGAAAAATGTAAGTTTAGGAGATTTCTTGTTCTTAAAGGCATTTATGAATGAACGACTAAAGGCAACCGTGTTACCACTTACCCACATGGACCCAATAAAAATTGGGTACTTTGATACGGTGGGAGAACTGACTTGGGTTTTGCGTTTGTTTTCGCAAATGTTTCGGTTGAGCAAGAGTCGCCACCGACTTTTTATTTTATCCTAAGGAAAGGTTTAAAAAGCACAGCAAAAACCTTTGAGATGTTTTCTTGGGTTCGGGGAGTAGATTATAGAAAGGGAAGGTATTAGCACCCTTTCTATCCATGGTTATCCATGGGCTCTTAGTTACTTGCTTAAATCAACTTGCCTTAATTTGTTTGAAATGGTGCTTTGTGTGTGTGGGTTTGAAAATGTTTTTGAAAAGAAGCCAATATGGTGGCAACCTTTGTAATGATCCATGTTGGGATGTATACAAAGGTGTATGTATTTTGAAAAGATTTTCATTTGTTTTCGAAAGTTTGTTTTGAAAGTGTTGTGAGGTGTGGTTTAAAAATAGGCAAGTGTTTTGTTTTGCAAGTTTGATTCAAGTAACTAAGAAGTTATCTACTCCTAAATTTCTCAAAGATTTCTCCTATGTTTTTAACCCTTTTAACAATTTTGTTCCACCATTGCATTTGGTGGACAATCTTGTGTTAGGATGTGAAAGGGACGGGCGCGGGTCATCGTTTAGACCATAATTGCAATGGTGCCAAGTATCTTTGGGCAATTTTTTCTTTTAGGGACTTGATCATTTTTTAGGCAACTTTCGAAAGCGTCATCGAGGGACTATGATCATTTGAGTTGTTTTATTTTGCCCAAAGAGACCTAGCATGCAACATGGCCCATTTATTGAAGGCAACAAGTGGAATACCCTAGGGGTGCAAGTGTGATTAGTGTTGTCCATTTTCATGCTTGATTATCTTGAAATTAGGTCAAACTATCTTTGTTGTTTTTTATTCGCATACAAACCCTAATTCTAACATGGCATAATTAGAAAGCATTAAAGTGCGAAAAATAAAGTTCCTAAATTATTACAACACAATATATGGGAAGGGGGGTACAAATGTTCAAATGGGGGTATTTAGACAAGGAATTTAAACCTAGACTATTACATCAAATTTAGAATTTACAAGATATTTAATATACAACAATTAAATAAAATAAGAATAAATATGCAAGAGGCAAAAATGTTTTTTATATGTGTGAAAAAGGTATTTTTATATGTCAAATAAACAAATAAAAAGTATTATTTTTTTTGGATTTTTTATGTATTTAGGGCAAAACCCTAATTTTATTAAGTAAATGTATTAATTATTTAATATATACAATATTTGATAATTATGTACAAAAATAAAATAAAAATGAAGTATATTTGTAAAAAAGGTATTTTTAATATTAAATATTAATAAAAATAAAAATGTATATATTTTGTATTTTTTTTCTAAATATGCTAATAAACATGTATGTATTTGTATTATTTACTAAATATATATTATATATACAAAATAATAATATTTAATATTTATAAAAAAAAGTATATTTTATATAAAATATTTTCAGAAGATAAAATAAAATAAAAATGGAAAACAAAATGTGTTTGCATTATTTTAGTATTTTTTAAATAAAAGTATGTCTATATATTTATTTATGTACAAATACCTATTTAAACAAATAAATACCTAATAAATATAAAAATGATGTAAAAATATTTTTTTATATTTTTAATATTGTGAGGAAAAATAAATAATTCAGGAATAAAAAACAAAAGTCAAAAAATGATTGAAATAAGCACAATGGGCCAAGGGGGTTTAAAAGTAACAAAAGGGTGCAAAAAGAAAGTCAACTCAGGCCCAGCCCAAGAAGACTTCATCTTCAACCTCAGAACATGTTTGAACAACCATCCACGCGCGTTTTCTATCTCTCAATTCCTGGACTTTCAAGCAAAACTCACAACATGAAAAATGTAGAGCATTAAAAGACGAATCCAGACATATAAAGAACTTGACTTAACTCTCTAAGTTGAGAGAGAATTTCTTCTCCCCCAATTCCTGACCTAGTTTTTGTTCCATGTTCAGACATTAAATTCTCACAGCACACATAATATAAATGAAAACTAATTACATGGGCATGTTCAGGGCTATGAATGTGACATATTTTCTTCACAAACCTAAAGCTAACAATGCCTGGATAGAGAGATACGAGTTCATGAACTTACCTGTTCAGTTGGAGTTGTATCTGGTGATGGAGGTACTTTCAGTGCAAGGTGATGATTGGTACAGCTTCCTTGATGTCCAGGGCTGCTATTCCAAGTTTTACTTTGCTTTGAAACTAGCTGAATCGAGTTGTAGAACTCCACCTGCAAAACAGAAAAATGAAAATGGTAATGTTGAATGGGAGTGTTACATGTCGTGTTTGAGGTTTGGAATAGCTTCAAGGGATGTTGTGGGATGTGTTTGAAGTGATTTTAGCAGGAATGCATGAAAGGATTGAGCTATGGAACTCAATCTGCAGCAGATGCTCTGTTTGGGCAGTTTGAGGGTGATTCTGTGTTTTAGAAGGCAATGGAGAGTGTTGGCTCGTGTTCTAGCTCAGTTAGGATGTTTAGAAAGTGTACAAAGTCTTTGCTTAAGGCTTGGTTTACAGGAATGATAGTTGTGTTATGTTATGCTAGCTTTCTTCTTACTTAAGCAACAAAAGGCCACTTGAGTTTTTAGACAGGTAGAGGCCCCCCTAATGTGCTGCAAACCTTGGCATTGATCAGTGTAATTAGTCAAATAACTTGTGCCAAGAGGATATGCACTGTACTTGCTTGGATTGCTAATTGACATAAAGTTCCACTTTTGCAAAAATGACCATTATGCTTTTTCTACTTTGGGACTAAACCTCTATGTAATGCTTGAACACATAAAATATGGTCTTGGCACAATGAGTTTGCATTAAATTTATGAGTGCAAAAGGGATTTAGGGCCTGTAATCAAGAAATGCAAGCTGAGTTCAAAATTGCCTAAGTGTATGGACATGTAATTTGGTCATGAACAAAGTGAGTTTTTCCCATATTTCCAAATTTGATTATCTCTAACCATGAGGTTGTTTGATGAGTTCTTGGACATTTTGGAAAGCTTGGAATGTGTACTACAATCCATATTTGAAATGCAAATTGAAACTCCAAGTTGAAGTATGTGAAAAATGGTCTTGAAGTTAGGTAAAAACCTTGCCTAAAATAGGTCAAATTTTCTCTAAGTTAAGAATGGTTTGGTACCCTTGTTCCAAAAATTGTAACTTGAGCTACAAGATTCTTTTGGGAAAACTTTGTGAATCAAAGTTGTAGATTTTGCAATAGGCTACAACTTTCATGTTTTGACTTTTGCTTGAATCCAAATGAATCTTGGTGAGAAAGTGGGGCAAAGTTAGGAAAAAATTAGGGTTTTTCATAACTTAGAAAAATTCTAAGTTATGAAAAATCTTCATTTCAAACCCTAATTTGCAATTCGTGATTTCTTGATGAAAAAGTTTCATGATTTGGCATGTTTTGATGAAAAATGAATCTTGACACTTGATTTTGACCAAAAAGTCAAAGTTTGACTTTTCAGTATACAGTCAAAATTGATCAATTGACTGGGAAATTCAACTGTCAATCTTGTGTATTTGGGATCTTTTGAACTTGTTGAGCATGTCAAGACAATTCCATGGAGTCCTTGAGTCCATATGTGAGCTTGGTTTGCCATTGGCTAGGTCAAACAGTCAAAAATTGCCTTTGTGCAGTCAAAACCCTAAAAATGACCATTTTGCCCTTTTGGTGATCTGATCAAATTTCTTGTGGGATTGTGATCCAAACTTGATCAAATGGTCCATGTGAGTTCATAATGTTGATGTGGGTCAATTTTCATGAGATTTGACTGTCAATTGGCCATAGTTGACTTTTTCCCCAATACAGCTGATTTCTAGGTCAACTGTCCAATTGACTGGGCAAAATTTGGAATTAAGACTTGAAACTTGGTATGGATAAACTTGGGAGTCCAACATGAAGCATGAAAGTCATCTTAGGCATTTTAGGTCAAAATATCTTTGTGCAAACACAAACCTTAATTTGGGTCAACAATGCAAGGAGAAGTCTTGAGCAGAGGAAACCCTAACTGGATCTTGAGCTCCAAGGGTCTTGTGATGAAAAAAAGTTGAGGAAATGGGAGGGCAAATTTTGGGGTACAACAGTTGCCCCTGTTCAATCTTCTTGAACCTGAAGAGTTAGATCGGCAAGTTTGCCTTTCGTGACTCGAGGGTAAAAGGAGATTGGACACTAGAGTGCCCGAAAATTTGCACTCGCATGTTGGAGTATCAGCAAAGGTGATGTCGGGAATGGGCTTATAGATGCCATTTGGAGGGATAGTGGATAGGGAGATGGGATTATAGATGCCATCTGGAGACGCGACAGAACCTTGTCGGGAATGGGCTTATAGATGCCATTTGGAAGTGTTGATCGCATAAGAGATTCCTTAGCGAGAACTTGTGTATTTTGAGAAAGACAGATGTTTTCCTGGCTTGTTACAGGTGTTTGATCTTCAATCTCTTCATGCAGACATGCCCTGGCTAGATACAGGAATCGAGTCTACAATCGGTTGCTCACAGATATGCCCTGGCTGGATACAGGAATCGAATATGAAAATAGTCGTCAACAGATATGCCCTGGCTGGATACAGGAATCGAATCTGGAAATAGTCGTCAACAGATATGCCCTGGCTGGATACAGGAATCGAATATGGAAATAGTCGTCAACAGATATGCCCTGGCTGGATACAGGAATCGAATCTTCAAACTCTTCAGATGTGCCCTGGCTAGATACAGGAATCGAATCTGGAATTGTTGTCAACAGACATGCCCTGGCTGGATACAGGAATCGAATCTGGAAATAGTCGTCAACAGATATGCCCTGGCTAGATACAGGAATCGAATCTGGAAATAGTCGTCAACAGATATGCCCTGGCTAGATACAGGAATCGAATCTGGAAACTGTGACAGTTGAAGGTAGTTGTCTTTTGGGTTGTCTTTTTCCCTGAAAAGGCAAAACATCAGTGGTATGCAATGTCATGATGTATGAAATGCATGATGTCATGATGTTCAACATGAGATAGTGTTGTATGCACTTTATCATGTATGTAAGCAAGATGTATGAAACATGAAATGTTTATGAGTGTATTTTCGTCTAGGAAAATAAATCCTTGACGATCGCCCGTGGAATTAAATCCTGGGCTGACGTTGAAGAGTAGAGCTCTTCGTTTCCGCTGGGGACGATGGTTGCAGGAATACACTGGTAGGAGAAGATGACTCCGTTGGGGAATAAGCTTGTTAGAGAGATTACTCTGAGGGGAATTACTCTGCAGAAAGAGACACTTTGCTGAAGTTTTGACGAGAGCTCCACTGAGGATTTCAATGATGGACTCCGCTGGGGATAACAATGATAAACTCCGTTGGGGATTGCGTTGATAAGTTATGTTGGGGAACTTTGATGATCTCCGCTGGGGATAGGAAGAACTTTGCCTAGGGCGATCCTCCGTGGTAATTAGCTGAGGATAACCCAGTTATAAGCCCTTGTGAGGAATAACTTTGAATAAAGCTCGGGAGAGACGTCCGTACTCTGCAGGGGATAAGCTTCCAGAATCTACTGGGGATAAGATTCAAGACCTGCTGGGGATAAGATTTCCACTTTCCTGGGGAAACTTTCAGACTGTACTGGTAAATGGTTCCACTGGGGTGTCTATATTCCGCCGGGGAACAATCTTAGATCAAGACTGCCAGGGATGCTTGCTGATGAATGCCTATACTCTGCTAGGGAATGTTGATATCTTGTCTTACTCTGTGGGGAGTTGAGATAACTTGACTACATTCTTCAGTTAAATCTACCTTGGTACCTCGGCGGACAAAGCAACCAGACTGCATCGGACAACTCTACATTGCCCCTGTTTATGATGTCACCTGTAATTAGTCTTTTGTTTCATATGCAAGTACTTATGAATTAGCAATTTAATGTCAAATGCATATATCAAAAATGAACATTGGACGTTCTTCGTAAGGCAAAACAGAAAAAGGGAAAACAATTGGCAATTTGTTTGGAAAACTGAATCTGTATTGATTTTGAAATTTGCCTGTAAATAGGCGTTTTTTGTACAAGAGGCTGACGTCCTAGTAAGAGAACACCGCCGAATAACATAAAGTTTATACAATTTTGAAAAGGAAACAAAACAGCTATGTGCACAATATTCCCACTGGGTTCCAACTCTGCTATCGCCTTTATGTCTTCAAGCGTCTCATCACTTTGCTGCCTAGTTGAAGATGAAGCTGATTGATCGATGCCGAAGTCTGAGCCAGATAGTTGATGCTGAATTCCGGATGCAAGGTGATCCAATGAGACATAGTGTTACGCTTTATCCCTAACTTTTGCTTGGACCGCCCTTTCGGGTTTTCAGTCCACCGGGATACCCATTTTTGCCCAAGCCGCCTTTTCAGGTTTTCGACTTGCCGGGTGTACAGATTTTTCCATTTTCATCCCTTATTTTTTCCCGAACCCTTTTGGTTCGCCGGGAAGCCCTTATTTTTGCCTAGGTATGTCAACCTAGCGGGTCCTTTATTCATGCGTAGTATCTTTTTACTATGTCTGCATTGGCAGGGTGAGGAAGGTCGTCACCATCCATGGTGGTTAGAATCATGGCTCCTCCTGAGAACACATGCTTAACCACAAATGGCCCTTCGTATGTAGGGGTCCATTTGCCCCGGGGATCACTTTGAGGAAGGATGATGCGTTTGATTACCAGGTCCCCAATTTGATACTCTTGTGGTCTGACTTTCTTGTTAAATGCCCTGATCATCCGTTTTTGATACGTCTGACCATGACAGATAACAGTGAGTCTCTTTTCGTCAATTAGGTTTAATTGATCAAGTCGAGTCTGGATCCAGTCATCTTCACTCAGATCTGCATCCTTCATTATCCGGAGAGAGGGTATCTGGACTTCAATCGGCAAGACTGCCTCCATGCCATAGACCAAGGAAAAGGGGGTTGCCCCAGTTGACGTCCTTGCTGAGGTACGGTACCCATGAAGAGCAAACGGTAACATTTCGTGCCAATCTTTATAGGTCACTGTCATCTTCTGCACAATCTTTTTGATATTCTTATTAGCTGCTTCTACAGCCCCATTCATCTTCGGCCGGTAGGGAGAAGAGTTGTGGTGATGTATCTTGAATTGCTCGCAGAGTTCAGTGATCATCTTGTTGTTAAGATTGGTACCATTGTCTGTAATGATTCTTTCCGGGACGCCATACCGACAGATCAGATTATGCCGAATGAACCGTGCCACAACGCTCTTGGTTACCGTGGCGTAGGAAGCTGCCTCAACCCACTTCGTGAAGTAATCGATTGCTACCAAGATGAAGCGATGCCCGTTGGATGCCGTCGGACGGATCTCACCGATCATATCGATGCCCCACATTGCAAAAGGCCAAGGTGCCGTCAGGATGTTCAGAGGAACCGGAGGGATGTGCACCTTATCAGCATAGATCTGGCATTTATGACAAGTTCGAGAATGTTGGTAACAGTCGGCTTCCATTGTGGACCAGAAATATCCTGTCCTAAGGATTTTCTTTGCCATGGTGTGTCCACTGGAATGTGTTCCGAATGTACGCTCATGCAGTTCTATCATGATCTTCTCTGCTTCATCCTTATCCATGCAATGCAGTAGAGTTGAATCATGATTCCGTTTGTAGAGAATGCCGTTGCTGAGGAAGAATTTTGCAGCAAACCTCCTCATGAACTTCTTGTCATTGACAGATGCACCTTCAGGGTATTCCTGAGTTTCCAAGTATCTCTTCACCTCATGATACCAGGGTTTTTCAGTCACTTTTTCGGCCTCGAGATCACAGCAGTGTGCAGGTTCGTCCAACTTCCAGATAATGATTCGAGGAGCCTCGTTGTCCAATTTGACTTTGAACATTGAAGACATCATAGCTAGTGCGTCCGCTAACTGATTCTCCTCTCTTGGGAAGTGTTCAAAAGTTACCTCTTCAAAGTGGGGAAGCAAAGTCAACACATACTCCTTGTAAGGAATAAGATTTGGGTGTTTCGTATCCCACTCGCCTTTGATCTGATTGATCACGAGAGCAGAATCTCCGAAGACACTCAGAAACTTGATCCTTAAGTCGATTGCAGCTTGAAGACCCATGATACATGCCTCATATTCTGCCAAGTTGTTGGTGCAGTTGAAACACAGTCGGGCAGTGAGTGGAGTATGAGTTCCTTTGGGGGATATGATTACAGCGCCGATACCGTTACCCAAAGCGTTTGAGGCTCCGTCGAAATGCATAGACCATCGAGATCCTTCCTCAGGTCCTTCATCCGGTCCAGGCACTTCACAATCTGTTACTATCATGATATCTTCATCCGGAAATTCAAAGTTCAATGATTGGTAATCGTCCACAGGTTGGTGTGCCAAATGGTCTGCCAATACACTTCCCTTGATTGCTTTTTGAGTCGTGTACTGGATATCATATTCTGTCAAGATCATTTGCCATCTTGCTATTCTTCCAGACAGAGCAGGCTTTTCGAATATGTACTTGATGGGATCCATCTTTGAAATCAACAGAGTAGTGTGAGTCAGCATATACTGTCTCAGCCGGCGAGCAGCCCATACCAGAGCGCAGCAAGTTTTCTCGAGTAGTGAGTACCGAGACTCACAGTCGGTAAACTTTTTGCTCAGGTAATAAATAGCATGCTCTTTTCGGCCAGACTCGTCATGCTGCCCCAGCACACACCCCATTGAATTGTCAAGTACTGTCAAGTATAGTATCAGAGGTCTCCCTTCTACTGGTGGCATAAGAATGGGTGGCTCTTGGAGATACTCTTTTATCTTTTCAAAAGCGGCCTGACATTCATCGTTCCAACGTACTACTTGATCTTTCTTCAGTAATTTGAAGATTGGCTCACAGGTAGCAGTTAGGTGTGAGATGAATCGGGCAATGTAATTCAGTCGTCCCAGAAAGCCTCGGACTTCTTTCTCTGTCTTGGGAGTCGGCATCTCTTGTATGGCTTTTACCTTGGCAGGGTCCACCTGAATACCTTTATCGCTTACAATGAAACCTAGCAATTTTCCAGACCTCACCCCAAAGGTACATTTGTTTGGATTTAACCTCAGCTTGTACAACTTCAGTCGGTCAAACAGCTTCCGCAGATGGTCAAGGTGTTCCTCCTCAGTTTGAGACCTTGCAATCATGTCGTCCACGTATACCTCAATCTCATGATGGATCATATCATGAAATAAAGCAACCATGGCACGTTGGTAGGTTACCCCAACATTTTTCAACCCGAATGGCATGACCTTGTAGCAGAAGGTGCCCCACTGAGTCACAAAGGTAGTATTTTCCATATCTTCCGGAGCCATCTTGATCTGATTATACCCTGAAAAACCATCCATGAAGGAGAACACCTTGTGTTGAGCAGTATTATCAACAAGAACGTCGATGTGAGGTAGGGGGAAGTCATCCTTGGGGCTTGCCCTGTTTAGATCCCTGTAGTTGACACACATTCTGACCTTACCATCCTTCTTCGGCACTGGCACCACATTGGCCACCCACTGAGGGTAAGAAGTCACTGCTAGAAACCCGGCATCGAATTGCTTCATAACCTCAGCTTTGATCTTTTCGGACATCTCTGGACGCATACGGCGGACCTTTTGCTTTACCGGAGGGCAGTCTTCCTTGGTAGGCAGGTGATGAACTACAATGTCGGCATCCAAACCAGGCATGTCTTCGTATGACCAAGCAAAGATCTCCATGTAATCATGCAGCATCTGGATCAATCGTTGCTTCACGCTGAGCTCTAGATTGGCACCAATCTTGACTTCTTTTCTATCTGTCTCAGTACCCAGGTTCACTGTTTCCACGGGCTCTTCATGCGGCTGAATGGCCCTCTCTTCCTGGAGTAGCAGTCTTGCGAGTTCACCAGGCACTTCGCAATCATCTTCACCTTCGTCTTCGGCCAAGTTGATGGGATTCTCGAAGTCATAACTGGTGGTAGCAGAGCCGTTACTAGCGAGATCCAGAGTGGATTGAAACCTGTATAAGTGAGTGTGTGTGTAAATATAGTTGTTTTGCAATATATAGCACAGAAAGAAAAAGAGCGCAAGATTTGAAATGCAACAAACGTCCAATGTTTTGATTAATGATATATGGAAATGTCATACAAAAAGCCCTCACAAATGGAGCTACGATGCCCCGGGTAGGACACCGAGCCAATAAAAGTTTCAACATATTGTTTGTTACAAATTGAAAATCAAAAGAGTTAATTACTGCGTGACAAATGTAATAGGTGTAAAATCCTTTGTCGTCCAGTTGCTTGGTCCGTTGTTGGTGGTTGGATAGATCCAACTGTCAAATTCTGCTTCCTCCACATCCTCCTCGATAGCATTCACCCTTGGATTGGTGATGAACACCGGAGCCTTTCTGATCCTTTCTTTGCGCACAGCCCTCTGAGCCTCTGCAGTGAAGCCCAGCCCAAACTTGTCGGTCTTTTGAGTGAAGTCAGGAAGCTGACCCCAGTTTGCACATTTGCCTTTCTCAATCACTGCCCGGGCATCCTTCATGGAAGCCATCTTCAACGGAAAGTCTTCTTCAACCACTGCCTCAGCCGATGCCAACGTTGGAGGTACCTCCTCAAAATGCTGAAAGGGGGTTTCAATAAACTTCCCGTCCATCTCGATATACCGGAATGAATTCAAGTGACTTACCATGTATTCCTCCTCACCCTGCACAATAACAATCTTCCCTTTGACAAGGTATTTGAGCTTTTGGTGTAGAGTGGATGTTACTGCCCCAGCCTTGTGAATCCAGGGTCGACCCAACAAGCAGGAATAAGATGGACGAATATCCATTACATAGAACGTTGAGTTGAAGACTTGGGAACCCACACGAATAGGAATGTCTACCTCACCGTGCACCATCCTCTTAGAACCGTCGAAGGCTCTAACAATGATGTTACTAGGCTTCAATTCCAGGCCCTCATAATCCAAGCGATCCAATGCCTTCTTGGGCAAAACATTCAGGGAAGAACCTGTATCCACCAACACGTATGCGAGAGTAGTGCCCCTGCACTCTATAGAGACGTGCAGGGCATCATTGTGATTTTTGCCTTTGGCGGTAAGGTCAACATCTGAGAACCCCAAACCATTGTCAGCTGTCAAATTAGCCACACAGTCAGTGAATTGATCTGCAGAGGTCTCTTGCGGCACATGGGCCGTTTTCAGAAATGAAATCAGGGCCTTTGCATGGGCCTCTGAGCATAGCAGCAATGATAGCATAGAGATTTTGGAGGGGGTATGCCCCAGCTGCTCAACAACATTGAAGTCACTCTTTTTAATGATTTTAAGGATTTCCTCCATCTCTTGTTGGGAGGCTTCAACAGCAGTCTTTTTTGGTGCCTCCGTCCTGGCAGGCAAATCGGTAGCAACTTCTTTGCCCCGAGCATCAGAGGACTCGGCGGCAGTAGTAGACACAGGAACTTGATTTGGAACATGCACACTGGCGGGTGTGATGATGAGAGGTTTTCGGATAACTGGTGGTGCAATGTCAGGCGAGAAGAGCCTGCCACTACGAGTAATCTTGGCGGGACCAGTAATGTTACTGATACTGGTACTGGTGTTGAACTCCTGCTTCACTCCAAGCACATACACATCTGCCCCATAGTGCCATGGGACAACCTTGTTAGATTCATAGGGGAGAGGCCCCGGAACAGTAATGGTAATGGGTGCAACAGACATAATTTGGACTGGCTTCCTTGGGAGAGCCTTGGTAGGATTGTTGAAAATTGTGACGACAGATACTTCTTCAGCGGAAACAAACGGAACAGCAGTTTTCTTGAATAGAATTTCCTTGCTATCCATCAGGCTTTGGATGCCTGATTTCAGCAGCAGACAACCGGTAGGGATAACAGCACACAGGAGGCAACCCTTGCTACAACCCGGAAATAAACCGGCTAGTAGTAAGTTCCTCTTAACAGTCAAGAGAGGGGTAGAAACATCATTCACCGAAACAGCATACAAATCTTCCTCAATGACATTTACTCTATGCTGGGGCATAGGAGCAGTTACAACATTTGGCCTCTCAGGCGCCTCAAACTGAATTTCCTTCGCGTCGATAAGGTCTTGCACCTTATTTCTCAGGGCCCAGCAATCATCAGTAGTATGCCCGGGGCTATCGGAATGATAAGCGCAACGGGCATTTGGGTTATACTTAGGAGATGCAGTATTCACGACCTTCGGAGCCTCTTTGATGGTCACCAAGTTGGTTGATAACAGTTGCGGTAGGATTTGTGACAAGGTCATACTCAGCCGAGTATACTGCCTCTTGGGCCTTTCACCTCTTTGTTGATTGTACTGCTGAGGAGCAGCAACAGGTTTTGAAATGACCAAGGCATTAACGGCTTGGCGGCTTTCTGGCTTGACTTGTCTTCTAGGACCATAGACGGCACTTGCTTCTTTCTTGAAAGGCCTCTTCTCAGTACTTGCGGAGGCAGCTTTTTGTATCTTTCCTGACCTGATGCCGGCTTCTATCCTTTCTCCCGTCAGAATCAAATCCGTAAACCCAGCTGAGGAATTGCCAACCAGATGATTGAAAAATGGACCAGACAAGGTCCCTAGAAACATATCAACCAGCTTACGATCAGTCAATGGAGGCTGCACCCTGCCAGCCAAATCTCTCCATTTTTGTGCATATTCTTTGAACCCTTCGCCCGTTCCTAGAGACATACCCTGAAGTTGGGTATGCGTAGGAGCGAGGTCAGAATTGTATTGATATTGCCTATAAAATGCGGTCGCCAAATATTCCCAATATCGGATATTGGTTCCATCTAGCTGATAGAACCACTCAAGCTGTGACCCCGAAAGGCTATCTTGGAAGAAGTGAATCCAGAGGTTCTTATCTGCAGTGTAAGGTTGGATCTTCCTTACGTACGACCTTAGATGCAGCTTTGGACAGGAAGCCCCGTCATATTTGGCAAAGGCAGGCGCCTTAAACTTGTGTGGGATCACTACCCCAAATCTCCGAAATCCAGCCCCGGCACATTCTGAATCTCCATGGCGCTCAAGCGGTCTTCTAATTGCTTGTATCTGTCAGCAGCGGGTGGGTATTGTTCGTCATTGTAATCCATCTCGTTGTCAGAGACTGCCGGACTAGGAGCTCCTCCCCCTTGGGGACTGTCTTTCTCTGCAGAGGAAGTAGTTGGATCAGCCTCATTATGGAGTGTGTTCCCAAACCTGCGTCCAATGTTGAATAACGCAGTCCTCTTTTTCTTCTTCTTCTTCAGGAGTAGAGCCTTCAACTCTTGCTGACCTTGGGCCAGGCTCAGGACCATTTCTTGAAACTAGGCACTTTGGGCCTGAAGGGCCTTGATTGCTTGCTCACTGGATGAATCTGGATTCATGATGACTGTTCAAAACAAACAGCGAAGAAGATTAAGCAACCTGTAGAAAAAGGGGTACCTGTTATGCACATGATGCATGAGATGCTATCTATGTAATGCATTCAAGGATTTTAGAAATTCACAATTGTCGCAGACAAAAAGGAACGTACGTCATATTAATAAGAAGCAATTTGTTAGTACATAAGTTCCCCATGGGCCAAATATTACAAAAACAACTTCTCAAGGTAAAAATACGTTGCGCATCCTCTTTGGCGCAATGTAGGTGTTGAGGGCCTCTTGCTCATGGAGTCGGCGGGTGAGCTCTAAAACCTTCTTCTCGCTGGCGTAGAAGCTGGCTTCAAAAGTGTTTCGTTCCTCCTTGAGTTGGATCCAACTCTTCTGCATCTCCTCCCACGATGTAGGCATGTCAGGATGTAGGATGGTGTAGGGAACCTCTCCTTCCTTGACGGGCTCTTTAATCACAGGGAGAACATGAGGATAAGGCATCATTAGACTCTGGGCTCGGGCTCGTACCCACTTGAGGTAAGGTTCAAGAGGGATGGAGTTCTTGTGTCCCAGAGTCTTGCTATCAACCTTGTTGGGCCTCCCCCAAGCTCTGATGAATCTTTGGCGAAGTCCTTGCGCATCGTTGTCGAAGTCAAAAACTAGGTCAGGAATCAACATGTCGTGAGGGCCATCTCTTCGTGCATATCCAAATAGCCTCAAAGCTAGGCAAGGGTTGTAGGTGATACCCCCTCTGATTCCAAGTAAAGGAACATTAGGAAACTCTCTACAACGATCGACGATGATGACATTTTCTCTGGACCGAGAACACCAATGTACATCAGAGTGAGTAAGAGTCATCAACCGTTGGGACCACCTTGAGCCTTGGTCATTCTTCAAGACAGATTGTGGAAGGTGCGAAATAAACCACCTTGCAAGGAGAGGAGTACAGCACATGAGAACACCCCTCTTTCTCATTGTTCGTGTGTAAAATGAGTGAAGGATGTCCCCAAGTAATGTTGGTATTGGATTTCTGGACAAGAAGATTTTGACGGCGTTGATATCTACCAATTGGTCAGAATTTGGGAACAAGACCAGCCCATAGATAAGGAGTGCCACAATCTCTTCAAAGGCTTGTAGGTCCAATGAATTCCAACATTCTTGTGCCTTCTCAAACAAGAATTTTGCTAAGAAGCCTTTAACACCGCTTCTAGTTTCCCAATGCCCCTTGATGTCAGAAGGCTGTAGATGTAATGCTCGAGCAACATCTTCAGGCTTTGATTCCTTTTCCGTACCGTTGAAAGGTAGTTGATTAAGGATAGGAATTCTCAAGAGTTGAGAAAATTCCTCCAAAGTGGGTACCAACTGGTAGTCAGGGAAAGTGAAACAGTGGTGAAGAGGGTCAAAGAACTGGAATAGTACTTTCATCATGTCTTCTTCAATGTTGGTGTTGACTAAGCTGAGCAGTCTACCATGTCTTTCACTGAAGGATGAGCTTTCTGGAATTCTTGAGGTGAGCTCCTTGAGTTGAGGAGAGATTCTCACAAGGTTGACTTGGATGGTTTTTCTGCGAGGAATTTCCATGACCTACAAAACAAGAACAAAGATGAAGATCTAAACCCTTGAAATGGTTAGTGAATGCATATGATGCTTTATGATGTTGATGATGTATGCACAAACATATGTACAAGCAAATCACATCAAACCCTAGTTTCAGGCTTGCATGGGGTTTCATAGGTAAGTACCCTCTTGAGTGTAGTTGGCTTAAAAACCTGTCCTATAAATAGTAACCGGGTTCTAAGGAGCTCAATATCACTGGATTGTTTTCATCGTTCATTGTTTTGGTTTAGCCACTTAACTAGCGACCAAAATATTCCAAGAAAACAACCCTCAATGAGTGTAGTATCGAGTATCTACCAACTTCGGACTGCACCAAAGCCGGTCATCTCACTACCCCTAATAAAAGGCCAAGATGGTCAAGTAAGGTTCTAGGTCATTAGTCCTTAGTGACATCACTCAGCGGCCCCGTACTCTCCTTGATTGAACTCAAGGGTTACCGGTACTCACAAATATGTCGCACTAATATAGCTATTGCTTCGACCGTGTCGGTATACCCCGCACAGTTTCCACAATGTATTGCTATCTATGAATGTTTCCCAAAAATCCGGGTGTAGGATTGTAAACCCAAACAAAAGAGCCAAGATATAAAGCAATCAATTCAAACAATTAGTCATGCAAGAGGGTGATCTAAGCCCTAAGGTTACTCCACTTTTAAAGTTCTCCCCAGCAGAGTCGCCAGTTTTGTGATACGGTGGGAGAACTGACTTGGGTTTTGCGTTTGTTTTTGCAAATGTTTCGGTTGAGCAAGAGTCGCCACCGACTTTTTATTTTATCCTAAGGAAAGGTTTAAAAAGCACAGCAAAAACCTTTGAGATGTTTTCTTGGGTTCGGGGAGTAGATTATAGAAAGGGAAGGTATTAGCACCCTTTCTATCCATGGTTATCCATGGGCTCTTAGTTACTTGCTTAGATCAACTTGCCTTAATTTGTTTGAAATGGTGCTTTGTGTGTGTGGGTTTGAAAATGTTTTTGAAAAGAAGCCAATGTGGTGGAAACCTTTGTAATGATCCATGTTGGGATATATATAAAGGTGTATGTCTTTTGAAAAGGTTTTCATTTGTTTTCAAAAGTTTGTTTTGAAAGTGTTGTGAGGTGTGGTTTAAAAATAGGCAAGTGTTTTGTTTTGCAAGTTTGATTCAAGTAACTAAGAGGTTATCTACTCCTAAATTTCTCAAATATTTCTCCTATGTTTTTAACCCTTTTAACAATTTTGTTCCACCATTGCATTTGGTGGACAATCTTGTGTTAGGATGTGAAAGGGACGGGCGCGGGTCATCGTTTAGACCATAATTGCAATGGTGCCAAGTATCTTTGGGCAATTTTTCCTTTTAGGGACTTGATCATTTTTTAGGCAACTTTCGAAAGCGTCATCGAGGGACTATGATCATTTGAGTTGTTTTGTTTTTCCCAAAGAGACCTAGCATGCAACATGGCCCATTTATTGAAGGCAACAAGTGGAATACCCTAGGGGTGCAAGTGTGATTAGTGTTGTCCATTTTCATGCTTGATTATCTTGAAATTAGGTCAAACTATCTTTGTTGTTTTTTATTCGCATACAAACCCTAATTCTAACATGGCATAATTAGAAAGCATTAAAGTGCGAAAAATAAAGTTCCTAAATTATTACAACACAATATATGGAAAGGGGGGTACAAATATTCAAATGGGGGTATTTAGACAAGAAATTTAAACCTAGACTATTACATCAAATTTAGAATTTACAAGATATTTAATATACAACAATTAAATAAAATAAGAATAAATATGCAAGAGGCAAAAATGTTTTTTATATGTGTGAAAAAGGTATTTTTATATGTCAAATAAACAAATAAAAAGTATTATTTTTTTTTGGATTTTTTATGTATTTAGGGCAAAACCCTAATTTTATTAAGTAAATGTATTAATTATTTAATATATACAATATTTGATAATTATGTACAAAAATAAAATAAAAATGAAGTATATTTGTAAAAAAGGTATTTTTAATATTAAATATTAATAAAAATAAAAATGTATATATTTTGTATTTTTTTCTAAATATGCTAATAAACATGTATGTATTTGTATTATTTACTAAATATATATTATATATACAAAATAATAATATTTAATATTTATAAAAAAAAGTATATTTTATATAAAATATTTTCAGAAGATAAAATAAAATAAAAATGGAAAACAAAATGTGTTTGCATTATTTTAGTATTTTTTAAATAAAAGTATGTCTATATATTTATTTATGTACAAATACCTATTTAAACAAATAAATACCTAATAAATATAAAAATGATGTAAAAATATTTTTTTATATTTTTAATATTGTGAGGAAAAATAAATAAGTCAGGAATAAAAAACAAAAGTCAAAAAATGATTGAAATAAGCACAATGGGCCAAGGGGGTTTAAAAGTAACAAAAGGGTGCAAAAAGAAAGTCAACTCAGGCCCAGCCCAAGAAGACTTCATCTTCAACCTCAGAACATGTTTGAACAACCATCCACGCGCGTTTTCTATCTCTCAATTCCTGGACTTTCAAGCAAAACTCACAACATGAAAAATGTAGAGTATTAAAAGACGAATCCAGACATATAAAGAACTTGACTTAACTCTCTAAGTTGAGAGAGAATTTCTTCTCCCCCAATTCCTGACCTAGTTTTTGTTCCATGTTCAGACATTAAATTCTCACAGCACACATAATATAAATGAAAACTAATTACATGGGCATGTTCAGGGCTATGAATGTGACATATTTTCTTCACAAACCTAAAGCTAACAATGCCTGGATAGAGAGATACGAGTTCATGAACTTACCTGTTCAGTTGGAGTTGTATCTGGTGATGGAGGTACTTTCAGCGCAAGGTGATGATTGGTACAACTTCCTTGATGTCCAGGGCTGCTATTCCAAGTTTTACTTTGCTTTGAAACTAGCTGAATCGAGTTGTAGAACTCCACCTGCAAAACAGAAAAATGAAAATGGTGATGTTGAATGGGAGTGTTACATGTCGTGTTTGAGGTTTGGAATAGCTTCAAGGGATGTTGTGGGATGTGTTTGAAGTGATTTTAGCAGGAATGCATGAAAGGATTGAGCTATGGAACTCAATCTGCAGCAGATGCTCTGTTTGGGCAATTTGAGGGTGATTCTGTGTTTTAGAAGGCAATGGAGATGGTTGGCTCGTGTTCTAGCTCAGTTAGGATGTTTAGAAAGTGTACAAAGTCTTTGCTTAAGGCTTGGTTTACAGGAATGATAGTTGTGTTATGTTATGCTAGCTTTCTTCTTACTTAAGCAACAAAAGGCCACTTGAGTTTTTAGACAGGTAGAGGCCCCCCTAATGTGCTGCAAACCTTGGCATTGATCAGTGTAATTAGTCAAATAACTTGTGCCAAGAGGATATGCACTGTACTTGCTTGGATTGCTAATTGACATAAAGTTCCACTTTTGCAAAAATGACCATTATGCTTTTTCTACTTTGGGACTAAACCTCTATGTAATGCTTGAACACATAAAATATGGTCTTGGCACAATGAGTTTGCATTAAATTTATGAGTGCAAAAGGGATTTAGGGCCTGTAATCAAGAAATGCAAGCTGAGTTCAAAATTGCCTAAGTGTATGGACATGTAATTTGGTCATGAACAAAGTGAGTTTTTCCCATATTTCCAAATTCGATTCTCTCTAACCATGAGGTTGTTTGATGAGTTCTTGGATATTTTGGAAAGCTTGGAATGTGTAATACAATCCATATTTGAAATGCAAATTGAAACTCCAAGTGGAAGTATGTGAAAAATGGTCTTGAAGTTAGGTAAAAACCTTGCCTAAAATAGGTCAAATTTTCTCTAAGTTAAGAATGGTTTGGTACCCTTGTTCCAAAAATTGTAAGTTGAGCTACAAGATTCTTTTGGGAAAACTTTGTGAATCAAAGTTGTAGATTTTGCAATAGGCTACAACTTTCATGTTTTGACTTTTGCTTGAATCCAAATGAATCTTGGCGAGAAAGTGGGGCAAAGTTAGGAAAAAATTAGGGTTTTTCATAACTTAGAAAAATTCTAAGTTATGAAAAATCTTCATTTCAAACCCTAATTTGCAATTCTTGATTTCTTGATGAACAAGTTTCATGATTTAGCATGTTTTGATGAAAAATGAATCTTGACACTTGATTTTGACCAAAAAGTCAAAGTTTGACTTTTCAGTATACAGTCAAAATTGATCAATTGACTGGGAAATTCAACTGTCAATCTTGTGTATTTGGGATCTTTTGAACTTGTTGAGCATGTCAAGACAATTCCATGGAGTCCTTGAGTCCATATGTGAGCTTGGTTTGCCATTGGCTAGGTCAAACAGTCAAAAATTGCCTTTGTGCAGTCAAAACCCTAAAAATGACCATTTTGCCCTTTTGGTGATCTGATCAAATTTCTTGTGGGATTGTGATCCAAACTTGATCAAATGGTCCATGTGAGTTCATAATGTTGATGTGGGTCAATTTTCATGAGATTTGACTGTCAATTGGCCATAGTTGACTTTTTCCCCAATACAGTTGATTTCTAGGTCAACTGTCCAATTGATTGGGTAAAATTTGGAATTAAGACTTGAAACTTGGTATGGATAAACTTGGGAGTCCAACATGAAGCATGAAAGTCATATTAGGCATTTTAGGTCAAAATATCTTTGTGCAAACACAAACCCTAATTTGGGTCAACAGTGCAAGGAGAAGTCTTGAGCAGAGGAAACCCTAATTGGATCTTGAGCTCCAAGGGTCTTGTGATGAAAAAAAGTTGAGGAAATGGGAGGGAAAATTTTGGGGTACAACAGGTACCTACCTCTCTCTTTTTATATTGTAGGAAAAGTGTCTTATATTCGTGGATAAAAGATGGTTTCTAGACAGCAGGTGTTCAAGGCACATGACAGGTGACATATCGCTCTTCATTGACTTCAAAGAAAAGAAGAAGGGATTTGTTACTTATGGAGACAATAACAAAGGAGCTATACTCAGTAAAGGTAGTGTAGGTAATCCCTCTACCACTACTATTTCTGATGTCCATTTAGTAGAGGGGCTTAAACATAATTTGATAAGTATTAGCCAATTATGTGACAAGGGTTATAAAGTTACTTTCACAAACACTTGCTGCATAATTGAAAATACTGAACAAAATATTGTGTTTAAGGGTATTAGAGTAAATAACGTCTATATGCTTGACCTTTTTGATGTATCATTAACAAGCACTAAGTGTCTAGTCACCTTGAATGATGATTCTTGGCTTTGGCATAAATGTCTAGCACATGTTAACTTTGATTTACTTAATAAGGTTGTATCCAAGGATCTAGTAGTGGGTCTTCCAAAGATAAAATTTTCAAAGGATCACCTATGTTACGCGTGCCAAATGGGAAAGCAAACTAAGGTCTCTTTCAAATCTAAAAATATGATTTCCACTTCATGACCCCTTGAGCTTCTCCATATGGACCTCTTTGGACCTTCTAGAAAAAAAAGTCTAGGTGGAAATTATTATGGTTTTGTAATCATTGACGACTACTCTAGATTTACTTGGACTATATTCCTTCGTAGCAAAGATGCAACTTTTTCTGCTTTTAAGAGTTTTACAAAACTGTCTCAAAACAGAATGGAATTAAAAATAATTACAATTCGAAGCGATCATGGAGGTGAATTTTAAAACCATTTCTTTGATAAGTATTGTGACAAGCATGGTATTGAGCATAATTTTTTAGCACCTCGAACTCCACAGCAGAATGGAGTTGTGGAGCACAAAAATCACGTTTTAAAGGAGTTGGCAAGAATAAAGCTCAATGAGGGTGGATTACCAAAATATTTTTGGGATGATGCAATTAGCATAGCTTGTTATATTTTAAACAGAATATTAATCCATCCCATTTTGGATAAAACACCTTATGAACTTTTAAAAGGAAGAAAGCCAAACTTGTCACATCTTCACGTATTCGGTTGTAAATGTTTTGTTTTGAGTAATGGAAAAGAAAATCTTGGAAAATTCGATGCAAAAGCAGATGAAGGTATCTTTCTCGGATACTCGCAATCAAGTAAAGCATATAGGGTATATAATAAGTGTTTACTTACTGTTGAGGAGTCAGTCCATGTTTCTTTTGACAAATCTTATCCGAAACATGTCAGAAAAGGTATTTCTCTTGATGGTGTAGGTGTATCTACTGAAGACATACTCAAAGAAAATATTGAGGAAATTGATCAGTCCAAAAAAGTTGATGATAAGGAGGAAAAAGATACAAGCCATACAAAAGATGAGGAATAAGAGTCAACAGAAGTAAATGATCTTCCATACAAAAGATGAGGAATAAGAGTCAACGGAAGTAAATGATCTTCCACCAGCTTGAAAATCCTCAAAAGACCACCCCATTGACAACATATTGGGAGACATCTCAAAAGGAGTGATGACTCTCTCTAAGATAAGTAATTTTTGTTATCACTTCGCTTTTGTTTCACAAGTAGAACCTAAAAATGCCAAAGAGGCCTTGATTGATGAATTTTGGTTAATGGCCATGCAAGAAGAGCTCAATCAATTTAAAAGAAATGAAGTTTGGGAACTTGTCCCTCGTCTACAAGACCATCATATAATAGGCACCGAGTGGATTTTTAGAAATAAACTTGATGAAAACAGAGTGATAAACCGCAATAAAGCACGCTTAGTGGCACAAGGATATAAGCAAGAGGAGGGCATTAATTATGAGGATACTTATGCTCCAGTTGCTCGCCTTGAGGCTATACGTATCTTGCTCACTTATGTGTGTACAAAAACCTTTAAGCTTTATCAAATGGACGTAAATAGTGCTTTTCTAAACAAAGTCATAAATGAAAAGGTGTATGTCTCACAACCTCCTGGTTTTGAAAATAATGAATATCCAGATTATGTTTTCAAATTAAAATGAGCGTTATACGGTCTTAAGCAAGCCCCTCGGGTTTGGTATGAAAGACTTAGTAAATTTCTACTTGATCATGGATATTCAAGAGGTAAAGTGGATACCACTCTTTTCATTAAACGTAAAGGAAAGCACATCCTTTTAGTTCAAATATATGTAGATGATATCATTTTTGGTTTAACTAACCTACATTTGTTCGAAGAATTTTCTAAGGTTATGCAGGGTGAATTTTAGATGAGTCTCATGGGGGAGCTAAATTACTTCCTCGGTCTTCAAATAAAGCAGATCAATGAAGGCACAATTGTATGTCAAACAAAATATTGCAAAGAGTTGCTTAAATGATTTGGAATGGACAACTCAAAATCAATTGACACCCCTATGCCTACCAACGGGAATTTAGATAAGGATGAACATGGTAAGAGTGTTGATGTCAAGAAATATAGAGGTATGATTGGATCCCTTTTGTATCTTACGGCATCTAGGCCTGACATCATGTTTAGTGTTTGCATGTGTACACGATATCAATCGGATCCTAAGGAATCCCACTTGAAAGTTGTCAAGCGTATACTTAGGTATCTCAATAGTACAATTAAGTATGGGCCATGGTATTCCAAGGGAAGCAATTGCAGTTTAGTAGGTTACTATGATTCTGATTTTGTTGGCTGCAAGTCAGATAGGAAAAGCACTAGTGGAACATGTCATTTTTTTTCAAACTCTCTAGTGAGTTGGCATAGCAAAAAGCAGGTTTCTGTTGCTTTGTCAACCGCTGAGGCTGAATACGTTGCAGCCGGTAGTTGTTGTGCTCATATTTTATGGTTGAAGCAACAATTACAAGACTATGACATCCAATTAAAACGTATTACAATAAAATGTGACAACACAAGTGCTATAAATCTTACTAAGAATCCTGTCTTACACTCACGCACTAAACACATAGAGATTAGGCATCACTTTCTTCGCGATCATGTTGAAAAGGAGGACGTTACGTTTGAGCATGTTGATACTAAAAATCAACTTGCTGACATTTTTATAAAACCACTAGCAACGAAACCTTCCTTCAACATTCGTCGTGAGCTAGGGATTTTAGATCTCTCTTACTTGATGTCTTAAGCATACATGTACTTATATTATATCTATATCTCACCATGCTGTTGAGATTTAGCTTTTGTACGTATGTCTTAACATCTCATCAGCTGAGGTAATATCTTTCCTCTTTACTTTCTCTCTAAGAATTCTTCGATTACTTATGGATTGACCTTAATTGTTCCATTAATACTTTTTATATATTTCTTTTACATAAATTGTTTGAACTTGACATATGCAAATTGAATTACATCATTATGTATGCATAATCATCTTGAGATAATTCATCTTTCATAATCATATAATTGCAAATGGGTCTCATATCCATCTGTTCACAGAAAATTGTAGAAAACTGCACTTCTGTTAAATTTACTGTTATGAGTCAGCTCATACAGTTATAAGTCGACTCATACTGAATAAAAATGCAAAAACAAAAATCAAAATTGTTTTCCGGTTGACACATTAAGGTTTGCATCGACACATGTTACTTTTGGTCGACACATACGATTCTTGGGTCGATGCGAAACATTAAAAACAGTTCTTCAATGCAGGATGTGTCGACACATACGTGTCTCGTGTCGACACATAAGGATAATTAATGCCTTTAATTTGAGTTGGGTTAACCCATCTACCCAATTTTATGTTTTAAACTCTTTCCAATTATCTCATTAATTACATACATCGACTAACCCTAGTCATCATTGGTCATTCTCATCATTCACTTCATCTTCCAATTCCCTCATCTCCAAATTCTTGACTAAACTTCTTCAACAAAGAGAATGCCCCCAAAGACAAAAGGAAAGATAAAACTTAGTGTATGACCATCTGGATCTGCTACAGATATCCCTCCTAACGCTTTGTCCATCATGCATCCTGCCAATACTGAAGAATTTGAGCAATCCTTCAAAACGAGGTTAGTTATGAAGCCTCATGTCTTCAACAAGGCTGAGGTTTTGTCTCTGCATATCACAGATGTATGTGATATTTTAGATGCTCAACAATTAGGGTACTTTCTAAATGTTAGAGAAGATTATCATGAAGACTTTATAAGGACCTTCTGTTGTACCCCAAAATTTGCCCTCCCATATTTCTCAAGACATGTCAAGAATAATCTCCAAGTGTTCAAGATGGCTCAAGAGTTGGACAGTCAAATCATCTCCTAAGGCAATCAATTCAAAATTATGGTTTTGTGTTGCATCAAGGTCCTTACATACAAATGACCTCAAGTTCTCCCCAATGTCCTAATATGTTCTTAAGTTCATCCATTTCAAATTTCAAGCCTTGCAGAGAAAGTTTGGTCAGTCAATTGCTCAAGAGGTCCAAAAATCGATTGTGCTAGGGCAAAGGTCAACTATGACCTACAAATAGTCAAACCTCAAGCTTTTTTGTCAACATTCTAATTTTGAAGGATAATTCATCATTTGATCAATGGTTGATCATGATTCATCAAGGATTGCTCAAGATTCATCAAGATTCAAAAGTTGTTAAATTAGGGTTTTGCAGGAAAAGTCAACTCAACTTTGACCAAGCATAACTTTAACATACTTTATGATAAATGACCCATCCAAAGCTCCTTTTTAAGAGGATTAAATTTCCTACAATCCATCTTCATACCCCAAGATCAAGAAATGCTCTCACAAAAAGTTACAAATTTGGACATTATAGGTCATTTTTGAAAGTCAACAAAAACACTTTTTTTGCCAAAGCTTATAACTTTAGCATGGAATATCAAAATGAGATGAGACCAAAAGGGTTGATTAGAGGACATCTTAAGGTTTCTAATAAGTCCAAGAACACTTCCAAAATTTCAAAATTGAATAGGTTATGCATTGTTGAAGTTGGGAATTTTTCCAAAAGTGCCAAAAGTCAACCATCTTCAAAACTCCAATTTTTGACAAAAGGGCCCAGTTTTTTCCACTTGATTTGGTCTTATCACACCACACACGTGTCCTATCTTCAATTTCATGACCAATCATTTATTTTTCTATTTTATTTGGTTTTTATTAATTTAATTCATTTTAAATCAATATTAATTCAAATAAAATCCAAAAATTAATGGAATGAGATTTTTTTGATCATTACAGGTCTTCATTACCAAGATACACCTAATCAAATTCTTTTCAAGCATTGTTGTGCACAAAAAATCAGATTTGGTACAATTTTGGAAACTTTATCAATGGTGATCATATCAAATCTCAAAACCTTCAATGCACATGGATTCAAGCCCAAGTTTTAACCTAAATTCATTCCCTTATACACACACAAGCCAGGCATACAGAGGACACGACCGGAAGCTGCCCAAAACGGCCAAACCAGAATTGAAAAAAGATTGCAAAAGTGTGAGATCAAAACCTTGGTTAGAGCATGATTCAATCCAAGATCTCAATGTAGCTTCCTTGCCTGATATCCAGTGGAGCTAAAGCAATCAAAACCAGGCCTTGAGACCTCCTGAATAGCACTGTAAGTGCCCACGAACATAGCTCTGAACATGGAATCGTGAATCCATGTTCTTGCATCTTTTTGCCATTTTTTTGTACAATCATGCTTAATGTCAAATTTCTAACATGTTTGCATTATTCAATTTTGTTTTCATGGCCTATAACCTTAGATCCGAAGCTAGGGTTCGTGTTCTTGTTTTTTAGGCATTTTTGATACAAGCAAAATCAGGACAAATAACGACCATGGATGTGTTCAGGGAAGAGAGACGAACCCAATGATGGTCTTAGCTTGCATTTTTGTGGCCTAGAACGAGTTTTGGAAGCAAGCCACGGATCTTCCTGCGGATAAAAATCCGCATGTAATAAAACCAGAGATTTGTGAAGAAGACGACTACGCGTCCTCTTTCCATTGGCTCGTTCAAATGTTTCGCGCGTTTTTTTTTAATTCCCAGGCATATTAAATATTTTAAATATATTATTTGTTTTGTATTCCTTTAACAAATAGGCAGCATGGCTCAGTTGGTGGAAGCGTGAGTGGAAAACACCTTGGGACCTGGGTTCGAATCCCAGGTCCCCCAAAACATTTATTTGATTTTTCTCCAGGCAATTGTATGCAGCATCATAAGCATGGTCTACCATACGCTTGCAATCTCAACGCGCCAGATGGCCTTCAGGCCAAATCTGGTGGCCAGGAATGAGGGACCATCATATGCCCAAGTCAACAAGCGCACACTGGATGGGAAAAGTCAAAATAGGCTTGGACGTTTGTGGGCTTGGAATTGCCAGATTCACCTCCAAATTGGGCCCAGTACCCCCCTTGCTTATTTCTTTTCTTTTAATATTTTATTTATTTACTTGTTTTATTTTCATTATTCTTAATTAATTACTAACCAAATAATTAACATTTTTTTCTTAATAAAAATCAGAAAACACAAAAATATTATTTTTAGTATTAATTTCATTATTTTTATTTTTGTAAATAAATATTAATTAATTGACTTAGTTTTAAATAGGTTTAAACATTTAATATTTTTGCAATAAATTAAAACTAACATAGAATTAGGTTTTTAATAATTTTAATAATTTTTATTTTATTCCCTTATATATAAAAAACCCAAAACATATTTCCATTAATTAATTAATTTAATTATTAACTTAGACTTAATTTTTAATTCAAAAAATAAGCCAAAATCTTTTCTTTAATAAAAAAAGGGTCAAAACCCTAATAAATATTCCGACTTAATCTTCTCGCACGCGATCTATATTTCCAATATTGTAATTGCTTCCAGTATGTAATAATTTTTTTAGGACTTTAATTTATTTATCGCTTTCTTTTACTTTCCGCAATTTAAATTAAAGGGTTTGTCTTTGGCGATGTAAATACCCGACGCCTTGTAATAGCTTAGATTTAATTCCCGTAATTTAATTCCCGCACAATATACAATGTTAGATGTTTGATAATAGGGAATGCATGACAAGATCCAATGTATGAATCTAAAATCAACATAGCTCACCCATGACATGTACAAAGATAAAATTAACCGAAATAAAATACTCGCACACGCGCACTCTTAGGGTACACCTCACTTGGTTGCCTCGAACATGGTCATTGAGTATAGGAAGTTTTAGAGGTCGCCCTCTTGTCCAAAGATCATAAGTTGCCTCGAAACGGTTTCCTCGAATAAAATTATCTAAGACATTAGGGTTACCGCTAAGGCGTCTTAACGTTGCTTTAGTGACCACACGTCCCTTAATTGAATTGACCCGAAAACTCCAACGACGGTGCTACCTACTCCTCAATAGTGGGATAGCACTGTCTAAAGGACATTTGCACAGTTTAATTCCTTTTTGAGTAGGTAGGTGGTTCTTAAGTACTTGCTCCTTTTAAAACAAAACAAAACTTTTCGCACTTACACTCCTTTCAAAACCAAAAAAAAAAAACTCTTTCAAACCCACAAACACAAAGAAAAGCAAACTTTTGAAAACACAATGAGCAAGTACCTAAGAGCCCATGGATAACCACGGATAGAAAGGGTGCTAGCACCTTCCCTTTATATAATCTACCTCCCGAACCCGAGAAATATATCAAAAAGGAATTTTTATGTGCTTTTGTCCTATCCTTGTTGGATAAAATAAAAGACGGTGGCGACTCTTGCTTACCGCGACATTTTGCGAAAACAAACGCAAACGCGAACCAGCATTCCAAAACAGTCAGTTCTCATTCCCACCGATCACAGAACTGGCGACTCTGTTGGGGACTTTTTATAAGTGAGGTGTACCTTAGGATTATATCACTATTGTTTTCAATTGTATGCTTTGTATGCTTTAATTTTGTGGGCTTGTATTGGAGTTTCTATAGATCCTAACCCGGATCTGGGGGTACCCTTTAGGTAAGTAGCAATAAACTGTGAGGGAACTGTCCGGCGTAGACCGACACGGTTGAAGCAGTAGCTACATTGGTGTGACACTTTAGTCTGTACCAATATCCCTTGTGTTGGAACGAGGAGAATATGGGTCTTCTAAGGGGTCATTAAGCACCAACTGACCTTAGAACTTTAAATTGACCACCTTGGCCATAGAACAGTAGCAGTATGCTACACTCACTGAGACTAAACTCTCGCGATGATTCCAGCTGCAAGAAAAGGTTGCTAAACTGGAATTATGACCGATTGAGGGTAGTCAGTGATATTGAGATCCTCTAGAACCTGGTTACTATTTTTAGGACAGGTTTAAACCAACTGAACTGAAAGAGGGTAGTACCTAAGCTCCATGCCAGCTTGAAATATAAGGGCTCTTTTGTGTGACTTGTGTGCCTTTACCATGTTTGCTTTTTGTTGATACTTGTGGTGTGCTTACTATCATGACATCATGACATTGCATACATCTTGCATAAGGACTAACCTATTTCAAGGATAGGAGAGATTCATCTTTGTTCTGTTTTGTAGGTCATCATGATGCCCATGCGTAAGAATACCATCCGGATCAACTTTGTCCAAGTACCTACCTTGCTTAAAGAGTTGGTTGCCAAGATGCCTGACACTACTTCCTTAATCAGGAGGCATGGTTCTCTTCTCAGTTTGGTCACCTCCAAATTGGACGAGTAGATGATGAGTGTCCTGGTCCAGTTCTATGACCCGCTGTACCATTGTTTTACTTTTCAAGACTATCAGCTGGTTCCTACCCTAGAAGAGTTCTCTGAGCTGCTCGGTATCTCTGTTCTGGAGCAGACCCCATTTACTGGTTGGGAAAAGACTCTTAAGCCCGAAGAGATTGTTGCACCCCTTCATTTGACCAAAGAGGAGGTAATAGCTAATTGGGAGACTAGGAGTGGAGCAAAAGGCTTTCTGACTAAGTTCTTGGTTGGCAAGGCTAATTACTTCTGGGACAATCTGGACTTCAAGGCCTTCGAGGATATTCTGGCTCTTTTGATTTATGGCTTGGTATTGTTTCTGAATCCTGACACTTTTGTTGATGTGAATGCCATAAAGATCTTCATCTCTCAGAACCTTGTACCCACTCTCTTGGGTGATATCCTTCATCAGCTCTATGCTCGTACTGCCCGAAAGCGGGGAACCTTAATGTGCTGTGCTCCTTTATTGTCGAGGTGGTTTATTTCGCACCTCCCCAAGTCGGCGTTGAAGAACAAAGAAGGAATGGGCTGGGCTTATAGGGTGACGTCTCTTTCTCATAATGACATTATCTGGACTCTCAAAGGTATGGATGAGGTGACTGTCATTGATCGCTGTGGAGAGTATCCTAATGTTCCATTGATAGGAACCCATGGAGGAATTTCTTACAACCCATGCTTAGCTCTCACTCAATTTGGAAGAGCCAGAAGAGAAGGACCTCATGAGATGTTAATGCCTCATATTATCTTTGATTTTCAAGGGGATAACGACGAGCAACGTCGTAGATTCATAAGGGCTTGGGACAGAGTTCACCAATCTGATCCACATGAGCTGGGCCCAAAGACTTCTCTGCCAATGGAGCCATATCTCAGATGGGTCCGTATCCGTGCCCAGAAGCTAGGTATGCCATATGAAGCTGTCCGGCCTGTCATCCTTGAAGTTGCTAATGAAGAAGGGGTTCTTCCAACCATTCTCCATCCTTATATGCCCACTGATATTGGGGCACTGGAGAGGTCTTGGATGCAGTTGAGGGATGAACGGGGTTCTTACCGAGAGAAGTTCAATAAGCAAGAACAAAAGATCCAGAAGCTGACTAGGCAGTTAGAGAACAAGCAAATTCTCAACGACTATGTCCGCACTGAGAAGAAGAGACCATGGGAGCATTGATGGACCTTTGATGATTTCCTTTCCAGTTTTTGTTTACTTTTCAGTATTTCCATTCTTGTAACGCCTTAAGGGCAATTTGTTGAACAATTTAAATTTTGAAGTTTAAATCTAATAAAGTGTGTTTCCTTTCTTGTTTACAAATTTGAATCTCTCAATTGTCTTTGAAATCATAATCATACGCATTTCATCCCATGCACTCCATAAACAGGTACCCATTACAGGTCTCTTATCTTCTTCGCTGTTTATTTCAGCGCTCAATCATCATATCTGCTGAACCTTCAATTGAGCAAGCTATCAAGGCCCTCCAGGCCCAGAATGCCCAATTTCAAGAGCTGTTCATGAGTCTAGCTAAGGGTCAGCAAGACTTGAAGACCCTGATTCTGAAGGAGAAGAAGAAGAAGAAGAAGAAGAAGAAGAAGAAGAAGAGGACAATCCTGTTCAACACTGGTCCTAGGTTTGGAAACAGGCTACGGGATGAAGTTGATCTGACCACCTCATCCAGAGGGAAAGATAGTCCACAAGAAAGGAGGGCTCCTAGCCCTGTGGTCTCCGACAACGAGATGGACTATGATGAAGAACAATATCCTCCTGCTGAGGACAGATACAAGCAACTGGAAGACCGGTTGAGTGCTATGGAGGTTCAAAAGGTGCCTGGTCTGGACTTCGGTGATCTAGGTCTATCATCTGGGGTAATCATTCCCCACAAGTTCAAGGCACCAGCCATTGCTAAGTATGACGGAGTTTCTTGTCCGAAGCTACACCTCCGGTCATATGTGAGGAAGATCCAGCCTTACACTGCTGATAAGAACCTATGGATCCACTTCTTCCAAGACAGTCTCTCAGGGACTCAGCTTGAGTGGTTCTATCAGTTAGACTGAGCCAGTATCCGCAGCTGAGAAGATTTGGCTACTGCATTCTACAGGCAGTATTAGTACAACTCCGACCTCGCTCCTACGCGTACCCAACTCCAGGGTATGTCAATGGGAATGGGTGAAGGATTAAAAGATTATGCTCAGAAGTGGAGGGACCTCGCCGGTAGAGTGCAACCACCATTGGCTGATCGGGAGCTTGTTGACATATTTTTGGGGACCCTGTTTGGTCCATTTTTCAACCACTTGATTGGAAGCTCTTCATCTGGGTTTACAGATCTTATTTTGACTGGTGAGAGGATTGAGGCTGGTATTAAGGCTGGGAAGATACATAAGGGTGCCTCATCAATCACCGAGAAGAAGCCGTTTAAGAAAGAGTCCAGTGTTGTCTACAGTGCAAGAAGATAAGATAGATCTGAATACCGCCAAGCTGTCAATGCGATTGTTATTTCAAAACCTACTGGTGCTCCTCAGCACAACAATCAACAGAAGGATGAGAGACCTAAGACGAAATTCACTCGTCTCAGCATGACCTTATCTCAGATTCTGCCACAGTTGCTGAAGACTAATCTGGTGACTCTAAGGGAAGCCCCAAAGAATTCAAATACTACATCACCGAAGTATAACCCTAACGCCCGCTGTGCTTATCACTCCGATAGCCCGGGGCATAATACAGATGATTGTTGGAGTCTGAAAAATAAGGTGCAAGACTTGATTGATGCGAAAGAGATCGAGTCCGGAGCACCAGAGAAGCCTAAACAAGATGCAGGGGTAAATGCTATCAGGGATGACGATGATGAAGAGTTTGATATCGACAGTTGGATCTACTCGACTGCCAGCGGTGGATTAAGCAACTGGACGGAGAAGGATTCTATGCCCGTTTCTGTGATCACTCAGTAATGAAACTTTTGTTTTGAATTTGTAATAGACAATGTTTTAAACTTTATGGCCCGGTGTCTTACCCGGGGCACCGTGGCTTCATTTGTGAGGGCTTTTGTGTGTCATCTACATATATCATTAATAAAAGCATTGGACGTTTCTTGCATTTCAAATCTTGCGCTCCTTGTTTTTTCTTTATTATATATTGCAAAACAGCTATTTTACACACACTCACATATACAGGTCCACATCCACTCTGGATCTCACTGGTAACGACTCTACTACTGCTAGTTATGACTTCAAAAATCCGATCAACTTAGCCGACGACGAAGGTGAAGATGATTGCGAAGTGCCTGGTGAACTTGCAAGACTGTTACTCCAGGAAGAAAGGGCTATTCAGCCACATGAAGAGCCGGTAGAATCAGTGAATTTGGGTATTGAGACAGACAAGAAGGAAGTCAAGATCGGTGCAAATCTAGAGCTTAGTATGAAACAACGGTTGATTCAGATGCTGCGTGACTACGTTGAGATCTTTGCCTGGTCTTACGAAGATATGCCGGGGTTGGATACTGATATTGTGGTTCATCGCCTGCTTACCAAGGAAGACTGTCCTCCAGTGAAACAGAAGGTTCGTCGTATGCGCCTAGAGATGTCTGAGAAAATCAAGGCTGAAGTTATGAAACAGTTTGACGCCGGTTTTCTAGCAGTGACTTCTTACCCTCGGTGGGTTGCCAATGTGGTTCCAGTTCCGAAGAAAGATGGTAAGGTACGAATGTGTGTTGACTACAGGGATCTGAACAGGGCAAGCCCCAAGGATGACTTCCCTCTGCCTCATATCGACGTTCTGGTTGACAACACCGCTCAGCACAAGGTCTTCTCCTTCATGGATGGCTTCTCCGGTTATAATCAGATAAAAATGGCTCCCTAGGACATGGAGAAGACGACCTTTGTTACTCAGTGGGGTACCTTTTGCTACAAGGTCATGCCTTTTGGACTGAAGAATGCTGGGGCAACGTATCAACGTGCCATGGTTGCTTTGTTTCATGACATGATCCATCATGAGATTGAAGTATACGTCGACGATATGATTGCAAGGTGCCAGACTGAAGAAGAACATCTTGACCATATGCAGAAGTTGTTTGACAGGCTGAAGTTGTACAAGCTGAGGTTGAACCCAAAAAAGTGCACCTTCGGGGTGAGATCTGGAAAACTACTGGGTTTCATTGTAAGCGACAAAGGTATTCAAGTGGAACCGGCAAAGGTGAAAGCTATACAGGAGATGCCAGCTTCCAGAACAGAGAAAGAAGTCAGAGGCTTTCTGGGACGTCTAAACTACATCGCCCGATTCATCTCGCACCTAACTGCTACTTGTGAGCCAATCTTCAAGCTGCTGAAGAAAGATCAAGTAGTACGTTGGAACGATGAATGCCAGGCCGCTTTCGAAAGGATCAAAGAGTATCTCCAAGAGCCACCCATTCTGATGCCACAAGTTGAAGGGAGACCTCTGATCTTATACTTGACAGTACTTGACAACTCAATGGGGTGTGTGTTGGGGCAGCATGACGAGTCTGGCCGAAAAGAGCATGCTATTTACTACCTTAGCAAAAAGTTTACCGACTGTGAGACCCGATACTCACTGCTCGAGAAAACTTGCTGCGCTTTGGCATGGGCTGCTCGTCGTCTAAGACAGTATATGTTGACTCACACTACTCTGTTGATATCAAAGATGGATCCAATCAAGTATATCTTCGAGAAGCCTGCCTTGTCC
The DNA here is from genome assembly GCA_948472305.1 of Vicia faba. NCBI lineage: Eukaryota > Viridiplantae > Streptophyta > Magnoliopsida > Fabales > Fabaceae > Vicia > Vicia faba. The sequence continues at coordinate 1,240,942,149 of OX451735.1, read as the reverse complement.
GGAAGAATAGTGAGATGGCAGATGATCTTGGCTGAGTATGACATACAGTATACGACCCAAAAGGCAATTAAGGGAAGTGTGTTGGCAGACCATTTGGCACATCAGGCAGTGGATGATTACCAGTCTATGAACTTTGAATTTCCGGACGAGAATATCATGTTGGTTACTGATTGTGAGACACCTAGACCGGATGAAGGACCTGAGGAAGGATCCCAATGGTCTATGTACTTTGATGGAGCTTCAAACGCTTTGGGTAATGGCATTGGCGCTGTGTTTACCTGGGTATTTGGTAAACAACCGCTGATCCTCCAAATGGTTACTTATTTGGTTACTCGCAGGATCGATCAGATTGATCCTAGGACATAGGTTGGTTTTGAAGTTTTGATTAAATTGGATATTGGTTAAGTGACAATAAAATAAAGAGGCTTTAAGTAAATTGCATGAAGAAAGGACTTGGTAAAATAAATAAGGCTTTAAATGAAAGGGTTCGACAGGAAAGTAAAGAAGAAAGCAAGTAAATTTCTGGAAAAGTAAATGACTTTGATTAATAAAGTTGGTGTTTCACACATACATTTCTCAACAATTCTTTCTCACACGCTGGGTACTCGAATCTATATGAGTGACTTTGTATAGAATTGTGAACACACGCGAGAAACTACATGACTACTACTATTTATACTCAAACATCCCAAGTAACCGTCGGGCAGTTACACTGCTTCGAGATGATTCCACTTGGCACGTTCTCAACGTTCGACGCTCCAGATCTTCGCACGTTGCACTTGGTAACCGCTGGAAACCGTTTTCCCTCCAAACGCTTGAATTTCAAACTGCTCCACTCTGAACCATCGAACACCTTCGTCGAGAAGCATCTTCGACGAGAAACTCCTTCGACGTCGAAGGCAACCAACTTCTCCCTTGGAAGAAATCTTTTAAGTACCTTGCCATCTTTCGATGGGCATTTCGACGGACTTAGCTAGTCGAAAACATCCTTCAGCTTTAATGGCTGACATTAATAAAACAAGGGTGTCGAATTTAGGAGCCAACAAATTGCCCCCCAAGAATGCCTTATTTCGACTCTGAAAGAAAAAGGCATTCTTTGAAACGCCATTCGACACCTGTCTTTTCACGCTTAGTCACAAATTAAATTGTGCACTTTTTGTTGTCTTCTACCAACCACTGGCAATCCCAAGAAAACCATCATTTATCCGTACCTAAGACGTCACTTCAGTACGGCGTGCAGTGCCAAACATCATTTCAGAATTTGTCATTATGACAATTCCCAAAAACGAGGACGCACGCTGCGTCCCTCTATTTCTGCAGAACGGCTAAAACAACAGGGGGATGCCACGTGTCCCACTATCTCCTGCAACATTAAATGGCATTTAATGTCCTCGGTTTTGGGGATTTTCCCCCACTACTATAAATAGCAGTAAGTACCCCATTGTGGTACTTTTTACGCCATCTAGCTTTCAGACTTCTCTATTTTCATACAAACTTGTCATCTTTGCAAAAACCTTTCCTCCTTCACTTCGTCTTCAACCTCATCATTAACAATGGCATCTGGTTCCAATGCTCCTAGCGCTACCGTACCATCTGGAAACGTCAAACCTAAGGTTTTCGTCACTGCTCCAGTAGTAACTTCTACGGGCCAACGAAGGGTCCCTGAACCCTTGGACATCGTCGTACGTGATGCTTACTCACACCACCTTATGATCCCGGTTGGATATTCCAACCAGATCTTTGCTATGTCTGGCCCCTTGTATCCAAGTATTGCTGAGGCCATGAAGATCAAGAGTTATTTTCCGGTAGTTGAGAGACTCAAACCGGTTGCATGCGCCAAGAAAGATGCAGAGGATAATGAAGACCCTGCTAAAGAGAAAATCGACCTTCGTTTCTTCAACAAAGGTGTTAGGGCTTTCAGGTCTGGCCCTAGCCTTACTCCTGATTACGTTGCTTGGCTGGAAAAGATGGAGAAACGCCAAGCTTCGATCTGGAAAGATATGGGGATTTTTGACCTGGTGATGCTGTCGAAGACAGGTTTGAACTATTCTCCGGAGATGTTGATAGCTTCTCTACTTTTCTGGGACTACTCCCACTTTACTTTCCATCTTCCCTGTGGGATGCTGACTCCTACACTCTTCGATGTGGCCGCTATCACTGGCCTTCGACCCACCGGGGACTACTTCGATCCGGAGGAGATGTCGGAGGATCAAATTGGATTTTCTGCCACCAAACCAACCTATACCACCTTCATCAATCACTACCACGACAGGTCGACAGATGCTGTGTCGGATGTCGAACACATAGCGTTTCTAGCCTTATGGCTGACTCGCTTTGTATTTTGCTCGAAGTCCTTACAGGTGACCAAGAAGATGGTCACTCTCGCCACTCAACTCCATCATGGCCAAAATACCTGTTTGGCAGAATTGATTTTGGCTAGCCTCTATGATTCGATTAGTAATGGGGCAACTCTTCTAAAAATTATCGAGAACAGGGCCAGTTTGCTACTTGCTGGGCCTTTTTGGCTGCTCCAACTGTGGCTCACTGCCACCTTCGAATCTTTCTTGCCTAAGAAGGTTCAAATAAATGATCAGGCTCCAGAGATAGCGAACAGACGCGTCGAAGGAACCAGACTGGCTCTGTTGACGCCTATGGAAGATGGACTGGAGCTTCAGCAAACTTTCACCAACTTCGTTCTGATGTTTGCTCGAAGGAAAGAGTTTGTTTCGACTATGGCTCCGTTTGCTCGACGGAAGGTAGGCCCGGCATGGTTCACAAGGCCACATCCAAGGACGTCGAGTGGTCCTAATGTTGACGAACATACAATAATGTGGGAGGCGTTCCTCACACCAAGGATCATGCCTCTTCGATTCAGGAGATCTAAGACTCACTTGAGTCTGATTGCATACCAACCAAACCTGGTATCTCGCCAGTTTGGTATTATTCAAACCCTACCTTCTCCAATTTTTCCAAGAGAGAAGTCTATGTTGTACTTCTGCAATGATTACACCGAAGAAGCTGCCACTAAACATATCGGAAGATATGCTGGTCGAACAGTTCTCTCGTTATTTGACTACCAGCTCAACTTTCTTTGCTCACCATCCTTCGAGGAGTGGTGGAAAAGTTATTACGCTGAGGAGTTTTTCGACGAGAAGGACTTCGTGGATGAGCTTCAGAAATCTTTTGTCCTTGTGTTGGACAAAATAAAGAAATGTAAGTTCATCCTTTTCACATTACTTTGTCTTTCTCTTTCGACTGCTAGCCTGTTAACTATTTATTTGATTTCAGTTGTTCGAAATCCTGTAGCCAAGAAGGCTGCAGAAAGCCAACAGGGAGGAGGCCCCTCAACAAAACCTCCAGCGCCGGCGAAGACTACAGCGCCGGTGAAGACCACAACCAACCAACAGGGGGAAGGCCCTTCAAAGAAGCCTTCTGTATCGGTAACCAGACTTTCATTATTTTCTTCTGGTTTTCGATTTTTGACTTTCGATGCAATTGCTAAATCGAATTCCCATTGGTTTTTTAGGCACCTTCGCCCAAGAAACAGCCAGCACTGGTGGTCGAATCTGGGAGCGATGAAGAAGGTGATTCTCCCCCTGCTCCTCTAAAAAGACGAAAGCTGACGAAGGACGCTCCTGCTCCTGCTCCTGAGGGTCGAACAATCAGAATAAAGGTTGCTGGGAGAAAGCCCAGGCCACCTCCAGTGATCATTGAGGAGCCAACGGAGGAGGAACTAAACGTTCTTCTCAATAAGCCTGTCGAAAGCGACAATTCCAGCCCTGGGGCTGAAGCTAATTTACAGGTAATCTCTTAGACCTTTTTGTAACTTAGGTGTAGATACCTACATTCTATTATGTCTCTTTCGATTTCTGAAAATTCCTCCTCTTTCCTTTCTCAGGACACCACTGAAAGCTCACCGCCAAGGACTTCTGAAACACTGGAGTCTGCTGAACTCAGCAGGCCACAAGAAAAAGGCTTGGAAAATGACGAAGCCCATACTGAAATAAATGAGGCCAATGCTGAGACGGTAGAAAAACCCACAGAAGATCCTCAAACGGAAGAACAGCAGCCAAAAGAGGTTCAGGTGGTGGATCTGTCGGAAGAGAATCGTGACGAAGGGGACTATGGCAATGCTGGCGAAGAAAACCAAGGTGCCGCTGGCGAAGAGAACCAAGGCGACACTGGCGAAGGGCACCAAGGTGACGCTGGTACTGCCCCAGTCCGAGTCGAAGGGAAACAAGTCGAGACACCTAACACTCAACAGCCTCAAACCCAAGACAATGCTGTTGCAAGGGCTGTTACCTCAACGAAGCACAGGTCGAAAGAGGACTTAGAACTCTTGAAACAAACTGACCCTGTTAGCTATCTCAACACAATCATTGAGAGCAAGAGTTTGTCCGATGCTAGTCAGGTGGTTCCTACCCTGTCGGGGAAGTCCACTGAAACCTCTCCTCTTGATGAAGCTTTAGCGAAGGTTAAGGCCCAGTTTTTCAAGAAGGACTTGATGAAGGCTTTAGAGGGGGACCCCACTGCTCCATCATACTTGAGGGATGTTTTGAATGCTGTCAACTTGTTAGCTGTAGCTCCAGAAGTTTCAGGCTTGATCATGGAGTTACACTCCATGATTGATCAAGTCTCAGCAGATTATAGGCGCCAAAGGGGCTTTAATAGTCAGCTTGAGGTGTTATATGGCAAAAGCTCTTCTGCATGGACTGCTGTTTCGGAGACGACTTCTCGAATTGCGGAGTTGTCGAAGCAAAAAGCATCTACGCAGGAAGAAGTCGATGCCATCGATCGAGAGAATGCTTCCTTCAGGGCACAAATCGAAGAAATAGAGGCTAAGATAAATGCCAATACTAAACGCAAGGAGGAACTTCTTTCGACCGTCCCAGACACCGAGAGTCAAACTGAAATCAAACAGGGCCTGGAATTTGCTGAGAAGGCCCAAGGCTTCGACGCTCAGATTGCCAAGCTTGTGCAGGAGAATGCCTGGTGCAAGAAAAGATTGGAGCTGCAGCAAGTCAAATACCTTCGACTCAAGGACTCTGTTCCCTTCTGATTGATTCAGCTTTTGTAACCATATTTTGTAATATATATTCGACAACATTGCCATCTTGGCTAAAATAAAAATTTCCATTTTGGCTTTTTATGGTCAATTTAGTCTTGTTATTTTATTATTTTATTTTTATCTCTTGGAGTGTAGGTTTGTATTTTTTCAAATATTTACCATTTACTCTCAAGAGCCTTTTATCTTCACCTAACTCTTCGACTTCATAGGCTCCACCAGAAAAAGTTTGGATAACTCTGAATGGTCCTTCCCATTTGGGTGACCATTTCCCCATGCTTCGATCCCTTCGATCCATGGGAAGAATTACCTTCCAAACTAGTTCTTCAGGCAAAAATACCTTAGGTTTTACCTTTTTATTATAAGAGTCTTCTACTCTTTTCTTCTGAAGCCTGAGTAGGTCAAGAGCGCGCAATCTCTCTTCGTCTAAATCCACCAGTTCGTCTAACATCATGTTCCAATAAATTTCAGAGGGAATATCATAATGCCTCTGAACCCTTGCAGATTGAAGACAAATTTCTGCTGGCAACACTGCATCATGGCCAAAAGTTAGCCTATATGGTGTTGTACCTGTGGCTTCTTTTGGGGACGTTCGACAAGCCCACAGAATCTGGTCTAACGTCTTATGCCAGTTCTTTGGTTTCTTCCCAACATGCTTTTTTATCAAGCCAATCACTACTTTGTTTGCTGCTTCGACTTGACCATTTTCCTGTGCATAATAAGGCGTTGATGTTAGGAGTTTGAAACCTATTTCCTGAGCAAATTCCTGCATCTTTCGACCAGTGAAAACTGATCCTTGATCAGTTGTTATCGTCTCAGGGATTCCATACCTAAAGATAATGTTCTTTTGAATAAATTCAATGACATTTTCTTGGTCTACATTGACTAAAGGGATAGCTTCGATCCACTTAGTAAAATAATCAATGCCTACCAGTATGTATTTCTGACTCTTTGATGATGCTGGTCGAATCTCTCCAATGAGGTCCAACGCCCATCCTCTAAAGGGCCAAGGCTTCACTATCGAGTGAAGTTCGCTTGCTGGTACATGTTGGATGCCTGTATGGACTTGACACTCTTGACAACCTTTGGCGAACTCAACACAATCTTTCAGCATAGTGGGCCAATATAGTCCTTGTCGAAACAACAACCATTTCATCTTATGGCCTGCTTGGTGAGCCCCACATGCTCCAGCGTGCGTAGTCGAAAGGGCTATGTATGCCTCAGTTTCACTTAAGCATTTTAGCAATACCCCTTCAGGCGTTTTCTTGAATAACTCATTACCCATGAGTACATAACTCAACGCCCTGTACTTTGTTTTTCGTTTTGTCGAAGCTCCTGGATTTTGAAGATAGTCCACAATGGGTTTCCTCCAATCTTGCTCTGATAAGTTATCTATGAACGAAATTTCGAAGTTACTTTGATCAGCATATCCTAGTCTCGTCGATTCCAAGTCTGTTGGTGATAGACAAGTTGCTTTTATCTTTTCTCGAACTTCGATTGCTCTTTGCAATCTCGTTTTTGAAATCTTATACCCAGATGCAATCTGTGCCAAGTCGTTGGCTATTTGATTTTCGACTCTGGGTATGTGTCGAATATTGATCGTTTCAAATTTTTTCAATAAACGATTTGCTATCACAAAGTACATAATGAGATTCTCTCTTATGCATTTATATTCCTTTGTGACTTGCTTAATGACTAACTCTGAGTCTCCCATTATTTCGACTCGAGTTGCCCCCAATTCCAACAATATCTCAAGGCCAGTAATTAGAGCTTCGTACTCAGCCTCATTGTTCGAACAAGAACCTGATATTTTGTATTTGAATGTTGTTGGAATTTTATCTGGAGAAATAATCAAGACTCCTACCCCTGTTCCATCTTTATGGCTGGAACCATCGAAGTAGAATTTCCAAGGCTCGATCTCCACATAATTAATATCCTCAACTTGAATTGAGTGGTCGACTATGAAGTCTGCAACCACTTGTCCTTTTACTGCCTTAAGAGGCATAAAGGTCAAGGAGTATTCAGTTAATGCTAATGCCCACTTGCCAATTCGACTGTGCAAGATAGGTTTCGACAACATATACTTGAAAACATCAAAATGAGACGAAACATACACATCAACTGGTTTTATATATTGCTTGAGTTTTGTACAAGAGAAATACAGACATAGACACAATTTTTCAACTTCACTATATCTAGTTTCTGCATCGTTCAAAACTCTACTGAGATAGTAAATGGGTCTTTCGACTCCATTCTCATCCTCTTGGGCTAACATGCTTCCCAGAGTTTTGTCGGATGCAGCTATGTACAATCTCATACTCCTATTGCTACAAGGAGGCACCAAAATAGGTGGCTTAGTGAGGTACCCTTTGATTTTGTCGAAGGCTTCTTGTTGCTCTTGCCCCCATTCGAACCCCTCTTTATTCAGTCGAAGTAAGGGTGAAAAGGCCTGAGCTTTCCCACTTAGATTAGATATGAATCTCCTTAAGAAATTTATCTTGCCTAACAGAGATTGCAGTTCCTTCTTATTCGATGGCACTTTCGCTTCCAGAATTGCCTTCGTCTTGTTCTGGTTGATTTCGATTCCTTTCTTGTGGACAACGAAGCCCAAGAAATCTTCAGCTTTCACACAGAATGCACACTTCAAAGGGTTCATCTTCAGACCATGTTCTCTCATTCTTTCGAATGATTGTCGAAGGTGGTCAATATGATTCTTCCTGGAAACAGACTTTATAACAATGTCATCAATATATACTTGCATAAAAGTGTTAATAAAATCATGGAAGATAGTATTCATTGCTCGCTGGTACGTTGCCCCAACGTTCTTTAGGCCAAAAGGCATCACTACCCATTCGTAAGTGCCTAAGGCCCCAGGGCATCGAAAAGCTGTTTTTGACACATCCTCTTCAGCAATGAATATTTGATTATATCCTGAATAACCATCGAGCATACTCAGGTATTCATAGCCAGCGGCAGAATCGACTAGCATTTCCGCCACAGGCATAGGATATTCATCTTTGGGTGTAGCAGCATTCAAATCTCTGAAATCTATGCACACCCTTAACGTACCATTTTTCTTAATTACTGGCACAATGTTTGCAATCCATTCGACATACCTTGTAACACGTATGAATTTGCATTTCAGCAGTCTTTCGACCTCCGTCTTGATCTTCGACAGTATTTCTGGAGCGAAGCGCCTTGGATTTTGCTTGATTGGCTTCTTCCCAGGTTTGATTGGCAACTGAAGTTCTACCAATCCTCTGTCGAGACCAGGCATTTCGTCATAATCCCATGCAAAACAGTCTTTGAACTCTTTCAGCAATTGGATTACTTCCAACCTAAGTTCTGGATCAATTTTGGCGCTGATGTAAGTTGGCCTTTTCTCTGACCCTTAGCCTAAGTTGATTTCTTCTAAAGGATCTTGCGCTAACATTTTAATGTTGTTCGCCAAGGGGTCCTTTTCGAAGCCCAAAGGCTCATCGTCATAGATGGCGTCGAGCCTCTGTTCCTGCATCTCTTCTGGCATGATATCAGGGGGTTTTTGATCGAAATCCTTTCCTGGACCTGCAGCAGATAACTGTTGATCATTGGCCTGTGTGGCCATGTACTTTACTTCGGCTTCGAGAGCCGTTATCATCTTAGTTTCGGCTACATAAGCCGAAATTCGCTTCAAAGATTGTGACTCAGTCATTATCACTGAATTCACTTCCCCAACCAGTTGGTTGGATATCAGTTAACCCACTGAAGTCTATGTGGGACAAGTCTTCTCTGTCCCATTGGAAACCATGCTCAGGATGCAGGTATAGGGAACAAAAAGTGTTTGGCGCTGGCGCCATGTCGAAGTCAGGTGTTGGACATGGCCCTATGTGAGCCAAGTTCTTGTCGAAATCTGCCAACCCCAGGTGATTCACTTCGCCCAGGTAGTAGCTTTGATCTGCCTCTATGTTTTCGACCATCCCATCTGGACGCCATAGGAGCAGCCTCTGGTGCATTGATGATGGCACAGCTCCAACACCATGAATCCATTCACGGCCCAACAAAAGATTGTAGTTAGGTTTGGCCGATATGACCATAAACATCGTTGGTCGAAGGATAGATCCTACTTTGATATCCAGCTGGATCACTCCCATAGTGGTCCCTATGCCGCCCTCATAGTTCGACAGGACCATGTTGTGAGGCTTAATGTCCTCATCCCTTTTGCCAATTTTCCTTAGCATAGAGTGAGGAATAATGTTGATGGTCGCCCCGCAATCCACCAAAATTTTATTCACAGTAGTTTCTTCGAGTTTAGCCCTTATAAATAAAGGCTTGAGGTGATTTTTCATCGCCTCTGTAGGTGGCTCGAAGAAACCATTTTGTTCCTCAGTGGTGCCATTGTCCATGACGAAATAGCACACTGGCCTGTGTTTGGCCATTTCTTGTTCCACTTCCCAGTCACTTACTTCGACCTCCACCTGTCGGTTGAATTCTCTGGGCAGCACTGAGACTATATTCACCATTATGTCCAAAGTATCATCAGACTCAGAATTGTCTTCGTCTTCGACTTCACTTTGGTTAGGCCAAACTAGCCTGTTGGTTACTGGCTCTCTTTCTAGAGGTTTCCTTTGCTTCCTTTGAGGAACATTCGAACTGGTTTCTGCCTTTTGTTCGTTGGCAGCCTCCCTTTCTGCTTTTCGTCTCCTTTGGTATCTCCTCCATTGAGATCGAGACATGGGATTTTTACCTTTGTAGTTGCTTGACACTTGTGCAACTTTAGGTGCAGCAGCCTGAGGCTCTTTCTTTTTAGTCAAAGAGGAACCCCTTGGCACGTCGAAAGAGTTCCATCTCTCCTCACTTGGCCTTTTTCGACCAGAGGTTTTGTACCAAGTATCTACTGGCACATTTGTGGGAGGCCTAAAAGTCAATGGCCTCTTTTCTTGGTTTGAACCCCTTTGGGAGGCTCTTCTGGGGTCATGTCGAAGATCAACATTTTCCCTTCTCTTATTCGCTGCTCTTACGCCTTGAATGTGCTCAACAGCTTTTTTGTCAAAGATCGAACTGCATCTTGGACACAGCATCACCTCTGATTTCTTTTTCTGGCATCTTTGTAGAAAATCTGCCAAATTTTCATTTTCCCGAGGGAAAGCAGTCTTATTAGCTTGTTCTTGCCTCATGGCCTCTTCTGATGCTTTTGGGTCAGATAGTTCGACCATGTTGATATTCATTGTATCTTTGTTAGCAAGAGTTAACTGCTTCATTTGTATCTCCAGATTCTCCGTCTGGCCTTGAACTGTGGCCAAGTGGGAACTGGGTTTTGGTCCAGTTTTTTGTGCTTCAGCGGTCTCCAACTTCGGGCTTTCGACCGCTTTCTGAACTGCTTCAATTGTCTTCCTGGATAAATTTCCAGAAAAACTGCCAAAGATTGGCATGTTGATGTGGTCCTTTGAAACTTCGACCATTGTAATTCCTGGCTTCTTCGACTGGATCCTGGTTGCCTCTATCACGTTCACCTCAGAGGGCTCAGCATAGTGGGCTTCAGCCTACAATGGATTTGAGTCGATAGCCATGGGGGTTTTGTCAGCAAACTTCAACCTCCCTTCTTCGATAGCGTCTTGCACAAGATTCCTGAAAAGAAAACATTGAGAAGTTTTATGGCCCAAAAAATTATGATATTTGCAAAAACCTCTCTTCTTTCTTTGATCAAGAGGAGGCACTTTTACTCCTGGGAGTACTATCATTTGGCCATCTTTAACCAGCAAGTCGAATATTTCATCACATTTTGTGATGTCAAAACTATAAGTCTTTTTGGGGAACCTATCGTTGGTCCTTTCTGGACCAATGGGATTTTTCCCACTTGAGGGGACTAACAGTTTACAAGAGTATGGTGGCCCTTGTTTCAGTTCTGCTAAATCGACTTCTCCTTCTTCGACAGCTAAAGTATCGTCGAAGGATTCCGGATCTTCGTCATCCATCTCAACGTACGCTATCCTCTCTCTCTTGTGAGTTTTCGTTGCCTTTGCTTTTTCAGCTTTGAGGCGTTCTACCTGTCGAACTCTATCGGCCAGTTGGGCCATGTCTCTCAGGTATTGGGTGTCTAGCTTCTTCCTAATGGAATAATCTAAACCGCCTGCGGCTATTTCGACTAACTCATGTTCTGGCACTTGTGTAAATCATCTCGCCTTGAGCAACCTAAACCTATTTAGATATTCGTCTATAGGTTCAGTGAAACGTCTCTTCACACTGGCCAATTCTTTCAGGCTTATCTTGGTTTGCCCCATGTAGAATTGTTCATGGAACAATCTTTCCAACTGGGTCCAATGATGGATCGAATTGGGGGGCAGAGTTGTAAACCAAGTAAAAGCGTTCTTGGTTAAAGAACTCGGGAAGTACTTGATCCTCAGGTTTTCGTTATTCGAAATGTCACCTGCTTCGATCAAGTATCTCGCCACATGCTCGACAGTAGATTATGTCGTGTCCCCAGAGAACTTAGTAAATTTGGGGACTTTGCATCTAGGAGGTAAGTCTGTCTGTAACACGTACTCTGACAATGGAGATGTAAAGTTGGGCCTTCGAAAGCCCATGTTCATCCCATTTTGAGTCATGATCCTTTCGATCATGGTTGCCAGATTATTTTCCAAACCCGTATTCTGGTATTGGATATGCTGGACTACTTCGTCAGCGTTTTGGTTTCTGTTAATTAACCTTACCTCTGGGGTTATTACCCTAGGTTCCTCGACGGGTTGCTCCAATCGTGCCCTAAGGTTTTCTTCGACAGGCTGTTGAGCCTGGTTGATGGTGGTTTCTTCCTCTAAGAACATCCCCTGGTTTCCCCTTATTTGCGCCCTTTGGGGCTGTCGAACAGGTTGGGGTACTCCAAAGAAATCAGTCAAACGCGTCATTTGCGCTGTCACTTGCTGATTCGATTGAGTAGTGTTTTGTATTAGAGGGTTTAGCACTGTACTCAAAGTTTGTGCCAACATTTGCACCATATCATGGTTGCTTTCGTCCATTTGTTGCCTCAAGACTGCTGTCGAGGCATTTGTAAGGCCATGGGCTACTTGGGACGTTCCTCCTAAGAGTTGGGTCCTATTTCTATTCGCCATGCCTACTCCAGAACCTTGGAGTGGCGAAGAGGCACTCACTAAAGGGTCTGAAAAAGTGGACGCATCATTCGTCAGGCTAGCCAATTCAGAAGTTGGCATACCATAGAGTGGCATAAATCCTGGTGGCGCAAAAGGCCTTGTGCCTAAATTTCCCCTTGGTAGGGGAGTTCCCAAAGGCATCCTGGGGCCCGTGAACGAAAGTAATGGCCCCGTTGCTGTGACCGTTACTGCTGGTGTCGAACCAACAGTTGTCGCTTCACTTACGGTCGTACTAATCGTTGCTCCCACATTCGTTTGTGGGATTTCGTTATTGTTTGGCGGATTCGCCATCTCTTCCCTTCTTCTGGCAGTATTGTTATCGTTAGTGTATATTCTACCACTTCTCAATAACATACAACACTCCTCGAAAAGATGAGATTATTTTCAACAACCAACACACTGTCCCACCAGGTGTGCCAATTTGTTTACCTAGGTATTTGGTAAACAACCGCTGATCCTCCAAATGGTTACTTATTTGGTTACTCGCAGGATCGATCAGATTGATCCTAGGACATAGGTTGGTTTTGAAGTTTTGATTAAATTGGATATTGGTTAAGTGACAATAAAATAAAGAGGCTTTAAGTAAATTGCATGAAGAAAGGACTTGGTAAAATAAATAAGGCTTTAAATGAAAGGGTTCGACAGGAAAGTAAAGAAGAAAGCAAGTAAATTTCTGGAAAAGTAAATGACTTTGATTAATAAAGTTGGTGTTTCACACATACATTTCTCAACAATTCTTTCTCACACGCTGGGTACTCGAATCTATATGAGTGACTTTGTATAGAATTGTGAACACACGCGAGAAACTACATGACTACTACTATTTATACTCAAACATCCCAAGTAACCGTCGGGCAGTTACACTGCTTCGAGATGATTCCACTTGGCACGTTCTCAACGTTCGACGCTCCAGATCTTCGCACGTTGCACTTGGTAACCGCTGGAAACCGTTTTCCCTCCAAACGCTTGAATTTCAAACTGCTCCACTCTGAACCATCGAACACCTTCGTCGAGAAGCATCTTCGACGAGAAACTCCTTCGACGTCGAAGGCAACCAACTTCTCCCTTGGAAGAAATCTTTTAAGTACCTTGCCATCTTTCGATGGGCATTTCGGCGGACTTAGCTAGTCGAAAACATCCTTCAGCTTAATGGCTGACATTAATAAAACAAGGGTGTCGAATTTAGGAGCCAATACGATGTGATCATATCTCCTAAAGGCTCTCATACTCCGTTTACCGCCCGACTATGTTTCAACTGTACCAACAATATGGCGGAGTATGAAGCGTGCATTATGGGTCTTCGAGCAGCAATTGACCTAAGGATTAAGTTCTTGAGTGTCTTCAGAGATTCCGCTCTTGTGATCAGTCAGATCAAAGGCGAGTGGGATACGAAACACCCAAATCTTATCCCTTACAAGGAGTATGTGTTGACATTGCTTCCCCATTTTGAGGAAATAACCTTTGAACACTTCCCTAGAGAGGAGAATCAGTTGGCGGACGCGCTGGCTACGATGTCTTCTATGTTCAAAGTCAATTGGGACAACGAAGCTCCTCGAATCATCATTGAAAGATTGGACGAACCTGCACATTGCTGCGATCTTGAGACTGAAGAAATAACAGAAAAGCCCTGGTATCATGAGGTGAAAAGGTATCTTGAAGCTCAAAAATACCCCGAGGGTGCATCTGTTAATGACAAGAAGTTTCTGAGGAGGTTTGCAGCGAAGTTCTTCATCAGCAATGGCATTCTCTACAAGCGTAACCATGATTCAACCTTACTGCATTGTGTGGATAAAAATGAAGCATAATGGATCATGGCAGATTTACATGAAGGTACCTTCGGAACTCATTCCAGTGGACATACCATGGCAAAGAAAATCCTTCGGGCGGGATATTATTGGTCCACAATGGAAGCCGACTGTTATCAGCATTCTCGGACATGTCACAAGTGCCAAGTCTATGCTGATAAAGTGAACATACCTCTGGTTCCTCTGAATGTCTTGACAACACCTTGGCCTTTTGCAATGTGGGGCATTGATATGATCGGCGAGATCAGACCTACGACATCAAACAGGAATCGTTTTATCTTGGTATCAATTGATTACTTTACGAAGTGGGTTGAAGTGGCTTCCTTTGCTACTATAACCAAGAACGTCGTGGCACGGTTCATTCGGTATAATCTGATATGTCGATACGGTGTACCAGAGAGGATCATTACAGACAATGGTACCAATCTCAATAACAAGATGATCACTGAGCTCTGCGAACAGTTCAAGATACAACATCATAACTCTTCTCCCTACCGGCCGAAGATGAATGGGGCTGTAGAAGCAGCTAATAAGAACATTAAGAAGATTGTGCAGAAAATGACGGTGACATACAAAGACTGGCACAAGATGTTACCATTTTCTCTTCATGGATACCATACCTCAGCGCGGACGTCAACAGGTGCAACACCCTATTCCTTGGTTTATGGCATGGAGGCAGTCTTGCCTATTGAAGTCCAGATACCCTTTCTTCGGATCATGAAGGATGCAGGTTTAAACGAAGACGACTGGATTCAGACCCAACTTGATCAACCAAACTTAATCGATAAAAAGAGACTTACTGCTATTTGTCATGGTCAGACGTACCAAAAACGGATGATCAAGGCATTTAACAAGAAAGTTAGACGACAAGAGTATCAAGTTGGGGAACTGGTAATCAAGCGCATTATTCTACCTCAAGGTGATCCCAGGGGCAAATGGACCCCTACTTATGAAGGGCCATTTGTGGTTAAGGACATTTTCTCAGGAGGAGCTATGATTCTAACCACCATGGATGGTGACAACCTTCCTCACCCCGTCAATGCAGACATAGTGAAAAGATACTACGCATAATCAAAGACCCGCTAGGTTGACTGGCCTAGGCAAAAATAAGGGCTTCCCGACGAACCAAAAGGGTTCGGGCAAAAATAAGGGATGAAAATGAAAAAAATCTGTACACCCGGCAAGTCGAAAACCTGAAAAGGCGGCTTGGGCAAAAAAGGGTATCCCGGTGGACTGAAAACCCGAAAGGGCGGTCCAGGAAAAAATTAGGGATTAAAGCGTAACACTATGTCTCATTGGATCACCTGGCATCCAGACTTCGGTATCGACCATCAAGCTCGGAAGGCACTGATAAATCAGATTCATCTTCAACCAAGCAGCAAAGTGATGAGATACTTGAGAACATAAAGGCAATAGCAGAGTTGGAACCCAGTGGGATCATTCACATAGCTGTTTTGTTTTCTTTTCACAAATTGTAAAGTTTATTTGTTCGGCGGTGTTCTCTTACTAGGACGTCAGCCTCTTGTACAAAAACGCCTATTTACAGACCAAACTTCAAAATCAATACAAATTCATTTTCAGACAAATTTCAAATTGTTTTTCTCTTTATCTATTTTGTCTTGCAAAGAACGTCCAATGTTCATTTTTTGATATATGCATTTGACATTAATTGCTACTCATAAATATTTACATGCGAAACAAAGATGAATTACTGGTAAGATCAGAAGCAGGGGCAATAAGAATTGTCCGAACTGTTCAGTTGCTTTGTCCACCAGGTACCAAGGTAGGATCAGCTGAAGAATATGGCTACGATATCTTCACTCCCCGCAGAGCAAGACAGTTATGGTAGCTCTCCCAGCTGGGACTTGCAAACTATGAACAAATCAGCAATACTCTCCCCAAGCAGAGTTCATCCACCATCAGCGCTAAAAGGTTGGGTATCCCCAGAAGATCTTAATCTTCCCCAGCGGAGTATAAAGATATTCCCCAGCAAGCATAAGAGTATCCCCGACAGTCTTAGTATTTCTCAACGGAATATAAGAATGTTCTCCGACAGAATACAAGATACCCCAATGGAGCCATTTCCCCAGCGCAGTCTAAAAAAGCTTCCCCAACAGAGTTGAGGCATCATCCCCAGTAGACTTTGCAAGCTTACCCCAGCGGAGTACAAAATCAATCTCCCCAGCCAAATTCAGAGGATTATCCCCACAAAAGTTTAACAGGGTTATCCCCAGCAAGTTGCAATTGAAAGATCATCCCCCAGCAAAGTTCTTTCTTTCCCCCCAGCAGGACTTCAATCCTCAACAGATTCAATATCACAAACAACGGTAATCCATCTCCAGCGAAGTTCATCATTGAAATCCCCAACAGAGTGTATCAGCGGAATCCCCAGCGGATTTTATCAGTTAAAATCCCCAGCAGAGCATCTCTTCCCCACAGAGTAATTCCCCTCGGAGTAATCTCTTCATCGGTTTATTCCCCAACGGATTCATCTCCTCCTGAAGGTTTATTCTCACAATCATCTTCATTCATCATCCCCAATGGAAACAAAGAATTCAACTCTATTCTCCAGCAGCTATCCGAGATTTATTTTCCCCAGCTAAAACATCACATTTTCATACATCATGATACATGCATATACGCATCATATCATACAATCTCATTTATGTTGAGAACATCATTGCTTGATCCATATCATGCATTGCATATGACTGACCTTTACCTTTCAGGAAAGATGCAGTTAAATTCTCAATTATGTCAATGGAGACAAAATTAGTTAAATCGATTCCTAAAGATTTTTCTGAGGAAAAACCCGTCAATGGAGACAACCCGTCAAAAGAGACAACCGGTCAATAGAGACAACCCGTCAATGGAGACAACCCGTCAAAAGAGATAACGCGTCAATGGAGACAAGCCAGTCGATAGAGACAACCCGTCAATGGAGACAACCCGTCAATAGAGACAACTCATCAATGGAGACAACCCGTCAATAGAGACAACTCGTCAATGGAGACAACTCGTCAATAGAGACAACCTGTCAATGGAGACAACCCATAAATGGAGACAACCCGTCAATGGAGACAACTCGTCAATGGAGACAACCCGTCAATGGAGACAACCCGTCAATGGAGACAACCCGTCAATGGAGACAACCCGTCAATAGAGACAACCCGTCAATGGAGACAACCCGTCAATAGAGACAACTCGTCAAAGGAGACACCCCGTCAAAAGATACAATCCGTTAACAAAGACAAAACCACCTACCAACAATCTCCAAATGGCATCTGTAAGCCCATTCCCGACATCACAATGTTGATACTACTTCATGCGAGTGCAAATTTCTGGGCACTCTAGTGTTCAATCATCTCCCACCTTCGGATCACGAAAGGCCCAAACGCCAATCTATATCCTCAGGTTTAAGAATATTAAACAGGGCAACTGTTGTACCCCAAAATTTTCCCTCCCGTATTTCTCAAGACATGTCAAGAATAATCTCCAAGTGTTCAAGATGGCTCAAGAGTTGGACAGTCAAATCATCTCCTAAGGCAATCAATTCAAAATTAGGGTTTTGTGTTGCATCAAGGTCCTTACATCCAAATGACCTCAAGTGCTCCCCAATGTCCTAATACGTTCTTAAGTTCATCCATGTCAAATTTCAAGCCTTGCAGAGAAAGTTTGGTCAGTCAATTGCTCAAGAGGTCCAAAAATCGACTGTGCTAGGGCAAAGGTCAACTGTGACCTACAAATAGTCAAACCTCAAGATTTTTTGTCAACATTATCATTTTGAAGGATAATTCATCATTTTATCAAGGGTTGATCATGATTCATCAAGGATTGCTCAAGATTCATCAAGATTCAAAAGTTGCTAAATTAGGGTTTTGTAGGAAAAGTCAACTCAACTTTGACCAAGCATAACTTTCTCATACTTTATGAGAAATGACCCATCCAAAGCTCATTTTTAATAGGATGCAATTTCCTACAATCCATCTTCATACCCCAAGATCAATAAATGCTCTCACAAAAAGTTACAAATTTGGACATTATAGGTCATTTTTGAAAGTCAACAAAAACACTTGTTTTGCCAAAGCTTATAACTTGAGCATGGAATATCAAAATGAGATGAGACAAAACTGGTTGATTAGAGGACATCTCAAGGTTTCTAAAAAGTCCAAGAACACTTCCAAAAGTTCAAAATTGAAGAGGTTATGCATTGTTGAAGTTGGGCATTTTTCCAAAAGTGCCAAAAGTCAACTATCTTCAAAACTCCAATTTTTGAAAAAAGGGCCCACTTTTTTCCACTTGATTTGGTCTTATCACACCACACACGTGTCCTATCTTCAATTTCATGACCAATCATTTATTTTTCTATTTTATTTGGTTTTTATTGATTTAATTCATTTTAAATCAATATTAATTCAAATAAAATCCAAAAGTTAATGGAATGAGATTTTTTGATCATTACAGGTCTTCATTACCAAGATACACCTAATAAAATTCGTATCAAGCATTGTTGTGCACAAAAAATCAGATTTGGTACAATTTTGGAAACTTTATCAATGGTGATCATATCAAATCTCAAAACCTTCAATGCACATGGATTCAAGCCCAAGTTTTAACCTAAATTCATTCCCTTATACACACACAAGCCAGGCATACAGAGGACACGACCGGAAGCTGCCCAAAACGGCCAAACCAGAATTGAAAAAAGCTTGCAAAAGTGTGAGATCAAAACCTTGGTTAGAGCACGATTCAATCCAAGATCTCAACGTAGCTTCCTTGCCTGATATCCAGTGGAGCTAAAGCAATCAAAACCAGGCCTTGAGACCTCCTGAATAGCGCTGTAAGTGTCCACGAACATAGCTCTGAACATGGAATCGTGAATCCATGTTCTTGCATCTTTTTTCCATTTTTTGTGTACAATCATGCTTAACGTCAAATTTCCAACATGTCTGCATTATTCAATTTTGTTTTCATGGCCTATAACCTTAGATCCGAAGCTAGGGTTTGTGTTCTTGTTTTTTAGGCATTTTTGATACAAGTAAAATCAGGACAAATAACGACCATGGATGTGTTCAGGGAAGAGAGACGAACCCAATGATGGTCTTAGCTTGCATTTTTGTGGCCTAGAACGAGTTTTAGAAGCAAGCCACGGATCTTCCTGCGGATAAAAATCTGCAGGTAATAAAACCAGAGATTTGTGAAGAAGACGACTACGCGTCCTCTTCCCATTGGCTCGTTCAAATGTTTAGCGCATTTTTTTTAAATTCCCAGGCATATTAAATATTTTCAATATATTATTTGTTTTGTATTCCATTAACAAATAGGCAACATGGCTCAGTTGGTGGAAGCGTGAGTGGAAAACCCCTTGGGACCTGGGTTCGAATCCCAGGTCCCCCAAAACATTTATTTGATTTTTCTCTAGGCAATTGTATGCAGCATCATAAGCATGGTCTACCATACGCTTGCAATCTCAACGCGCCAGATGGCCTTCAAGCCAAATCTGGTGGCCAGGAATGAGGGACCATCATATGCCCAAGTCAACAAGCGCACACTGGATGGGAAAAGTCAAAACAGGCTTGGACGTTTGTGGGCTTGGAATTGCCAGATTCACCTCCAAATTGGGCTCAGTACCCCCCTTGGTTATTTCTTTTCTTTTAATATTTTATTTATTTACTTGTTTTATTTTCATTATTCTTAATTAATTACTAACCAAATAATTAACATTTTTCTTAATAAAAATGCGAAAACACAAAAAATATTATTTTTAGTATTAATTTCATTATTTTTATTTTTATAAATAAATATTAATTAATTGACTTAGTTTTAAATAGGTTTAAACATTTAATATTTTTGCAATAAATTAAAACTAACATAGAATTAGGTTTTTAATAATTTTAATCATTTTTATTTTATTCCCTTATATATAAAAAACCCAAAAAATATTTCCATTAATTAATTAATTTAATTATTAACTTAGACTTAATTTTTAATTCAAAAAATAAGCCAAAATCTTTTCCTTAATAAAAAAAGGGTTAAAACCCTAATAAATATTCCGACTTAATCTTCTCGCACGCGATCTATATTTCCAATATTGTAATTGCTTCCAGTATGTAATAATTTTTTTAGGACTTTAATTTATTTATCGCTTTCTTTTACTTTCCGCAATTTAAATTAAAGGGTTTGTCTTTGGCGATGTAAATACCCGACGCCTTGTAATAGCTTAGATTTAATTCCTGCAATTTAATTCCCGCACAATATATAATGTTAGATGTTTGATAATAGGGAATGCATGACAAGATCCAATATATGAATCTAAAATCAACATAGCTCACCCATGACATGTACAAAGATAAAATTAACCGAAATAAAACACTCGCACACGTGCACTCTTAGGGTACACCTCACTTGGTTGCCTCAAACATGGTCATTGAGTATAGGAAGTTTTAGAGGTCGCCCTCTTGTCCAAAGATCATAAGTTGCCTCGAAACGGTTGCCTCGGATAAAATGATCTAAGACATTAGGGTTACCGCTAAGGCGTCTTAACGTTGCTTTAGTGGCCACACGTCCCTTAATCGAATTGACCCGAAAACTCCAACGACGGTGCTACCTACTCCTCAATAGTGGGATAGCACTGTCTAAAGGACATTTGCACAATTTAATTCCTTTTTGAGTAGGTAGATGGTTCTTAAGTACTTGCTCCTTTGAAAACAAAACAAAACTTTTCGCACTTACACTCCTTTCAAAACCAAAAAAAAAAACTTTCAAACCCACAAACACAAAGAAAAGCAAACTTTTGAAAACACAATGAGCAAGTACCTAAGAGCCCGTGGATAACCACAGATAGAAAGGGTGCTAGCACCTTCCCTTTCTATAATCTACCTCCCGAACCCGAGAAATATCTCAAAAAGGAATTTTTTTGTGCTTTTGTTCTTTCCTTGTTGGATAAAATAAAAGACGATGGCGACTCTTGCTTACCGCGACATTTTGCAAAAACAAACGCAAACGCGAACCAACATTCCAAAACAGTCAGTTCTCATTCCCACCGATCACACCTTCTATGTTGGTTTAGAAACGAATAAAGGCTGGTGTTTTAAGGTTAAAGTTGGAACAAGAAGATATATATTTGAAGCAATTGACTGGAAAACTGTTTTTGGCATTCCATTTAGGAGGTCAATAATGAAGAGTTATCCTGACCAAAGCTTTGATACTGATTATAATGAGGAAGCTTTCATAGCCTCAATTTTGAAACTTGATAAACCTCTTGGTGAGTGTGAACCTATAACCACTGGTACAATCAAAAGCATTCCTAGAATGCTTCACTGGATAATTTCACATATACTGCGCCCTAGACCCGATGGCCACTCTAGACTAGACAGGTCGTATATTCATATTTTTCATATTATGCTAGATAGGATACCCCTAAACTGGGCAAACTACTTTGTCAAGCGCATGTTTCTTATGCGTAATAGTCAAAAGAATACAACCCTTGGATATACTGCAAAAATAATGAGAATCATCAAGTTTTGGAATCTTGTTATTCCTCATGTCCCTCTTATCTCCCCTACTGTTGCCCAAGAGTTCAATAAGGCAACTCTATCTCATATGGGATACAAATGGGATAAAAATCGTTAGTGTATTTATTTTAAGGAGAAAGGGTCCAATATACGGGTATATAATTTTGATATACCCTCTGAACAAATTTATGAGGATGAGGATCCTGTTGATGCAGACATGCCGGATATAAATGAGGATGCCCAACCTGAGGAAAATTAGGCTGGAACTGGTTGGGGCGAGTGGGTGCCAAACCGGTGGTCTCCAACAAACTATCAATTTGATCAAACTGCACCACCACATATTGCTACCACTACTGCTGCAGGCTCTTCCTCAGAAGCTCCTACTTATCTCACTGCCATGTTTCAACAGATGGAGGTTGCCAATGAATCTCGATATAAAGAAGCGAGACATTGGCATAACCAGCAAAGTGAATGGCACAAGGAGCATGAACAATGGCATGATGAGCATACGTGAGTGTACCAAAACCACCATTCGTGGCACTTGTATTTGGTTAAATGGAACCAAGTATTCTACAATGAAATGACTAGCTTTATGAATGACTGTCGTGATAATCCTAGAATCATGGAAAATTTCAGAAACGTCGATATCCAAAACAGATTTCGACAATATCAATTCATGACCCAGAATCCTGATATCAACCCACCTCCTCTGCCTCCTCCACCCTACAACTATGATGAATATTGTGATGGAAACAATCCTTAAGCCCGCCATGTCATACATCTCATAACATTTGTCTTTATGTCTTTTGTCTGAAGTTTTTATTAATGTCCTATTCAAACAATTTTTGTTGTAGCTTATGTAAACTGAATATTATCTGCGTTAATTGCTTTCACCATAATTATTTTCTGTTTACTCATTTATTCCCATGGTTATGCCAAGACTCATTCTGTGTGAATGACATTGGTTCTTTTTGTTACAAGATTGCTGAGATTGCATCTCAATTCATGTGTGCTGAAGTTGCTGAAAATCTATCTTATTCTCTTTTTGATGTTGTCAAAGGGGGAGAAGGAGATGGTGTTAGTGTTATAAAAGAATTCTTAATATGCACAAACTCAGGGGGAGCAACTCATTCATCCATATTGTATCATCACACATCATCAAATATTTTCCATCATCAAAAAGGGGGAGTTTGTGAGCAACCTCTTCATATAATTGGTTTTGAATGATAGCAAATATATATGTGAAATAATCAATGAATTTTACCTACATGAGTGCATTGTAAAAATATAGTATAACATGTTTAAAATGAGTTAAGAATGTGTTTTACACATAAAACACTGTTATGATTCGACACAAAAAGCTTTGCATCGACACATACTTAAGCAAAGAATCATAAAAAGAATTAGTATTCTTCAGTATGAGTCGACACATCCATGCTATGCATCGACTCATAACATGTTGATGCCCTTGGAATGCAACCTTTAACCTTTATGCATCGATACATAACTTCATGCATCGACACATAACATGTTAATGCCCCTAGAATGTAACATTTAACCTTTATGTATCGATACATAACTTCATGCATCGACACATGATATGTTGATGTCCCTGTAAAACATTTTTGAACTTTTATGCATCAATACAAAACATCATGCATCGACTCATAACACGTTTTGTCTTCAAAAATCAAAAGTTCAATCCAGTATGTGTCGACACATACGTGTTATGCATCGACTCATGTAAAATGGTTGGTTCTGTAATATGATGTAATATCTACTTGCATCGACTCATAACAACATGTATCGACTCATCCTATGTTACATAACTAACATGAGTCGACTCATGCTAACATGCATCGACTCATAATATGTATTTCTGTCTCTAACCGTTTTCTGTTACATATATAAGTAAGTCTTTTCAGTAGAAATAAGTATGACACATATTACAATTGTGAGCATCAATTCTGAGCAGTAAGAAGCCTAAAATGTACTTTATCTTCATCATCTTCTCAATCATCTTAATTCAACAACAACAATGAAAATTAAACATCTTTGTTCAATTGGATCAAGAGGTCAAGAGATAATGTTCAGTTGTGCATTCAAGGGATCTCAGTTGGGTTGAAGATTGTGAAGGGGGCTTCAAGGAAAAACCAAGGGGTTTGTCCTTCAAGAACAGGCATGTTCTTGAGGGTTTGTTAGTCACGATCGCACAAGTCGGATTCAGCCGTAGCGAGGGGTTTGAAAATCAGAGGGATTTTTGCAAACAGGTCGTGGAAGCGGAGGATCGGTTGTGGATCTTGTAGGGAATCTTGATAAGGCTCATATCAAGTGGAGGTTATTACAAGAAGAAGAAGATCTTAGGGATTTATTTCTGTCTGTGTAGTGTAACCTTGTATTCAAAACATTCAGCAAAATTGTTATAAGAGTTCTCAATTTCGATTCTGGAATTGAGAGGAAGACGTACCCACACGCGAGGACGACATTGGGGAACTTCCTTACCAAACTGCATGCGTATTGTTCTTTCTTTCTCTCTATCTCTTTACATTTTCTGCAATTTCGTGATTCAAATGGCTTGCTGATTTTTCTGTTTAATGATAAATAGTGGTTCAAATACTTTCATCAAATCACCATTGTTAATCATCAAACAAGCACACGCCAACCGTTTGACAAAATTGCTTTCAAGTTTTAATTCATTGGAAACATTTTTCTAGTGATAAGTGCATTAAAAACGTTAAGTAATATGTGCTTAAGATTCATCTATTTCATACTAATAAAATCCAACAAGTTTATCGCATATCTGGTTTTCTAGTAGTCGGTTCAAAATAGACGGAAGCTGATTCAGGACCTTACTTTTCAACTGCTTTTAACAAAATTTGATAAAAGATTTTAAATCCTTGAAGAATAAGGAGGTGATCTATTCACCCCCCTCCCTCTCGATCATTTGCCACACTATCTAAAATTTTTTCCAAAAAGAGTATCAGAAAGAAATCTATGCCCGATTTCATCCGAACTGGAAGATGTCTACGCCCGATTTCAACTAGAAAAAGTACCCGAAAGAGTCTACACTAGAATTTTCCAAAAAGAATATTAGAAAGAAATCTACACTCGATTTCATCCGAACTAGAAGATGTTTATGCCCGACTTCAATTAGAGAAGGTACTAGAAAGAGTCTACGCTTGAATTTTCCAAAAAGAGTATCAGAAAGAAATCTACGTCCGATTTCATCCAAACTAGAAGATGTCTACCCCCAACTTTAACTATAAAAGTATCAGAATAAATCTAAGCTCGATTTAATCTGAGCCAGAAGATGTCTATGCCCGACATCAACTAGAAAAGGTACCAGAAAGAGTCTACGCCTAACTTTTCCAAAAAGAGTATTAGAAAGAAATCTACGCCTAATTTCATCCGAACTAGAAGATGTCTACGCCTGACTTCAACTTGAAAAGTACCGAAAAGAGTCTACGCCTGAATTTTCCAAAAAGAGTATCAGAAATAAATCTATGCCCGATTTCATATGAACTAGAACATGTCTACGCCCGATTTCAAATAGAAAAGGTATCAGAATAAATCTACGCTCGATTTAATCTGAGTCGGAAGATGTCTATGCCCGACTTTAACTGGAAAAGGTACCGAAAAGAGTCTATGCTTGACTTTTTCAAAAAGAATATCAGAAAGAAATCTACGCTCGATTTCATCCGAACTAGAGGATGTCTACGCCCGACTTCAACTAGAAAA
Organism: Vicia faba; assembly: GCA_948472305.1. Taxonomy (NCBI): domain Eukaryota; kingdom Viridiplantae; phylum Streptophyta; class Magnoliopsida; order Fabales; family Fabaceae; genus Vicia; species Vicia faba. The sequence continues at coordinate 1,240,916,906 of OX451735.1, read as the reverse complement.
AGTATCAGAATAAATCTACGCTCGAGTTAATCTGAGCCAGAAGATGTCTATGCTTGTCTACAACTGGAAGAAGTATCAGAATAAGTCTATGCTCGATTTAATCTAAGCCAGAAGAGGTCTTTGAAGGAAGCATTCGTCATGTAGATAGTCGCCCCGTCCTGTTTTGGGAATTGATCTATAGTCCGTTTGTTGGTAAACCCGTCCTATTTCGAGAGTTCGTACCACTGGTGATAAAGATAGTCGCCATGTCTTGTTTCAGGAATTGATCTTCATCTGACTATAAAGATAGAAAGATAGTTTCCCCATCCTGTTTTGGGAGTTAATCTTTGATATGTTTTTAAATTGTTGACAATATTCGTTTGTTTGTAGACTTTACCTGAAAAGACAAAGAGTTAGTTGTATGCAATATCATGATGTATGAAATACATTGCGTAATGAAGTTCTCAAAATAAATGAGATTGTGCTATATGCATTTTGTATGCATATGCTATGAAATTTGTAAATGATGGATGAATGTGAAATGTCATTGTGATACGGTGGAAGAACTGACTTGAGGGTTTGCATTTTGATCGCAATTATGCGGATAGCAAGAGTCGCCAACGACTTTTCTTTTATCCAAAAGGAAAGGTAAAAAATCACAGGAAAGACCTTTTGAGATTATTTCTCGGGTTCGGGGGGTAGATTATGAAAAGGGAAGGTATTAACACCCTTTTTCATCCGTAGTTATCTACGGGCTCTTAGTTACTCACTAGATCACTTACTTTTGCTTTGACAATATGCTTGTGTTGTGGGCTTTGAAAGTATTTTGAAAATATCTTTGTAATGGTTCTCGTTTCTATAAGAACGCGTAAAAAGTTTTGTTTCGAAAAATAGTTCAAAGATGTGTTTGTGGAATGTGTTTTTGAAAGTGGTTTTGAAAAGATGTTTTGCAATGGTTCTCGTCTCTGTAAGAACGTATACAAAATGTTGTCTTTTTGAAAATGTTTTGAGATGAAAGTGTCGGTATAAAAATGCTTTTGTCGTGAGCAAGCGAGCAACTAGGAGCGAATCTACCTACTCGAAAGGTCTTAAATGTTCTTTTCTTCCTCCTTTAGATGTTGCTATCTTACCATTGATTTGGTAAGAAGCCCCATCGTTGGATGTGAAGGGACAGGCGCGGGTCAATCTTACAGTCATCGAAAGCAACTTATGAGACGCTTTAGCAATTTTTCGTAAGGGGCTAGATCATTTTACCGGAGGCAACATCGAGGGTCATCGAGGGACTACAATCTTTTTTATCGAAGGGTCTTTGCTAAAACGTCCCATATTCGAGGGACATGACTGTGTTTTCGAGGCAACAAGCGAGGTTACCCTAGAGGTGCGCGTGTGAAAAAGTGTGTTTGATTCAAGTTATTTTGTTAAAATTAGGTTATCTAGCAATTGATTTTAAATCTTGCCATACATGCCTAATTACTATACAATATAAGGAAAACAGTAAATTGCGAAAATGGAAATTCTACGCTATTACAGAGCTTTCGAGAATGGGGGTACAATTTTTACAAATGAAGATGAGTCGAATGCGATTAATCGAAATTACAACAAATTTATGAAGTAAAAATTAATTAATTAACAAAATAAAGATAAGGAAATAAAATTCTTGTTTTTGTTTGAAAAGTTTGAAAAGAAAATAAAAACTTATTCTATATTTTTTAGAATTTTAATTAATTATGAAGAAAATAAATCAATTACAAGAAATAAACTAAATGATATTAATTATAGAATAAAATAACTAACTAAGCCATATTTGTTTTTTAAAGAAATTTATTGTAAAAGAAAACTTACTACAACACTTCAATATCCTAGTAGTAGCAAAATATTAACTTGCAAAATCCTAGTAGTAGCAAAATATTAACTTGCAAAATCCTAATAAAATAAATTATTAAATTGCAATATCCTATCCTAATATACAAAAATAATTAAAGAGAAAAAAGACTCAAAGACAAATTATCAAGTGAGTAACTAGTAAAAATAATAAAGTACAATACCAAAATAAAACACCAATAATTAGAGTAAAGAAGTAGTTAAAATGAAGCAAACCAAAACAAAACTGACTATGGAGATAAAAGGGGAGAGATCACGTTTATTTCTCTGTTAGAGTACAAAACCCATTATTCTTCTTATAAAAAAAATAAAAAAACATTAACTGACTTTTTCCATATATTAATAAGATTAATTGAGAAAAAAAAACAATTATCAAGTAAAAGAGTAGAAGTAAGACCCAATAGCCCATATCACATAAAAAACTCTAATTATTATTAATCAAATTAAATAAATAAATAAAATAGTGAAATTTTACTTGAAGCAGGGGGAGGCGCCGTTAATGCATTCTTTAGAGAGTTATTATTTTTTTTACTTTTTCAAGGTTAACATTAATACCAAGATGATACATTGCTTGTTAATTATTAAAATAAAAAATAATAATGAAATTCAAACCAAGACATCTAATAACCTGCAACATCAGTTTTTCTCAGTAAGTAAGTTTCTCTCCTTTCTCTCTCACATAAAGCTCACAAACCCCTCTTATTTCAAACTCAACACAACACATATCCATCTTGAAAAAGCAACAATAACCATAACCACTAGCAGCTACGAATCAACGGAAAATTATTTCCAAAAGAGAAAAAAAAGAAACGTACCGATGGTGGCAATCTCGGCTGGACCTTGAGTGGTGAACGGAGGTAGAGTTGAAGGCGGCGGTCCGGTCGTGAGGATGTCGTACGAATCTGTAGTACGTCAGTTTGGAGATGGTGATTCACGGGCAGAGGCACGGAGTTCATCAGCGGTGGAGCTTTGGTCGCGATGTTGTTGCGCAGTGGATTTGAAGTCGGTCTTGTGGGTTGTGGGTTTTCGGCCGTGCGTGGGTTTCCCATGGTGAAGGTGTAGTTAAAGTTGTGAGTTTGTGAGATGAGTGAGGTGTATGACAGCAGCGTGAGGGTTAAAGCTTGAAGAATGGTGTGAGCTGCTAAAGCTGTATTGAGGTTTTTATAGTGAAGGAGAGTTGATGGAGGTGATTGAAGTGGTGAGAATTTGCTCTTTTTCTTTTGTAATTTTGTGACCAGTCCCCCCTTTTGTGTGTTTTTCTCTGTCATTTTATAGTGAATGAACATAATATTTTGGGGGGAAATTTGATATGTTTTTGAACTGGTTTGGCATGCTGAAAATAAGCTTTTCCATTGCAGATTTTGTTTTGCTAATTTGGTGCAGGTTTTGGGGACATCAACACAAGGTTTTTTTTATGCAGGTTTTAGCAGGCTGTTTTTTTGCAGGGGAAACAACAAGGTTGTTTGATACCGATTTTATGTGCTGGTTTGATGTAAGGCTTTGGACTATTGCTTGGTATTGGTTTTGCAGGTCTTTGGCTTTGTATGCTTGGGTGATGTTTTCCAAACCGTCTCTTTCTCTTTTTCCTCTTTCAATGAAAATAAACAAATTTTGTTTACTTATTGAAACTCTGAAGGATTTGCCACATTAGGAAGATGATGACATAGGGCTTGGAGCTATTTGATAGCTTGCCATTTTTGAATTGTGCTTGGTTTTTGCTTTGTTGTCATATACTGCCCTTTGCTGTTGTTTGCTACTTTGTTTTGTTTGCAGCCTGGTTTTTGTTGCTGTCTTGTTGCATCTTGTTGTTGTTGGCTACTTTGTTTTGTTTGCAGCCTGGTTTTGGTGTTTTTCAGCTTGCATATTTGACAGTTTTGACTTACTTTTGCAGCAGGAAAATAGTTGCAAACTTCTTTTTCTCTTTTTTTTGTGAACCAAAAAGAACAAACTTTTTGTGATTTGCAAAAAATAGGAGAAGACGGCCTATGATTTAAAACAAAAACCCTTTTAGTTTTGATTCCAAATGCAAATCCTAATGGGGAGCTTTCTTGTTTAACAAATAATTCTCGCTTGAATTTTCACATGCTTGCTAATTTTTCTTTCTTGTTTCATGTACGAGCAACTTGGGCAATGGGGAGAATTAGTGAAGAGCGGCCTATCGTGCTTGATGAAGACTTGAAGAAAACAAAAAAATCAATTCTTTAGGAATCTTGTATTATTGTGATTTTTGTAACATTGCCGCTTTCATTTGTAATTTGAATTTTAGGACTTGGAGACTTGTAAAATATATTCAAATAAAAATGACGTCTTGTTGTAAATCTTGAATTCTTAAATAAATTTGAATAATCTTGAATTCCAAAGCGGCTTAAAAAGTCTTGCATTTGAATAATGTCGCGCTTGAAGAAATTAGCTTTGACAATTTGATTTGATTCATGAGAATTATGACTTAGATAAACCATGAATCAGAACATACCTCTAATCATGTTTGCATTTTAATGAAGCTCGAACATTGAAAGCTTGAACGAGCTTGAGCAAATTTTAGCGAATTCATTCTTTGGTACCTTGAATTTAAAATAATTCACGTGAGTGAACCATAGAAAATTTGGACGAAACTTGTGATATCGCATAGCACTTTGCTGACTTGAATTGAAATCCAAAATTTTATTCAAATGAATCCTCAAATCGTTTCCCTAATATCCTAAGCTCAATTTCCAACATGGTGACTTGGATTCAAAATCATGGTTGTTTAGATGACAGTCTTAATCTTCACATCTTGTCCAAATCAAATTTTCCTTCAAAATGAACTCGTGCGCCATGCTCGATTAAAAATGGAACTTCCTTGCTGTGATGCGGTGGGAGAACTGACTTGAGGTTTTGCGTTTTATCGTAAATATTGCGGTTAGCAAGAGTCGCCACCGACTTTTCTTTTATCCAAAAGGAAAGGTGAAAAAGCACAGGAAAGACTTTTGAGATGTTTTCTTGAGTTCGGGGGGTAGATTATGAAAATGGAAGGTATTAGCACCCTTTTCATACATGGTTTTCCATGGACTCTTAGTTACTTGCTTAGATCACTTGCTTTTGTTTGTTTGAAATTGTGTTTGGTGTGGTTTTGAAAGTATTTTGTAAAAGAGGTCATTCGTTTAGGTAATCTTTGTAATGATTCTTGTTCGTAAGAATGTATACAAAGATGTTTGTCTTTTTGAAAATGTTTTCAAGATTTGTAAGATGTTTTAAAATGTGTGTGTTTGTTTTGAAAAATAGCAAGAATTTTGTTTGAAATGGAGCAAGTAACTAGAAGCTATCTACCTACTCAAATGTATTTCTTATGTATTTTCTATTCCATTGACATTGTTGTCTTACCATTGATTTGGTAAGCAACCCTATCTTTGGATGTAAACGGGACGGACGTGGGTCATCGTATAACCATGATTAGCAATGTTTGCAATGTATCTTAGCATTTTTGAGGGACCAAGATCATTTTCTAAGGCAACCTTGAATATCGTCACCGAGAGACTATGATCTTATATTTATTTTGTTTTTCCAAGATACTTCGCATGTGTAATATGACTATTTTTGTTTTAGGCAACCAAGTGGTGAAACCCTAAGGGTGCTTGTGTGCAAGTGTATCATTTTCATGCCTTGATTTTGTCTTGTATTTAGGGTGTTCTATTTTGCTTTGTTTGGTTCTTGTCATACAAACCCTAATTACTAATCATGGCATATAAAGCGATAAATTACGTAATATAAATATTTCTAAGCTAATACAACAATTTATGGGAGGGGAGAATACAAACTTGAATAGGGATTTACAAGAATATAAACCTAAATAAATTATTACAACCAAATCGAATTTGTACGAATTAAGATAAATACAATACAATATTTAAAATGTAATGCAATGTACATGTAAGAAAAAGATTTTTGTGTCTTGTTTTTATGTAAAAGAAAAATTTAATCTAAACCTAAAAATATAAGGAAAAAGAATTAATTTTTTGAAAGGGGTTTAACCCTAATTTTTATTTAAAAGAAAATAAAGTTTTTTATATGTATTATTTTGTGCATTTTTTGTGTGAAGATAATAAATAATATTGTATTTAAAATTATATATATATGCAAAAATAGGTATTTATAAGTATGAAATGCAAAATAAATTAAACTAAATATATTTAATTGTATTTACAAGTTTATTAAGAAAATAAATGATATATATTAAAAATAAAATATATTTTTATGTGAGAAATAATATAAAAATGCAATATTATTAGTTTATATTTTTTAAGATTTTTTATTCATTAAAGAAAATATTTAAAATGCTAAATATGAAAATAAAACAAATAAAAATAAAAATGTAGAAAGTTAGCAAAAGGGGTGATGTAGCAGATTTGGTAGTAGTGTACTAGCAAAAATTCCTGGCCCAAACAGACCAAGCCCATCCTGCAAAAAAATGAAATGGAAAAGAAAAAGAGTGAAAAAATACAAAAGTAGCGCGCCCATGTTCGAACCCAGGACATGGGTCTCACCAGCGCGCTACTTTGCCACTGGGGTGGCTATACTTCCATTATCATCAGTGAAACAAAAATAACATATTACAAAACGCGCCCTATGCCATGTTTCATCTTCTTCCCCAAGCTTTGGCCAGACATCCTGTAACTTCCTCATACTTCCATAAAAATGAAAATGCATAACATGAAAATTGTAGTACTTGAACTCACGATTCCAACCATGTAAGCTATGTAATCTAACTATCAAATATCAAAGAGAAATTTAAAAGCCCTAAATCTCAACCTAACATTTTCAGAAATTTCAACTTCCAAATTCTCTTAGCTCAAGTAAAATCAATGCAAGATAATGGTATGTACAACTTCGTTATGATGAGGACTACATTTTTTATTCACAAATCGTGGCCTAAGATTGCCTGTACAAAGAGATAGAGTTTGAGATTTTACCTCCTTCAGCTGGAATCATCAATGACACTAGGATGAGTTTGAGGGAGGCCTGATGCTTGCTTGAGCTTCCTTGAGTTTCCCTGAATCTATTCCAACCCTTGCCTTGCTCTGAAAGTAGCTGGAACTCCTTGGCCAAGTCCAACTGCAAACTCTGAAGTTAACAATGGAAGATGGTGGAGGAGTGATTATAGAATAGGGATGAAGGCCTGGATTGACTAGGTATCAAGTTTCTAAGGTGTTTGAATGATCTAAACACAAAACACACGAGCCAAATGGAAGATAGATGTGCTTGTGCATAAACTATAGGTTTAAATAGGTTTTTGGTGTTTTTCAGCTTTGGAGTGTTTTAGGTCCTTGTCAAGCGTGTTATGTGTTGTATATTGTTTGTATATTAGTATTGAAATGGTTTTGTGTCAACCCTCCATCAGCTGTGCAAGCCCTAGCCTTTTTGCAACTTTTCTTGTACTTGAAGCAAAGTGATAAGACAAAGCTCACATGCTTGTACTGGCTTCCTTAGGGTTGGTATTTTTTCCCTACAAGTTACCTTTGGTCTGTGGTACTTGTATGTATCAAGGGGACATGTCCAATTCTCAAGATTGTAAAGTTTGCAAAAGTTGCTCTTTTTCAAAATGGCAATGGAACCTTTTTGCCATAAATGGAATTACAAGTTGGATAAAGGTTCAAAAGCATGGATCAAAGCTTTGTCAATTGAGTAAGCATTTAATTAAGGAGTTTGGAACAAGTTTAGGACCTGTACAGTATGAAGTAGCCAACATAGGATTGATTTGCAACTTGGTTCTTTATGAAATGGCTTGGACAAAAAGTGAGAAAATGCCAACTTCCTCTCTTCGATTATCCCTACTCAAAAATGATCTTGAGGAGTTCTTGGACATTTTGGAAATATTGCAATGTGCTCTATAATTCATCTTTGAAATTCATTTTGAGATACCTCTTGGAACTAGGTGAAAAATTGCCATGAAGTTGGATCCAAAACCTGCCTAAATTAGGGCAAATTTTCACTAAGTTAACAAGTTTATGACCATGTATTGACAAATTTATATCTTGAGATCGAAGCTTCTTTAGGAAAAAATTTGTGAAGAAAAGTTGTAGACTTCATGGAGGTCTACAACTTTCATGTTGGGAACTTTCCTTGAATCAATATGCATCATGGTGAAAAAGTGGCCTAAAGTTGAGAAAAAATAAGAAAAGTTTCTATACTCAGAAAATTTCTAAGTTATGAAAATTTTCAAATTCAAACCCTAATTTTCAAATTTGGTTTTCTTGGGGAAAAGTTTCACATTTTGACATGTTTTGATGAATTATGACCCTTGGTACTTGATTTTGACCAAAAAGTCAAAGTTTGACTTTTTAGTATACAGTTGACTTTTGATCAGTTGACTGCAAATTTTATCTGTCAATCCAATGAATTTGAGATGTTTTGAGCCATGTAATTAAGTAAAGATGATGCCACTGAATCCTTGAAATCATGCTTAAACTCAATTGGTCATTTGCTAGGTTAAAAATCAGGAATTGCCCTTCCTCAGTCAAAACCCTAATTTTAACCATTTTGCCCTTTTGATGATTTAATCAAACTTCTTGAGGAATTGTGATCCAAACTTGACCAAATGATACATGTGAGTTTAAAATGTTGATGTTGATAAAAAATTATGAAGTTTGACTATAAATTGGCCATGGTTGACTTTATCCCCAATACAGTTGATTTTTAGGTCAACTGTCCAATTGACTGAGCAAAAGTGTGATCCAAGGCTTGAAACTTGACATGAGTAAACTTGGGGTTCCATGATGATGCTTGAAAGTCACATGAAGAATTGATAGTCCAAAAATCCTTGTGCAATATCAAACCCTAATTTTGGGTCATCAGTGCAAGAAGATATGCCTTGAGCTGACCAAACCCTAATCCAGTCTTGAGTCAAAGAAACCTTGTGAGAAAAATCTTAATATATGAGAGGGAAAATTTTGGGGTACAACAGCATCCCCTGTTCAATCTTCTTAAACCTGAAGAGTTAGATTTACGAGTTTTTCTATTCGTGACTTGAAGGTGAAAGAATGATTAGACACTAGAGTGCCCATAAATTTGCACTCGACGATGTGAAGTTGAGGGAATGGGCTTAAAGATGCCATTTGGAGAAGTGATAGAGTCTTGTTGGAGATGGGCTTGTAGATGCCATCTAAGAATGTTTGTTGAATTGTAAGTTGTAAGTCAAAAGAATAAGTATCAGAATGGTGTCCATGTCTGGAACGTATCTGAGCTGTATCTGGAGACTGAATCTGTATGAGCAACAAAATAGCATCCGTGTCTGGAGCGTATCTGAACTGTATCATGAAGGTTGAATCTGAATGAGTAACAGAATGGCATCCGTGTCTGGAGCGTATTCGTACTATATCTGAACTTGAAATCTGAGTATCAGAATGACATCTGTGTCTGGAGCATATCTGAACTGTATCTGAACTTGAAATCTGAATAAGTGTTAGATTGGCATCCGTATCTGGAGCGTATCTGAACTGTATCTGAAATCTGAATCTGAATGAGTATCAGGATGGCATCCGTATCTGGAGTGTATCTGAACTATATCATGAACTTGAAATCTGAATGAGTATCAGAATGGCATCCGGGTCTAGAGCGTATCCGTACTGTATCTGATTTCACATTGTTAATGATAGCTGTTGATCTTATCCTGAAAAGGGTGAAATGTTAGCTGGAACACAAAATTATGTTGCATGAAATGTATGATGCAATATATGTGTTTTATCAATGTTCATGATATGTAGATGTAATGTATGCGCATGTAAGCTGATTTGTTGTATTGCTGAGGAAAATAAATCCTTGACTGCTGCTGAGGATATGTGGACTCTTCATGTCTTGAAGTTGGAGTATTCGACAAAAATTCTGTTGTGAGAGTAATGCCATATACTGCTTGAGGAATCTGCTTGGGGAATCCCGAGAATTTTGATGACTTCTACTGGGGATTAATGAACGAGAGTCTTTTTCCGTTGGGGAATATCAGAAGTCAGCTGCTATCCGAATGGATTTCAGGCTTCAAATAACTTGTTGGGGGATTTGGAGGAACTGGATGGTTTCCACCGGGGATTGATAAACTAGAAGCTTTGTTATGTTGGGTAGTTGGGAGTTTTGTTCCGTTGGGGATTACTGAAAACTCTGTGGGGAATATGGAGTGGTCTAGGAATGTTTTCCTGTTCCTTCAACCTATCAGTAATTGTCTTCTTTCATTTTGTTTATTTGTAAACAGTAATTATGTTCAAATGCATATGTTCATTAATGAATCATTGGACGTTTTTGCAAATAAAACACAAGTGTAAAGGAAAAGGACAAAAGTTTTCTGTACTTTAAAGAGATATCTTTGTATTTACTTTGAATAAGTATTTTGTACAAAGGAGACAGACATCCTAGTAAGAGGATGGTGACATAAAAGTAAGAAAAATTTATACAAAGAAAGATAGCTATGTGCGATAATCCCATGGGGTTCCCATTCTGCTATAGCCTTCGTGCCTCCGAATACCCTGTCTATTGATTGCTTCATCCAAATATGATTGCATTGATCAGAAGCTCCGAGTTTGTCAATGAAGAGATTGTCCTCAAAGTGATCCGACGGGACATAGTCATACGCTTTAATTCCCTAACTTTTGCCTGGACTGCCCTTTCATGTTTTCAGTCCACCGGGAAACCCTTTTTTGTCCAAGTCGCCCTTTCGGGTTTTCAATTTGCCGGGTGTACAGATTTTTTTCTTTTATCCCTAATTTTGTCCCTAACCTTTTGGTTCGCCGGGATGCCCTTTTTTTGCCTAGGTGTGTCAACCTAGCGGGTCTCTTATGCGTAGTATCTTTTGACTATGTCTGCGTTCGCAGGGTGTGGCAGGTCATCGCTATCCATGGTGGTTAAGATCATTTCCACACCGGAGAAGATGTTCTTGATTACAAATGGTCTTTCATAGGTAGGAGTCCATTTTCCCCTGGGATCACTTTGTGGTAAAATAATGCGTTTGATCACTAGATCTCCAACTTGATATACTTGGCGTCTGACTTTCTTGTTGAAAGCCTTGATCATCCATTTTTGATACATCTGACCATGGTGTTGTACCCCAAAATTTTCCCTCTCATATTTCTCAAAACATTGCAAGAAAGATCTCCAAGTTGCTCAAGATAGCTCAAGGATTGGCCAGACAAGCTCTCTCCTAAGGCAGTCTACCTCAAACTAGGGTTTCATGTTACATTAAGATCCTTGAGTCCAAGTGGTTCCAGTGCTCAAAATTGTCCTAATATGTCCTCAAGATCATCCATGTCAAGTTTCAAGCCTTGCAGAGGAAGTTTGCTCAGTCAATTGCTCAAAGGTCCAAAAGTCGGTTGTGCTAGGGCAAAAGTCAACTGTGACCCAAATACAGTCAAACTTCAAGATTTTTTGTCAACATCCTCATTTGGAAGAATATTTCATCATTTGATTAAGGGTTGATCATGATTCATCAAGGATTGCCCAAAATTCATCAAGATTCAAAAGTTGCTAAATTAAAGTTTTGAGGAAAAGTCAACCCAACTTTGACCAAGCATAACTTTCTCATACTTTATGAGAAATGACCCATCCAAAGCTCATTTTGAAGAGGATGAAATTACCTACAATCCATCTTCATATACCAAGATCAAAATATGTACTCACAAGAAGTTATGGATTTTGACATTATAGGTCATTTTTGAAAGTCAACAAAAACACCCTTTTTGTCAAAGCTTCTAACTTGATCATGGAATATCAAAATGAGATTATACCAAAAGGGTTGATTAGAGGACATATCAATTTTCTAAAAAGTCCAAGAACACCTACAAAAGTTCAAAATTGAAGAAGTTATGCATTGTTGAAGTTGGACTTTTTTGCAAAATTGCCAAAAGTCAACTATCCCCAAAACTTCAAATTTTGCCAAATGGGCCCATTCTTTTTCACTTGTTTTGAGTTTGCATTATTGCCCATGTGATCTAGCCTTGGACATGTGTCCATATCATAATTTTATTATTTAATTTGATTTTTATTTGAATTAATTCATTTTAAACCAAATTAAATCAAATAAAATCAAAAATATTGATAGCCAAAGATCTTTTGATGATTTCAGGTTTCAATGGACAGCTTGCACCATATCAAACTCGTATCAAAGCAATTGTACACAAAAAGATTCAAATCAAGCCAAATTTGGAAGGTCGTAAAAGCAAATCAAATCAAATATCCAAGCATTGAAAGAGAGAGATTTGGACAAAGTTTTTTACCCTAATGCATTGTACAATACATAAGGGTCGTGTGCAGACCAAAAGAGAGGTTGGAGATCAGTTGGAGAGCAAGAACAAAGTTTGCAAAACACCAAAAAAGTGTGAGATTGAAATCAAGTCTAGAGGAAGTTTCAAGACTTGAGACTTGTCTCAATCGTTTCCTGGCCATCTCCACAAGCGAAAGCAACCAAGACCATGTGTTTTCAAGCTTCCCAGAGCACTGTAAGTCATCTACATATTCACTATATTCTTGATTTCATATTTTCAAATTTAGGCATTGTTAAAATGAAATAATTGTATATTCTTAATCCACATATCATTTTCAAGCTTTTTGTAATAACCAATTTCAATTATCTGACCTATATTGAGATCCACCATTGCTAGGGTTTCGTTCTTATTTTTAGGGATATTTGTTTCAGGAAAAATTAGCCTCAGTAATAGCTATGGTTATGATCAGAAGAGGATGACGAACTCAACCATGGTACTGGAATGCATTTCCATGGCCTGTACAAGATTTTAGAGATGCCTGGTTTGTAGTGACGGACATCTGTCTGTGGGTATAGGTCGTTTGATTTTTAGCAACGGTTCAAGGAAGGGGACGATGAGTTGTCGCTTCCCCATTTGTCCATTCAAACCAGTGCGCCTTTTTTTATATTTTGTCCACTATATTTCCTTTTCTTTATATTATAATTGTTTTGTATTATACTAACAATTGAAAGAAAGCAACCTAGTGGTAGACACATCAACGCATAAGGATCCCAAGGCTGGAGGTCAGGGGTTCGATCCCTGCCTCCAGCAATTTGCATTTTCTTGTTTATTTTCAGGAAATCTAATGCGTGTTCAAGCTTGAGGTCCACCATGCTCATCCCTCATCCATATGCCAGATGGCCAGATGGCCAGATCTGGTGGCCAAGCATTGAAAGCACACCATAAGCCAGTCAACGCATATGCACTGGATTGCAAAAAGTCCACATGGGTCAGCACAATTGGGCCAACGAAATTGCTTTCTACACCCTCCAAACAGGCCCATTCTCTCTTTCACTTACATTTTATTTATTTAATTTAATTATTTTATTTTTTTTAAATTAATTACTAACCAATAGATTAATTTTCTTTTTATCAAAAAAATCACAAAAAAACATTGTTGTCCAATTAAATTCAGAATTTTATTTTTTATTAATAAATACTAATTAATTAATTAGGATGTTAATTAGGTAACCTTAATTTATTTTTGTAAATAAATAAAATCAATTAGAATTAATTAGGTTTTAACTACTAATTTTAATCATTTTATTTCTTTCTTAAATTAACAAAAAATCCAAAAATATGTCATTTATTATTTTTCATTAATTAATTTATTTAATAATTAATTTAGCATTTAATTTAGGACTTAATTTATTTTCTTAAATAAAAAACAAAAAAACATTTTCTTTAATTAAAAGGGTCAAAACCCTAATTCCGCATTCGATCCAATTCACTTGTGCGGTTTATTTTTCCTTATTTAATTATTGATGTATCTGCTCCCGGTTTGTAATAAATAATTAGGACATTTTATTTATTTTTCTGTTTTTTATTTTCAAAGGGTTATTTTTGGCGATGTAAATACCCGATGCCTTGTAATAATCAGTTTAATTTCCACACCTTTAATTTCTGCAAATTATACAACTGCTAGATGTTTGATAATAGGGTTTGCATGACAAGAATGAATGTTTAATCTAAAATCAATTAGATCACCCTAAACATGTGCAAAGATAAAAATAACTGAAATCAACACACTCACACATGCGCATTCCTAGGGTACACCCCACTTGGTTGCCTTCGTAAATGGTCATTGAGTATAGGTCGTTTTAGAGGTCTTCCTCTTGTCTAAAAGATCATAAGTTGCCTCGAAATGGTTGCCTCGGATATTGTTGCCTCGAATAAAAGATCTAAGACATTAGGGTTAACGCTAAGGCGTCCTAACATTGCTTTAGTGATCGTATGTCCCTCATTCTAATTGACCCTCAAACTCCAACGACGGTGCTACCTACTCATTAATAGTGGGATAGCATTGTCTAAAGGAAATTAGCATAGAACGATTCCTTTTTCGAGTAGGTAGATTAGTTCTTAGATACTTGCTCATCCAAAACAAAACTTTTTTCACACTTACACTCTTTTCAAACAAAGTTTTCGAAAACACTTCATTACACTCTTGAGGGCAGTAGCAAGAGTTAAATCGAAGTTAAAACAAAAAACTTTTCAAACCCACAAGCACAAAGGAAACAATTTTGAAAATGATGAGCAAGTACCTAAGAGCCCGTAGATAACTACAGATAGAAAGGGTGCTAATACCTTCCCTTTCTATAATCTACCCCCCGTACTCAGAAATATCTCAAAAAAGGAATTTTTCTGTGCTTTTTTCCTTTCCTTGTTGGATAAAATAAAATACGGCGGAGACTCTTGCTTACCGCGACATTTTGCAAAAACAAACGTAAAACTCAAACCAGCATTCCAAAAACAGTCAGTTCTTCCCACCGTATCACAGAACTGGCGACTCTGCTGGGGAAGATAATAAGTGGGGTGTACCTTAGGATTAGTTAATCATATTGTTTTCAATTGTTTGATTTGTATGCTTTATCTTTGTGGGATTGAATCGGAGTTACTATAGATCCTAACTCGGATTTGGGGATACCTTTTAGGTAAGTAGCAATAGACTGTGAAGGAACTGTACGGCGTAGACCGATGCGGTTGAAGCAGTAGCTACGTTGGTGTGGCACTTTAGTTTGTACCGATATCCCTTGTGGTTGAACAAGGAGAATATGGGTCTTCTAAGGGGTCATTAAGAACCAATTGACCTTAAAACCTATAATTGACCAACTTGGCTATAGAACAGTAGCAGTATGCTACACTCATTGAGACCAAACTCTCGCGATGATTCCGGCCGCAAGAAAAGGTTGCCAAACTGGAATTATGACCGATCGAGGGTGGTCAGTGATATTGAGATCCTCTAGAACCCAGTTACTATTACTAGGACAGGTTGAACCAACTAAACTGAAAGAGGGTAACACCTAAACTCCATGCCAGCCTGAAATCTAAGGGCTATTTGTGTGACTTGTTTGCCCTTACCATGTTTGTTATCTGTGAATACTTGTGGTGTGTTTCTATCATGACATCATGCATCATGACATTGCATGCATCCTGCATCAGACTAACCCATTTCAAAGACATAGGGGATTCATCTTTGTTCTGTTTTGTAGGTTATGGCCTCTATGCGTAGAAACACTATTCAGATCAGCTTTGTACAGATTCCTACTCAGCTTAGAGATTTGGTTGCAAAGGTTCCAGATACTTCCTCCTTTATCAGAAGACATGGGCACCTCCTTGGTTTGGTCACTTCCAGATTAGATGAGCAGATGATGAGTGTTTTGTGCCAATTCTTTGATCCATTATACCACTGCTTCACTTTCCTGGTCTATCAGTTGGTCCCTACTCTGGAGGAGTTCTCTGATCTACTTGGTATTTCTACTCTAGAGAAGACGCCATTTACAGGTTGGGAAGTAGCTCTTAGACCAGAGGATGTTGCTACAGCCCTACATCTGACAAAGGCTGAAGTAATGTCTAACTGGGAGACTAGGAGTGGGACAAAAGGCTTCTTGGTTAAATTCTTGGTTGATCGGGCTAACCAGTTCAGGGACAGTTTGGACTTTCAGGCATTCGAGGACATCCTGGCTCTTCTCATATATGGTTTGGTTTTTTTTCCAAATTCAGATTCCTTTGTTGACGTGAATGCGGTGAGGATTTTCATGTCCCGTAATCCGGTACCCACTCTCTTAGGTGACATTCTGCACGCTCTTTATGCCCGTACTGCTCGAAAACGGGGAACCCTTATATGTTGTGCACCATTGCTGGCGAGGTGGTTTATTTCTCACCTCCCCAAATCTGTTTTGAAGAACAAGGAAGGTATGGGTTGGGCCTATAAGATTATGTCCCTTGCTCATACGGACATCATCTGGAGCACTAAAGACATGGAAGAAGTAGTTATTATTGATCGCTGTGGGGAATACCCCAATGTTCCACTACTTGGAATTCGAGGAGGGATTACCTATAATCCTTGTTTGGCCTTACGTCAGTTTGGGCGAGCTAGGAGGGACGGACCTCATGAGTTGCTAATGTCGAGCATTGTCTTTGACTTCCAAGGGGATAGTGAGGAGCATCGCCGCAGGTTCATACGAGCTTGGAACAGGGTGCACCGGTCTGATCCACATGAGCTAGGGATGAAGACCTCTCTTCCGATGGAACCGTATCTCCGGTGGGTTCGTACACGTGCCCAAAAGCTGGGAATGCCGTACGAAGTTGTCTTACCGGTAATTGTTGAGAGTGCTGATGAAGAAGGGGTTTCACCTACCATCCTCCACCCATACATGCCTACTGACATTAGGGCATTAAAGAGGTCTTGGATGCAGTTGAGAGAAGAGCAGGATACTTACAGAGAAAAGTATCACGAGCAGGAGAGGAGATTCTAAAGCTTACAAGACAGCTGGAGAATGAGAAGGTCCTCAATGACTATGTCAGCACAGGAGGAAAATGACCATGGGAGCACTAATGTATTTTGTTATTAGTTTTAATTTACTTTTCAGTATTTCTTTTTGTAACGCCTTAAGGGCATTTTTCAAACATTGTTTCAAGTTTATCTAATAAAAGTGTGTTTCATTTTGGTTTACGAATTTGAATATCCAAAGTCTTTGAAATCATATCATACACGTTTCATTCCCATGCATCTCATTACAGGTACCCTTACAGGTTTCTCATATTCTTCGCTGTTTATTTCAGCATATCATGTCTTCTGAAACATCAACTGAACAAGCCATCAAGGCTCTGCAAGCTCAAAACGCCTAGTTCCAGGAAATGTTCATGAACTTGGCTAAGGGTCAGCAAGATCTGAAGGCTCTTATCTTGAAGGATAAGAATAAAAAGAAGTAGAAGACGGTCCTCCTGAATATGGATCGCAGATTTGGAAACAATTTACAGGAAGATGTTGATTTATCTCACTCACCTGGAGGGGGAGAGAATCAGGAAGAAAGGAGGGCTCCTAGCCCCGTGGTTTCTGACAACGACACTGACTTTGATGAAGACCAGTATCCTCCGGTTGAGGATAGGTATAAGCAACTCGAAGACCAGTTGAGCGTAATGGAGGTCCAGAAAGTCCCTGGTCTGGACTTCGGAGATTTGGGTTTGTCATCCGGGGTGGTGATTTTTCCCAAAGCTACACCTCCGTTTGTATGTTAGAAAGATTCAGCCATATACCGCTGACAGGAACCTCTGGATCTACTTCTTTCAAGATAGTCTTTCAAGGACTCAACTTGAATGGTCTTACCAACTGGAAGGAGCTAATATCCGTAATTGGGAAGACCTTGCTACTGCTTTTTACAAGCAGTACCAATACAATTCCGACTTCGCTCCCACGCGTACCCAACTTCAGGGTATGTCTATGGGTGTGAGCGAAGGTTTCAAAGACTACGCTCAGAAATGGAGGGACCTTGCTGGAAGAGTACAACCCCAACTGGCTGACAGGGAGTTAGTAGATATGTTTCTGGGGACCCTGTCTGGTTCGTATTTTAACCATCTGATTGGAAGTTCATCGTCCGGGTTTACTGAGCTGATAATGACTGGGGAAAGATTTGAAGCCGGTATTAAGAGCGGCAAGATACATAAGGGTGCTTCATCAGGTACCGAGAAGAAGCCTTTTAAGAAGGAGTCCAGTGCAGTTTACAGTTCAAAGAGCCATAATCGACCTGAACACCGCCAAGCAGTCAATGCGGTTGTTATATCAAGACCAACTATTGCCACACAACGCAACAATCAGCCAAGAGCCGAGAGGCCGCGAAGACAATTCACTCAACTCCATATGACCCTGTCTCAGATTCTGCCGCAGTTGCTAAAAACCAACTTGGTGATTCCGAAGGAAGCCCCGAAGAATCCCAATACAACATCATCGCTGTACAATCCGAACGCTCGCTGTGCTTTTCACTGCGATAGCCTGGGGCATGATACGAATGACTGCTGGGTCCTGAAGAATAAAGTACAGGATCTGATTGATGCCAAGGAGATTGAGTTCGAAGCGCCTGAAAAGCCTAATGTTATAACTGCTCCTATGCCCAAGCATGAAGTAAATGCTGTAGATAAAGACTCATTTGTGACTTCTGTAAAAGACATTGCTACTCCATTGATGACTGTGAAGAAGAACCTTCTATTAGCCGGTTTATTTCCGGGTTGTGGTGAAGGTTGCCGTCTGTGTTCCGTCCTACCTACCGGTTTCCATCTATTGAAGTCAGGTGTCCAACGCCTGATGGATAATAAAGAAATTATGTTTGAGAATACTTTTGTTCCTTTGGTTCCTGTTGAAGAAGTTGCTATAATCGCCATTTTCGACAATTCTTCCAAGGCTTCCTCGAGAAAGCCTGTTAGAATTACATTTGTTCCGAGAATCGCTCCCTTGATCATTACTGTTCCTGGACCTATCCATTATACATCGGATAAGGCTGTCCCATGGCACTATGGGGCCGATGTGTATTGTCATGGAGTTAAACAAGACTTGAAGGATGAGGAGGCTAATACTGACATCAGCAATATTGTTGGATCTAGTAAAGTCACCCGCATCGGAAGACTTTTCTCCTCTGAGATCTCTCCACCAACCATTCGGAAGCCTGTTGCTATTACACCTGCCAGTACATCTGCTACTGTCCCTGTTCATGTTCCAATTCTTACCCCTGTCACCGAGTCAGCTGACACTCAGGGCAAAGGGACCAGCGGTGAGCCTGCCCGGACGGAGGCACCGAAGAAGATTACTGTTGAAGCCTCTAGACATGAGATAGAGGAAATTTTGAAGATCATCAAAAAGAGCGACTACAATGTAGTCGAACAGCTGGGGCAAACCCCATCAAAGATCTCTATGTTGTATTTATTGTTGTGTTCAGAGGCCCATGCTAAGGCTCTGATTGCTTTTCTGAAAACTGCGCATGTGCCGCAGGAGACGTCAGCTGATCAGTTTAAAGATTGTGTGGCTAGTCTGACAACAGATAATGGATTGGGTTTCTCCGAGGCAGACTTGACTGCTAAGGGGAAGAATCACAATGACGCCCTGCATGTCTCCATTGAGTGCAGGGGCACTACTCTAGCTCATGTACTGGTGGATACTGGGTCCTCGTTGAACGTTTTACCCAAGAAAGCACTAGACCGGTTAGATTGTGAAGGGTTGGTGCTGAAGCCGAGTAACATTGTAGTTAGGGCCTTTGATGGGTCCAAGAGGATGGTACATGGAGAAGTGGATATTCCAGTTAAGGTTGGTTCTCAGATTATCACATCTACATTCTATGTGATGGATATTCGGCCATCTTATTCTTGTTTGCTGGGTCGCCCGTGGATCCACAAAGTTGGAGCAGTAACTTCTACGCTCCACCAGATGCTAAAGTACCCAATGAAGGGGAAAATTGTTACGGTACGAGGAGAAGGGGAGTACATGGTGAGCCACCTCAACTCATTCCGGTATGTGGAGATGGACGGGGAGTTCATTGAGATCCCGTTTCAACATTTTGAAGAAGTCCCCCAGACGCTGGCATTAACTGAAACTGTTGTTGAAGATCCTCCAACGAAGATGGCTTCCTTCAAGGATGCCCGGGCTGTTGTTGAGAAAGGTGGGTGTGCGAATTAGGGCCAACTCCCTGATTTTGCACATAAGACTAACAAGTTTGGTTTGGGTTTCACTGTAGAAGCTCAAAGGGCTGTTCGGCATGCGTGGATTGGAGGACCTCCCCTGTTTATCAGCAATTCAGGAGTGAATGCCATTGAAGATGATGATGAAGAATCTGAGTTTGACAGTTGGATCTACCCGACTACTGATGGTGGACTAAGCAATTGGATGGCAAAGGACTTCGTGCCAATTTCTTTTATTACCCAATAATGAGACTTTTGTTTTGAATTTGTAACAGACAATTTTTAACTTTACGGCTCGGTGTCTTACCCGAGGCACCATGGCTTTGTTTGTAAGGGCTTTATATTTGTCATCTCCATATATCATTAATAAAAGCATTGGACGTTTCTTGCATTTCAAATTTTGCGCTCCTTGTTTTTCTTTATTTTCTATCTTGCAAAACAACTATTTTACACACACTCACATATACAGGTCTACATCCACTCTGGATCCCACTGGTAATGACTCTGCTACTGCCGGTTATGACTTCGAAAGTCCGATCAACCAAGCCGAGGACGAAGGTGAGGATGATTGTGAAGTTCCGGGTGAACTTGCTAGACTACTACTTTAGGAAGACAGGGCTATTCAGCCGCATGAGGAGCCAGTGGAAACAGTGAATCTGGGTACAGAGGTAGACAAGAAAGAGGTCAAGGTCGGTGCAAATCTGGAACCTAGTGTCAAGAAACGTTTGATTCAGATACTGTATGACTATGTTAAGATCTTTGTCTGGTCTTATGAAGATATGCCTGGGTTGGATATCGATATTGTGGTTCACCGCCTGCCTACCAAGGAAGACTGTCCTACAATAAAACAGAAAGTCTGCTGAATGCGCCCAGAGATGTCTGAGAAAATCAAGGCTGAAGTGATGAAGAATTTTGACGACAGTTTTCTAGCAGTTACTTCTTACCCGCAGTGGGTTGCCAAAGTGGTTCCAGTACCGAAGAAGGATGGTAAGGTTCGAATGTGTGTTGACTATAGGGATCTGAACAGGGCAAGCCCCAAGGATGATTTCCCTCTGCCTCATATTGATGTTTCGGTTGACAACACCGCTCAGCATAAGGTCTTCTCCTTTATGGATGGTTTCTCCGGTTATAATCAGATTAAGATGGCCCCCGAAGACATGGAGAAGACAACCTTTGTTACTCAATGGGGTACCTTTTACTACAAGGTCATGCCTTTTGGATTGAAGAATGCTAGGGCAACGTATCAGCGTGCCATGGTCGCTTTGTTCCATGACATGATCCATCATGAGATTGAGGTATATGTTGATGACATGATTGTAAGGTCCCAGACTGAGGAAGAACACCTTGACCATCTTCAGAAGCTATTTGACAGGTTGAAGTTGTACAGGTTGAGGTTAAACCCGAACAAGTGCACCTTCGGGGTAAGGTCTGGTAAGCTGTTGGGTTTCGTCGTAAGTGATAAAGGTATTCAAGTGGATCCTACAAAGGTGAAAGCTATACAGGAAATGCCAGCTCCCCGAACAAAAAAAGAAGTCAGAGGCTTTTTGGGACGTCTGAACTATATTGCCTGATTTATCTCACACCTGACTGCTACTTGTGAGCCAATCTTCAAGCTGCTGAAGAAAGATCAAGTGGTAAGATGGAACGATGAATGTCAGGTAGCTTTCGAAAGGATTAAAGAATATCTCCAAAATCCACCTATTCTGATGCCTCCAGTTGAAGGGAGACCTTTGATCTTATACTTGACAGTACTCGATAATTCAATGGGGTATGTGTTGGGGCAGCATGCCGAGTCTGACCGAAAAGGGCATGCTGTTTATTACCTTAGCAAAAAGTTTACCGACTGCGAGACCCGATACTTGTTGCTTGAGAAAACTTGCTGCGCTTTGGCATGGGCTGCTCGCCGGCTGAGACAGTATATGCTGACTCACACTACTCTATTGATATCAAAGATGGATCCGATCAAGTATATCTTCGAAAAGCATGCCTTGTCTGGAAGAATAGCAAGATGGCTGGTGATTTTGACTGAGTATGACATCCAATACACGACCCAAAAGGCAATCAAAGGAAGTGTTTTGGCATATCATTTAGCACATCAGGCAGTGGATGATTACCAGTCTATGAACTTTGAATTCCCCGATGAGAACATCATGTTGGTAACTGACTGTGAGACACCTGGACCGGATGAGGGACCTGAGGAGGGATCTCGATGGTCTATGTACTTTGATGGAACTTCAAACGCTTTGGGTAACGGCATCGGCGCCGTGATCATATCTCCTGAAGGCTCTCATACTCCGTTCACCACCCGGCTATGTTTCAATTGCACCAACAACATGGCAGAGTATGAAACGTGCATCATGGGTCTTCGAGCAGCTATTGACCTAAGGAATAAGTTCTTAAGTGTATTCGTAGATTCTGCTCTCGTGATCAGTCAGATCAAAGGCGAGTGGGATACGAAACACTCTAATCTTATTCCTTACAAGGAGTATGTGTTGACTTTGCTTCCACACTTCGAGGAGATAACCTTTGAACACTTCCCTAGAGAGGAGAATCAGTTGGCGGACGTGCTAGCTACGATGTCTTCTATGTTCAAGGTCAGATGGGACAATGAAGCTTCCCGGATTACCATTGAAAGGTTGGACGAACCTGCACATTGTTGTGACATTGAGACTGAAGAGGTAGAAGATAAACCCTGGTTTCATGAGGTAAAAAGGTATCTTGATTCTCAGGAGTACCCTGAGGGTGCATCTGTTAATGATAAGAAGTTTCAGAGGAGGTTCGCGGCGAAGTTCTTCATCAGCAATGGCATTCTTTACAAGTGTAACCATGATTCAACCTTACTGCGATGTATGGATAAGAACGAAGAAGAAAGGATTATGGTAGAATTACATGAAGGTACTTTTGGAACTCATTCCAGTGGACACACCATGGCAAAAAGATTCCTTCGGGCAGAATATTATTGGTCTACAATGGAAGCCGACTGTTATCAGCATTCTCGGACCTGTCATAAGTGCCAAGTCTATGCTGATAAGGTGCACATACCTCCAGTACCTCTGAATGTCTTGACAGCTCCTTGGCCTTTTGCAATGTGGGGCATTGATATGATCGGCGAGATCATACCTACTGCGTCCAACAGACATCATTTCATCATGGTAGCAATTGATTACTTTACGAAGTGGGTTGAAGCGGCTTCCTTTTCTATTGTAACCAAGAACTTCGTGGCACGGTTCATTCGGCACAATCTGATTTGTCGATATGGTGTACCAGAGAGGATCATTACGGATAATGGCACAAATCTCAACAATAAGATGATCACCGAACTCTGCAAACAATTCAAAATTCAGCATCACAACTCTTCTCCTTACCAGACGAAGTTGAATGGGGTTGTCGAAGCGGCTAATAAGAACATTAAGAAGATTGTGCATAAAATGACGGTGACATACAAACATTGGCACGAGATGTTACCATTTGCTCTTCATGGGTACCGCACCTCAGCGCGGACGTCGACAGGGGCAACACCCTATTCCTTGGTATATGGCATGGAGGCCGTCTTGCCCGTTGAAGTTCAGATACCCTCTCTTCGGATTATGAAGGATGCAAGCTTGAGCAAAGATGACTGGATTCGGACCCGGCTTGATCAGCTGAACTTAATCAACGAAAAGAGACTTACTGCTATTTGTCATGGTCAGACGTATCAAAAACGGATGATCAAGGCGTTTAACAAGAAAGTCAGACGACAAGAGTATCAAGTTGGGGACCTGGTTATCAAGCGCATCATACTGCTACAAGGTGATCCCAGGGGCAAATAGACCCCTACTTACGAAGGGCCATTTGTGGTTAAGAACATTTTCTCAGGAGGAGATATGATTCTAACCACCATGAATGGTGACGACCTTCCTCACCCCGTCAATGCAGACATAGTAAAAAGATACTATGCATAATCAAAGACCCACTAGGTTGACTGGCCTAGGCAAAAATAAGGGCTTCTCGGCGAACCAAAAGGGTTCCGGCAAAAATAAGGGATGAAAATGAAAAAAAATTGTACACCCGGCAAGTCGAAAACCTAAAAAGGCGGCTTGGGAAAAAAGGGTATCCCGTTGGACTGAAAACCCAAAAGGGCGGTCCAGGAAAAAATTAGGGATCAAAGCGTAACACTATGTCTCATTGGATCACCTTGCAACCAGACTTTGATATCGACTATGAAGCTTGGATGGCACTAATGAATCTGATTTACCTTCAACCAAGTAGCAAAGTGATGAGATGCTCGAAGACATAAGGGAAATAGCAGAGTTGGAACCAGTGGGATTGTTCACATAGTTGTTTTATTTTTCACAAATTGTATAAATTCTATTTGTTCGGCGGCATTCTCTTACTAGGATGCCAGCCTCTTGTACAAAACGCCTATTTACAGGCCAAACTTCAAAATCAATACAATTCATCTTCAAAGAAATTTCAAACTGTTTTTCCTTTTTTCTGTTTTGTTTTGCAAAGAACGTCCAATGTTCATTTTTGATATATGCATTTGACATTAATTGCTGCTCATGAATATTTACATGCGAAACAAAAGACAATTACTTGTAATATCAGAAACAGGGGAAAATAAGATTTGTCCAAGCTTTACAGTTGCTCTATTCACCAGGTACAAAGGTAGATTCAGCTGAAGAATATGACCGAGGTACTTTCACTCCCCGCAGAGTAAGAAAAGGACAATAATGTTAACTCTCCCCGGCTGAGACTTGCAACTGTGAATGAATCGGTAATATCCTCCCCACGCAGAGTTTACCATCAGCACTGAAAATTCTTATTATCCCCGACGGAGTTTAAAATATCCCCATTGGAGTTTGAAATTTTCCCCAGCGCAGTCTGAAAAATCTTCCCCAGTGGAGTTCAAAAGATCATCCCCAATAGACTTTGGAAGATTGTCCCCAGTAGAGCCTAAAAGGTTATCCCCAGTGAAGTCGCAACTGAAAGATCATCCCGAATGGAGTTCTTTCCTTTCACAAACAGAAACTCAAATCCCCAACAAGATTTACTATCACCAACAACGGTAATTCATCCCCAGCTGAATTTATCAGCAAAATCCTCCACAGAGCATCTCTTTCCCACAGAGTAATCTCCTCATCAGTTTATTCCCCAACGGAATTATCCTCTCCTGCAGGTTTATTCTCACAGTCATCTTCATTCTCCATCCCCAGCAGAAGCGAAGAATTCAACTCTTTTCTCCAACAGCTATCCAGGATTTATTTTCCCCAGCTAAAAACATTACATTTACATACATCATAACATATGCATATACGCATCATACAACACAATCTCATTTATTTTGAGAACATCATTGCCTGATACATATCATGCATTACATACAACTAACCTTTACCTTTCAGGAAGGATGCGGTTAAATTCTCACAAAATTCAAAGTTTTGAAGATTTTACCTCAGTCGAATTACAGACAAGTTCTTAAATCTCAACAGAGAAGTTTTCTCAGTTGAAGTACAGGCGAGTTCCTAAATCTCAACAAAAGTGTTCCTCCGTTGAATTACAGACGAGTTCCTAAATCTCAGCATAGATGTTTTCTCAATTGAATTACGGGCGAGTTCTTAAATCTCGACGAAGATGTTTCCCCAGTTGAATTACGGACAAGTTCTTAAATCTCAGTAGAGATGTTTTCTCAGTTGAAGTACAAGCGAGTTCCTAAATCTCGACAAAAGTGTTCCTCCGTTGAATTACAGACGAGTTCCTAAATCTCAGCAGAGAAGTTTTCTCAGTTGAATTACGGGCGAGTTCTTAAATCTCGACGAAGATGTTTCCCCAGTTGAATTACGGACAAGTTCTTAAATCTCAGCAGAGATGTTTTCTCAATTGAAGTATAGGCGAGTTCCTAAATCTCGACAAAAGTGTTCCTCCGTTGAATTACAGACGAGTTCCTAAATCTCAGCAGAGAAGTTTTCTTAGTTGAATTACGGGCGAGTTCTTAAATCTCGACGAAGATGTTTCCCCAGTTGAATTACGGACAAGTTCTTAAATCTCAGCAGATATGTTTTCTCAGTTGAAGTACAGGAGAGTTCCTAAATCTCGACAAAAATGTTCCTCCGTTGAATTACAGACAAGTCCTAAATCTCAGCAGAGAAGTTTTCTCAGTTGAATTATGGGCGAGTTCTTAAATCTCGACGAAGATGTTTCCCCAATTGAATTACGGACAAGTTCTTAAATCTCAGCAGAGATGTTTTCTCAGTTGAAGTACAGGCGAGTTCCTAAATCTCGACAAAGATGTTCCTCCGTTGAATTACATACAAGTTCCTAAATCTCAGCAAAGAAGTTTTCTCAGTTGAATTACGGGCAAGTTCTTAAATCTAGACTAAGATGTTTCCTCAGTTGAATTACGAACTAGTTCTTAAATCTCAGCAGAGATTTTTTCTCAGTTGAAGTACAAGCGAGTTCCTAAATCTCGACAAAAATTTTCCCAATTGAATTACGGACAAGCTCCTAAATCTCGACAAAGCCAGTTGAATTACAGACTAGCTCCTAAATCTCAACAAAGATGTTTTCTTAGTTGAATTACGAACGAGCTCCTAAATCTCAGCAAAATTTGTTCCCTCAGTTGAGTACGGACGATTGAAGTTCCTAAATATCAACAGAGACGACTCACCAAGCAGAATGACGGATGGCGAAGCTCCTAAATTTCTACTTCTCTCAACAAAGATCAGACTTCCCCAGCGGAATCTTCCTCAACAATATGTATACAACCTCTTGCTAAGGAATCTCTTATGCGATCGACACTCCTCCAAATGGCATATGTAAGCCCATTCCCGACATCACAAGACAATTATCATTTCATGCGAGTGCAAATTTCTAGGCACTCTAGTGTTCAATCCTCTTCCACCTTCGGATTACGAAAGGCACGAAAGCGAATCTGCATCCTCAGGTTTAAGAAGATTGAACAGGGGTAGCTGTTGTACCCCAAAATTTTCCCTCTCATATTTCTTAAAACATTGCAAGAAAGATCTCCAAGTTGCTCAAGATAGCTCAAGGATTGGCCAGACAAGCTCTCTCCTAAGGCAGTCTACCTCAAACTAGGGTTTCATGTTGCATCAAGATCCTTGAGTCTAAGTGGTCCCAAATGCTCAACATTGTCCTAATATGTCCTCAAGATCATCCATATCAAGTTTCAAGCCTTGCAGAGGAAGTTTGCTCAGTCAATTGCTCAAAGGTCCAAAAGTCGACTGTGCTAGGGCAAAAGTAAACTGTGACCCAAATACAGTCAAACTTTAAGATTTTTTGTCAACATCCTTATTTTTAAGAATATTTCATCATTTGATCAAGGGTTGATCATGATTCATCAAGGATTGCTCAAAATTCATCAAGATTTAAAAGTTGCTAAATTAGGGTTTTGTAGGAAAAGTCAACCCAACTTTGACCAAGCATAACTTTCTCATACTTTATGAGAAATGCCCCATCCAAAGCTCATTTTGAAGAGGATTCAATTCCCTACAATCCATCTTCATATCCCAAGATCAAAAGATGTACTCACAAGAAGTTATGAATTTGGACATTATAGGTCATTTTTGAAAGTCAACAAAAACACCCTTTTTGTAAAAGCTTCTAACTTGAGCATAGAATATCAAAATAAGATGATACCAAAAGGGTTGATTAGAGGACATCTCAAGATTTCTAAAAAGTCCAAGAACACCTCCAAAAGTTCAAAATTGAAGAAGTTATGTGTTGTACCCCAAAATTTGCCCTCCCTTTTTCACAAGAAATCACAACCCCAGGGTTTTTCTCTGATTTTTAAGATCGGCTTGAGAATTGGTCAAACAGACTCTTCTTTATCAGTTAATCCAGAATTAGGGTTTCCACTGATTTTGTTGAGATTGGCTCAGGAATTGATCAGACAGATCTTTCTTTGGCAGCAATCCAGAATTAGGGTTTTCTCTGATTTGTTAAGGTTGACTCAAGAATCGATCAGACAGATCTTTCTTTGGCAGTAATCCAGAATAAGGGTTTTCTCTGATTTGTTAAGGTTGACTCAAGAATCGATCAGACAAATCTTTCTTTGGAAGTGATCCAGGATTAGGGTTTGCGCTCGCATTTCTCAGAAGAAACTCAATCCTCAGAAATTCAGTTGACTGTTATATCATTTTTACGCTTGTTCAAGATTACTGGTTATTTCTCAAAACCTAGTTATCTGGGGTAGGAGCTGAGACTTTTGTTTGGAACCTTAAAGGCATTTTCTTGATCAGTGGAGTGAAAGGTTTATGGAATGCTTGTTTGTTTAACTGTACAACGCATATGTTAATTGGAATACCAGGCGTATTGTGATTAATGCAAGGTTGCGAGACGGCAAAGTTTGTTGATTATTTATTTCATCTGGATTAAAGTTATTGGGATACATTTCCAGTTATTTTAATTTAAGAGTCTTAAATAATTAAATAGACAATACAAGGAAAAGTTGGAAGATATTTGACAAAGACTTTTTTATTTATTTATTTCCAATGTTCCTACAAATTTTATTCGAATATTGTGAATTTACAATTTACAGTATTTACAGTAATATTTGTTTACAATATATGAAAAACAATATAATAAATCTAAGCCTAAATCTCTTGAGATCTTTGACTTCTACTTCTACCGCTTCCTCTATCATCCAACTGTTACTTACCTGCAAAAGACAGAAAGAATTTAGTATAAGAATTTTCAAGCAGAAGCAGGTAAAAAGAAAAATCATCATTAAAGTCTGCTGGCCGGAATCAGAAATGCTATGTTCATCATGTTTCATTTTCCTCTCTACAAATCACAAGAAGATTTCTCTTCTCGGTTCACAGAGAGAAAAATAAAATATATAAAATTGCAAGGATACAAGTTATTTAAAATGCAAAGGCACAAGGCTGCACACAAAGTAAACTGAACTGCCAAACTGAGTTTCAAAATGAATTAACCAAATGTCAAACTGAGTTGCCAAACTGTCACAGCAATGCAGAAGCATACAAATAACCAAAGTACAATGCAGAAGCATACAAGTAACCAAAGTACAATGTAGAGATAAACTAAGTTACAAGCAAGAGAGCTTGTCCTAGCCCTCATCATGTTCTGGCCAGCAGCTTTTCAGAATTATAATATAATAAGCAATCAAAAGTGCTTTTATGGAGAGAGAAAGAGTGTGAATTAAGGGGTTTGCAGCTTTGGCAGGCTGTAAAAGGCAGTAAGAAAACAAATAGATATAACAGTCTAACAGTACAGAGAAGGAGGAGGAGAGAGGGCAAAATTGCAAAACCTATTTTGAAAAACACAAAACAAGCGAGCAAACCTGCATCTCAAGCTGACCAAAACGCAAACACTCAGTTCAAGACTGCCTCCAAAATCACAAACCTGTGTTACAAACTTGAAAACCTGCACAAAAAGTGCAGAACCAATAACAAATCCAAACACTCAGACCAAACGGCCTCTCAAAAACACCAAACTCAAACAACAAGCCTGCCTTCCCAAACTCTCAAAACCAAAACACTAAGCCTTCCTCCAAAGTCACAAACATGAGTTACAAACTTGAAAACCTGCAAATAAAGCTCAAAACCTGCTTGTACTAAAAACTCAACAACAAGCCTGCCTTCCCCAAACTCAACAACCTGAAAAACTACAATCTAAAATCCAAACAAGTTCAAAACCAATAGCAAACCTGCATAACAGGCCTGCAGAACTACAACTCACTACAAGCTTGTTTCCAAACTTATTCAAAGCTCTACAAACCTGTAAGCCAAGCTCAACAAACATACAAAAAAGCCACAAACTGTAACAACCCTGCTTGCTCAACAAAAAGCAAAACAACAACATTGGTTTTCAGTTTCACCATCATCAACAAAAAGCAAAACAACAACATTGGTTTTCAGTTTCACCGTCATCAACAAAAAGCAAAACAACAACATTGGTCTTCACTTTAACCATCATCAACCAAAACAAATAACAACAACAATAGCTAATCTCAGAACCATTTCATCATCAAATATTCAACACCCAAAGAAGAGGAAGAAGTTCAGAAGTGAAAAGAGGAGCAATGGTTTTTAGAAACGAAATCATCATCAAACATCAATGAAAGTTCAAACAATAGTTTTCAGAAACGAAATCATCATCAAACATCAATGAAAGTTCAAACAATATCGTTTTCAGAATAACATCATCAAACAATCAATATTCAAGCACTCAGAAGCAAGAGTAGTCTCAGAGCAAACTCATCATTAAACGTTCAAATAAAGAAGTCAAACACAGAAATACCAGAAGTAAGCAAGCCACCATCACGCTCGTCCTCCACCTAGCCTCCTGGGAGCGCCACCGGCCAGCTCACCCTCCCTCTCTCACTTTTCAGAAGCACAACATTCAAGGTAAGCTCGTTCTCAACTTTTTACTACGCATCAAACATAAAAAAAACCATGAATCAAAGCATGCAAGTAATAATCAAGTAGAACGAAAACAGAACCGTAAAATTCCCAAAAACGTTTGAAACGAAATCGTACCACGTACATTCAAGATTATGGATCACTGTGAAGAGGGCAGGAGGTGAGATAGGGCGATGCTCCGGTGGCTAGGAGGGAGTTTCAAGGATCAGAAGCCCATGGCTGAGAACGAGGAAGAGAGATGAAGAAGATGAGAGGAGCGGCGCCGTTGTAACCCAAAACTGAAAACCCTAAGTTCTGAGCGAAACCCTAACAATTTTTGTTACAACATCCCTAATGGGCCTTACCCGTTCCCATTTGCCAAGCCCATATTACTTCTGTTAAACGCACACACCCCCTTTCTTTTCCCCCCTTCTGGCCTGTTTGCTCTTCTTCCTTTGGGCCATCCAAAATATGTTCTTAGGCCCATCATTTTTTTTAAACTAACATTTTTCTTAAAATCACTTTCTTTCTTTTAAGTAATAAAAACACTAATTAAAATTTTTGTTTTACTTTCTTTTTAAACTAATCTTATATTTCTTTATTAATATTGTTTTAATATAATAAAAGTAAAAAAAAGAATAGTTAGCTTAATTTGAGCAATTTTGTTTTTTAACTTTTTTTTTATTAATAAAATACAAGAATTATTTTAAACATTAATTTAGGTAATTAATCCTTTCTTTTCATAATCAATAAAAAAACACAAAAAAATAATAATAATACTTAAAGTCCTTATTAGGTTAAATTTTATTTGTTCATTTGTAAATAAATACATACATCTCACAATACTTTTAATTCTCTTTATTTTTTATGTTTTGTTACAATTTGTCATGATTTTTACATTGAAAATGCGACAGTTCAATTTGGTTGTAACATAATACTTGGACATTATTATTCTGATAAGACTCATCCCCATTTGTAAATAATTTGTACCCCCATCCCTGGATACTTATTTGTAATAACTTAGACTTTAAATTCCCGCAATTTACCGCTTTCAATATATTGTATAATAATTAGGGTTTGTATGCAAAGATTCAAAATCAATCACTAGATGACCTAATACAAGATAAATGCATGAAAATCAATATACAATTCACACTTGCACCTCTTGGGTAACCTCGCTTGTTGCCTCGGAAAATGCAATAATGTCCCTCGAGTATAAGACACTCTAGCAAATGTCCCTTCAATAAACAAAGATCGTAGTCCCTCGATGACCCTCGATGTTGCCTTCGGTAAAGCGATCTCGTCCCTTACAAAATTTCTAGAGCGTCTCACAAGTTGTCTTCAATGATTGTATGCGATGACCCACGCATGTCCCATTTAATATCCTAACGCAAGGTTGTTCACCAAATAACAATGGTGAAGCAACACTGTTAAAAAAGGTTAAAGACATAAGAAAGATCTTTGAGTAAAATAGGGTAGACAACTCTTAGTTACTTGATCAAAAAGCTTGCAAAACATCCTTGCCATTTTCAAACACACTTCACAACACAATTTCAAAACAATTTCAAAACAACTTTCAAAACATTGAAATATATTTTCAAAAAGACACACACCTTTGTATATATTCAAACAAGAATCATTACAAAGGTTGCCTAGACAAGGCATCTTTTTCAAAACATTTTCAAAACCACACACACAAAGTACCATTTCAAACAATTGAAAAGCAAAGGCAAGTGATCTAAAAACAATTAACTATGAGCCCATGGAAAACCATGGATGAAAAGGGTGCTAGCACCTTCCCTTTTCATAACCTACCCCCCGAACCCAAGAAAACATCTCAAAGGTCTTTCCTGTGCTTTTTGACCTTTCCTTTGGATAAAATAAAAAGTCGGTGGCGACTCTTGCTAAACCGAACAAGTGTGAAAACAAACGCAAAATCCCAAGTCAGATCTCCCACCGTATCACAGAACTGGCGACTCTGCTGGGGACTTTTTAAAAGTGGGGTTACCTTAGGGTTTTATATCACATTTACATGCTTACCTTGATTGCTTTGATTGCTTTACTTTTTGGGTTCCTTGTTTGGGTTTGTTTTAAATCCTACACCCGGATTTGGGGGCACCTGTTAGGTAAGTAGCAATAAACTGTGAGGGAACTGTGCGGGGTATACCGACATGGTTGAAACAATAGCTATGTTAGTGCAACATATTTGTGGGTACCGGTAGCCTTTGAGTCAATCAAAGAGAATACGGGGCCGCTGAGTGATGTCATGAAGCACTAACAAACTCTTAGAACCTTACTTGACCATCTTGGCCTTTTTAGGGGTAGTGAGATAACCGACTTTGGTGCAATCCAAAGTTGGTAGATACTCGATACTACACTCATTGATGATTGTTTTCTTGGAATATATTGGTCGCCAGTTAAGTGGTTAAACCAAAAAAATGAACACAAAAAATAATCCAGTGATATTGAGCTCCTTAGAACCCGGTTTCTATTTGTAGGACAGGTTGAGCCAACTAACTTCAAAAGGGTACTTACCTACGAACCCCATGCAAGCCTAAACCTAAGGACTTGTTTGCTTTGTGTGAATATCATTACCTGTATATGCACTTGCTTACTTTTGCATAACTGTACATAACATCATAACATCATACCATAGCATTTTCAATAACCATTTCGAGGATCTCGAGGGTCTTTGATGCAGGGTCACGTTGAACCAGACGTCTACCAAAGGCAAGAGGTTTCATTCTCCTCTAAACAAACACCGTCAAAGATCAAGTGCAACAACTTGAATCGAGGGCTATGACCCACTTGACATGGTGACCTTGATTCTCGTGGAAATACAACCACCGATACAAAGTTCTCCAGTCAAAGATGTTGATCGAAGTTCAATCTCTAATATTTTCTTGTGTTCACCCTGAGAGATTCTTGAAAACATGCATCCACATATCATGCATTGTATCATGACAACTTTTTCCTTTTCCGGTTTCCTTATTCTCCTACTGTTTATTTCAGTAGAAATGGCTCTAGAGAGAACTGTCGAAGATATCCAGGCTCAATACGCTCAACTTCAAGATTTGTTCTTGAACCTGTCCCAGGGGCAAGAAGAAGTGAAAGCTCTCCTCACAAGGGGCATGGTCCTAGGAAATCCAGGAGACATCAGGAATGATCAGTTGGAAGAACTACAGATTGAGATGACAACAATGAGGATCCAGATGATGGGACAACTGGTGGGCCAGATGGCTCTCATTCAAGACCTGACTCAAAGACAAGAAGAGCTCAGGGTCCTCGTCAACAAACTGCTTCAGGATAACCAAGTGGGGAAAACAACTAGGGTTGAAGATCAAGTCATCATTCAACCTCCTTTGAGACAAGAAGATAAGGGAAAGGCTCCTCAACTTGCTTCAGGGTCACAAGCCCAACAACAACCTCACCAGCATCAACGGGGTAATCGGCGTAAGCAAAATACGTCTGGAAGACAGTTCACAGAAACCGACATACCATTATCTCTAATACTTGAGCGCTTGTTGGAGGTCAATCTGATTGCTTTAAAGGATCCTATTCGGAATCCCAATACCTCTGCTCCTAGCTATCACCCCGACGCATTTTGTGTATACCACTCCTATAGTCCTGGACATGACACCGACGACTGTTGGGCTTTGAAAAACAAGATCCAAGACATGATTGACAATAGAGTGCTGAAATTCATGCCGGATGGCGTGATGAAAATCTTCCGCTGAGGGTTCTCCACCTGAAATGACAAAGTTCGAACTAAGAGACTTTTGTTTCATTTGAATTTTCAAGTTGTAATTTCTTTTGTTATTCAAACAATTATCTGTTGATGTCAAACTCTGTTTCATTAATGCATTGCATATGTTTGTCTTGAATTCATCCATTCGTTTTCACTATTCTTGAATTGTGCTTCCTACTTTCTTTATGACATTTAACTCTTGATAAAAGTTACAAAGTCTTTAGAGGGAGGATGACGAAACAATGCCATAATATCATACAATATGCTTTTGGACAGACCTTGCTGACGATGTACAAGCATTTCTTTCAAACCATAAACACTGGAGTTATAAGGAAGATAATCCCTAGTCAACCCCCTTCGAGCCAAAGAAGTAGGAGTTTTCTGTTTTAAACACAAATTGAAACCTTTGATTAAACCTAGGGCAGGGTAGTCTCTCAGTTAATTCAGAGAAAGATGCGCATTGAAGTCGCAAACTCTCAGTTCGTAATACAACGAATGACATCAAAAACATTCCTTTGGAACCAAAAGACAGTGATGGTTCCCAATCACATAGGCAGTCATTACCTCTCAAAAGAGAAAAGCCCACTGAGCCAAAACCTACAAAGGAGGCTTAAGAAAGCTGGGGCATCCCGCTGACTGTAATCTCGAAAACAAGAACAGTCAGGAAAAAGTTAGGGATATTAAATCAAAAGAAAGAGGTCATTATAAACCCTCAACAACATGAAAAATGTTGCAAAGATGACTGCCTTCCCATAAAATTCAACTGGTGTGAACCATCACCAAAACATCGTTCCAAACTCGAATAGAGTTCGACGCACAATTAACTGAGTTTAGGATCGAAGAACATCATAAAGAGCGGGTGGGTACAAATTTACTTTGAGCCTTTATCCTTTGTTTCTTAAACCGTGAACCAAGCCACATTACAACCCATCAAAAGTCCTAATTGAAGCATGGGTTAGTTTGAAAGCATACTGTTACAAAAGGTATCCTGACTCCTGTAAGGCTTTGCTCTAAATCTTGTGTTGAATTTGTCTTATAAAAAGTTTTCTGCTAAAAAACGCATTTTTTTCAAAACTTCGAGACAAGCATAAACTTTTCATTATTTGAATGTCGTTGTTTGCACATGTTTATTTGTTTGACAACAAAGAAATTCATGCAGTGAATGTTCGGAGGAACGAAAACTCTCTCAGTGAATAAAATCACTTCAAGTGGGATGACACTCCCATTGCAAAAATCTCCCATCAACAAAATGGGCCCTGATATGATATTGTCCAGTAAACCTGGGGCAGTCCAGTCAAGATTTCAACAAATCTTTCAAAGTCTATTAAACCTTGGGCAGTCCAATCAAGATTTCAAGAAATCTCTCAATTGCAGATTAACTTGGGGAAAGTGTCCATCACCATTACTTGGGGCATTAAAACGTCAATCTCATCAGAGGATTGCATACAGTCCAAATTTCCTGGCAATGCCACAAGCATCTGATACTAGGGGCAATGATGAATCTCTCTGAAATCTTTCTGAAAAGAAGTTTAAGCGTCCTCGAGAAGTTCATCATCTCTCTAGCAGACCAGCAGTCATGGGTTTATTTCCCCAACATTTGTCAAGGATTTATTCTCCAAAACAAATTACATTTCATATTGATCAGTCGTCAAAATCTCCTTCATCACCTGTTGGAAGTTACGGTCGTCATCAAAAATTCCTTCATCACATGTTGGAAGTCACGGTCGTTAAAAATTTCCTTCATCACCTGTTGGAAGTTACGGTCGTCATCAAAAATTTCCTTCATCACCTGTTGGAAGTCATGGTCGTAAAAATTCCTTCATCACCTGTTGGAAGTTACGGTCGTCATCAAAAATTCCTTCATCACCTGTTGGAACCCACAGTCATAAAAATTCCTTCATCACTTGTTGGAAGTTACGGTCGTCATCAAAAATTCCTTCATCACCTGTTGGAAGTCACGGTCATAAAAATTCCTTCATCACCTGTTGGAAGTTACGATCGTCATCAAAAATTCCTTCATCACCTGTTGGAAGTCACGGTCGCAAAAATTCCTTCATCACCTGTTGGAAGTTACGGTCGTCATCAAAAATTACTTCATCACCTGTTGGAAGTCACTGTCGTAAAAATTCCTTCATCACCTGTTGGAAGTTACGGTCGTCATCAAAAATTT
Organism: Vicia faba; assembly: GCA_948472305.1. Taxonomy (NCBI): domain Eukaryota; kingdom Viridiplantae; phylum Streptophyta; class Magnoliopsida; order Fabales; family Fabaceae; genus Vicia; species Vicia faba. The sequence goes on along the minus strand of OX451735.1, from coordinate 1,240,880,849 downwards.
CTTCATCACCTGTTGGAAGTCACGGTCGCAAAAATTCCTTCATCACCTGTTGGAAGTTACGGTCGTCATCAAAAATTCCTTCGTCGCCTGTTGGAAGTTACAGCCACCAACAGAATAACGGATAACTGAAGCTCCTAAAAATCTGTTTCTCTCAAGAATGAAGATTCTCATCCTTAAAACTCCAGTATATTGGTATACACCCAACCTTCTGACCCAACGCCTGAATGAAGATTCTCATTTTGGCTTCCCCAGTAGATTGGTATACTCCCGACCTTCTGACCCAAAACGCCTGAATGAAGATTCTCATTTCTCGCTTCCCCAGTGGATTGGCGTACACCCAAACTCCTGATTTCCCCAACAGCGGTCCCAGGACTTATCATTTTCAATGATCAAAGGATTTTTAATCCGCGGCAGCAGTCAGAGATTTATTTTCCCCTACAGCGGTTAAAGATTTTATTATCTCTAGCTATCCAGGATTTATCTTCCTCAGCAAGACGCCTAATCAGCTTACATACACATTCATTACATTCATATAACACATACATTGCATCATACAACATAACTTTGTGTTTCAGCTAATATTTTACCCTTCGCAGGATAAGTTTAGCAAGTTTTAAACTTCAAGGATTTCTGAAAACAGTTTACGGATGCCTCCCGACACGGATGCTAATCTGTTGCTTATTATGACCCCCAGCTCAGAGACATTCCAAACATGGATACCTTTCTGATACTCACCCATTCACCTACAACATACAGTTCAACAAACATTCTTGGATGGCATCTATAAGCCCAACTCCAGCGAGATTCTACCATCTCCAAATGGCATCTTTAAGCCCATTTCCTCAACTATATTTTGACGAGTGCAAATTTATGGGCACTCTAGTGTCCAACCATCTTTTACCTTCGAGTCGCGAACGACAAACTTGCCAATCTAACTTTTCAGGTTCAAGAAGATTGAACAGGGGAAACTGTTGTACCCCAAAATTTGCCCTCCCTTTTTCATAAGAAATCACAACCCCGGGGTTTTTCTCTGATTTTTAAGATCGGCTTGAGAATCGGTTAAACAAACTCTTCTTTATCAGTTAATCCAGAATTAGGGTTTCCACTGATTTTGTTGAGATTGGATCAAGAATTGATCAGACAGATCTTTCTTTGGCAGCAATCCAGAATTAGGGTTTTCTCTGATTTGTTAAGGTTGACTAAAGAATTGATCAGACAGATCTTTCTTTGGCAGCAATCCAGAATTAGGGTTTTCTCTGATTTGTTAAGGTTGACTCAAGAATCGATCAGACAGATCTTTCTTTGGAAGTGATCCAGGATTAAGGTTTGCGCTCGCATTTCTCAGAAGAAACTGAATCCTCAGAAATTCAGTTGACTGTTATATCATTTTTATGCTTGTTCAAGATTACTGGTTATTTCTCAAAACCTAATTATCTGGGGTAGGAGCTGAGACTTTTGTTTGGAACCTTAAAGGCATTTGCTTGATCAGTGGAGTGAAAGGTTTATGGAATGCTTGTTTGTTTAACTGTACAATGCATATGTTAATTGGAATACCAGGCGTATTGTGATTAATGCAAGGTTGCAAGACGGCAAAGTTTGTTGATTATTTATTTCATCTGGATTAAAGTTATTAGGATACATTTCCAGTTATTTTAATTTAAGAGTCTTAAATAATTAAATAGACAATACAAGGAAAAGTTGGAAGATATTTGACAAAGACTTTTTTATTTATTTATTTCAAATGTTGTTACAAATTTTATTCGAATATTGTGAATTTACAATTTAGAGTATTTACAGTAATATTTGTTTACAATATATGAAAAAACAATATAATAAATCTAAGCCTAAATCTCTTGAGATCTTTGACTTCTACTTCTACCGCTTCGTCTATCATCCAACTGTTACTTACCTGCAAAAGACAGAAAGAATTTAGTATAAGAATTTTCAAGCAGAAGCAGGTAAAAAGAAAAATCATCATTAAAGTCTGCTCGCCGGAATCAGAAATGTTATGTTCATCATGTTTCATTTTCCTCTCTGCAAATCACAAGAAGATTTCTCTTCTCGGTTCACAGAGAGAAAAATAAAATATATAAAATTGCAAGCATACAAGTTATTCAAAATGCAAAGGCAAGAGGCTACATACAAAGTAAACTGAATTGCCAAACTGAGTTTCAAAATGCATTAACCAAATGTCAAACTGAGTTGCCAAACTGTCACAGCAATGCAGAAGCATATAAATAACCAAAGTACAATGCAGAAGCATACAAGTAACCAAAGTACAATGCAGAGATAAACCAAATTACAAGCAACAGAGCTTGTCCTATCCCTCATCATGTTCTGGCCAACAGCTTTTCAGAATTATAATATAATAAGCAATCAAAAGTGATTTTATGGAGAGAGAAAGAGAGTGAAGTGGGGGTTTGCAGTTTTGGCAGGCTGTAAAAGGCAGTAAGAAAACAAATAGATATAACAGTCTAACAGTCCAGAGAAGGAGGAGGAGAGAGGGCACAAAACCTGTTTTGAAAAATGTAAAACAAGCGAGCAAACCTGCATCTCAAGCTGACCAAAACTCAAACACTCAGTTCAAGACTGCCTCCAAAATCACAAACCTGTGTTACAAACTTGAAAACCTGCACAAAAAGTGCAGAACCAATAACAAATCCAAACACTCAGACCAAACGGCCTCGCAAAAACACCAAACTCAAACAGCAAGCCTGCTTTCCCAAACTCTCAAAACCAAAACACTAAGCCTGCCTCCAAAATCACAAACATGAGTTACAAACTTGAAAACCTGCAAATAAAGCTCAAAACCTGCCTGTACTAAAAACTCAAGAGCAAGTCTGCCTTCCCAAAACTCAACAACCTGCAAAACTGCAAGCTAAAATCCAAACAAGTTCAAAACCAATAGCAAACCAGTAGCAAACCTGCATAACAGGTCTGCAGAACTACAACTCACTACAATCTTGTTTCCAAACTTATTCAAAGCTCTACAAACCTGTAAGCCAAGCTCAACAAACATACAAAAAAAGCCACAAACTGCAACAACCCTGCTTGCTCACCAAAAAGCAAAACAACAACATTGGTTTTCAGTTTCACCATCATCAACAAAAAGCAAAACAACAACATTGGTTTTCAGTTTCACCATCATCAACAAAAAGCAAAACAACAACATTGGTCTTCAGTTTCACCATCATCAACCAAAACAAAGAACAACAACAATAGCTAATCTCAGAACCATTTCATCATCAAATATCCAACACCCAAAGAAGAGGAAGAGGTTCAGAAGTGAAAAAAGGAGCAATGGTTTTCAGAAACGAAATCATCATCAAACATCAATGAAAGTTCAAACAATAGTTTTCAGAAACGAAATCATCATCAAACATCAATGAAAGTTTAAACAATATAGTTTTTAGAACAACATCATCAAACAATCAATATTCAAGCACTCAGAATCAAGAGTAGTCTCAGAGCAAACTCATCATTAAACGTTCAAAAAAATAAGTCAAACACAGAAATACCAGAAGTAAGCCAGCCACCATCACGCTCCTCTTCCGCCTAGCCTCCTGGGAGCACCACCGGCCAGCTCACCCTCCCTCTCTCACTTTTCAGAAGCACAACGTTCAAGGTAAGCTCGTTCTCAACTTTTTACTACGCATCAAACATAAAAAAAACCATGAATCTAAGCATGCAAGTAATAATCAAGTAGAACGAAAACAGAACTGTAAAATTCCCAAAAATGTTTGAAACAAAATCGTACCACATACATTCAAGATTCTGGATCGCTGTGAAGAGGGCAGGAGGTGAGATAGGGAGATGCTCCGGTGGCTGGGAGGGAGTTTCAAGGATCAGAAGCCCATGGCTGAGAACGAGGAAGAGAGATGAAGAAGATTAGAGGAGCGGCGCCGTTGTAACCCAAAACTGAAAACCCTAAGTTCTGAGCGAAACCCTAACAATTTTTGTTACAACATCCCTAATGGGCCTTACCCGTTCCCATTTGCCAAGCCCACATTACTTCTATTAAACGCACACCTCCCCTTTCTTTTCCCCCCTTCTGGCCTGTTTTCTCTTCTTCCTTTGGGCCATCCAAAATATGTTCTTAGGCCCATCATTTTTTTTAAACTAACATTTTTCTTAAAATCACTTTCTTTCTTTTAAGTAATAAAAACACTAATTAAAATTTTTGTTTTACTTTCTTTTTAAACTAATTTTATTTTTCTTTATTAATATTGTTTTAATATAATAAAAGTACAAAAAAAGAATAGTTAGCTTAATTTGAGCAATTTTGGTTTTTAACTTTTTTTTAATTAATAAAATACAAGAATTATCTTAAACATTAATTTAGGTAATTAATCCTTTCTTTTCATAATCAATAAAAAAACACAAAAAATAATAATAATACTTAAAGTCCTTATTAGGTTAAATTTTATTTGTTCATTTGTAAATAAATACATACATCTCACAATACTTTTGATTCTCTTTATTTTTTATGTTTTGTTCCAATTTGTCATGATTTTTACATTGAAAATGCGACAGTTCAATTTGGTTGTAACATAATACTTGGACATTATTATTCTGATAAGACTCATCCCCATTTGTAAATAATTTGTACCCCCATCCCCAGATACTTATTTGTAATAACTTAGACTTTAAATTCCTGCAATTTACCGCTTTCAATATACTGTATAGTAATTAGGGTTTGTATGCGAAGATTCAAAATCAATCGCTAGATGACCTAATACAAGATAAATGCATGAAAATCAATACACAATTCACACTTGCACCTCTAGGGTAACCTCGCTTGTTGCCTCGGAAAATGCAATCATGTCCCTCGAGTATAAGACACTCTAGCAAATGTCCCTTCAATAAACAAAGATCGTAGTCCCTCGATGACCCTCGATGTTGCCTTCGGTAAAACGATCTCGTCCCTTACAAAATTGCTAGAGCGTCTCATAAGTTGCCTTCAATGATTGTATGCGATGACCCACGCCTGTCCTATTTAACATCCTAACGCAAGGTTGTTCACCAAATAACAATGGTGAAGCAACACTGTTAAAAAGGGTTAAAGACATAAGAAAGATCTTTGAGTAAAATAGGGTAGAAAACTCTTAGTTACTTGATCAAAAAGCTTGCAAAACATCCTTGCCATTTTCAAACACACTTCACAACACAATTTCAAAACAATTTCAAAACAACTTTCAAAACATTGAAATATCTTTTCAAAAAGACACACACCTTTGTATATATTCAAACAAGAATCATTACAAAGGTTGCCTAGACAAGGCATCTTTTTCAAAACATTTTCAAAACCACACACACAAAGCACCATTTCAAACAATTGAAAAGCAAAGGCAAGTGATCTAAAAATAAGTAACTAAGAGCCCGTGGAAAACCATGGATGAAAAGGGTGCTAGCACCTTCCCTTTTCATAATCTACCCCCTGAATCCAAGAAAACATCTCAACGGTCTTTCCTGTGCTTTTTGACCTTTCCTTTTGATAAAATAAAAAGTTGGTGGCAACTCTTGCTAAACCGAACAAGTGCGAAAACAAACGCAAAATCCCAAGTCAGTTCTCCCACCGTATCACAGAACTGGCGAATCTGTTGAGGACTTTTTAAAAGTGGGGTTACCTTAGGGTTTTAGATCATATTTACATGCTTACCTTGATTGCTTTGATTACTTTACTTTTTGGGTTCCTTGTTTGGGTTTGTTTTAAATCCTACACCCGGATTTGGGGGCACCTGTTAGGTAAGTAGTAATAAACTGTGAGGGAACTGTGTGGGGTATACCGACATGGTTGAAATAGTAGCTACGTTAGTGTGACATATTTGTGGGTACCGGTAGCCTTTGAGTCAATCAAAGAGAATACGGGGTCGCTGAGTGATGTCATGAAGCACTAACGAACTCTTAGAACCTTACTTGACCATCTAGGACTTTTTAGGGGTAGTGAGATGACTGACTTTGGTGCAGTCCGAAGTTGGTAGATACTCGATACTACACTCATTGAAGGTTGTTTTCTTGGAATATTTTGATTGCCAGTTAATTGGTTAAACCAAAACAATGAACACAGAAAATAATCCAGTGATATTGAGCTCCTTAGAACCCGGTTTCTATTTGTAGGACAGGTTGAGCCAACTAACTTCAAAAGGGTACTTACCTATGAACCCCATGCAAGCCTAAACCTAAGTACTTGTTTGCTTTGTGTGAATACGATTACCTGTATATGCACTTGCTTACTTTTGCATAACTGTACATAACATCATAACATCATACCATAGCATTTTTAATAACCATTTCGAGGATCTCGAGGGTCTTTAATGCAGGGTCACATTGAACCAGACGTCTACCAAAGGGCAAGAGGTTTCATTCTCCTCTAACAAACGCCGTCAAAGATCAAGTGCAACAACTTGAATCGAGGGCTATGACCCACTTGACATGGTGAGCTTGATTCTCGTGGAAAGACAACCACCGATACAAAGTTCTCCAGTCAAAGATGTTGATCGAAGTTCAATCTCTAACATTTTCTTGTGTTCACCCCGAGAGATTCTTGAAAACATGCATCCACATATCATGCATTGTATCATGACAGGTTTTTCCTTTTCAGGTTTCCTTATTCTCCTACTGTTTATTTCAGTAGAAATGGCTCTAGAGAGAACTGTCGAAGATATCCAGGCTCAAAACGCTCAACTTCAAGATTTGTTCTTGAACATGTCCCAGGGGCAAGAAGAAGTGAAACTCTCCTCACAAGGGGCATGGTCCTAGGAAATCCAGGCGGCGTCAGGAATGATCAGTTGGAAGAACTACAAATTGAGCTGGCAACAATGAGGATCCATATGATGGGACAACTTGTGGGCCAGATGGCTCTCATTCAAGACCTGGCTCAAAGACAAGAAGAGCTCAAGGTCCTCGTCAACAAACTGCTTTAGGATAACCAAGTGGGGCAAACAACTAGGGTTGAAGATCAAGTCATCATTCAACCTCCTTTGAGACAAGAAGGCAAGGGAAAGGCTCCTCAACTTTCTTCAGGGTCACAAGCCCAACAAAAACCTCGCCAGCATCAACGGGGTAATCGGCGTAAGCAAAATACGTCTGGAAGACAGTTCACAGAAACCGACATACCATCATCTCTAATACTGGAGCGCTTGTTGGAGGTCAATCTGACTGCTTTAAAGGATCCTATTCGGAAGCCCAAACCTCTGCTCCTAGCTATCACCCCGACGCATTTTGTGTATACCACTCCTATAGTCCTGGACATGACACCGATGACAATTGGGCTTTGAAAAACAAGATCCAAGACTTGATTGACAATGGAGTGTTGAAATTCATGCCGAATGGCGAGATGAAAATCTTCCGCTGAGGGTTCTCCACCTGAAATGACAAAGTTCGAACTAAGAGAATTTTGTTTCATTTGAATTTTCAAGTTGTAATTTCTTTTTTTATTCAAACAATTATCTGTTGATGTCAAACTCTGTTTCATTAATGCATTGCATATGTTTCTCTTGAATTCATCCATTCGTTTTCACTATTCTTGAATTTTGCTTCCTACTTTCTTTATGAAATTTAACTCTTGATAAAAGTTACAAAGTCTTTAGAGGGAGGATGACGAAACAATGCCATAATCTCATACAATATGCTTTTGGACAGACCTTGCTGACGATGTACAAACGTTTCTTTCAAACCCTAAACACTGGAGTTATAAGGAAGATAATCCCTAGTCAACCCCCTTCGAGCCAAAGAAGTAGGAGTTTTCTGTTTTAAACACAAATTGAAACCTTTGATTAAACCTGGGGCAGGGTAGTCTCTCAGTTAATTCAGAGAAAGATGCGCATTGAAGTCGCAAACTCTCAGTTCGTAATACAACGAATGGCATCAAAAACATTCCTTTGGAACCAAAAGACAGTGATGGTTCCCAATCACATAGGCAGTCATTACCTCTTAAAAGAGAAAAGCCCACTGAGCCAAAACCTGCAAAGGAGGCTTAAGAAAGCTGGGGCATCCCGCTGACTGTAATCTCGAAAACAAGAACAGTCAGGCAAAAGTTAGGGATATTAAATCAAAAGAAAGAGGTCATTATAAACCCTCAATAACATGAAGCAAAGATGACTGCCTTCCCATAAAATTCAACTGGTGTGAACCATCACCAAAACGTCGTTCCAAACTCGAATAGAGTTTGATGCACAATTAACTGAGTTTAGGATAGAAGAATATCATGAAGAGCGGGTGGGTACAAATTTACTTTGAGCCTTTATCCTTTGTTTCTTAAACCGTGAACCAAGCCACGTTACAACCCTTCAAAATTCCTAATTGAAGCATGGGTTAGTTTGAAAGCATACTGTTACAAAAGGTATCCTGACTCCTGTAAGGCTTTGCTCTAAATCTTGTGTTGAATTTGTCTTATAAAAAGTTTTCTGCTAAAAAACACATTTTTTTTCAAAACATCGAGACAAGCATAAACTTTGCATTATTTGAATATCGTTGTTTGCACATGTTTATTTGTTTGACAGCAAATAAATTCATGCAGTGAATGTTCGGAGGAACGAAAGCTCTCTCAGTGAATAAAATCACTTCAAGTGGGATGACACTCCCGTTGCAAAAATCTCCCATCAACAAAAGGGGGCCTGATATGATATTGTCTAGTAAACCTGGGGCAGTCCAGTCAAGATTTCAACAAATCTTTCAAAGTCCATTAAACCTGGGGCAGTCCAATCAAGATTTCAAGAAATCTCTCAATTGCAGATTAACCTGGGGCAAGTCTCCGTCACCATTACTTGGGGCATTAAAACGTCAATCTCATCAGAGGATTGCGTACATTCCAAATTTCCTGGCAATGCCACAAGCATCTGATACTAGGGGCAATGATGAATCTCTCTGAAATCTTTCTGAAAAGAAGTTCAAGCGTCCTCGAGAAGTTCATCACCTCTCTAGCAGACCAGCAGTCATGGGTTTATTTCACCAACATTTGTCAAGGATTTATTCTCCAAAACAAATTACATTTCAAATTGATCGGTCGTCAAAATTTCCTTCATCACCTGTTGGAAGTTACGGTCGTCATCAAAAATTCTTTCATCACATGTTGGAAGTCACGGTCGTTAAAAATTTCCTTTATCACCTGTTGGAAGTTACGGTCGTCATCAAAAATTTCTTTCATCACCTGTTGGAAGTCACGGTCGTAAAAATTCCTTCATCACCTGTTGGAAGTTACGGTCGTCATCAAAAATTCCTTCATCACCTGTTGGAACCCACGGTCGTAAAAATTCCTTCATCACCTGTTGGAAGTTACGGTCGTCATCAAAAATTCCTTCATCACCTGTTGGAAGTCACGGTCGTAAAAATTCCTTCAGCACCTGTTGGAAGTTACGGTCGTCATCAAAAATTCCTTCATCACCTGTTGGAAGTCACGGTCGCAAAAATTCCTTCATCACCTGTTGGAAGTTACGGTCTTCATCAAAAATTCCTTCATCACCTGTTGGAAGTCACGGTCGTAAAAATTTCTTCATCACCTGTTGGAAGTTACGATCGTCATCAAAAATTCCTTCATCACCTATTGGAAGTCACGGTCGCAAAAATTCCTTCATCACCTGTTGGAATTTACGGTCGTCATCAAAAATTCCTTCGTCACCTGTTGGAAGTTACATCCACCAACAGAATAACGGAAAACTGAAGCTCCTAAAAATCTGTTTCTCTCAAGAATGAAGATTCTCATCCTTAAAACTCCAGTATATTGGTATACACCTAACCTTCTGACCCAACGCCTGAATGAAGATTCTCATTTTGGCTTCCCCAGTAGATTGGTATACTCCCGACCTTCTGACCCAAAACGCCTGAATGAAGATTCTCATTTCTCGCTTCCCCAATGGATTGGCATACACCCAAACTCCTGATTTCCCCAACAGTGGTCCCAGGACTTCTCATTTTCAACGATCAAAGGATTTTTAATCCCCGACAGCAGTTAGAGATTTATTTTCCCCGACAACGGTCAAAGATTTTATTATCTCCATCTATCCAGGATTTATCTTCCTCATCAAGACGCCTAATCAACTTACATACACATTCATTACATTCATATAACACATACATTGCATCATACAACATAACTTTGTGTTTCAGCTAATATTTTACCCTTCGCAGGATAAGTTTAGCAAGTTTCAAACTTCAAGGATTTCTGAAAACAGTTTACGGATGCCTCCCGACACGGATGCTAATCTGTTGCTTATTCAGACCCCCAGCTCAGAGACATTCCAAACATGGATACCTTTCTGATACTCACCCACTCACCTACAACATACAGTACAACAAACATTCTTGGATGGCATCTATAAGCCCATCTCCAACGAGATTCTACCATCTCCAAATGGCATCTTTAAGCCCATTTCCTCAGTTATATTGACGAGTGCAAATTTATGGGCACTCTAGTGTCCAATCATATTTTACCTTAGAGTCGCGAACGGCAAACTTGCCAATCTAACTTTTCAGGTTCAAGAAGATTGAACAGGGGCAACTGTTGTACCCCAAAATTTGCCCTCCCTTTTTCATAAGAAATCACAACCCCAGGGTTTTTCTCTGATTTTTAAGATCGGCTTGAGAATCGGTCAAACAGACTCTTCTTTATCAGTTAATCCAGAATTAGGGTTTCCACTGATTTTGTTGAGATTGGCTCAGGAATTGATCAGACAGATCTTTCTTTGGCAGCAATCCAGAATTAGGGTTTTCTCTGATTTGTTAAGGTTGACTCAAGAATCGATCAGACAGATCTTTCTTTGGCAGCAATCCAGAATTAGGGTTTTCTCTGATTTGTTAAGGTTGACTCAAGAATCGATCAGACAGATCTTTCTTTGGAAGTGATCCAGGATTAGGGTTTGCGCTCGCATTTCTCAGAAGAAACTGAATCCTCAGAAATTCAGTTGACTGTTATATCATTTTTACGCTTGTTCAAGATTACTGGTTATTTCTCAAAACCTAGTTATCTGGGGTAGGAGCTGAGACTTTTGTTTGGAACCTTAAAGGCATTTGCTTGATCAGTGGAGTGAAAGGTTTATGGAATGCTTGTTTGTTTAACTGTACAACGCATATGTTAATTGGAATACCAGGCGTATTGTGATTAATGCAAGGTTGCGAGACGACAAAGTTTGTTGATTATTTATTTCATCTGGATTAAAGTTATTGGGATACATTTCCAGTTATTTTAATTTAAGAGTCTTAAATAATTAAATAGACAATACAAGGAAAAGTTGGAAGATATTTGACAAAGACTTTTTTATTTATTTATTTCAAATGTTGTTACAAATTTTATTCGAATATTGTGAATTTACAATTTACAGTAATATTTGTTTACAATATATGAAAAAACAATATAATAAGTATAAGCCTAAATCTCTTGAGATCTTTGACTTCTACTTCTACCGCTTCCTCTATCATCCAACTGTTACTTACCTGCAAAAGACAAAGAATTTAGTATAAGAATTTTCAAGCAGAAGCAGGTAAAAAGAAAAATCATCATTAAAGTCTGCTGGCCGGAATCAGAAATGCTATGTTCATCATGTTTCATTTTCCTCTCTGCAAATCACAAGAAGATTTCTCTTCTCGGTTCACAGAGAGAAAAATAAAATATATAAAATTGCAAGCATACAAGTTATTCAAAATGCAAAGGCACAAGGCTGCACACAAAGTAAACTGAACTGCCAAACTGAGTTTCAAAATGCATTAACCAAATGTCAAACTGAGTTGCCAAACTGTCACATCAATGCAGAAGCATACAAATAACCAAAGTACAATGCAGAAGCATACAAGTAACCAAAGTACAATGCAGAGATAAACCAAGTTACAAGCAAGAGATCTTGTCCTAGCCCTCATCATGTTCTGGCCAGCAGCTTTTCAAAATTATAATATAATAAGCAATCAAAAGTGCTTTTATGGAGAGAGAAAGAGAGTGAAGTGGGGGGTTTGCAGTTTTGGCAGGCTGTAAAAGGCAGTAAGAAAACAAATAGATATAACAGTCTAACAGTCCAGAGAAGGAGGAGGAGAGAGGGCAAAATTGCAAAACCTATTTTGAAAAACACAAAACAAGCGAGCAAACCTGCATCTCAAGCTGACCACAACTCAAACATTCAGTTCAAGACTGCCTCCAAAATCACAAACTTGTGTTACAAACTTGAAAACCTGCACAAAAAGTGCAGAACCAATAACAAATCCAAACACTCAGACCAAACGGCCTCTCAAAAACACCAAACTCAAACAGCAAACCTGCCTTCCCAAACTCTCAAAACCAAAACACTAAGCCTGCCTCCAAAATCACAAACATGAGTTACAAACTTGAAAACTTGCATATAAAGCTCAAAACCTGCCTGTACTAAAAACTCAAGAGCAAGCATGCCTTCCCAAAACTCAACAACCTGCAAAACTGCAAGCTAAAATCCAAACAAGTTCAAAACCAATAGCAAACCAGTAGCAAACCTGCATAACGGGCCTGCAGAACTACAACTCACTACAAGCTTGTTTCTAAACTTATTCAAAGCTCTACAAACCTGTAAGCTAAGCTCAACAAACATACAAAAAAAGCCACAAACTTCAACAACCCTGCTTGCTCAACAAAAAGCAAAACAACAACATTGGTTTTCAGTTTCACCATCATCAACAAAAAGAAAAACAACAACATTGGTTTTCTGTTTCACCATCATCAACAAAAAGCAAAACAACAACATTGGTCTTCAGTTTCACCATCATCAACCAAAACAAAGAACAACAACAATAGCTAATCTCAGAACCATTTCATCATCAAATATCCAACACCCAAAGAAGAGGAAGAGGTTCAGAAGTGAATAAAGGAGCAATGGTTTTCAGAAACGAAATCATCATCAAACGTCAATGAAAGTTCAAACAATAGTTTTCAGAAATGAAATCATCATCAAACATCAATGAAAGTTCAAACAATATAGTTTTCAGAACAACATCATCAAACAATCAATATTCAAGCACTCAGAAGCAAGAGTAGTCTCAGAGCAAACTCATCATTAAACATTCAAAAAAAGAAGTCAAACACAGAAATACCAGAAGTTAGCAAGCCACCATCACGCTCCTCCTCCGCCTGGCCTCCTGGGAGCGCCACCGGCCAGCTCACCCTCCCTCTCTCACTTTTCAGAAGCACAACGTTCAAGGTAAGCTCGTTCTCAACTTTTTACTACGCATCAAACATAAAAAAAACCATGAATCAAAGCATGCAAGTAATAATCAAGTAGAACGAAAACAAGACTGTAAAATTCCCAAAAACGTTTGAAACGAAATCGTACCACGTACATTCAAGATTCTGGATCGCTGTGAAAAGGGAAGGAGGTGAGATAGGGCAATGCTCCGGTGGCTAGGAGGGAGTTTCAAGGATCAGAAGCCCATGGCTGAGAACGAGGAAGAGAGATGAAGAAGATGAGAGGAGCGACGCCGTTGTAACCCAAAACTGAAAACCCTAAGTTTTGAGCGAAACCCTAACAATTTTTGTTACAACATCCCTAATGGGCCTTACCCGTTCCCATTTGCCAAGCCCACATTACTTCTGTTAAAAGCACACCTCCCCTTTCTTTTCCCCCCTTCTGGCCTGTTTGCTCTTCTTCCTTTGGGCCATCCAAAATATGTTCTTAGGCCCATCATTTTTTTTAAACTAACATTTTTCTTAATATCACTTTCTTTCTTTTAAGTAATAAAAACACTAATTAAAATTTTTGTTTTACTTTCTTTTTAAACTAATTTTATTTTTCTTTATTAATATTGTTTTAATATAATAAAAGTACAAAAAAAGAATAGTTAGCTTAATTTGAGCAATTTTGTTTTTTAACTTTTTTTTAATTAATAAAATACAAGAATTATCTTAAACATTAATTTAGGTAATTAATCCTTTATTTTCATAATCAATAAAAAAACACAAAAAAATAACAATAATACTTAAAGTCCTTATTAGGTTAAATTTTATTTGTTCATTTGTAAATAAATACATACATCTTACAATACTTTTGATTCTCTTTATTTTTTATGTTTTGTTACAATTTGTCATGATTTTTACATTGAAAATGCGACAGTTCAATTTGGTTGTAACATAATACTTGGACATTATTATTCTGATAAGACTCATCCCCATTTGTAAATAATTTGTACCCCCATCCCCGGATACTTATTTGTAATAACTTAGACTTTAAATTCCCGCAATTTACCGCTTTCAATATATTGTATAGTAATTAGGGTTTGTATGCGAAGATTCAAAATCAATCATTAGATGACCTAATACAAGATAAATGCATGAAAATTAATACACAATTCACACTTGCACCTCTAGGGTAACCTCGCTTGTTGCCTCGGAAAATGCAATCATGTCCCTCGAGTATAAGACACTCTAGCAAATGTCCCTTCAATAAACAAAGATCGTAGTCCCTCGATGACCCTTGATGTTGTCTTCGATAAAACGATCTCGTCCCTTACAAAATTGCTAGAGCGTCTCACAAGTTGCCTTCAATGATTGTATGCGATGACCCACGCCTGTCCCATTTAACATCCTAACGCAAGGTTGTTCACCAAATAACAATGGTGAAGCAACACTGTTAAAAAGGGTTAAAGACATAAGAAAGATATTTGAGTAAAATAGGGTAGACAACTCTTAGTTACTTGATCAAAAAGCTTGTAAAACATCCTTGCCATCTTCAAACACACTTCACAACACAATTTCAAAACAATTTCAAAACAACTTTCAAAACATTGAAATATCTTTTCAAAAAGACACACACCTTTGTATATATTCAAACAAGAATCATTACAAAGGTTGCCTAGACAAGGCATCTTTTTCAAAACATTTTCAAAACCACACACACAAAGCACCATTTCAAACAATTGAAAAGCAAAGGTAAGTGATCTAAAAACAAGTAACTAAGAGCCCATGGAAAACCATGGATGAAAAGGGTGCTAGCACCTTCCCTTTTCATAATCTACCCCCCGAACCCAAGAAAACATCTCAAAGGTCTTTCCTGTGCTTTTTGACCTTTCCTTTGGATAAAATAAAAAGTCGGTGGC
Organism: Vicia faba; assembly: GCA_948472305.1. Lineage (NCBI taxonomy): Eukaryota > Viridiplantae > Streptophyta > Magnoliopsida > Fabales > Fabaceae > Vicia > Vicia faba. Next base: position 1,240,865,810 of record OX451735.1, on the reverse strand, counting down.
GACTCTTGCTAAACCGAACAAGTGCGAAAACAAACGCAAAATCCCAAGTCAGTTCTCCCACCGTATCACATTATGCATTGTTGAAGTTGGACTTTTTTGCAAAATTGCCAAAAGTCAACTATACCCAAAATTTCAAATTTTACCAAATGGGCCATTCTTTTTCACTTGTTTTGAGTTTGCATTATTTCCCACGTGCTCTAGCCTTGGCCATGTGTCCATATCATATTTTTATTATTTAATTTGATATTTATTTGAATTAATTCATTTTAAACCAAATTAAATCAAATAAAATCAAAAATATTGATAGCCAAAGATCTTTTGATGATTTTAGGTTTCAATGGACAGCTTGAACTATATCAAACTCGTATCAAAGCAATTGTACATAAAAAGATTCAAATCAAGCCAAATTTGGAAGGTTGTAAAAGCAAATCAAATCAAATATCCAAGCATTGAAAGAGAGAGATTTGGACAGAGTTTTTTACCCTAATGCATTGTACAATACATAAGGGTCGTGTGCAGACCAAAAGAGAGGTTGGAGATCAGTTGGAGAGCAAGAAAAAAGTTTGCAAAAACACCAAAAAAGTGTGAGATCGAAATCAAGTCTAGAGGCAGTTTCAAGACTTGAGACTTGTCTCAATCGTTTCCTGGCCATCTCCACAAGCGAAAGCAACCAAGACCACGCGTTTTCAAGCTTCCCATAGCACTGTAAGTCATCTACGGATTCACTATATTCTTGATTTCGTATTTTCAAATTTAGGCATTGTTAACATGAAATAATTGCATATTCCTAATCCACATATCATTTGCAAGCTTTTTGTAATAACCAATTTCATTTATCTTACCTATATCGAGATCCACCATTGCTAGGGTTTCGTTCTTGTTTTTAGGGCTTATTGTTTCAGGAAAAATTAGCCTTAGTAATGGCTATGGTTATGATCAGAAGAGGATGACGAACTCAACCATGGTACTGGAATGCATTTCCATGGCTTGTACAAGATTTTAGAGATGCCTGGTTTGTAGTGAAGGACATTTTTCCGTGGGTATAGGTCGTTTGATTTTTAGCAATGGTTCAAGGAAGGGGACGATGAGTTGTCGCTTCCCTATTTGTCCATTCAAACCAGCGCGCCTTTTTTTTATTTTGTCCACTATATTTCCTTTTATTTATATTATAATTGTTTTGTATTATACTAACAATTGAAAGCAAGCAGCCTAGTGGTAGACACATCAGCGCATAAGGATCCCAAGGCTGGAGGTCAGGGGTTCAATCCCTGCCTCCAGCAATTTGCATTTTCTTGTTTATTTTCAGGAAATTTAATGCGTATTCAAGCTTGAGGTCCACCATGCTCATCCCTCATCCATATGCCAGATGGCCAGATCTGGTGGCCAAGCATTGAAGGCACATCATAAGCCAGTCAACACATATGCACTGGATTGCAAAAAGTCCACATGGGTCAACACAATTGGGCCAGCGAAATTGATTTCTACACCCTCCAAACAGGCCCATTCTCTCTTTCACTTACATTTTATTTATTTAATTTAATTATTTTATTTTGTTTAAATTAATTACTAACCAATAGATTAATTTTCTTTTTATCGAAAAAATCACAAAAAACATTGTTGTCCAATTAAATTCAGAATTTTATTTTTTATTAATAAATACTAATTAATTAATTAGGATGTTAATTAGGTAACCTTAATTTATTTTTGTAAATAAATAAAATCAATTAGAATTAATTAGGTTTTAACTACTAATTTTAATTATTTTATTTCTTTCTTAAATTAACAAAAAATCCAAAAATATGTCATTAATTATTTTTCATTAATTTATTTATTTAATAATTAATTTAGCATTTAATTTAGGACTTAATTTCTTTTCTTAAATAAAAAAACAAAAAAACATTTTCTTTAATTAAAAGGGTCAAAACCCTAATTCCGCATTCGATCCAATTCACTCGCGCGATTTATTTTTCCTTATTTAATTATTGATGTATCTGCTCCCTGTTTGTAATAAATAATTAGGACATTTTATTTATTTTTCATCTTTTTATTTTCAAAGGGTTGTTTTTGGCGATGTAAATACCCGATGCCTTGTAATAATCAATTTAATTTCCGCACCTTTAATTTCTGCAAATTATACAACTGCTAGATGTTTGATAATAGGGTTTGCATGACAAGAAAGAATGTTTAATCTAAAATCAATTAGATCACCCTAAACATGTGCAAAGATAAAAATAACTGAAATTAACACACTCGCACATGCGCACTCCTAGGGTACACCCCACTTGGTTGCCTTTGTAAACGGTCATTGAGTATAGGTCGTTTTAGAGGTCGTCCTCTTGTCTAAAAGATCATAAGTTGCCTCGAAACGGTTGCCTCGGATATTGTTGCCTCAAACAAAAGATCTAAGACATTAGGGTTACCGCTAAGGCGTCCTAATATTGCTTTAGTGACCGTATGTCCCTCATTTGAATTGACCCTCAAACTCCAACGACGGTGCTACCTACTCATTAATAGTGGGATATCATTGTCTAAAGGAAATTAGCATAGAACGATTCCTTTTTCGAGTAGGTAGATTAGTTCTTAGATACTTGCTCATCCAAAACAAAACTTTTTTCACACTTACACTCCTTTTCAAACAAAGTTTTCGAAAACACTTTCATTACACTCTTGAGGACAGAAGCAAGAGTTAAATCAAAGTTAAAACAAAAAACTTTTCAAACCCACAAGCACAAAGAAAACAATTTTGAAAATGATGAGCAAGTACCTAAGATCCCGTAGATAACTACAGATAGAAAGGGTGTTAATACCTTCCCTTTCTATAATCTACCCCCCGTACTCAGAAATATCTCGAAAAAGGAATTTTTCTGTGCTTTTTTCCTTTCCTTGTTGGATAAAATAAAAGACGGTGGCGACTCTTGCTTACCGCGATACTTTGAAAAAACAAACGCAAAACACAAACCAGCATTCCAAAAATAATCAGTTCTTCCCACCGTATCACACATGGCAAACATCAGTAAGTCTCTTTTCATCAATTAAGTTTAGTTGATCAAGTCGAGTCTGGATCCAGTCATCCTCATTCAAACCTGCATCCTTCATAATTCTCAAAGAGGGGATTTGAACCTCAATAGGCAAAACAACCTCCATGCCATAAACCAATGAATAGGGTGTTGCCCCAGTTGATGTGCGAGCCGTGGTACGGTACCCGTGGAGAGCAAATGGTAGCATCTCATGCCAGTCCTTATAGGTGATTGTCATTTTTTGTATGATCTTTTTAATGTTTTTATTAGCAGCTTCGACTGCACCATTCATCTTTGGTCGATATGGGGATGAATTGTGATGTTGAATCTTGAATTGCTCGCACAAAGCGGTGATTATAGTATTGTTAAGGTTTGTACCATTATCAGTGATGATCCTTTCTAGGATACCGTACTGGCAAATGAGATTCTACTTGATGAAGCAGGCAATAACATTCTTAGTAACGGATGTGAAGGAAGATGCTTTGACCCATTACGTGAAATAATCAATGGCCACTAGAATGAAGCGGTGTCCATTGGAGGCTGTAGGCTTGATCTCCCCAATCATATCGATTCCCCACATATCAAAGGGACAAGGATCCATCAAGACATTCAGAGGAACTAGAGGTACGTGCACCTTGTCAGCATAAATTTGACATTTATGGCAGGTCCGGGAGTGTTGATAGCAATCTGCTTCCATGGTAGACCAATAATAGCTTGCCTGTAGGATTTTCTTCACCATCCTATGCCCACTAGAGTGGGTGCCAAAGGTACCTTCATGTAATTCAGCCATGATCTTTTCAGCCTCAATCTTATCCATACATCGGAGTAGAATGGAGTCATGATTGCGTTTGTACAGGATGCCATTACTCAGGAAGAACTTAGCAGAGAATCTCCTTAAGAACTTTTTATCATTGATTGAAGCTCCTTTTGGATATTCTTGAGCCTCGAGATACCTCTTAACTTCATGAAACCAAGGTTGGTCCACTACTTCTTCAGTATTAATCTTGTGACAGTGTGCTGGTTCGTCCATACGTTCAATGGTGATCTGGGGAGCCTCGTTATCCCAATTAAGTTTAAACATAGATGACATTGTGGCTAGAGCATCTGCTAGCTGATTTTCTTCTCGCGGGAAATGCTCGAAGGTAATTTTCTCAAAATGTGGTAACAATGTCAAAACATGTTCTTTGTAAGGGACAAGGTTTGGATGCTTAGTGTCCCACTCTCCTTTGATCTGACTAATGACCAAAGTTGAATCTCCAAACACATCTGAAGATTTGATTCCCAAGTCTATGGCAGCCTTGAGACCAAAGATGCATGCTTCGTATTCCGCCATGTTGTTCGTACAGTTGAAGTAAAGTCTGGCAGTAAAGGGAGTATGACACCCTTCCGGAGATATGAGTACAACGCCAATACCATTACCAAGTGCATTGGATGCCCCACCAAAGAACAAGGTCCATCGGGATCCTTGTTCAGGTCCGTCATATGGTCTGATTTCTTCACAGTTGTCTAATGTCATGATGTCTTCATCCAGGAATTCAAACTTCATGGACTGATAATCTTCTACAGCTTGATGAGCAAGATGATCAACTAATACACTGGCCTTTATAGCTTTTTGGGTAGTGTAGTGTATGTCATATTCTGTTAAGATCATCTGCCATCTAGCTATTCTTCCAGATAGAGCAGGCTTTTCGAAGATGTACTTTATCGGATCCATCTTAGATATCAACAAAGTGGTATGAGTCAACATATATTGTCTTAGCCGGCGAGCAGCCCATGCCAGAGCGCAACAAGTTTTCTCGAGCAGTGAATATCTGGTTTCACAGTCGGTAAACTTTTTGCTCAAGTAGTAAATAGCGTGCTCTTTTCGGCCAGACTCATCATGCTGCCCCAATACACACCCCATTGAGTTCTCTAAAACGGTCAGATAAATGATCAGTGGTCTTCCCTCGACTGGTGGCATCAGAGCAGGAGGTTCTTGTAAGTACTCCTTGATCTTGTCAAAAGCAACCTGGCACTCATCATTCCATCTGACTACTTGATCTTTCTTCAACAGTTTGAAGATTGGTTCACAAGTAGATGTTAGGTGAGAAATGAATCTGGCAATATAGTTCAGGCGTCCCAAGAATCCTCTAACTTCCTTCTCAGTACGAGGAGCAGGCATTTCTTGTATTGCTTTAACCTTAGCAGGATCAACTTCGATGCCTTTGTTGCTGACAACAAAACCTAAGAGTTTACCGGATCAGACTCCGAATGTGCACTTGTTTGGATTCAACCTTAGTTTGTACTCCTTCAATCTCACAAACAGCTTTTACAAGTGATCAAGGTACTCCTCTTCAATTTGTGACCAGGCTATCATGTAATCTACATATACCTCTATCTCATGATGTATCATATCATGAAACAAAGCTACCATGGCGCGTTGATAGGGTGCCCCAACATTCTTCAGTCCGAATGGCATCACTTTGTAGCAGAATGTGCCCTACTGTGTGACAAATGTAGTTTTCTCCATGTCTTTAGGTACAATTTTGATCTGGTTATACCCTGAGAATCTGTCCATGAAGGAAAACACTTTGTGCTGGGCTGTATTGTCAACCAGGATGTCAATGTGGGGAAGTGGAAAATCGTCTTTAGGGCTGGCCCTGTTTAAATCTCTATAATCCATGCACATCCGTACTTTACCGTCCTTTTTAGGCACGAGAACAATGTTGGTAACCCATTGAGGATAGGAAGTGACAGCCAGAAATCCAGCATTGAACTGCTTCATGACTTCCGCTTTGATCTTCTCTGACATGTCAGGTCTCATGCGGCAGACTTTTTGCTTCACTGGTGGACAGTCTTCTCTTGTAGATAGACGATGTACCACGATGTCTGTATCAATTCCTGGCATGTCTTTGTACGACCAGGCAAATATCTCAACATAATCATGCAATAGCTGAATTAAGCGCTCCTTGACACTCGACTCTAAATTGGCACCCACTTTGATTTCCTTTTTATCTTCCTCGGTACCCAAGTTGATTGTATCCAACGGCTCCTCATGAGGCTGAATAGATCTTTCCTCTTGTTGTAGTAGTCTGGCCAATTCCCCTAGTACTTCACAATCTTCCTCACCTTCGTATTCGGCTTGGTATATTAGATCTTCAGAGTCACTGAAGGCTATAGCAGTATCGTTACCCAAGGGATCCCGAATAGAGGGGTACCTGCATTTGTGAGTGTGGGTGTGTGTAAGGGTATAGCCATCTTTAAACAATAAAATGTAAAATAAAGACAATGAGCACAAAAGGTTTGTATGTGAAAAAGCGTCCATGATTCATTGAATGTCATATGAAGATGAAATAAAAACCCTTACAAATGGACCATGTGCCTCGGGTAAGACACAAGGTTTTTAAAGTGTGAATTGTTTGTGAATATTACAAGTCCAACAGAAATGTAAAAGATAAATTACTGAGCAATGAAAGTTATTGGGACAAAGTCTCTGGCTTCCCAGTTGCGAAGTCCTCCGTTGACAGTAGGAAATATCCAATCTTCCAAGTTGAAATCTTCTTCAACATCTTCCACTGTGTTGACCTCCCGGTTACTAATCTTCAAAGGTGGCCCTCTAGCACGGGCACGACGCACAGTCTTCTGAGCAGTTGAAGTAAACCCTAAGCCAAACTTGTCTTATTTATACGAGATATCTGGAAGCTGCCCCCAGATGGTGCATCCACCCTCTTCTACTACTGCCTTGGCGTCTTTTAGAGATGACATCCGAAGCGTAGGTCTTGTGATCTTGGGAATCGGGGATACCGCCTTGGTCATCGCTACTTCTTGAGAGACCTCCTCGAAATGTTGAAAAGGAGTCTCAATGAACTCACCATCCAACTCCACATATCGGAAGGAATTTAGATGACTAATCATGTACTCCTCCTCTCCATGGACAATTATGATCTTTCCTTGGACCGGGTATTTCAGCATCTGATGTAGTATGGAGGTGATAGCACCGACATTATGGATCCAGGGGCATCCTAATAGACAGGAGTAAGAGGGACAGATGTCTATCACATAGAAGGTTGAGTTGAAAATCTGAGTTCCCACCTTTATCGGGATGTCCACCTCCTCGTGGACCATCCTCTTCGAACCATCAAATGCTCTCACAATTATGTTACTGGGTTTTAATGTCATCCCTTCGCAATCCAATATGTCAATGGCTTTCTTCGGTAAGACGTTCAAAGATGAACCCGTGTCCACCAAGACATGGGCCAGAGTTGTTCCTCTACACTCCACAGAGACATGCAACGCCTTGTTGTGCTTTCTCCCTATGGGTGTCAAATCAGCATCAGAGAAGCCTAGGCCGTTATCAGCTGTCAAATTGGCCACACAGTCTTGGAACTGGTCAGCAGACGTCTCTTATGGCACATGGGTTGTCTTCAAAAATTTTACCAGAGCTTTTGCATGTGCCTCAGAGCACAGCAGCAAGGCTAACATGGATATCTTGGAGGGAGTTTGCCCTAACTTTTCAACCATGTCATAGTCACTTTTCTTTATTATCCTCAGGATCTCTTCCATTTCCTTATAAGATGTTTCGAGGATATTTAGTGATTGAGCCTTCGTCCGGATAGGCTCTTCTTGAATGCTTTTTCCTCGATTTTCAGCAGTGGTGGTGTTGGTAGGGGCAGCAACAGTGGTCGTGTCGTCTTTGTTGGTAGGTACACTTGCAGGTATAATCACTGGTACAGAGGTAATCTCCGGAACAGCCACGGGTCCAAAAACTGCCTTTGGAGGGGCAATCTCTGGAGAGAAGATTCTACCGCTACGGGTAATCTTACTAGTTCCAGAAATATTGCTAATGTCAGAATCTTCTTCTTCGGAGCTTTCTTCTTCAGCGGTCAACCCATCTTGTTTAATACCATGGTAGTAGATTTCTCCACCGTAATTCCACGGTACTGTTTTGTCTGATTCATATAGGACCGGCCCGAGCATTGTAATTATGAGAGGAGTAGTCTTCGTAACTGACGTAATCCTAACAGGTCTTTTGGGGACCCTGGAAGAATTGGCGTAGATGGTTATGATTGAAACTTCTTCAATAGGAATGGGTGAAACAGGAGCAATTTCGAACAGAATTTCTTGGTTATCAATCAGGCGTTGGATACCTGTCTTCAACAGAGGGCAATCAATTGGCGAGGATAAACAAAGATGGCAGTCTTTATTACAACCTGGGAATATACCATCTTTTAGCAAGTTCATCTTAATGATCGAGAGCGGAGTCAAGATTTCATCTACTGTAGCAATAAACAAATCTTCCTCGATAGCATTGGCGTTATGACCATGTCTAGGCATGGGAGCGGAAATGACATTTGGTTTCTTGGGCGCCTCAAACTCAATCTCCTTTGCATCTATGAGGTCTTGAATTTTGTTCTTCAAATCCCAACAGTTGTTAGTGTCGTGGCTCGGACTCTCAGAATGGTATGCACATCTGGCATTCGGGTGATAATGGGGGGACGCCGTGTTGGGATTCTTCAGAGCTTCTTTTAAGGTCGCTAGATTAGATTTCAGCAGATGTGGTAAAATCTGGGCTAGAGTCATATTAAGTCTGGTGAATTGCCGGACTGGCCTTTCTACCCTTGGTTGGTTACTCCTTGGTTGATCAGATGTAGATTTTGGGATCATAACGGCCCCTACCATCGGTCGGCATTCAGCTCTCCCTTGTTTCCTTTATGGATAAACAGCAGATACCTCCTTCTTCCCAATGAAATGTTTTTCACAGCTGCAGAGGCAGACGAATCTTTCTTAATCTTTCCACTTCTTATACCAGCTTCCACCCTTTCTCCGGTTAAAATTAGCTCAGTAAACTCAGCAGATGAGCTCCCAATTAGATGATTAAAGAAAGGGCCTGATAGAGTGCCCAAGAACATATCCACCAACTCCTTTTCAGACAGAGGGGGTTGCACTCTTCCGGCTAGATCTCTCCACTTTTGCACGTAATCTTTGAAGCCCTCATTTGAAGCCATATCCATACTCTGAAGTTGAGTACGGGTAGGCGCCAAGTGTGCATTATACTGGTATTATTTATAGAAAGTTGCGGCAAGGTCTTCCCAATTGTGGATGTCGGCCCTTTCCAATTGGTAAAACCAATCAAGTTATGTTCCTGATAAACTATCTTGGAAAAAATGCACCCATAGGTCTTTATCAGTAGAGTGCGGTTGAATATTTCTGACATATGATCGGAGGTGCATTTTAGGACACGACACCCCATCATATTTTGCAAATAATGGCACTTTGAACTTTGGCTGGATTACAATTCTTGACACCATCCCCAACTCTTCAAAATCTAGACCTGGTACCCTCTGGATTTCTATAGCGCTTAAACGCTCTTCAAGATGTTTGTACTTATCATCAGCCGGAGGATACTGCTCTTCAGAGTAGTTTTCTTCTTCTTCCTCTTCTTCATATTCTGATGGTACTGCTGTTTCTTTTCCTTTTCCTTCTCCTTCCCCGGAAGTGGTTGCAAAATTCAGAGTCCTTCTAGTCTGTCCCTGAAATCTTCTCCCCATATTCAGAACCCCAGTGGCTTTCTTTGGTTTCTTCTTTCTCTCTTCAGCTAACAAAGTCTTCAATTCATCTTGCCCCTTGGCTAGGGTCATGAGTAACTGTTGAAACTACATGTTTTGAGCTTGAAGATCTTTGACCGTCTGTTCGAGATCCATCTTACTGAAATAAACAGTAGAGAGATGAGGAAACTCGTTGCAAACGACATGTTATGTTATGGTGAATGATATGTATACATGCAATGCTTTCAAGGATTTAAAAATTCAAATTTTTTTAAACAAAAAAGAAACACACGTTATATTAATAAGATAGAATTTGAGTACATCAATGCCCCTTGGGCAAAATAATACAAAATTCTAAGATAAAAAAGTGTTACGCATCCTCTTTAGTGCTATGTAGGCATTTAGAGTCTGCTCCTCATGAAGTAGCCTAGTGAGTTCCAAAATCTTCTTCTCGCTTGCGTAGAATTGGGCTTCGAAAGTATATCGCTCTCCCTTGAGTTGTATCCAATCCCTTTGTAGATCCTCGAGTGATGTGGGCATGTCAGGATGTAGGATAGTGTATAAAACTTCTCCTTCCTTAATAGGCTCAATAATCACTGGGAGAATGGAAGGATAAGGCATCATAAGAATTTGAGCGCGGGTTCGTACCCACTTGAGGTAAGGCTCAAGAGGGATGGAATTCTTGTGTCCCAAAGTCTTGCTATCCACCTTGTTTATCATCCTCCAAGCTCGGATGAATCTCTAGCGAAGTCCTTGGTTGTCGTTGTCGTAGTCGAATACCAAGCCTTGAATCAGCATATCATGTGGGCCATCCCTTCGGGCATAACCAAAATGTCTTAGAGCCAAACATGGGTTGTAGGTTATGTCTCCCCTAATGCCAAGTAGAGGGACATTAGGGAATTCCCCACAACGGTCAACAATGATAACATTATCTTTGGATCAAGAGCACCAATGAATATCTGAATGTTTTAGCGTCATTAACCTTTGTGACCACCTTAATACTTGCTCATTATTTAAGACTGATTGGGGAAGATGAGAAGTAAACCATCTTGCCAGGAGGGGAGTGCAACACATAAGGACCCCTCTTTTCCTCATTGTACGAGTGTGAAAAGAGTGTAGGATATCCCCTAGTAATGTAGGCACTGGATTGCGTGACATGAAGATTTTGACGGCGCTCACATCTATGAGTTGGTCAGGGTTAAGGAACAAGACCATCCCATAGATAAGAAGAGCCACAATCTCCTCAAAAGCTTTCAAGTCTATGGAATTCCAATAGCTTTGGGCTTTCTCAAACAGAAAATTTGCTAAGAAGCCTTTGACACCACTTCTAGTTTCCCAATGAGTTGTGACATCAGATGAGTGCAAGTGCAGAGCTTGAGAAATCTCTTATGGCTTTGGATCTCTTTCCGTACCATTGAAAGGTAGTTGATTGAGAATAGGAATCCTCAAGAGTTGGGAGAATTCTTCCAAAGTAGGCACAAGCTGATAGTCAGGAAATATGAAGCAATGATGCAAAGGGTCAAAGAACTGGAAGAGAACCTTCATCATATCCTCCTCTATGTTGGAGGTGACCAAGTTGAGTAGACGACCATGCCTCTCGGTTAATGGAGAGTTCTCAGGGATCCTTGAAGCTAGCTCCTTGAGTTGTGGAGGAATTCTTACAAGGTTGACTTGGATATTTTTCCTGTGAAGTGAATCCATATCCTACAAAACAAGAACAAAGATGAATCTCCAAAATCCTTGAAATGGTTAGTGAATGCATATGATGTTCATGATGTCCATGATATTATGTACAAATATGCATATACAAGCAAAACAAACAAATTCTTAGTTTAGGCTTGCATGGGGTTTCATAGGTAAGTACCCTCTTGAGGTTTAGTTGGCTCAACCAGTCCTAATAATAGTAACCGGGTTCTAAGAAGCTCAATATCACTGGATTGTTCCCTTGGTCATTGTTTTAGCTCAAGCCTCTTTAATGGCGATCGAAATATCCCAAGAAATCAAACCTCAATGAGTGTAGTATCGAGTATCTACCAACTTCAGACTGCACCAAAGCCGGTCATCTCACTACATCCTAAAGGCCAAGTTGGTCAAGTAAAGGGTTCTAGAAGTTCATTAGTGCTTCATGACATCACTCAGTGGTCCCGTATTCTCTTTGATTAACTCAAAGGCTACCAGTACACACAAATATGTCACACTAACATAGCTATTGCTTAGACCGTGTCGGTATACCCCGCACAGTTTCCATAACGTATTGCTATTTACCTATAATGTTTCCCAAATCCGGGTGGATGATTCAAACCCAAACAAAGAACCATAATGTAAAGCAAACAAGTCAAACAATGTAAGCAAATAAATGTGATCTAAACCCTAAGGTAACCCCACTTTTATAATATTCCCCAACAGAGTCGCCAGCTCTGTGATGCGGTGGGAGAACTGACTTGAGGTTTTGCATTTTATCGCAAATGTTACGGTTAGACAGAGTCGCCAACTGACTTTTCTTTTATCCAAAAGGAAAGGTGAAAAAGCACAGGAAAGACCTTTGAGATGTTTTCTTGAGTTCGGGGGGTAGATTATGAAAAGGGAAGGTATTAGCACCCTTTTCATCCATGGTTTTCCATGGGCTCTTAGTTACTTGCTTAGATCACTTGCTTTTGTTTGTTTGAAATTGTGTTTGGTGTGGTTTTGAAAGTATTTTGTAAAAGAGGCCATTCGTTTAGGCAATCTTTGTAATGATTATTGTTCGTAAGAATGTATACAAAGATGTTTGTCTTTTTGAAAATGTTTTCAATATTTGTAAGATGTTTTGAAATGTGTTTGTTTGTTTTGAAAAATAGAAAGGATTTTGTTTGGAATGGAGCAAGTAACTAGAAGCTATCTACCTACTCAAATGTCTTTCTTATGTATTTTCTATTCCTTTGACATTGTTGTCTTACCATTGATTTGGTAAGCAACCCTATCTTTGGATGTAAACGGGACGGGCGTGGGTCATCGTATAACCATGATTAGCAATGTTTGCAAAGTATCTTAGCATTTTTGAGGGACCAAGATCATTTTGTAAGGCAACCTTGAATAGCGTCATCAAGGGACTATGATCTTATATTTGTTTTGTTTTGCCAAGATACTTCGCATGCGTAATATGACTATTTTTGTTTTAGGCAACCAAGTGGTGAAACCCTAAGGGTGCTTGTGTGAAAGTGTATCATTTTCATGCCTTGATTTTGTCTTGTATTTAGGGTGTTCTATTTTGCTTTGTTTGGTTCTTGTCATACAAACCCTAATTACTAATCATGGCATATAAAGCGATAAATTGCGTAATATAAATATTTCTAAGCTATTACAATAATTTATGGGAGGGGGAATACAAACGTGAATAGGGATTTACAAGAATATAAACCTAAATAAATTATTACAACCAAATCGAATTTGTACGAATTAAGATAAATACAATACAATATTTAAAATGTAATGCAATGTACATGTAAGAAAAATATTTTTGTGTCTTGCTTTTATGTAAAAGAAAAATTTAATCTAAACCTAAAAATATAAGGAAAAAGAATTAATTTTTTGAAAGGGGTTTAACCCTAATTTTTATTTAAAAGAAAATAAAGTTTTTATATGTATTATTTTGTGCATTTTTTGTGTGAAGATAATAAATAATATTGTATTTAAAATTATATATATGCAAAAATAGGAATTTATAAGTATGAAATGCAAAATAAATTAAACTAAATATATTTAATTGTATTTACAAGTTTATTAAGAAAATAAATGATATATATTAAAAATAAAATATATTTTTATGTGAGAAATAAAATAAAAATAAAATAAAAATGCAATATTATTAGTTTATATTTTTTAAGATTTTTTATTCATTAAAGAAAATATCTAAAATGCTAAATATGAAAATAAAACAAATAAAAATAAAAATGTAGAAAGTTAGGAAAGGGGGTGATGTAGCAGATTTGGTGGTAGTGTACTAGCAAAAATTCCTGGCCCAAACAGACCAAGCCCATCCTGCAAAAAAATGAAATGGAAAAGAAAAAGAGTGAAAAATAAAAAAGTAGCGCACCCAGGTTCGAACCCAGGACATGGGTCTCACCAGCGTGCTACTTTTCCACTGGGGTGACTATACTTCCATTATCATCAGTGAAACAAAAATAACATATTACAAAATGCGCCCTATGCCCTGTTTCATCTTCTTCCCCAAGCTTTGGCCAGACATCATGTAACTTCCTCATACTTCCATAAAAATGAAAATGCATAACATGAAAATTGTAGTACTTGAATTCACGGTTCCAACCATGTAAGCTATGTAATCTAACTATCAAAGATTAAAGAGAATTTTAAAAGCCCTAAATCTTAACCTAATATTTTCAGAAATTTCAACTTCCAAATTCTCTTAGCTCAAGTAAAATCAATGCAAGATAATGGTATGTACAACTTCGTTATGATGAGGACTACATTTTTTATTCACAAATCATGGCCTAAGATTGCCTGTACAAAGAGATAGAGTTTGAGATTTTACCTCCTTCAGCTGGAATCGTGGATGAAACTGGGATGAGTTTGAGGGAGGCCTGATGCTTTCTTGAGCTTCTCTGAATCTATTCCAACCCTTGCCTTGCTTTGAAAGTAGCTGGAACTCCTTGGCCAAGTCCAACTGCAAACTCTGAAGTTAACAATGGGAGATGGTGGAAGAGTGATTATAGAACAGGGATGAAGGCCTGGATTAACTAGTTATCAAGTTTATAAGGTTTTTGAATGATCTAAACACAAAACACACGAGCCAAATGGAAGATGGATGTGCTTGTGCAGAAACTGTAGGTTTGAACGGGTTTTTGGTGATTTTCAGCTTTGGAGTGTTTTAGGTCCTTGTCAAGAATGTTATATGTTGTATATTGTTTGTATATTAGTATTGAAATGGTTTTGTGTCAACCCTTCATCAGTTGTGTAAGCCCTAGCCTTTTTGCAACTTTTCTTGTACTTGAAGCAAAGTGATAAGACAAAGCTCACATGCTTGTACTGGCTTCCTTAGGGTTGGTATTTCTTCCCTACAAGTTGCCTTTGGTCTGTGGTACTTGTATGTATCAAGGGGATAGGTCCAATGCTCAAGATTGTAAAGTTTGCAAAAGTTGCTCTTTTTCAAAATGGCAATGGAACCTTTTTGCCATAAATGGAATTACAAGTTGGATAAAGGTTCAAAAGCATGGATCAAAGCTTTTTCAACTGAGTAATAATTTAATTAAGGAGTTTGGAACAAGTTTAGGATCTTTACAACATGAATTAGCCAGCATAGTATTGATTTGCAACTTGGTTCTTCATGAAATGGCTTGGACAAAAAGTGAGAAAATGCCAACTTCCTCTCTTCGATTCTCCATACTCAAAAATGATCTTGAGGATTTCTTGTACATTTTGGAAAGCTTTAAATGTGCTCTATAATTCATATTTGAAATTAATTTTGAGATACCTCTTGGAACTAGGTGAAAAATTGCCATGAAGTTGGGTCCAAAACCTGCTAAATTAGGGCAAAATTTCACTAAGTTAACAAGTTTATGACCATGTATTCACAAATTTATATCTTGAGATCCAAGCATATTTATGGAAAAGTTTGTGAAGAAAAGTTGTATACTTCATGGAGGTATACAACTTTCATGTTGGGAACTTTCCTTGAATCAATATGCATCATGGTGAAAAAGTAGCCTAAAGTTGAGAAAAAATAAGAAAATTTTCTATACTTAGAAAATTTCTAAGTTATGAAGATTTTCAAATTCAAACCCTAATTTTCAAATTTGGTTTTCTTGGTGAACAAGTTTCACATTTTGAAATGTTTTGATAAATTATGACCCTTGGTACTTGATTTTGACCAAAAAGTCAAAGTTTGACTTTTCAGTATACAGTTGACTTTTGATCAGTTGACTGCAAATTTCATTTGTCAATCCAATGAATTTGAGATGTTTTGAGCCATGTAATTAAGTCAATATGATTCCATTAAATCCTTGAAATAATGCTTGAACTCAATTGGTCATTTGCTAGGTTAAAAATCAGGAATTGCCCTTCCTCAGTCAAAACCCTAATTTTGACCATTTTGCCCTTTTGATGATTTGATCAAATTTCTTGAGGAATTGTGATCCAAACTTGACCAAATGATACATGTGAGTTTAAAATGTTTATGTTGATCAAAAATTGTGAAGTTTGACTGTAAATTGGCCATGGTTGACTTTTTCCCCAATACATCTGATTTTTAGGTCAATTGTCCAATTGACTGAGCAAAAGTGTGATTCAAGGCTTGAAACTTGACATGAGTAAACTTGGGGTTCCATAATGATGCTTGAAAGTCACATGAAGCATTGATAGTCCAAAAATCCTTGTGCAATCTCAAACCCTAATTTTGGGTCATCAGTGCAAGAAGATATGCCTTAAGCTGACCAAACCCTAATCCAGTCTTGAGTCAAAAAAACCTTGTGAGAAAAATCTTGACATATGAGAGGGCAAATTTTGGGGTACAACACTGGCCAAACAAACATGCTATGAGAACATTCATCAATCTTTCAACAAAATGTGGTTAAGAACAATCAAAAATCAACAAATGACTTGCGACGATTCGATAATTTTTAAAGTCTTCCAAACACAATTTTCTTTCGATCTCTGAAGATAAACCCGTGAGCGACATCATTTATGACCATAAACAGAAATAACCGTCTCAAGGTCTTGTAATTTGAAGAAATCACAATTCTTAGAAATCAGACGACTGTTATTTAAAATTAGGTCAAATTTTATGATGCGACTTCTAACGCATTCGAATTTTGGTGATCTTCTACACGTAATCAGCTCTTGATTTGTGAAGAGAAATTTGAGGTGCCTTCAAGTAGAATCATACACAAGAAGAGCCACTCGAAAATATCGAATAATGAAGAAGTTACAAGCAGTTGAACTTGCTCTCGCAAAAGGTCGATTTTTGGGTCGGTGTAGTCGTTTTCAGTTACCTGAACCATTGATTGAGCAAACTTGCAATGCGAGGTTTGAAAACTGGCTTAAATAAATATTGAGGAGACATTAAGACCTATGAAGACCAATTGAGACCTTGAAGACTCAATTTTCTTTGAGAAATGAAAAACCCTAAATGTTGATTTACTGCCTAGGAAGAGAATCTGTCTAATCGTCTTCTGAGCCAAATTGAGTATTCGAGAAACCCTAGGATAGTATCTTGAATGAAAAAAATGGGAGGTCAAATTTTGGGGTACAACAGTCGTTAAAGTGTAACTCTGTATAACATCTCGTTGGGAAAAATAAATCCCTGAATGGTGTTGGGGATGAAGAATATGTGAAATCTTCAATCTCTTCTAGAATGTTGCCGCTAGGGATTCCTGCTTTCTATTCGAGGATACACCTGCTGAGGAACATTGATTTCTGCTCGGGAGAAGATTTCAAAATCATTAGTCATTCATCGCTCTACTAGGGAATTTAATTCTTATATACCCTTACTAGGGATGAAAGAGATGGACAACCTTTCGAGGTGTTGTTTGACCGATGTTCTGATGTAGGCGCCGACTCATCTGGGGAGGATAAGTTTGAATGATATATGTTCTGGTTTCAGATCCCATGGCAACACTCTGGGGATAGCAACCCGGGTTGTCATTTGCTAGAGGTAGGAATCCTACCGGTGATTTGTGGTCAAAATAGATTTAAGCTAGGGAGATTGAACTCCGTTGAGGAAGTAAACCCTGTTGGGGAAATAAAATTTGTTGGGGAAATAAACCCTATTGACTGAGAAGTACTTTGTTAAGGAAACACTCTTGCTGAGGAAATGAGCTCTGCTGGAGAGAATAAATCTGCAGGGAGCTTTACAGTTTTGGAGGAATAAACTCAACTAGGGAGGAGAATTTCTGTAAACTGTACTGATTGGGACTCCGTAGGTGGGTGGTATTGCTGGGAAAAAGATCATATTCTTTTATCCGCTGGGGGAATTTGCTGGTAAGTATGATAAGACTACTCTTGTGGGGATAATTCCATGGAAGTGGCTCTGTGGGGATTTATGGACAGCTCGAACATTATCCTAAATCCTAGAGTCATGAGTAAATACTTATTCCTATTTTTATGCATATAGTTGTTAACAGTGAATTGTATTCATATGCATATGCTCATTTAATTTTAGTCATTGGACATTTTTGTCAAACAAAACAGAAAAAGCAAAACTGAATTTGAATTTTGAAATTGTATTTATATTGATAGTTTACCTATAAACAGGCAGTTTTTGTACAAAGAGGAAGAATAATAGCTATCTGAGAATAATCTCGTCGGGTTCCAACTCTACTATTGCCCCTATGTCTTTAAGCATCTCATCCCTTGCTGACAGAAGAATTTAATTGAATTGATATATACCATTTGAACTTTGACTTTGGTAATAAAGCTTGTTGTAAGTGATCCAAAGGGGACACAATCGTACGCCTTAATCCCTAACTTTTTCCCGGACCTCCCTTTCGAGTTTTCAATCCACCGGGATACCCTTTTTTACCTAAACCGCCTTTTCAGGTTTTCGACTTGTCGGGTGTACAATCTTTTATATATATCCCTAATATTTCCCAAACCTTTTTGGTTCGTCGGAATGCCCTTATTCTTACCTAGGCCAGTCAACCTAACAGATTGTTTTCATGTGTAGTATCTTTTGACTATGTCTACATTTACAGGGTGCGGGAAATCTTCACCGTCTATGGTGGTAATTATCATAGCACCGCCAGAAAATATCTTCTTGACTATAAATGGCCCTTCGTAGGTGGGAGTCCACTTTCCCATAGGATTACCTTGTGGTAGAATAATGCACTTTATTACCAGGTCACCAACCTGATATACCTGATGCTTGATTTTCTTGTTGAATGCCTTGATCATTCGCTTATGATGCATCTGACCATGACAGACAGCCGCAAGCCTATTTTCTTCAATCAGATTCAGTTGGTCTAGCCTGGTCTGAATCCACTCGTCTTCGTCTAAGTCTGCATCTTTCATAGTTCTCAGAGAGGGAATTAGAACTTTGACATGTAGGACATCTTCCATACCATAGACCAAAGAGAATGGGGTTGCCCTAGTTGATGTTCGAGCTGAGGTGTGATAGCCATAGAGAGCAAACGGTAACATCTCGTGCCAGTCTTTATAGGTCACAACCATATTTTGCACGATCTTCTTTATGTTCTTATTGAAGGCTTCCACTGCATCGTTCATCTTTGGTTGATATGGAGAAGATTTATGGTGCTTGATCTTGAACTGCATGTAGAGTTCAGTGATCATGGTGTTGTTGAGATTGGTACCATTTTCCGTGATGATTCTCTCGGGGATGCCATACCGACAGATAAGGTTAAGCTTTATGAAACGGGTGACCACATTCTTAGTAACAGAGGCGGATGAAGCTGCTTCAACCCATTTTGTAAAGTAATCAATAGCGACGAGAATGAAGCGATGTCCATTAGAAGCAATAGGCTTAATTTCTCCGATTATATCAATGCCCCACATTGCGAATGGCCAAGGAGAAGTCATAATATTCATAGGGATCAGAAGCACATGAACATTATCAGTGTAGATATGGCACTTATGACAAGTTCTCAAGTGGTGGTGACAGTCAGTTTCCATAGTCGACCAATAGTATCCAGCTCTCATAATCTTTTTAGCCATAGTATGCCCACTGGAGTGAGTACCAAAGACACCTTCATGCATATATTGCATAATTTTCTCTGCTTCCTTCTTGTTCATACAACGAAGCAGAGATGAATCATGATTATGCTTGTATAAAATTCTAATGCTGAAGAAGAACTTAGCCGAGAACCTCTGTAGGAATTTCTTGTCATTGATCGATGCCCCTTCAGGATATTCTTGAGCCTCAAGGTATCTTTTCACTTCATAAAACTAAGGTTTTTCCTCTACTCCATTAATGTCAATTTCATAGCAGTGTGTTGGTTCGTCGAATCTTTCAATGGTAATTTTGGGAGCCTCATTGTCCCATATGACCTTGAACATGGATGACATGGTAGCCAATGCATCCGCTAACTGATTATTTTCTCTTAGGATATGCTCAAAAGTAATCTCTTCGAAATGTGGAATCAAAGTTAGCAAATATTCTCGGTATGGGATAAGATTCAGATGCTTCGTATCCCATTCTTCCTTGACCTGACTGATCACCAGGGTTGAGTCTCCATATACACTTAAGAACTTGATTCTTAAGTCAATAGTAGCTTTAAGACGCATGATGCATGCTTCATATTCAGCCATATTATTGGTGCAGTCAAAGCAAAGGGCAGTGAAGGGCATGTGACAACCCTGAGGAGAGATAATTACAGCACCAATTTCATTACCAAGTGCGTTGGAAGCTCCATCGAAAACCATAGTCCACCGGGATCCTGGTTCAGGTCCTTCATACAGTCTAGGCTCTTTAAAATCTATTACTAGCATAATGTTCTCATCCGGGAATTCGAAATTCATAGACTGATAGTTGTCTATAGCTTGATGTGCCAAATGGTCTTCCAGTACACTTCCTTTGATTGCTTTTTGAGTGGTGTACTGAATATCGTATTGTGTTAAGACCATTTTCCATCGGGCTATTCTTCTGAAGAGAGATGGCTTATTGAATATGTACTTGATGGGATCCATTTTAGAGATCAACAAGGTAGTATAGGTCAACATATACTATCTTAGTCAGCGAACAGCCCATGCCAAAGAGGAACAAGTTTTCTTGAGCAATGAATATCTTGTTTCACAGTCGGTAAACTTTTTGCTAAGGTAGTATATTGCATGCTCTTTTCGACCAGACTCGTCATGCTGCCCCAGTACATACCCCATTGAACTCTCTAGCACTGTTAGGTACATAATTAGAGGCCTTCCTTCAACTGGTGGCATCAAAATTGGAGGTTCTTGTAGGTACTCCTTAATTTTATCAAAGGCTATTTGACAGTCGTCGTTCCACTTTACTACTTGATCTTTCTTCAACAACTTGAAGATTGGCTCATAAGTAGCAGTCAAATGGGAAACGAATCTGGAAATGTAATTAAGTCGTCCTAAGAAACCTCTGACTTCCTTCTCGGTACGGGGAGTAGGCATTTCTTGGATAGCTTTGACCTTTGCAGGATCCACTTCAATATCTTTACCGCTGTCAACGAAACCCAAGAGTTTACTAGATCTCACTCCAAAGGTGCACTTGTTCGGGTTCAGACTTAGCTTATACTTCCTTAGTCTTCCAAACAATTTATACAAATGATCAAGATGATCTTCTTCAGTTTGTGACCTTTCTATTATGTCGTCGACATTGAATTCTATCTCGTGATGAATCATGTCATGGAATAAAGGTAACATGGCACGCTGATAAGTTGCCCCCGCATTCTTCAACTCAAAAGGCATGACCTTGTAACAGAAAGTGTCCCACTGTGTAACGAAGGTAGTTTTCTCCATGTCTTCGGGCGCCATCTTGATCTGATTATAACCCAATAAACCATCCATGAAAGAGAACACCTTGTGTTGAGTGGTGTTGTCAACCAAAACATCAATATGTGGAAGTGGGAAGTCATCTTTGGGGCTTGCCCTGTTCAGACCCCTGTAGTCTACACACATACGCACCTTTCCATATTTCTTTAGAACCGGAACAACATTTGCAACCCATTGAGGATATGATGTCACTGCTAAGAACCATGCATTGAATTGTTTCATGACTTCGGCTTTGATATTTTCCGATATTTCAGGATGCATGCGACGAACCTTCTGCTTAATCGGAGAACAACCCTCTTTCATTGGTAGACAATGAACTATAATATCATTATCGAGTCCTGGCATGTCTTCATATGACCAATCAAAGATTTCCAAATATTCATGCAACATTTAGATTAACCTGTTCTTGACACCGTTCTCTAAGTTGGTGCCTATCTTGACTTCCTTTCTGTTTGTCTCGGTACCCAAATTTACATCCTAGGTCGGCTCTTCATGCAGTTAGATAGACCTTTCTTCTTGTATTAAGAGTCTGGCAAGTTCTCCAGGTATTTCACAATCTTCCCCACCTTCGTCCTCAGCTTGGTAGATCGGATTTTCAAATTCATAAGCGGCAATAGCAGGATCATTATCAACGAGATTCAGAGTGGATGTGGATCTGCAATGTAGTGTGTGGGTGAGTGTAAGTACACATAGCTATTTGAAAATGCAATAAGATAAAAGAAAAACATAGATCACAAAATTTGTATGCAAAACGTCCAATGTTTTTATTGAATGAACAATGTTTATGAATTATTAACCCTTAACAAACGAACTATTATGCCCGGGGTAAGACATAAGGTTTAAAGTCATTGTTTTAAAAGAAATTACATAACCAAACTTCTTAAAGAAATAAAACAGAAATACCCTTTACTCCTGACTAAAGGAGATAGGGAAAATGTCTTATGCTTTCCAATTGTCGAGTCCATCACCAATGGTAGGGAATATCCATCTGTCGAAATCACAATCACTGTCAGCGTCTTCTATAACATTGATTCCATTTTTGCTGATATGGAACAGAGGTCTTCCAGCTCGAGCGCGATGAACAGTCCTTTGACCCTCTGCAGTAAAGCCCAAACCAAACTTATCAGATTTATAGAGGATATCAAGAAGCTGACCTCAAATAGTACAACCACCTTCTTCTATAGTTGCTTTGGAATATTTCAAAGAAGCCATCTTGTATGGAGTCTTGGTGGTCTTTGGATTGGCAGAAACATCTTTAATAGAACCACGGGAAATCACTTCAAAGGCCTGACAAGGAGTCTCGATGAATTCCCCGTCCATTTCCACGTACCAGAATGAATTCATATGGCTGACCATGTATTCCTCTTCTCCATAGACGGTAACAATTTTTCCTTTCATAGGATACTTTAATTTCTAGTGGAGGGTGCAAGTAACGACACCTTCCCCATGGATCCAGGGGCATCCCAATAAACAAGAATAATATGGACGGATGTCCATTACATAGAATTTGGACTCAAATATCTGTGAACCCACTTTGATTGGGAGGTCCACTTCTCCATGCACCATTCTTCTGGACCCATCAAAGGCTCGAACTATGATATTACTAGGTTTCAACACAACCCCTTTCATAATCTAGTCGGTCAAGAGCACCTTTTGGCGGGACATTCAGAAAAGATCCAATATCAATTAACGAATGAGCCAACGTAGTTCCCCTGCTCAATAGAGACATACATTGCCCTATTATGATTTCTCCCCTATGGATTCAGGTCAGCATCGGAGAAGCCTAATACATTATCAGTTGTTAAACTCACCATGTAGCTTCTAAATTGATCACCCGAAATTTCTTGCGGCACATGAGCAGTCTTCAAGAATTTTACTAGAGCCCATGCATGGGCTTCAGAACACAGCAACAACGATAACATGGAAATTTTAAACAGGGTCTGCCCCAGCTATTCAACAACTTTATAATCACTTCTGTGAATGATCTTCAAAACCTCTTCCAACTCTTGTTCAGAGGTGTCCTTGACCGCTGTTTCTTTTGGTGCCTTTGTCCGGGCAGGCTCTATCATTGGCTCTTTACCCCGAGCCTCGACATTTTTCTTGGTAACTGTGACTTGAACAGGTTGAGAGATCTCCGGGGAGAAAATACTTTCACTCTTAGTAATTTTTCTATTCCCCACAATATTGACAATGCTAGGATCCGTCTCTTCATCATCTTCATCAGACAACTCTTGTTTAATGTCGTGGTAATAGACGTCGGATCCATAATTCCATGGAATAGCTTTTTCCGAGGAATATCGGATGGGTCCAGGTGTGGTGATAATCAAAGGTGCAAATTTGGATTGGCGATAATCTTTACAGGACCTTTGGAAGTGATCCTAAAAGGAGTACTAGATACGACCGACAAATCTTGGCACAAATTTTTAGTAGACGGAACTCCTTCAATCAAAATAACATGTTCATCCATCAGGTGCTTAACGCCTTTCTTCAGTAACCCGCAACCATTGGGTTGGACTGCACAAAAATAACATTCTTCAACACAACCCCGCAATAAACTAGCTTGTAACAAATTCTTTTTTATTGTTGAGAGAGGAATACCACATCACTTACATAGGTAACATACAAAACATCTTCAACAACACTTATGCCTTTGTCATGCTTCAGCATAGATGCAGTAATCACGTTTGGCATCTCCAGAGGATCGAACTCAATTTCCTTATTTTCAATCATGTCCTGAATTTTGTTCTTCAAAGCCCAGCGGTTATTTGTGTCATGTTCAGGACTGTTGTAATGATAGGCACACTTTGCGTTTAGATTATAATTTAAAGAGTAGGTGTTGGGATTCTGAGGAGGATCCTGCAATGAAATGAGTTTATCCTTTAACAAATGTTGTAATGCCTGAGACAAAGGCATGTCGATCTTGGAAAACTACCTCAATAAAGTGTCTGGTCTTTGCCGATTACCCTATTGTTGCTGTTGAACAGGTTCCATATTAGAAATCAACACCACTCCTACAGACTGATTGTAGTCACTTTTACCACGACCCTTCTGGCCATAAACAGCATTGGTCTCTTTCTTAATAGTGAATGTCTTCTTCATAGTGCTAGAAGATGCAACCATTGGAATCTTTCCACTCTTGATACCACTTTCAACTCGTCCCCCAATCAGAATTAGCTCAGTAAAGCCAGATGAAGAACTCTCAATCAGATGATTAAATAATAGGCCTGTCAGAGAGCCCATGAACATATCCATCAATTCTCGGTCAGATAAGGGAGGTTGGACCCTTCTAGCTAAGTCTCTCCGCTTCTGGGCATACTCCTTGAACCCTTCATTCGAGCCCATGGATACGTTTTGCAATTGTACACGAGTTGGTGCAAGTTTAGCATTATATTGATACTACTTGTAAAAAGCAGCAACCAAGTCTTCCCACGTGTGAATGTTGGTTCCTTCCAGCTGATAGAACCATTCAAGTTGAGTTTCAGACAACTTTCTTGAAATAAGTGAACCCATAAATTTCTTTCAGCAGTATGAGGTTGGATTTTTTGAACATACGGCCTCAGATGAAGCTTGGGACAAGAGACCCCATTGTATTTAGCAAAGATGGGGACCTTGAACTTATGTGGGACGACCACCCCCGGGACCAGACCTAGTTCTCAAAAATCCAAGTCAGGCACCTTCTGGATTTCCATAGCCTTTTGGTCTATCTTCCAACTCCTTGTACTTGTTATCTGCATGAGGGTACTATTCGTTGAAGTAGTCTTCATCTTCATGAATAATCTCAGAACCCTGGTTATTCCTTCCTTCAGCCCTGACACTTCTAACATCTTCAACTTGGTTGTTGCCTTCATCAGAGGAGATATCATTCATTTGAATCAGTTGAGCAAGACCTTTGAATCTTCTCTCCTTTTTAAGGATAACAACTGGCTTTCTAGTCTTCTTCTTGTTGGTGAGAAGCGCCATCAGATCTTTCTGTCCCTGTGCCAGACTCAGAAGAGTCTCTTAAAATTGTGCATGCTGAGCTTGGAGTTCTTTAACGGTCTGTTCGAGACCCATCTTATACTGGAATAAATAGTAAGTAGATGAGAAAACCTGTATGAAAAACATGTTTATGTAATGATGCATGATATGTAAATGCAATGTTTTCGAGGACCTTGTGGGATTTAAATTCATTAATCAAAAGGAGACAAACAAATATTTCATTAGTAAGTTCAAAATTACAATTGTCTCTCAGGCTTGCAATGAAAAGAAAAAGGGTCTCAAAGAGACAACAATATAAACTTCTAAAACCTAAAACTTAAGTCTCCCACGAATGCTTCCTCTTTGTGTTCATGTATGCATTAAGGCTTTGCTCCTCGTGAAGTTGCTTTGTTAGCTCCAACACTCTCTTCCCGCTAGCATAGAAATGAGTCTCAAAGGCGCCCTTTCTTCTTTCAGTCGAATCCAAGACTTTTGTAGGTCAGTAGGCATATCTGGATGAAGAATGGTATAAGGAATATCCCCCTCAGCAACAGGTTCAATAATTTGTGGTAAGACTGTGAGATATGGCATCATAAGGTTTTGAGCACGAGATCGTACCCATTTGATGTAGGGTTCCAAAGGGATGGAATTCTATTGTCCCAAATTCTTGATATCAATCTTGTTTACCATGCCCCAAGCGTGTATAAACCTTTGACGATAATATTGAGGATCATTTTCATAATTAAACACAATACCATGGATAAGTGCGTTACGAGGACCATCTCTTAGAGCATAACAAAATTAACGTAAATCTAGAGAAGGGTTGTAGGTAATACCTCCCCTAATGCCAAGGAGTGGAACATTAAAGAATTCCCTATCACGGTCAATGATAGTAACATCTTCTAGAGATCGGGAACACCAATAGATATCTGAATAAGAGAGCGACATCATCCTTTGAGACCACCTCAAACCTTATTCATTCTTTAATACTGATAAGGGAAGATGCGGAATAAACCACCTGGATAGCGAAGGTATTCAACACATAAGGGTTCCTCGTTTCCTCATAGTGCGAGTGTGAAGGGAATTTGAAACAACTCCGAGCAAAGTAAGCACAGGGTTACGAGTGCGGAAGATTTTGACAGCATTCACATCTATGAGTTGGTCTGGTTTAGGGAATATCACCAAATCATAGATCAACAAAGCCAAGATTTCCTCGAAAGCCTGATGTGATACAGTGGCAAAATCGACTGTTATACTAGTTTTGCGTTTTTATTTGCAAATGTTACGGTGAGCAAGATTTTCCACTGACTTTTCTTTTATCCAACAAAGGAAATGATTAAAAGAACATAAAAAGACCTTTCAAGAGTTTTCTGAGTAAGGGGGTAGATTATGGAAAGGGAAGGTGTTAGCACCCTTTCCATCCGTAGTTTTCTACAAGCTTGTGATACGGTGGCAGAACCGACTGTTAATACTGGTTTGCATTTTTTGTTTGCAAATGTCACGGTAAGCAAGAGTCGCCACCGACTTTTATTTTATCCAATTAGAAAAAGGAAAAAGAACAAAAAAACCTTTTTCAAGATGTTTCTGAGTACGGGGGGGTAGATTATAAAAAGGGAATCTGTTAGCACCCTTTCTATCCATGGTTTTCCATGGGCTCTTAGGTACTTGCTCATTTTGAAAACTGCTTGTGTGTGCTTGTTTTGAAAAGTTTTGTTTTACTTTGTTTTAACCCTTGTTTCTGTCCCCAAGAGTGTTACGAAGTTGTTTTTGAAAACTTTGTTTGGAAAGTGTTGGTGTAAAAAAGTTTGTTTGTTTGTTTTGAGCAAGTACCTAACAATTATCTACCTACTCGAAAAAGGCGTTCTTTTCCTCCTATCCTTTAGACCGTGTTATCCTACTATTAGTGAGGAGGTAACCCTAGTCATTGAATGTTTGAGGGACTATCGAAAGGGGCGTAATGGTCATTGAAGGTAACATGTAAGGACACCTTAGCATTTCGAAGGGTCTGACATCATATAGGCAACATCGAGGGACAAGATCATTTCTTGTAGGCAACGCGAAGGACATTAAGGGACTATGATCTTTATGATGATTTTTAGATTGAGGGTCTTTTGCTAAGATATCCCTACGTTCGAGGGACATGACCATTGTTTTCCGAGGCAACCGAGTACCCTAGGGGTACAAGTGTGCAACAGTGTGTTTTTTCAGTTATATTTATCTTGCAATTAGGGTTTTCTATCGTATTAATTTTCAATTTGTCTTTCCATGCAATCCTATTAACATACATCTAAGCAGTTTATAGTTTGTGGAAATTAAAATACGGGAAAGTTAAAAGTCCTAGCTATTACAAGGCTTTTGCAGATACATAATTATTTTGACTGAAAATAAAATGCGGAAATTGAAACCCTAATTACTATTACAAACTCGGAGCAGTTACAATAATAATAAAAAAGGAAAATAAAAAAAATGCGCGCGGCGAATTAAATGCGAGGATGAATTAAGAATCCTAAAAATCTAATTGAAAAAAGATTTAGGTTATTTTTGAGAAAAAATCAATTAGGTTATGTACAAAATTAACTCTAATTCTAGTTATTTTTAATTATGAAAAGAATTAAATTGCCCTAATTTTAATTAAACTAATTAATTAAAGAAATAGAATATTTTATGAAAAAATAATTTTTGATGTTTAATTAAATAAACTTAAAAAACTTAATTAACTTTAATTACTAAAAAATGTTAATTTTGAAAAAAAAAAGGTTAATAAAAAAAACCTAAAACCTAATTAATTTTAATTAATAAAAAAATGTTAATTTTGGAAAAAATTAATTAAAAGACCTAAATCCTAATTAGTTCGAATTAAAAAAAAAGGTTAATTTAAAAAAAAGGTTAATTAAAAAATAACCTAAAAAACCTAATTAATTTTAATTAAAAAAGGTTAATTTTGAAAAAAAAGGAGAAAAAATTAAGTTTGCCAAAAAATAGATAGGGGAAGAAACATCAATGAAAATAGGGTTAGAAAATAAAAATAATGCAAATGTCAGGGGTGGGTGTTGACCCAAAAATTAATTTAAAACTTAAAATTAAATTTTAAAAAAAACCTAAAATTAATTATTCGAGTTTATTATGAAAAATCAAAGGTTTTTAAAAAATGTTAGGTTTTATGAAAAATGTTTTAAACAGAAAGAATGAAAATAGGTAAAAGGATAAATAGAAAGGAAGAAAACCAAAACCAAAATCAATAGGGGTGGTTGTTGAACCCACGCCCTCAACCTTCTCAGGATGTCTACCTTTCCATGCATTAGTGGTTATTCTGTTTTGGCCTCAGCGTTTTATAATAACCCTGCACGAGATCCTGTCTAAATCTGCAGTGTTGAATCTCATGAACACATTAAATAAATTACTATATCATAAAATACAAATAAAGCAAATATATGAAATTTTGCAATATTAAAATCGATATGGCATGTATGAACGCTTTTATACCCTTTTGATCATGGAGATCAAACCAACCTTACCCTTACTGGAGAAGTAGTGAGATGTGGGTTTGTAACAAGGATGGCTTGTTTGTAGTGAGATGGGGGTTTGTAATAAGGATTTCAAGGTTTTTAGGATTTTTGAAAGAATTTGATATTTTGACAGAGTTGTGGCAAAGGTTTTTTTTCGTTTTGTCGTGTCCTGTTTGTGTGAAAAAAATGAGATTATATAATAAAAATTAGAGAAAAGATATGGGCTTTGAATATGCAATTGGGCCTCCAATAACCACAAGCAACAATGCAGATTTTTAT
This sequence comes from Vicia faba, assembly GCA_948472305.1. Taxonomy (NCBI): domain Eukaryota; kingdom Viridiplantae; phylum Streptophyta; class Magnoliopsida; order Fabales; family Fabaceae; genus Vicia; species Vicia faba. The sequence goes on along the minus strand of OX451735.1, from coordinate 1,240,837,067 downwards.
TCACTTGAGTCCGTAATGTTCCAGGCTAAATCTCAGGGGCTTAAGTGCAATTTTTGAAGTTGAAATGTGAAAACAAAATGTAGTGGACATCGAGAACTAACTCCTGTCCGAAAATGGGCTCATTCGGATAAAAGGTGAATTAGTTATGAATTTTTGAAGTTTTGGCTCAGACAAACTTATTTTGGGCTCCAGTGTCAACTCTGACACATTCTTCAATAAAAAACTGGTATTGATTAGCGCATAACCCGGTCTCGACTTTGGAAGAAAAGTTGTAGATCTATGAGTCAATGACCTTGTGTAAAAAGATGGGCCCAATCTGATAAAAATTGACTGAGTTATGAATTTTCGAAGTTTCGACCGAGATGAAATAATATTCAGAATTCAGGATTTTCAGCGCGTCACGCGCACTCTGAGCAAAAAACGAAGGCCTTTTGGATACCGTTCGAACTTAATACCTCCTGTGAAAACTTAGCCAACTCAATTTATGAAATTTTGGCGTCGGAACCAGCTCGATACGATGAAAATCGACCAAGTTATGATTTTCTAAACATGACGTAAATAAACTTCTGTCACAAATTTTCTATACAAAAATACTTGATAAATCTGTATTTTTGAAGATCTTCTGATCGAAATTGGCTTCCAGCCGTGAGAGATGAAAACATAGATGATGTCAAGACGGAACTTTTCCACCGGAACGGGTTCAAAATAAGCCACGATCTTCAAGTTATGAATTTTTTAGTGCATAAAAACTACACTTTCAGCACACTTTTTCACCATATTTCTTCGAGAAAACTCACATATTCAGAGACCTTTTTTAAAGAATTGACTCTTGAGCCGAACCTGAATTTGAGAATACGTTATCAGAGATATCTTGGTGAAAGAACATCTGAATATGATGCGCCAGGTTAGACTTGTGAATCTTTGAACCCCGAATCATTGCAAAACGGCGAACCGATCTTCAGCACGGAAAATACTCTGAGAACATCCATTGGCGAAATAAACGTCACTTGTAACCTGAAGAAGCTTGATAAATATACCTTTATTCCATAACCATAAAACCAATAATATGCGTGTATGAAAAGAGGGTAAATTTCGGGGTACAACAAGGCTCTTAGAAGCTTAGCTCATTTTGAAATACCTTATGCTTTGTGTGTTTTGAAAAGCATTTTTTTGAAAACGCCTTAGTGCGGCGAACTTTGTAATGTTTCTAGGAATAGTAGAGAACATATATAAAGTGTTTAAAACTGATTTTGAAAGAGGTTTTGTGTAAGTGTAGAAATTGTTTGAGCATAGCATCAAGGAACTATCTAATTTTACTCGAAAGGGTTAATCTTTTCCTCTTTTCCTTTAGACATTGTTATCCTACTATTAGTGAGTAGGTAGCCCTAGTCGTTGGATGTTTGAGGGACATTCGAAGGGACATTTATACAGTCACAAAGGCAACTGGGCAAGAAATCTTAGTAACTACCCTAGGGTTTTAAGATCATTTTTATCGAGGCAACATCGAGAGGATCATCGAGGGACTTATGATCTTTAAACCGGAGGGTAGCCAGTAAAACCTCTCACATTTTGAGAGTTGTGACTGTTTTTCCAAAGACAACCAAAGTGGGGTACCCTAGAGGTGCACATGTGAAATTATTTTCTATTCAGTTATTTATCTTTGCATTTAGGTTTGCTAGCGTTTTGTTTTATTCTTGCCATACAATCCTAATTTGCATATATCTAAGCAGTCAATAATTTGAAGTAATTAAAAGTGCGGAAATGTAAATCCTAAACTATTACAAGGCTTCGGGGAGAGGAATTATTACAAGTCTAAAACTAGGAGGGAAAAAAGCAGTAAATGTACAATCCTACTTTAAACTATTACAACCAGGAAGCAGGAACAATAATATAAAAAAAGTGTGAAAGGAAATAACGCACGCGAAATGAAAATAACCTCTAAAACTTAAAAAGGAAAAATCTTTTTGTTTGTTTTCGATCATGGAAAGAAATTTAATTTAAAATCCTAAGTCTATTTAGTTTTAAATTAAAAAAGGGTTAAAATAATTAATCATATATTTACAAAATTAATTTATTTGAGAAAATGCTAACCTAATATTTTTGTGATCTTTATCTGATTTTATAATTAAATAATAGTAAAAAGCTTGGAATTAATAAACTAAAAGAAATTAAAAAAACAAGTAAATGGGTCAGGCTGACTAGTAAACAAGGGGTGTAATTTGCGGAACGCAGGCCCGGATCGAAAAGAGGCCCAGGTTGCCTTTCGATCCAATGAGGGAGGTTGTTGAAAATGCACAATGAGCTGCACGTCGAAGGCACTGGATCTGGATTGGCCAACATCTGGAAGCAAGGGAATGATGGTGTATGGTGTACTCCTTCGATCTGGGAACACTAGATCTGCAGGAAACTCGTTAGAAAAAAAAATACCAGATCTGGGTTGAATCATGTCTTGGATTCGATAGATAGTGGCCATATCTCATGTAACACATTCAATCAAACATAAACATCAGCAGCAATAGTATATATGATCAATGTGAATTTAAATCATGTATTCTATGAGTTTGAGATCGAGGAATTTTTACCAAAAACGGTGAGATCAGGTGAGGGAGCTTTTGTGCAGGTTGGAACTGCTTAAGGACTTAGAATGTCTCCTGGAATCTTTAGGAGAAGGATATGATGCTTGGTCTGGATGGAGAAGTCCTGCTAAGGTTGTTTCGAGTTTGACAATTTTGTTGAATCTTTTACAATTTTGTGGAGCTTTCATAGGCCATCTCCCCCTCCTTTGCTTATGATTTAGTCTTGTATTTATAGGGGTGTGGTGGTGAACAAATATGGCATGAATCAGCCATTAACCATGGCTTTGAAAGCAAAATCAAGAGATTTAAAAAGTTGTCATTTTGAGATATTTCATGCCATTTTGAACTTTGAGTGAACCTGGATAGGTTATGGTTGGTGTCTTGCACAAATTTGGGCTTCGAGCTAATCAGTCCAAGCCCAACAAGCTTCATCCCATTAGGTTTTCATTTCGACTTGTATCTCCATTTCACATCAATTAATTCTTTTGACAAGTTCCCAAGCATTGTTCTTTTCGATGGCTCTGAGTTCCAATTTGAATTGCTCAAGAATTCATCATCATGGCTTCTTCGACTTAGTCTCCATCTGCATCGATTGTGTAATTTGGAAACCCCTCATATCCAATAAGCCTGGTCGAACTCATTTCTCGTTCCTTTCGATCTCCTTTCCTTCAATTTGACCAATCTAAGTATCACCTCTTCATCTTGACTTATCGAAGCTCCGTTCTGTTATTTTCGATCTCCTTTCCTTCAATTCGACCAATCTAAGTATCACCTCTTCCTCTTGACTTGTTGAAGCTTTGTTATGTTCTTTTTGATCTCCTTTCCTTTAATTCTACCAATCGAAGTATCACCTCTTCCTTTTGACTTGTCGAAGCTTCGTTCTGTTCTTTTCGATCTCCTTTCCTTCAATTCGACCAATCGAAGTATCACCTCTTCCTTTTGACTTGTCAAAGCTTTGTTTTGTTCTTTTCGATCTCCTTTCCTTCGATTCGACCAATCGAAGTATCACCTCTTCCTTTTGACTTATCGAAGCTTCGTTATGTTCTTTTCGATCTCCTTTCCTTCAATTCGACCAATTGAAGTATCACCTCTTCCTCACTATGCCTAAAACATATTGATCCAAAAACTCTAATATGACTTATATTTGGCTTCGACCCCGTCCAAGCCTCATATGGTGCCTTTTTCGACCATCTGCTTTGTTGGGCATCAAATTAGACTGCATATTGTTGTCGAAGCTGCTTCAGCCTAAAATCTCTTAGACATATTCTTAGTTTTCTACATACACCTCGTCATGTTTCGTACACTTTTTTTTCTTTCAGCTATGCCATTATGTTGAGGTGTATAGGGTGCCATGGAAATCAGTTGAAGCTTTTGCAAACTAAAATTCTTTGTGAGAAATGAAACCCTAGTTGGAAATCCATTGCTTAGGAGGAGAATTTGTCTGGTCAATTCTTGGTCAACCTTGAGCAATTGAGGACCTTAATGAGCATGCCTTGAATAAATGGGAGGGAAAATTTTAGGGTGCAACAACTGCCCCTGTTCAATCTTCTTAAACCTGAAGATTTAGATTGGCTTGTCTGCCTTTCGTGATCTAAAGGTGGAAGATGATTAAACACTAGAGTGCTCAGAAATTTGCACTCGCATGAAGTAACGCCGTTGGTTGATGATATCAGGAATGGGATTACAGATTCCATTTAGAGAAGATGACTGAGAGTTTTCGGAGATGGGCTTATAGATGCCATCCAAAATAACTGTTGATAGGAGTATCAGAATGAACCTGCGTCTAGTTTTATTTGAATGAAATACTGGAAAGAGCCCGTGTCAAGTCGCGTCCAGAAATGTATTAGAAAGCAATCGTGTAAGACTACTTCAGAATGAGCCTGTGTTAGACTACCACTAGAAACGTCTTAGTAGGAACTTGTGTAATATTTCTTCAGGATGATCCCGTGTAAAGCTGCATTTGGAAATTGTGAGAAGGAACCCGTGTAAGATTGTTTCAGGATGATCCCGTGTAAATTTGCATCTGGAGATTATGAGAAGGAACCCGTGTAAGATTGCTTCAAGATGAGCCCGTGTAAAGTTGCATCTAGAGATCATGAGAAGGAACCCGTGTAAGATTGCTTCAGGATGAACCCGTGTGAAGTTGCATCTGAAAATTGCAAGAAGGAATCCGTGTAAGGTTGCTTCAGGATGAGCCTGTGTAAAGCTACATCTGAAAGGTTATTAGAAGGAACCCATGTAAGATTTCTTCAGGATGAGCCCGTGTAAAGCTACATTTGGAGATCCTGAGAAGGAACCCGTGTAAGATTGCTTCAGGAAGAGCCCGTGTAAAGGTGCATTTTAGGATGAGAAGAAATTCATGTAAGATGGCTTCAGGATGAGCCCGTGTAAAGTTGCATTTGGAAATTATGAGAAGGAACCCGTGTAAGATTGTTTCAGGATGAGCCCGTGTAAAGCTGCATCTTAGGATGAGAAGGAATTCGTGTAAGATTGCTTCAGGATGAGCCCGTGTAAATCTGCATTTAGAAATTATGAGAAGGAACCCGTGTAAGATTTCTTTAGGATGAGCCCGTGTAAAGCTGCATCTGGAGATCATGAGAAGGAACCCGTGTAAGATTGCTTCAGGATGAGCCCGTGTAAAGCTACATCTGGAAATATATTAGAAGGATCCTGGATAGGGCTGCTTCATCTGGTCGTGTAGATAGTTGCCCCGTCTTGTTTTGGGAATTGATGCACAGTCAGTTGTTCACAGATAGTTTCCCTGTCTGGTTTCAGGAATTGATCCAAAGTCAGTTGTTCACAAATAGTTTCCCTGTCTGGTTTCAGGAATTAATCTTGAACTTGCTTTTGTTGGTCGTTGAGATAGGTTCCTTGTATGGTTTCAAGAATTACTCTCTAACCTGGTCTTGTAGATAGTTTCCCCGTCTTATTTCGGGAATTGATCCACAATCATCTATTCGCTAATAGTTGTTGTGATACGGTGGGAGAACTAACTTGAGGTTTTGTGTTTGTGTTTGCAAATGTTTCGGTTTAGTAAGAGTCGCCACTGACTTTTTATTTTATCCAAAGGAAAGCTCAAAAAGCACAGAAAAGACCTTTGAGATGTTTTCTTGGGTTCGGGGGGTAGATTATAAAAAGGGAAGGTGCAAGCACCCTTTTCATCCATGGTTATCCATGGGCTCTTAGTTACTTGTTTAGATCACTTGCTTTTTCTTTTCAATTGTTTGAAATGGTGCTTTGTGTGCGGTTTTGTAAATGTTTTGAAAAGAGGCCATCGTTGTGGCAACCTTTGTAATGATTCTTGTTTGAATGTATACAAAGGTGTATTATCTTTTGAAAATATGTTTCAATGTTTGAATGTTTGAAAGTTTGTTTTGGGAAATGTTTTGAAATTGTGTGTTTTGAAATTTAGCAAGGATGTTTGCATGTTTTGATCAAGTAACTAAGAGTTGTCTACCCTATCTACTCAAGAGTCTTTCCTATACATTTTTAACCCTTTTACATTGTTGTTTTACCATTGCATTTGGTAAACAACCTTGTGTTTGGATGTTAAACGGGACAGGCGCGGGTCATCGCATACAATCATTGAAAGCAACTTGTGAGACGCTCTAGCAATTTTGTAAGGGTCGAGATCATTTTATCGAAGGCAACATCGAGGGTCATCGAGGGACTACGATATTTGTTTATCGAAGGGTCATTTGCTAGAGTGTCTCATATTCGAGGGACATGATTGTGTTTTCGAGGCAACAAGCGAGGTTACCCTAGAGGTGCACGTGTGAGAAGTGTATTGATTTCAAGTTATTTATTCTTGGATTAGGTCACCTAGCGATTGATTTTTGAATCTTGCCATACACGCCTAATTACTACACACTATATTGAAAGCAATAAATTACAGAAATTAAAAGTCTAAGCTATTACAAAAGTATCCGGGAATGGGGGTACAATTATTACAAATGGGGATGAATCTCATAAGAATAGCAAAGTCCAAATATTACAACCAAATCGAATTGTCGCGATTCAATATAAAGCTATAACAAATTATGAAATAAAGAAAATCAATAAATTATGGAATGCATGTATTTATTAAAAAGAGATAAATAAAAACTATTCTAAAAGATTAAAGGTTATTATTATTCTTCTATGTATTTTATTAATTTCAAAAGGAAAAGTTCAAAGAAAGAAAATCTAATTAAACAAAATCTTTATTATTTTTGGTATTTTTATTATGTGTAACAAATTAACAAAGATAAATTAAAAAAAAAGGAAATTAATTTCAAGATTAATTTAGTTTGATAAAAAAAGTATTGATTTTTTTTATGAAAATGCTAACAAAAAGAAGTAAATAAAAGGAAAAGGTAAGAATGGGCTTTAGGGAAGATTAAAGATGCTAGGCCCAAATAAAATAAAAGGAAAAGAAGTAAGGCCAGAAATGAGGGGGGTACGTTAGCAATTTTTATGGGCTTTTGGATTCGTGGCCAGAATAGGCCCAATGCCTTAAGTTCAAATTATTGTTTGATTAGGGTTACCGGACAATTTGGGTTTGTGCCTTGCGCTCACAGCGGCGCCGTTGTCCTTCGTTCTCTCTTAATCTCTTTCTCACTCATTCATCTTCCTCACTCAATCGCCTCTTAATCGTCCCTGTCCCTCTTTGATTTATGAATGAAAAGATTTTTTTTTTGAAAGACCTAGGTTCTGGAATTATCAAAAGTGTTTGAAGCGCGTTCAATCTGATCCTCTCTCCCTCATTCCCGTCACCAGAGCGCCTCTCCTCTCATCTCCTAACAAGTAAAAGCTAGCTACATCTTGTAAGGTATGGTTCGTCTTTTTGTTTTGTTTTGGATTTAACAGCTTTCAAGCTTGTTTGGTTTTACAGTTTTGTTCAAGTTTTGTTATTAACCATGCTTGTTATCCTATGAGGTGCAGAAAAATGATGCTAGGGATAGAATGTACCTGTTTGGGATGGTTGGATAGTGAGAGGGAGGTGACGGTGCTCTTTGGCGGCCGGAAATGAGGAAGAAAATAAATGATGACGAACGCGCTTTTTGGTAACCTCCTTTTTTTCCTTGAACTTGAATGATGATGGTAATGCTTCTGAAATTTTGATGATGATTTGGTATCTGAAACTTTGATGATGATTTGGTATAATTTTGTTCTTCTGATTTAAACTTGATGGTGATATTGCTCCACCTCTGACTTTGTTGTTTCTTGTAAGTTTGTTGGATATTGATTGTTGGTTTTGATGAGGCTTTAGTTGGGTCTTCGTGGTTTTTTTTCTGTTTCTCTTCTTTGAACTTGAATGATGACTAGGTTTGATGGACTTTTGAAGATGAGATGTATGTTTTTGTTGGCTTTTTTAGTTCGCAGGCTTTTTGTGTTTTTGCATTGTTATGCAGTTTTTGTTTACAGTTTGGAAACTGTGGTACAAGTTTTTGAAACTAGCTTGGTGGTTTGAACTTGCTATGCAGGTTTTGGTTTTGCAAGTTTTTGTTGTTGTTTCTATTTGACAGTTTGGTTAGGCTTGTTGTTTTTGGTTTGACAATTGTTTTTGTGGAGAGTTTGCAGTTTGAAGGCTTTTGCAGGTGTGGGGTATTATGCAGGTTGTGACTGTTTGTTTGGTTATGCAGTTTGAGCTGTGTGTTTGAAGTTTTTGCAATGGTTATGCAGGCTTTGGAATTTTGTAAAATGTTTTGACTTTTAACTTGCAGTTTTGGACTGTTTGTTTGATAACAGGTTTTGTGGTTGTTTTGCAGCTGGTTGGCATTTTGTGAGCTATAGGGTTTTAACTGTTATGCAGGTTGGGCTGTGTGTTTGAACTGCTAACAGGTTTTGATATTTGTTGCAGTTTTGACAAAAAATGTTCTCCCTGTTTTCTTCCAGCTTGATAGTGTTATATCTAGTTGCTTTTTGTTTTGTAAATTGTGACCGATTAGCCAAACTGTACAATCCCAACAAAAAGGTGATATCTTTTGTCTCTTTCCTCTCTACATGATAAAAAGCAACAATGCTTTTCTGAAAAGTTTGCCTAATTTCTTAGAAAATGATGATAGGCTATGAAACAAGCCCTTTGCTTGTGATTTGGTTCACCATGCTTTGTACCTTTGACCTGCTGTTTGTACTTTCTGCCTGCTGTTTTGCTTAGTTTCCTTGTATGCTGCATTGTTTAGTTTGCTTGACACTTTGGCCTTGTTGCAATATTACTGTCTTGCTGCAATGTTTAGTTTGCCATGTTGTTTGGGCAGTATGCTGCAGTTTGGCTATTATGTTTTCATTTGGACCATTTGCCTTGCATTCTTTAGCTTGCATTTTTCATTTTTCTCTTTGTGAACCAAGAAGAGCAATCTTCTTGTGATTTGCAAAGAGAAAAAAATAAAAACATGATGAAATGAAAATAACTCCTCTGATTCCAAACGGCAAACTTTAATGATGAATATTTTCTTTCTTTTTTGTTTGAAAATTCTATTTAATTAACTGTACTAATCCCTTTTTTTCTTTGTCTTTCTTTCATGTGAGCCCAAGTTGGACAGTGACAAAGCAGAGGAAGCAGGAGATTCTTTGTGGTGAGCGTGGAAGCAATGGAAGCTTAGGCTTATATTTGTAACTTAGAGAGATTTTCCATTAGTTGTAATAATTTATTTTTTCAAGAACTATAAGTTGTAAAAACCTAAAGCATATGAATAATAAATTATTTTTTGTAACAACATTTGAAATGAATGAAGAAAGTTTTTATGAGATAATCTGATATCCAATAAAAGTCCATTACTGTTAATAACTTGCAATTCTTTCTTTGCATCCTCACTAATCCTTTAAGATTCTTGATAAAAAATAACTGAAACTGTGTTCCAATAATTCCAATACAGATAACTTAAACCTTAAGTAATCCAAAAACTTTGTAATCTCGTAACCTTGCAATAGTATTCCAATCAAAATACACATTATGCATTCCAATAAACAAGCAAACGTTTCATTCCACTAACAAAGCAAATGTCTTAACAGATGCACATTATCTGGTTAACCTGGATCAGACAAAACCTGAATATTCCAAATGACAGTCTCAGCTCCCACTTCTTGTCCCAGATAAACAGGCCCCTAATTCTTGATTTACTGCCATGGGAGAAAATCTGTCTGATTGATTCCTGAGCCAGTCTTGAGTATCTGAGAAAAACCCTAGGGTTGTGATTTCTTGTGAAAAATGGGAGGGCAAATTTTGGGGTACAACAGCTGCCCCTGTTCAATCTTCTTGAACCTGAAGAGTTAGATCGGTGAATTTGCCATTCACGACTCGAAGGTAAAAGTTGATTGGACACTAGAGTGCCCACAAATTTGCACTCGTCAAAGAATAGCTGAGGGAATGGGCTTACAGATGCCATTTAGAGATGTGACAGAATCTTGTCGGAGATGGGCTTAAAGATGCCTTCCCAAAATGTTTGTTGAATTGTATGTTGTGGGTGAAAGAATGAGTATCAGAAAGGTATCCATGTCTGGAACGTCTCTGAGCTGGGGATCTGAATAAGCAATAGAATAGCATCCATGTCTGGAGCCTTTATAAACTGTTTTCATGATTCATATTGGTAGCCTGTTAATCTTATCCTGAAAATGGTAAAATATTAGTTGAAACACAAAGTTATGTTGCATGAAATGTATGATGCAATATATGTATTTTATCAATGTTTATGATATATGATTGTAATGTATGCGCATGTAAACTAATTAGTTGTCTTGCGAAGGAAAATAAATCCTTGACAACTGAAGATAATAAAATTTTTGACTGCTGTCGGGGAAAATAAATCCATGATTACTGCTGGAGATTCAAGATTTTTGACAACTCCCAGGGATTATCAAAACTTTGACAACTTCTATGGGAAATCAAGAATGAGAATCTTCATTCTGCTGGGGGAATTTGTGCTGAGGAGCCAAGAACGAGAGTCTTCGATCTGCAGGGGATTAAAAATTCTGACAGATTTATGCTGAGAGTAAAGAAGGCTCTGGCAACTTCACTGGAGAATCAAGGATGAGAATCTCCATTCTGTTGGGGAGTAAAAACTCTGTGGGGAATAGCTATACTGTTGGAGAGTAAGCTCAGGACTATGGGGAAAAGCTTATTCCTGTTTGGAAGAAGTTCAGGATTTTAGGTTGTATGCCACTTTAAGAATGAGAATCTTCATTTTGTCGGTAATATCAAGAGCTTAGGTGTATGCCGCTTTGAGAATGAGAATCTTCATTCAGGCGTTTGGGTCAGGAGGTTGGGAGAATACCAATCTACTGGGATTTCAAGAATGAGAATCTTTGTTCAGGCGTTTGGTTCAGGAGGTTGGGAGTATGCCAATCTACTGGGGAAGCAAGAATGAGAATCTTTATTCAGGCGTTTGGGTCAGGAGGTTGGGAGTATGCCAATCTACTGGGATTTCAAGAATGAGAATCTTCATTCAGGCGTTTGGGTCAGGAGGTTGGGAGTATGCCAATCTACTGGGATTTCAAGAATGAGAATCTTCATTCTGTTAAGGGTGTTAGGAGCTTGGGAGTATACCAATCTTCTGAGGTTTCAAGAATGACAATCTTCATTCTGTTAAGGGTATCAGGAGCTTGGGAGTATGCCAATCTTCTGAGGTTTCAAGAATGAGAATCTTCATTCTGTCAAGGGTATCAGGAGCTTGGGAGTATGCCAATCTTCTGAGGTTTCAAGAATGAGAATCTTCATTCTGTTAAGGGTATCAGGAGCTTGGGAGTATGCCAATCTTCTGAGGTTTCAAGAATGAGAATCTTCATTCTGTTAAGGGTATCAGGAGCTTGGGAGTATGCCAATCTTCTGAGGTTTCAAGAATGAGAATCTTCATTTTGTTAAGGGTATCAGGAGCTTGGGAGTATGCCAATCTTATGAGGTATTATCCTTGGTTGGGTATAAAACAAAAGTTAACTGTTATCTGGTTGATTTACAGGCTTTAAGATAACTTGTTGGGGAATTGGAGAAACCGGATGATTTCTGCTGTGGTTTGATAGTTTCAGCTCCAATGGGGATATTAATGACATACTGATTTGATGGCGTTATGGAAATGGGTTTAAAGATACCATTCAAAGGTGATTGTTGATGGAAAGTTTGAACTGGATCCATGACAGCAAAACCCGGAAGTGAATCGGAATAAACCGTTGATAGATTTATCTAAAACAACAAAATCTGGAATATCTTCAACTGGAATAAGAATCAGGGAGATCTTAGTGTCGATCTGACTGAGCCAGAGAAGGTCTTGAATTACTTTGACTGGATGAGAATCGGAAAAATCTTTGAATCGATTTAACCGAGCCAGACGAAAGTCTTGGAATATCTTCAGCAGATGCTGGGGAAAATAAATCTTGGACTGCTGTTGAAGGGGGAAGGTGAATGAACTACTATCTGGCCGTGGTCCAGGCTTCATAGCTTGAATTTTGTGAGAATTTGATTGGATCTTTCCTGAAAGGTAAATGTTAGTTGCATGACATATATCAAACAAAGATATTCTCAAAATAAATGAGATTGCGTTGCATGATGTCCTGCTGTCTGGGTATATAATGTTTTCAAGATGACCTCTCGCTGGGTAAAATAAATCCCGAACTGGTGATGGAGAAAAGAGTTGAATTCTTCGTTTCTGATAGTGAAAAATCTGGCGATTTCAATGGGAAAAATTCTCAGGAATTCTTGAGGTCGACTTAGCTGGGAAGAGGTTACCAAAGATCGAAACTCTGGTTGGGAACCATCTTATGAGAAGGATTTTGGAGAGATTTGTCACTGCCCCAAGTAGCGAGTGTTTATGGCTTTGCCAGGAAATGTTCGACTGTATGTAACCTTTTGTTGGGATTGACGCTCAATGCCCCAAGTTACAGTGACAGAGACTTGCCCCTGGTTATTCTGCACTTTGAGAGATTTCCTGAAATCTTGATTGGACTGCCCCAGGTTAACTGGACTTTGAGAGATTTCTTGAAATCTTGACTGGACTGCCCCAGGTTAACTGGACTTTGCCATGTTATGTCCCCTGTGTTGATAGGATATTTTTTCAACGGAAGTTTCATCCCACTTGAAGTGATTTTGTTCACTGAGAGAACTTTCGTTCATCGGATATTCACTGTGAATTTCTTTGCTGTCAAACAAATAGCCATATGCAAACAACAATATTCAAATAATGCAAAGTTTATGCTTGTCTTGAAATTTTGAAAAATGCGTTTTTTAGCAGAAAACTTTCTAAAAGAAATAATCAACTCAAGATTTAGAGCAAATCCTTACAAGAGTCAGGATACCTTTTGTAACAGTATGCTTTCGAACTAACCCATGCTTCAATTAGGACTTTTGAAGGGTTGTAACGTGGCTTGGTTCATGGTTTTAAGAAACAAAGGATAAAGGCTCAAAGTATATTTGTACCCACCCGCTCTTCGTGATGTTCTTCAATCCTAAACTCAGTTAATTGTGCGTTTGAACTCCAAATGAGTTTGGAACGACGTTTTGGTGATGGTTCACACAAGTTAAATTTGTTGGAAGGCAGTCAATTTTTGAAACATTTTTCATGTTGTTTAGGATTTGTAGTGACCTCTTTTTTGACTTATTATCCCTGATTTTTGCCTGACTGTTCTTGTTTTGGAGATTACAGTCAGTGGGATGCCCCAGTTTTTTCTTTAAGTCTCCTTGGATAGGTTTCGACTCAGTGGGCTTTCTTTTGAGAGCTAATGACTGCCTATGCAATTGGGAACCATCATTGTCTTTTGATTTGAGAGGAATGTTTTTGATATCATTCATTGTATTACAAGACGAGAGTTCGCGACTTCAACGCGCATTTGAATTAACTGAGAGACTACCCTGCCCCAGGTTTTGATTAAAGGTTTCAATTTGTGTTAAAACAGAAAACTTCTACTTCTTTGGCTCGAAGGGGTTGACTAGGGATTATCTTCCTTATAACTCCAGTGTTTTGGATTTGAAAGAAACGCCTGTACATCGTCAGCAAGGTCTGTCCAAAAGCATACCGTACGAGATTATGGCATTGTTTTCGTCATCCTCCCTCTAAAGGTTTGTAACTTTTTAGCAAGAGTTAAATGTAATAAAGAAAGTAGAAAGCATAGTTTAAGTATAGTGAAAACGAATGGATGAATTCAAGACAAACATATGCAATGCATTAATGAAACAAAGTTTGAGATTAATAGATAATTGTTTGAGTAATAAAAGAAATTACAACTTGAAAATTCAAATGAAACAAAAGCCTCTTAGTTTGAACTGGTCATTTCAGGTGGAGAACCCTCAGCGGAAGATTTTCATCTGACCATCTTGTGTGAACTCCAACGTTGTTTCTTTAACCAGATCTTGAATTTTGTTTCTCAATGCCCAACAGCTATCGGTATCATACCCAGGACTGTTGGAATGATACACACATCTCGCATTTGGATTTTACCCTGGGGAGGCTGTGTTGGGACGCCGAGGGGGTCCCTTAATACAATTAGCTTGACTTCCAACAAGCGCTGCAACACTTGGGATAATGGCATGTTAATCTCAGTGGAGTGCTTTTCAGATGTATTTTGCTCATGCCGATTATCCTGTTGATGTTGGTGAGGTTGTTGTTGGGCTTATGACCCTGAAGAAAACTGGGGAGACTTTCCCTTGACTTCTTGTCTCAAAGGAGGCTGAATGGTGACTTGATCCTCAACCCTAGTTGTTTGCCCCATCTGGTTACATCCATCCTGATGCAGTTTGTTGATGAGGACCTTTAACTCTTCTTATCCTTGAGCCAGGTTTTAGATGAGAGCCATCTGGCCCACCAGTTGTCCCATCATCTAGATTTTCATTGTTGCCATCTCAATCTATAGCCCTTCCAATTGATCATTTCTGATGCCCCCTGGATTCCCTGTGACCATGCCCCTTGCGAGGAGAGTTTTCACTTCTTCCTGCCCCTTGGTCAGGTTCAAGAACATTTCTTGAAGTTGAGCGTTTTGAGTCTAGATATCTTTGATAGTCCTCTCTAGAGCCATCTCTACTGAAATAAATAGTAGGAAGGTAAGGAGACCTGAAATGGGGAAACCTGTCATGATACGATGCATGATATGAGGATGTATGTTTTCAAGGATCTTGCAGGGTAAACACGAGAAAATGTTAGAAATTGAACATCTTTGATTGGAGAACTTTGTATCGGTGGATCTCTTTCCACGAGAATCAAGCTCACCATATCAAGTGGGTCATAGCCCTTGACTCAAGTTGTTGTACTTGATCTTTGACGGCGTTTGTTTAGAGGAAAATGAATCCTCTTGTCTTTTGGTAGACGTCTGGTTCAACGTGACCCTGCATCAAAGACCCTCGAGATCCTTGAAATGGTTATTGAAAATGCTATGGTATGATGATGTTATGTACAGATATGCAAAAGTAAGCAAGTGTACATACAAATAATCATATTCACATAAAGCAGACAAGTCCTTAGGTTTAGGCTTGAATGGAGTTTGTAGGTAAGTACCCTCTTGAAGTCTAGTCGGCTCAACCTGTCCTAGAAATAGTAACCGGGTTCTAAGGAGCTCAATATCACTGAATTGTTTTCTGTGTTCATTGTTTCAGTTTAACCACTTTACTGGCGACTGAAATATTCCAAGAAAACAATCCTCAATGAGTGTAGTATCGAGTATCTACCAACTTCGGACTGCACCAAAGTCGGTCATCTCACTACATCCTAAAAGGCCAAGTTGGTCAAGTAAGGTTCTAAAGTCAGTTGATGCTTCACGACACCACGCAGCGGCCCCGTACTCTCCTTGATTCAACTCAAGGGTTACCGGTACCAACCAAAGTTCCACATCAACGTAGCTACTGCTTCAACCATGTTGGTATACCCCGCACAGTTCTCTCACAATTTATTGCTACTTACCTAAAAGGTGTCCCCAAATCCGGGTGTAGGATTTAAAACAAACCCAAACAAGGAACTAAAAAGTAAAGCATACAAGTCAAATAAGATAAGCATGTAAAGGTGATATAAACCCTAAGGTAACCCCACTTTTAGATTTGTACCCAGCAGAGTCGCCAGTCTGTGATACGGTGGGAGAACTGACTTGAGGTTTTGCGTTTGTGTTCGCAAATGTTTCGGTTTAGCAAGAGTCGCCACCGACTTTTTATTTTATCCAAAGGAAAGGTCAAAAAGCACAGGAAATACCTTTGAGATGTTTTCTTGGGTTCGGGGGGTAGATTATAAAAAGGGAAGGTTCAAGCGCCCTTTTCATCTATGGTTATCCATGGGCTCTTAGTTACTTGTTTAGATCACTTGCTTTTTCTTTTCAATTGTTTGAAATGGTGCTTTGTGTGCGGTTTTGAAAATATTTTGAAAAGAGGCCATCGTTGTGGAAACCTTTGTAATGATTCTTGTTTGAATGTATACAAAGGTGTATTGTATTTTGAAAAGATGTTTCAATGTTTGAATGTTTGAATGTTTGTTTTGGGAAATGTTTTGAAATTGTGTGTTTTGAAATTTAGCAAGGATGTTTGCAAGTTTTGATCAAGTAACTAAGAGTTGTCTACCCTATCTACTCAAGAGTTTTTCTTATACATTTTTAACCCTTTTACATTGTTGTTTTACCATTGCATTTGGTAAACAACCTTGTGTTTGGATGTTAAACGGGGCAGGCGCGGGTCGTCGCATACAATCATTGAAAGCAACTTGTGAGACGCTCTAGCAATTTTGTAAGGGATGAGATCATTTTATCAAAGGCAACATCGAAGATCATCGAGGGACTACGATCTTTGTTTATCGAAGGGTCATTTGCTAGAGTATCTCATATTCGAGGGACATGATTGTGTTTCTGAGGCAACAAGTGAGGTTACCCTAGAGGTGCACGTGTGAGAAGTGTATTGATTTCAAGTTATTTATTCTTGGATTAGGTCACCTAGCGATTGATTTTTGAATCTTGCCATACACGCCTAATTACTACACAATATATTGAAAGCAATAAATTGCGGAAATTAAAAGTCTAAGCTATTACAAAAGTATCCGGGAATGGGGGTACAATTATTACAAATGGGGATGAATCTCATAAGAATAGCAAAGTCCAAATATTACAACCAAATCGAATTGTCGCGATTCAATACAAAGCTATAACAAATTATGAAATAAAGAAAATCAATAAATTAGGGAATGCATGTATTTATTAAAAAGAGATAAATAAAAACTATTCTAAAATATTAAAGGTTATTATTATTCTTCTATGTATTTTATTAATTTCAAAAGGAAAAGTTCAAAGAAAGAAAATCTAATTAAACAAAATCTTTATTATTTTTGGTATTTTTATCATGTGTAACAAATTAACAAAGATAAATTTAAAAAAAAGGAAATTAATTTCAAGATTAATTTAGTTTGATAAAAAAAGTATTGATTTTTTAATGAAAATGCTAACAAAAATAAGTAAAAAAAAGGAAAAGGTAAGAATGGGCTTTAGGGAAGATTAAAGATGCTAGGCCCAAATAAAATAAAAGGAAAAGAAGTAAGTCCAGAAATGAGTGGGGTATGTTAGCAATTTGTATGGGCTTTTGGATTCGTGGCCAGAATAGGCCCGATGCCTTAAGTTCAAATTATTGTTTGATTAGGGTTACCGGAACAATTAGGGTTTGTGCCTTGCGCTCACAGCGGCGTCGTTGTCCTTCGTTCTCTCTTCATCTCTTTCTCACTCATTCATCTTCCTCACTCAATCGCCTCTTAATCGTCCATATCCCTCTTTGATTTATGAACGAAAAGCTTTTTTTTGAAAGACCTAGGTTCTGGAATTATCAAAAGGGTTTGAAGCGCGTTCAATCTGATCCTCTCTCCCTCATTCCCGTCACCGGAGCGCCTCTCCTCTCATCTCCTAACAACTAAAAGCTAGCTACATCTTATAAGGTATGGTTCATCTTTTTTTGTTTTGGATTTAACAGCATTCAAGCTTGTTTGGTTTTACATTTTTGTTCAGGTTTCGTTATTAACCATGCTTGTTATCCTATGAGGTGCACAAAAATGATGCTAGGGCGAGAACGTACCTGTTTGGGATGGTTGGATAGTGAGAGGGAGGTGACGGTGCTCTTTGGCAGCCGGAAATGAGGAAGAAAAGAAATGATGACGAACGCGCTTTTTGGTAACCTCCTTCTTTTCCTTGAACTTGAATGATGATGGTAATGCTTATGTTTTTGTTGATGATTTTGCTGCTGAAATTTTGATGATGATTTGGTATCTGAAGCTTTAATGATGATTTGGTATGATTTTGTTCTTCTTATTTGAACTTGTTGGTGATATTGCTCCACCTCTAACTTTGTTGTTTCTTGTAAGCTTGTTGGATATTGATTGTTGGTTTTGATGAGGCTTCTGTTGGGTCTTCGTGGTTTTTTTTTCTGTTTCTCTTCTTTGAACTTGAATGATGACTAGGTTTGATGGACTTTTGAAGATAAGATGTATGTTTTTGTTGGCTTTTTCAGTTCGCAGGCTTTTTGTGTTTTTGCATTGTTATGCAGTTTTTTTTTACAGTTTGGAAACTGTGGTACAAGTTTTTGAAACTAGCTTGGTGGTTTGAACTTGCTATGCAGGTTTTGGTTCTGCAAGTTTTTGTTGTTGTTGCTATTTGACAGTTTGGTTAGGCTTGTTGTTTTTGGTTTGACAACTATTTTTATGGACAGTTTGCAGTTTGAAGGCTTTTGCAGATGTGGGGTATTATGCAGGTTGTGACTGTTTGTTTGGTTATGCAGTTTGGGCTGTGTGTTTGAAGTTTTTGCAACGGTTATGCAGGCTTTGGAAGTTTGTAAAATGTTTTGACTTTTAACTTGCAGTTTTGGACTGTTTGATAATAGGTTTTGTGGTTGTTTTACAGCTGGTTGGCTTTCTGTGAGCTACAGGGTTTTAACTTTTATGCAGGTTGGCTGTGTGTTTGAACTGCTAACAGGTTTTGATATTTGTTGCAGTTTTGACAAAAAAATGTTCTCCCCGTTTTCTTCCAGCTTGATAGTGTTATATCTAGTTGCTTTTTGTTTTGTAAATTGTGACCGATTATCCAAACTGTACAATCCCAACAAAAACGTGATATCTTTTGTCTCTTTCCTCTCTACATGATAAAAAGCAACAATGCTGTTCTCTGCTTTTCTGAAAAGTTTGCCTAATTTCTTAGAAAATGATGATAGGCTATGAAACAAGCCCTTTGCTTGTGATTTGGTTCACCATGCTTTGACCTGCTGTTTGTACTTTCTTCCTGCTGTTTTGCTTAGTTTCCTTGTATGTTGCATTATTTAGTTTGCTTGACACTTTGGCCTTGTTGCAATGTTACTGTCTTGCTGCAATGTTTAGTTTGCCATGCTGTTTGGGCAGTATGCTGCAGTTTGGCTGTTATGTTTTCATTTGGACCATTTGCCTTGCATTCTTTAGTTGCATTTTTCATTTTTCTCTTTGTGAACCAAGAAGAGCAATCTTCTTGTGATTTGCAAAGAGAAAAAAAAAACATGATGAAATGAAAATAACTCCTCTGGTTCCAAACGGCAAACTTTAATGATGAATATTTTCTTTCTTTTTTGTTTGAAAATTCTATTTAATTAACTGTACTAATCCCTTTTTTTCTTTGTCTTTCTTTCATGTGAGCGCAAGTTGGACAGTGACAAATCAGAGGAAGCAGGAGATTCTTTGTGTCGAGCGTGGGAGCAATGGAAGCTTAGGCTTAGATTTGTAACTTAGAGAGATTTTCCATTAGTTGTAATAATTTATTTTTTCAAGAACTATAAGTTGTAAAAACCTAAAACATATGAATAATAAATTATTTTTTGTAACAACATTTGAAATGAATGAAGAAAGTTTTTATAAGATAATCTGATATCCAATAAAAGTCCATTACTGTTAATAACTTGCAATTCTTTCTTTGCATCCTCATTAATCCTTTAAGATTCTTGATAAAAAATAACTGAAACTGCGTTCCAATAATTCCAATACAGATAACTTAAACCTTAAGTAATCCAAAAACTTTGTAATCTCGTAACCTTGCAACAGTATTCCAATCAAAATACACACTGTGCATTCCAATAAACAAGCAAACGTTTCATTCCATTAACAAAGCAAATGTCTTAACAGATGCGCATTATCTGGTTAACCTGGATCAGACAAAACCTGAATATTCAAAATGACAGTCTCAGCTCCCACTTCTTGTCCCAGATAAACAGGCCCCTAATTCTTGATTTACTGCCATGGGAGAAAATCTGTCTGATTGATTCCTGAGCCAGTCTTGAGTATCTGAGAAAAACCCTAGGGTTGTGATTTCTTGTGAAAAATGGGAGGGAAAATTTTGGGGTACAACAGTTGCCATGTCTGGTTTCAGGAATTAATCTAGAACTTACTTTTGTTGGTCATTGAGATAGTTGCCCTGTCTGGTTTCATGAATTACTCTCTAACTTGGTCTTATAGATAATCACCCCGTCTTCTTTCGGGAATTAATCTAGAACTTGCTTTTGTTGGTCGTTGAGATAGTTGCCCTATCTGGTTTCAGGAATTACTCTCTAACCTGGTCTTGTAGATAGTCGCTCCGTCTAGTTTCGGGAATTGATCCACAGTCAGTTATTCACAGATAGTTGCCCTGTCTGGTTTCAGGAATTAATCTAGAACTTAATTTTGTTGGTAGTTGAGATAGTTGACCTGTCTGGTTTCAAGAATTACTCTCTAACCTGGTCTTATAGATAGTCGCCCCGTCTTATTTCGGGAATTGATCCATAGTCAGTTATTCACAGATAGCTTCCCTGTCTGGTTTCAGGAATTAATCTGAAACTTGATTTTGTTAGTCATTGAGATAATTGCCCTGTCTGGTTTCAGGAATTACTCTCTAACCTGGTATTGTAGATAGTCGCCCCGTCTTGTTTCAGGAATTGATCCATAATCATTTGTTCACAGATAGTTGCCCGTCTGGTTTCAGGAATTAATCTGGAACTGTTGAAAATTGACGATGATATTTGTCTGCTTGCAAAATTTCATGAAAAGGTAAAGAATCAACTGTATGCAATGTCATGATGCATGAAATGCGTTGGGTAATGATGTTCTCAAAATAAATGAGACTAAGATATATGCATTTGTGTTGCATATGCTATGTCGCTTGTAAAATGATGTATGAATACAATGTATGAACGTATCAGCTGTTCTATTGCAGTGTTGTTGAACTGGGGAAAATAAATCCCTGATTGTTGTTGGGGATGAAGAATATAAATCTTCAAATTTTGTTGAAATTGAAATGTTGGGAGATGGATTTTTCGTTGCTAGAGAAATAAACTCTATTGGGAAAAGGAAACTACGCAAATCTCTTGGGGATTTTATGAAGTTCGGTTGGGGAAAGGAAACTCCGCAAACCGCTTGGGGATTTTATGAAGTTCTTGTTGGGGAAAGGAAACTCTGCAAACTTCTTGGCAATTTTTGTGGAGCCCTGTTGGGGAACCCAAGAAATTTATGAACCATGCTGAGGAATTATTTCAGACGCTTTCGAGATGATTGGAGATCCTTTCTCTACAGGGGTATTAGAAAACCTGACATCATTAGGCTGTATGCTGAAAAATGTAGCAATGACTTTGTAGGAGGACGTCTCTGTCTCTGTACCTACTGGAGAATGTATCCTTACTGATGACGAACTCTGCGAAGATAGTCCCCTGGGGGTGGTTACTCTGTGGGGCTTTTGTGGATAGCTTGAATGTTATCCCAACTCCTGAAGTCTTGAGTAAATGTTGATCAGGGTGATAAGCCTTCTACTGATAGACAAGTGACGAGATAACGAGACATAGTCGTACGCTTTAATCCCTAACTTTTTTCTGGATTGTCCTTTTAGATTTTCAGTCCACCGGGATACCCTTTTTTTGCCTAAGTTGCCTTTTCAGGTTTTCGACTTGCCGGGTGTACAATTTTATTTATATATCCCTAACTTTTGCACGAAGTCCTTTGGTTCGCCGGGGTGCCCTTATTTTTTCCTAGGCCAGTCAACCTAGCGGGTTTTTTTTCATGTGTAGTATTTTCCGACTATGTCCGTGTTCACAGGATGCGGACATTTGTCACTGTCCATAGTAGTAAGTGTTGCAGCACTGCCAGAAAATGTTTTCTTGATCGCACATGTCCCTTCCTGTTCAATGCCCCAAGTGATTCAGGTGGAGGTCTTCCCCTGGCTATTCAACACTTTTGAGGGATTCCTTGAATCTTGACTCGACTGCCCCCAGATCAGTTTAGACACCATGTCATGTCTCCTGATTATGAAAGGCCTGTTATTGGAAATGTCTTTCCATCTGAGGTGATTTTATTCATTGAGAGAATTTTCGTTCATTGAATATTCGTCGTGCGAATTTCTCTCTTGTTGAACAATTGGTTATATGCAAACAGTGGTATTAAAAATGCAAAGCTTATGTTTGTCTTGAAGTTTTTGAAAATTCATTTTTTAGTAAAACAAAATTTGCAAGAATGTGATATCAACTCAGGATTTATGGAAAACCTTACAGGAGTCAGGATACCTTTTTGTAAAAATATGCTTTCGAACTAACCCATGCTTTAGCTAGGGCTTTTAAGGGTTGTAGCATGGTCTGGTTCACGGTTTAAGAAATAAAGGATAAAGGCTCGAAATTTATTTGTACCCACCCATTCTACGTGATGTTCTTCCGTCCTATACTCAGTTAATTATACGTTTAAATCCCGATTGAGTCTAGAATCTTTGCCCTGATATTCCGGTGATGGTTCAGATACTGAAAGTTTATTTTGAGGAGGCAGTCATTTTTTGTAATATTTTCTTTTTGTTGAGGATTTGTAGCGACCTTTTTTTATATTTTATTATCCCTACTTTTTGCCTGAACTGTTTCTTTTGTGATTACAGTCAGCGAGATGCCCCAGTTTTTTTCTTAAGTCTCCTTCATAGGTTTTTACTTAGCGGGCTTTTCTTTTGAGAGATAATGACTGCATGTTTTAATGATTATGCGGAACCATCACCATCTTTTGTTTTGGAATGATACCTTTGACACTACTTGTCGTGTACGAGGGGAAAGCTTACGATTGAGTGCACTATTGAATTAACTGAGAAACTACCATGCCCCAAGTTATGATTAAAGGTTTCAATTTGCGTGAAAAAGAAAACTTCTACTTCTTAGGCTCAAAGTGGTTGACTAGAGATTATCTTCCTTATAACTCCACTGTTTAGGATTTGAAACAACGCATGTACATCGTCAGCAAGGTCTGTTCAAAAGCACACTGTATGAGATTGTGATATCGTTTTCGTTATCCTCCCTCTAAAGGCTTACAGCTTTCAATCGATAGTCGAATATCACAAAAAGTAAGTAAAAGCATAGTTTCAGTATAGTGAAAACGAATGGATTAATTCAAGACAAACATATGCAATACATTAATGGAATAACAAAGTTTGACATAAAATAAGTGTTCGAACAATCAAAATAAATTACAATTTGAGAATTCAAATGAAATAAACGCTCTCAATCTTGGCCATGATTCAGCATGGGAGCAGTGATCACATTGGGAGTCTCAGGAGGGTCGAATTCAATCTCCTTGGCATCAATCATATTTTGAATCTTGTATTTCAGCACCCAACAATCGTTAGTATCATGTTCAGGACTGCCATAATGATAGACACACCTTGCATCGGGATTGTAGTTAGGAGAAAAAGTTTTGGGGTTTGGATGAGGTTCTATCAACGTAATCAGATTCATCCTCAACATGTGTTGCAATGCTTGAGACAATGGCATGCTGATTTAGGTAAACTGTCTCTTGGGCTCATCTTGCATTCACTGATTACCCCGTTGTTGTTGTCGCATTGATGTAGGATTAGAAATCATAACTTCCCCCACAGCTTGATGACGGTCTTCTTTACCATGACCCTTCTGGCTGTACATATCATTAGCCTCTTTCTTCCTGTTGAAAGGCTTCTTCACAACATTTGAATACACAGTCACCTAAATTTTCCCACTTCTGATTCCATCTTCTACACTTTCACCTATTAATATCAGCTCGGTGAACCCAACCGAAGAGCTTCCGATCAAGTGTTTGAAAAATGGACCAGACAATGTACCCAAGAACATATCTACCAGCTCTCTATCAGACAGAGGAGGCTGGACTCTTCCTGCAAGATCTCTCCATTTCTAGGAATAATATTTGAAACCCTCGCTAGAACCTATAAACATGCTTTAAAGTTGAGTACGAGTTGGAGCGAGGTCAGCATTGTATTGGTACTGCTTGTAGAAAGCAGCAGCCAGATCCTCCCAGGTGCGGATGTTGGTTCCCTCCAACTGATAGAACCATTCTAATTGAGTCCCCGATAAACTTTCTTGGAAGAAATTCACCCACAAATTCCTATCGGTGGTGTGAGGTTGGATCTTCCTGACATAAAACCTCAGATGCAGTTTAGGATATGAAACCCCGTCATATTTAGCAAACACGGGGATCTTGAACTTTGGTGGGATGACCACTCCAGAAAACAGGCCTAATTCTTCAAAATCTAGACCAGGTACCCTCTGAATTTCCATGGCGTTGAGACAATCCTCCAGCTGATTGTATTTGTCATCAACAGGAGCATATTGTTCTTCCGCGTAATCAGCCTCTTCTTCATCGGTCTCTGGTTGTGGTCTTCTTATTTTGGCTTCTCTTCCTAATTGTCTCCCTCGTTTGACGAAGTTGTGAATTCTAGATCTTGCTTGCCAGTCCTTTGAGTCTCCTTCCCATATTCAAGACACCCACTAGTTTCTTGGCCTTTTCTTCTTCTCTTTGAGAATGAGAGCCTTCAGGTCCTCTTGTCCCTTAGCCAGAGCCAGGAACATCTGCTGGAATTGAGCATTCTGGGTTTGAAGGTCTTTAATATTATGTTCGAAAGCCATTTTTTTATGAAATAAACAGCGAAAAGATAAGAAACATGTCCTTGAAATACCTGTAATGATATGTATGCCATGTTTATGTGATGTTTTCAAGGATCTTACGGGTAAACACAAGAAAATTTTAGAATCCAACTGCAGCTTTGATTGAAGAACTTTCGTATCATTGATCGTCCTTCTACCAGAATCAAGCTCACCATGTCGAGTGGGTCATAGCCTCTGACTCAAGTTATCGTGTTTTGGTCTTTTGACGGCATTGGCTAGAGGAAAATAAATCCCCTTGCTAGATGTTTGGTTCATCATAACCTGCATCACAGGCCCTTGAGATCCTTGAAATATTTAAGGAAATGATATGGTATGATGTTATGATGTGTATGATATGCACCAAGCAAAAGTGTAAGGTGGCGTAAACAAGTAAATCTTGCAAGAAATCTAGATTATTGGATAATGGATACAAATAGGTCCTGCAAGGAACTCACATCGTTATGAAAACAAACAAGCCCTGCAAGGAGTTCAATTTGTTAGATAATGAAAGCAAACAAGTCACACAAGTAGCCTTAGGTTCAGGCTTGCATGGGATTTGTAGGTAAGTACCCTCTTGAAGTTTTAGTTGGCTCAACTTGTCCTAGTAATAGTAATCAGGTTCTAGGGAATCTTAATACCACTGATCTTTCTTCATCAGGAATTGTTTCAGCGCAAGCCTCTTTATTGGCGACCAAAATATCCTAAAAGTCCAATCTCAATGAGCGTAGTATCGAGTATCAACCAACATCGGACTGCACCAAAGCCGGCTATCTCACTACTTTCTAATGGCCAAGTTGTTCAATTAAAGGTTCTAAAGTCAGTTAGTGCTTCATGACACCACACAGCGGCCCCATATTCTCCTTGACTAAACTCAAGGGCTACCAATACCAACAAATGTGTCACACTAACGTAGCTATCGCTTTAACCATGTCGGTATACCCCGCACAGTCCCCACGATCTATTTCTACTTACCTAATAATGTTCCCCGGATCCGGGTGTAGGATCTGTTAGTAACAACCCAAACAAGCCCTCAAAAGTAAAGCATACAAAACAGACAGTGTAAAGAAAAATTTAAAATGATCTAACACTAAGGTAACCTCACTTTATAAGTCTTTCCCCAGCAGAGTTTCCGGTTCTGTGATATGGTGGCAGAACCGACTGTTATACTGGTTTTGTGTTTGTATTCGCAAATATTGTGGTAAGCAAGAGTCACCACCGACTCTTCTTTTATCCAACAAAGGAAAGGGTGAAAAGAACAGAAAAAGACCTTTCGAGAGTTTTTTGAGTAAGGGGGGGTAGATTATGGAAATGGAAGGTGTTAGCACCCTTTCCATTCGTAGTTTTCTACGGACTCTTAGATGCTTAGCTCGTTTTGAAATACCTTATGCTTTGTGTGTTTTGAAAAGTAGTTTTTTTGAAAACGCCTTAGTGCGGCGAACTTTGTAATGTTTCTCGGAATAGTAGAGAACGTATAAAAAGTGTTTGAAAATGATTTTGAAAGAGGTTTTATGTAAGTGTAAAAATTGTTTGAGCATAGCATCTAGGAAGTATCTACTTTTACTCGAAAGGGTTATTCTTTTCCTCTTTTCCTTTAGAAAGTGCTATCCTACTATTAGTGAGTAGGTAGCCCTAGTCGTTTGATGTTTGAGGGACATTCGAAGGGACGTTTATACAGTCACAAAGGCAACTGGGCAAGAAATCTTAGTAACTATTCTAGGGTTTTAAGATCATTTTTACCGAGGTAACATTGAGAGGGTCATTGAGGGACTTATGATCTTTAAACCGGGGGTAGCCACTAAAATCTCTCACGTTTCGAGAGTTGTGACTATTTTTCCGAAGGCAACCAAAGTGGGGTACCCTAGAGGTGCGCGTGTGTAATTGTGTTCTATTCAGTTATTTATCTTTGCATTTAGGTTTGCTAGCGTTTTGTTTTATTTTTTCCATACAATCTTAATTAGCATACATCTAAGCAGTCAATAATTTGCAGTGATTAAAAGTGCTGAAATGTAAATCCTAAACTATTACAAGGCTTCGGAGAGAGGAATTATTACAAGTCCAAAACTAGGAGGGAAATAAAGCAGTAAATGTAAAAGCCTACTTTAAACTATTACAACCAGGAAGCAGGTACAATAATATGAAAAAAGTGTGAAAGGAAATAACGCACACGAAATGAAAATAACGTCTAAAACTTAAAAAGGAAAAATCTTTTTGTTTGTTTTTGATCATGGAAAGAAATTTAATTTAAAATCCTAAGTCTATTTAGTTTTAAATTTAAAAAGGGTTAAAATAATTAATCAATTAATTTACAAAATTAATTTATTTGAGAAAATGCTAGCCTAATATTTTTGTAATTTTTATCTGATTTTATAATTAAATAATAGAAAAAGGCTTAGAATTAATAAACTAAAACAAATTAAAAAACAAGTAAATGGGCCAGGCTGACTAGTAAACAAGGGGTGTAATTTGCGGAGCGCAGGACCGGATCAAAAAGAGGCCCAACTTGTATTTCGATCCAATGAGGGAGGTTATCGAAAATGCATGGTGGACTGCACGTCGAAGGCACTGGATCTGGATTGGCCATCATCTGGCAGCAAGGGAATGATGGTGTATGGTGCACTCCTTCGATCCGGGAACACTAGATCTGCAGGAAACTCATTAGAAAAAAACAAAATCCCAGATCTGGGTCGAATTATATCTTGGATTCGACAGATCATGGCCATATCATCCATTTCGAGCCACGGTCCAGATTGTGCCCTGAACCTGGTACGTCCCTAATTCTACATCTAATCTCTCATGTAACACATTCAATCAAACATAAACATCAGCAGCAATAGTATATATGATCAATGTGAATTTAAATCATGTATTCTATGAGTTTGAGATCGAGGAATTTTTACCAAAAACAGTGAGATCGGGTGAGGGAGCTTTCGTACAGGTTGGAACTGCTTAAGGACTGAGAATGTCTCCTGGAATCTTCAGGAGAAGGATATGATGCTTGGTCTGGATGGAGAAGGCCTGCAAAGGTTGTTTCGAGTTTGAAAATTTTGTTGAATCTTTTACAATTTTGTGGAGCTTTGATAGGCCATCTCCCCCTCATTTGCTTCTGATTTAGTCTTGTATTTATAGGGGTGTGGTGGTGAACAAATATGGTATGAATCAGCCATTAACCATGGCTTTGAAAGCAAAATCAAGAGATTTGAAAAGTTGCCATTTTTAGATATTTCATGCCATTTTGAACTTTGAGTGAACCTAGACAGGTTATGGTTGGTGTCTTGCACGAATTTGGGCTTCGATCTAATCAGTCCAAGGACAACAAGCTTCATCCCATTAGGTTTTCGTTTCGACTTGTATCTCCGTTTCACATCAATTGATTCTTTTGACAAGCTTCCAAGCATTGTTCTTTTCGATGGCTCTGAGTTCCAATTCGAATTGCTCAAGGCTTCATCATCATGGCTTCTTCGACTTACTCACCATCTGCATCGATTGTGTAATCTGGAAACCCCTCATATCCAATTAGGCTAGTCGAACTCAGTTTTTGTTCCTTTCGATCTCCTTTCCTTCAATTCGACCAATCGAAGTATCACCTCTTCATCTTGACTTGTCGAAGCTTCATTTTGTTCTTTTTGATCTCCTTTCCTTCAATTCGATCAATCGAAGTATCACCTTTTCCTTTTAACTTGTCAAAGCTTCGTTCTGTTCTTTTTGGTCTCCTTTCCTTCAATTCGACCAATCGAAGTATCACCTCTTTCTTTTGACTTGTCAAAGCTTTGTTCTGTTATTTTCGATATCCTTTCCTTCAATTCGACCAATCGAAGTATCACCTCTTCCTTTTGACTTGTCGAAGCTTCGTTCTATTATTTTCGATCTCCTTTCCTTCGATTCGACCAATTGAAGTATCACCTCTTCCTTTTGACTTGTCGAAGCTTCGTTATGTTCTTTTCGATCTCCTTTCCTTAAATTCGACCAATCGAAGTATCACCTCTTCCTCACTATGCCTGAAACATATTGATCCAAAAACTCTAAGTTGACTTATATTTGGCTTCGACCCTGTCCAAGCCTCATATGGTTCCTTTTTCGACCATCTGCTTCGTTGGGCATCAAATTAGATTGCATACTGCTGTCGAAGCTGCTTCAGCCCAAAATCTCTTAGACATATTCATAGTTTTCAACATACACCTCGTCATGTTCCATACACTTTTTTTTCTTTCAGCTATGCCATTATGCTGAGGCGTATAGGGTGCCATGGAAATCATTTGAAGCTTTTGTAAACCAATTTTTTTTGTGAGAAATGAAACCCTAGTTGGAAATCCATTGCTTAGGAGGAGAATTTGTCTGGTCAATTCTTGGTAAACCTTGAGCAATTGAGGACCTTAATGAGCATTCCTTGATTAAATGGGAGGGAAAATTTTGGGGTGCAACACCTGAAAACTTATAGAATCCAGAAATAGTCGAGCCTTATCTAACAGAAATTTAGCAAGAAAACTCTTGACTCCACTTTTTGTTTCCCAATTAGCTACAATGTCGGGCCGCTTCAGATGTAAGGCTACTGCAATCTCTTCAGGTTGTGGATTTTTCTCTAAACCGGTGTGTTATACCCTAAAATTTTACCTCTCATGTCTCAAAGGATCATCCTGGACCCCCAGGTTTGCTTCAATCCAATTCCAAGCCTCGAATTACAAATTTTCCAAGAAAGTCATTCACAAGGGCAAAATTGCTATTTGCACACTGAAAAGTAAAAGTTTGACTTTTTTTGGATCAACATCAAGTTTCAAGAATCATATTTCATCAAGACATGTTGAAATATGAAGTTTTTTTCATCAAGAAATTCAAAAGTCAAAATTACTTTGGAAAAGTCAAAATTCTAAATACTTAGAATTTTTCTAAGTGTTTAAGAAATATGACAAGCTCAGAACTTCTGGCCATATTTCCACCATGATGCAAGCTAATTCTGGAAGAACTTATAACACAAGAGTTTTAGATCTCAATGAGACCCAAAACATTGCAGAACATAACTTCTTCTAGAAGTGTTGGGATTTCAAGTTGTGCGTCTATAAAGACACCTCTCTGAAACTTAGACACTTAGTCAATTCTGAGCATTTTCAAATCAGAATTTGTCTACAACTTCTGGGCCAGTTTTCACGTAGGTTCAGTTAGAATTTGCAAGAGAAATTCAAAGAGGGCTTACAAAGCATGTTATAAGCTTTCTGGAAAGTCTGAGAACTCACTCAACATGCTGGAGCAAAAAGAGTCAAGGATCAGAAGTTGGATGTTTGTTCTAAGTTGCGTTGATGCTGAACTTCTGACCAAAATTAAGCTATGATGCATAATCTCACATTGCAAGATTTTTGGTTTG
This sequence comes from Vicia faba, assembly GCA_948472305.1. NCBI lineage: Eukaryota > Viridiplantae > Streptophyta > Magnoliopsida > Fabales > Fabaceae > Vicia > Vicia faba. Next base: position 1,240,807,312 of record OX451735.1, on the reverse strand, counting down.
ATAAATCTCATCATCATTTAATGCTCGCAACCACTTTTAAGTTTTTATCCAAAGGATTTCCCCACGTGTGGCATAGAGGTAAATTGTTGTCCTTGAAAAAGTAAACTTTTGTACAAGAGTATGTTGGGCCCATGCTTTGATTTTGCTTCTGAGGGTACTTTTCCTTAATTCATGCTTACAAATCCAGCTTAGGCACGACTAAAAGCTTCTAACCATCATACTTGTTTAACTTGCTTCAAGAACAAGCCAGCACGCTAACATGATGGTGGTACTTTTGACTTCTCCAAGCTACAAAGTTCTTGCCTATAAATTGAACTTCATTTGCAACTGTGAAAGGGGGCCGGTCGAAAAACTGAAAAGAAAAAGCTTTAAAACCTTGCTAAAAATTCTAGGAATCCGAAACTACAAACACAAATACAAAACCTGCTAGTTTTTTTATTCTTGCATTCAAACTCCAATTTCCCTCAAACATTTCTTGACCAAATCATCCATACAGCTTCTGAATTTTCCAGCCATTTGTAACCCAAGTTAAAGGTTATTCCAGTCTGCTGAGCACGTGAGGAAGCTGATCAGAACATTACAAGCAGTCAGAACCAGGCTCCAGTTCACAAGACCTTTTCCAGCTGCAAGGTAAGCTTCTGCTGACTCTCATCATATCACTTAGGCATTGTTAAACTTGCATGTCCAAAATACAATGTAGACATCCTGATTCTGATGTTGTACATATCCTGAGGTTTCATGTATTTGTCTGCCTAAGTAGGAAGAACATTAGTTCATAACTTCTTAAGGAAACTAGGATTAGCAGATACATGCTTGTTTCTGGTTTACAGTCTCGACATTTTTTATGTTTCTGAGACCATGATGGAAACCTTCCATAATTGTTATGTTTGTGTTTTCTGTTCTGTTAAGAAATAACTAAGTTGCAGATGTTCTGATTAGCTTGAAGAAAGAGATGAAATTTATCATTAGAGTTTACTTTGTAATACATGTTTATGCTTTTGCTTCTAATACCAGATGTACAGCCACCCCGGTGGTAGACAGTGTGTACGCATAAGACATTAGAGCTAAGGGTCATGTGTTCTAGCCCCAGAAGCATATTTTTTAGGTTTATTTAATGACATTTTCGCCCATTTATCTGTCGAACAATATTCCTAAATCAGAACTTCTAGACAATCTTACCCAACAGCATTATCACCTCACTCTCTCAAATAGCCAGAACTTCTGATCTGTTAGTAACATTAGAACTTCAAGATTCTCAGTTGTACCAGAGTTCCTAGACTCCCTCAGCAATCATAACTTTTAGATTTTCCTTTGTTCCCAGCAACCTCAGAACTTGGTGTACCCAGAACCATAACTTCTGACTTTTTACTTTCCTGCTAACATTTTCTCTCTTGCAGCGCATCAGAGTCAGAACTTTTGTTCCTTCTCGCTTCAACAATGTGCTGATTCTGACTCCCCTTTATTTTATTATCCTATTTTAGCTTTAATAACCAAAAAAACATTATATATTCATATACTTTATTTTATCCCTTTTAAAAACTTAAAGATCAAAAAAAAATCTTAAGCAAACTTATTTCTTTTCTTAACAAAAACAAAACTAGTCCATTTTACATTTCTTGTACATTATTTCAATATGGTTGTAATAGATAACTAGGACTTTAATTTCTTGCAATCCCCATTATAAATTTGTACACCCCGTCCCCTTAATGATGTAATAGCGTAGGATTTTACTTTTCTGCACTTTTATTGCTTTCATATATTGTTAGTAATTAGGGTGTGTATGGCAAGGCATGAAATCAACAAATAGATAACCCTAATCAAGACTAAATGCATGTAAATCAAACACACTTGCACCCTTAGGATAATCCCATTTTGTTGCCTATCGGAAAATAGTCATGTCCCTCGAATAGGGCGTTTTAGCAAAGGTCCTCGATAAAAGATCGTAGTCCATCGATGACCCTCAATGTTGCCTTCGGTAAACGATCTAGTCCCTAAATGACATTGCTAAAACATCCCACAAGCTTCCCTCTATGACTATATAAACGTCCTGTGCCCGTCCCTTCACATCCAACGATGGAGTTTCTTACCAAAACAATGGTAAGATAACAATGTCTAAAGGAGGAGGAAAAGAACGTTTAAGACCTTTTGAGTAGGTAGGTTTCCCTTTAGTTGCTCGCTTGCTCACAACAAAACATTTTATACACCAACACTTTCATTTTGAAACATTTTTAAAAGACTAAACACTTTGTACGCGTTCTTATAGAAACGAGAGCCATTACAAAGAAGACACCTTTTCAAAACCACTTTCAAAAACACATTCCACAAATACATCTTTGAAATATTCTCAAAACACACTTTGTACGCGGTCTTATAGAAACGAGAACCATTACAAAGACATTTTCAAAATGCTTTCAAAACCCACATCATAAGCACATTCAAACAAAAGTAAGTGACCTAGCAAGCAACTAAGAGCCCGTAGATAATTATGGATGAAAAGGGTGCTAATACCTTCCATTTTCATAATCTACCCCCCGAAATCAAGAAAACATCTCTAAATGTATTTCCTGTTCTTTTCGACCTTTCCTTATTGGATAAAAGAAAACTGGGTGGCGACTCTTGCTAACCGCAATATTTGCGATAAAACGCAAAACACCTGTTGTACCCCAAAATTTTCCCTCCCATTTCTTAATGATTTCTCATCACAAAGCCCTTGGAGATCAAGATCCAGTTAGGGTTTCATCTGCTCAAGACTTCTCCTTGCTCTGTTGACCCAAATTAGGGTTTGTGTTTGCACAAAGATGTTTTGACCTAAAATGCCTAAGATGACTTTCATGCCTTATATTGGACTCCCAAGTTTATCCATACCAAGTTTCAAGTCTTGATTCCAAGTTTTGCCCAGTCAATTGGACAGTTGACCTAGAAATCAACTGTATTGAGGAAAAAAGTCAACTGTGGCCAATTGACAGTCAAACCTCATGAAAATTGACCCACATCAACATTATGAACTCACATGAACCATTTGATCAAGTTTGGATCACAATTCCACAAGAAATTTGATCAGATCACTAAAAGGGCAAAATGGTCATTTTTAGGGTTTTGACTGCACAAAGGCAATTTTTGACTGTTTGACCTAGCCAATGGCAAACCAAGCTCACAATATGGACTCAAGGACCCCATGGAATTATCTTGACATGCTCAACAAACTCAAAAGATCCCAAGTACACAAGATGGACAGTTGAATTTCCCAGTCAATTGATCAATTTTGACTGTATACTGAAAAGTCAAACTTTGACTTTTTGGTCAAAATCAAGAGTCAAGATTCATTTTTCATCAAAACATTCCAAATCATGAAACTTGTTCATCAAGAAATCACAAAATGCAAATTAGGGTTAGAAATTAGAATTTTTCATAACTTAGAATTTTTCTAAGTTATGAAAAACCCTAATTTTTCCCAACTTTGCCTCACTTTCTCACCAAGATCCATTTGGATTCAAACAAAAGTCAAAACATGAAAGTTGTAGCTTGTTGCATAATCTACAACTTTGATTCACAAAGTTTTCCCAAATGAGGCTTGTATCTCAAGTTACAAATTTTTGAATAAGGGCACTAAACTATTCTTAACTTAGTGAAATTTTAACCTATTTTGACAAGGTTTTCTACCCAACTTCAAGGCCATTTTCCATACACTTCCACTTGGAATTTCAATTTGAATTTCAAAGATGGATTGTAGTACTCATTCCAAGATTTCTAAAATGTCCAAGAACTTCTCAAACAACCTCATGGTTAGGGAGAATCGAATTTCACAATATAGCAAAAACTCACTTTTGATTAGGCCAAGTTACATGTTCATAACACTATGCATTTTCAAAACTCAGCATGCCACTTGATTACAGGCCTTTTGTCTCAATTACACTCATAAATTTAATGCCAAACCTTTGTGCCAAGACCATGTTTTGTGTGTTCAAGCATTGCCTAGAAGATTAATCCATTTATAGATAAAGCATTTCTTCCATTTTTGCAAAAGATAACTTTATGTCCAATTGAAAATCCAAGAAGTACAGTTAGGATCTCTTTGGCACAAGTTTAGGGATTAATCACACTGATCAAGACTGAGTTATGCAGCATGTTATGGGGGCCTCTAGCTGCCTAAACACCAACTTGACCTTTTTTGCTTAAGTGCTAAGAAACATTGCATTGTTCAACACAACTTTGATATCAGCTTGCAAACCCTTAAGCAAACTTGTGAAACACATCCAGGACATCCCAACCAAGCTAATACACGACCCTAACAACCCTCATACACTCCCAATCCCAGAATCATCTTCAAACTGCAAGAACAGGGCAAGGCCTGCAGTTTGAGTGCCATCTCCCACTCCTCTCAAGTTTTCTTGGCCAAACCAGGTCACACACATTCCCTAGCATCTATGCAAGCTAACCAAGACTTGAAACACGACCTGTAACTCCTCTAACAAGTTCCACCATTTTCACTTTTTCATTTTGCAGTTGAAGTTCTACAGCTCAATTCAAGGTGTCTCAGGGCAAAGTAAATATTGGAACAGCATCACCACACCTCAAGGAAGCTATACCAACCATTATCTTGCACTGAAAGCTTCCCCATTGCCAGATAGAACTTCAACTGAACAGGTATCTTGGTGAACTTCTATCTCTCTTATTAGGCATCATTAGCTCTAAGTTTGTGAATAAGCAATGTTCTACTCATGCCACTGAACCTGTACATGCTTTTACTTTTCATTTCTTTTGCCTGAGCTGTGAGAATTTAAGGTTTGAAAATGGCAGAAAATCTAGGTAAGGATTTGGGGGAGAAGAAATTATCTCTCATCTTAGAGAGTTAGATCAAGTTCTGCATATGGTTGGATTCGTCTCTTGATGCTGAACATTTTTTATGTTATGAGTTTTCATTAATAAGCCAGGAATCTGGATGTTTAGATGGAAGAACAGGGCGCGCGTTTTTTTGAATAATGTTGTTCAGAGGTTGAAGAAGGTGTCTCATGGGCTGGGCCAGCTTTGTTTTGCTTCTTACACCATATTTTTTTATTCACACCCCCCTGAGCCCATTTGCTTGATTTAATGTTTTTTTTTTATTTTTCTTTTTTCATTTTGACTCATTTATTTTTTCTTATCATATTAAAAACATAAAAAAATATTTTTGCATCATTTTTATATTTTTTAGACATTTATTGGATTATATTAGTATTTGTATACAAATAAATAAATAATATATTATTTAGAATAAATAGAGAAAATAATGTAAACACATTTTGTTTTTATTTTTATTTTGTTTTATCTTCTTGAAACATTTTTATATAAAACATACTTTTTTTTATAAATATTAATTATTATTATTTTTATATATATAATATTTATTTAGTAAATAATATAAATATACATATATATTAATACATTTAGGGTAAAATACCAAAAATATACATCTTTTTATTTTTATCAATATTTAACACTAAAAATACATTTTTATAAATATACTATATTTTATTTTATTTTTGTATATAAATAGTAAATATTATATATATTATATAATTAATACCCTTTTGATTTAAATTAGGGTTTTGTCCTAAATATGAAAATACTCCAAAAATAATACCTTTTTATTTCCCTTTTTATTTTTTACATAAATAATACTTTTTTTTTTCATACACATAAAAAATCTTTTTACATTTTGCATATTTATTTCATTTCCATTTAATTATGCAATTATTTGTATTGTAAATATTCAAAGAAAATGATGTAATAGCTAGATTTAATTTCTTGTCTAAATATCCCCCCATTTGAACATTTGTACCCCCCTCCCCATATTATTGTGTTGTAATAGTGTAGGAATTTAAATTTCGCACTTTAATGCTTTCTAAACATACCATGCTAGAATTAGGGTTTGTATGCGAATAAAACGAACAAAATAGTCTGACCTAATTTCAAGATAATCAAGCATGAAAGTGAACAACACATATCACACTTGCACCCCTAGGGTATTACACTTTGTTGCCTTCAAATAATTGGGCCATATTGCATGTTGAATTTCTTTGGGTAAAACAAACAATCAAATGATCATAAGTCCCTCGATGACGCTTTCAAAAAGTTGCCTAAAATGATCAAATCCCTTTCAAAGAAAAATTGCCCAAATACATTTAACACTATTGCAATTATGGTCTAAACAATGACCCGCGCCCGTCCCTTTCACCTCCTAATACAAGATTATCCACCAATTGCAATGGTGGAACAAAATTGTCAAAAGGTTTAAAACATAACAAGAATCTTTGAGAAAACTTTAGGGTAGATAACTTTTAGGTACTTGCCAATTTGCAAAGAAAACACTTGCCTATTTTTCAAATCACACTTCACAAACACTTTCAAAACCAACTTTCAAAAACCTTGAAACATCTTTTCAAAAGACAAAACACCTTTTGTAAAACATTCGAGTAAAGAATTGTTACAAGGGTAGCCTATACAAGGCATCTTTTCAAAACATTTTCAAAACCACACACCAAGCACCATTTCAAACAATTGAAAACCAAGGCAAGTTGATCTAAGCAAGTACCTAAGAGCCCATGGATAACCATGGATAGAAAGGGTGCTAATACCTTCCCTTTCTATAATCTACTCTCCGAACCCAAGAAAAATCTCAAAGGTTTTTGATGTGCTTTTTAAACCTTTCCTTAGGATAAAATAAAAATTCGGTGGCGACTCTTGCTCAACCGAAACATTTGCGAAAACAAACGCAAAACCCTAGTCAGTTCTCCCACCGTATCACAACACCCAAGTCAGTTCTCCCACTATATCACAGAACTGGCGACTCTGCTAGGGACTTACTTAAAAATGGGGTTACCTTAGGGCTAGATCACCTTTACTTGCTTTCTTTGTTTGACCTGTATGCTTTACATTTTGGTTCTTTGTTTGGACTTAAATCCTCTACCCGGATTTATGGATACCTTATAGGTAAGTAGAAATACGGTGTGAAAATTGTGCGGGGTATACCGACATGGTCTAAGAAATAGCTACGTTAGTGTGACATATTTGTGGATACCGATAGCCCTTGAGTAGTCAAGGAGAATACGGGGCCACTTAGTGATGTTATGAAGCACTAACTGACTTTTAGAACCTTTACTTGACCAACTTGGCCATTAGGACGTAGTGAGATGACTGGCTTTGGTGTAGTCCGAAGTTGGTAGATACTCGATACTACACTTATTGAGGTTTGAATTTTTGGGATATTTCGGTCGCAATGAAAGAGGCTTGTGCTGAAACAATGCCCGAGAAGACAAATCAGTGATATTGAGATCCCTTAGGACCCTGTTACTATCACTAGGACAGGTTGAGCCAACCAAACTTCAAGAGGGTACTTACCTATAAAACCTCATGCAATCCTAAACTTAAGGATTTGTTTGATTTAACTTGTGCATATAAATAACACCATGACATCATACCATAGCATTTTAGACTAACCATTTCAAGGATTTTGAGATTCATCTTTGTTCTATTTTATAGGATATGACTTCCACTCGCAGGAACACAATCCAAGTCAACCTTGTACGAGTACCTTTTCAGCTCAAGGATTTAGAATCGAGGGTCCCTGAGAATTCTATGTTCACCAAAAGACATGGACGACTTCTCAACTTGGTTACCTCGAGCTTTGATGAAGATATGATGAAGGTGCTTTTCCAGTTCTTTGACCCGTTGTACCATTGCTTTACCTTCCCCGATTACCAGCTTGTACCAACTATGGAAGAGTTCTCTCAGCTCTTGGGAATTCCTATCCTCGATCAACTACCTTTCAATGGTACCGAAAGAGACCCAAGCCCTGAAGAGGTTGCCCGAGCTTTGCACTTGCAACAATCCGACGTCACGGATAATTGGGAAACAAGAAGTGGTGTCAAAGGGTTCTTAGCCAAGTTCTAACTGGAAAAGCTCAAGATTGTTAGAACAACCTGAACTTACAAGCTTTCAAGAAATTTTGGCTCTTCTCATCTATGGGTTGGTACTATTTCCAAATCCTGACCAACTTATAGATGTGAATGCTGTCAAAATCTTTTTATCTCACAATCCGGTGCCTACTTTGTTGGGAGATATCTTGTATTCTCTCCACACTCGCACCATGAAGAGAAGAGGAACCCTCATGTGTTGTACTCCTCTGTTGGCTAAATGGTTTGTTTCACATCTACCCTGATCCATTGTGAAGAATGAGCAAGGTTTGAGGTGGTCCAATAGGCTAATGTCACTCAGGCATTCGAATATCCACTGGTGTTCTCGATCCTTGGAGGATATTACTATCGTCGATCATTGTGGGGAATTCCCTAATGTTCCTCTTCTTGGCATTAGGGGAGGCATCACTTATAACCCTTGCTTAGCTCTACGACAGTTTGGGTACGCACGAAGAGATGGTTCACATGACACGCTCATCCAAGGTGTGGTGTTTGACTATGAAAGTGACAATCAAGACTACTATCAGAGGTTTATACGAGCCTGGAGGATGGTAAGAAAGGTGGACAGTAGGATATTGGGGCATAAGAATTCCATTCCCCTTGAGCCTTACCTTAGGTGGGTACGGGCTTGCACTCAGAGTCTCGCAATGCCTTACCCCTCCATTCTCCCAGTTATCATAGAGCTTGTTGTTGAAGGAGATGTCCCATACACTGTCCTTCATCCTAACATACCCACCTCTCTCGAAGACTTACAAAGGGATTAGATACAGCTTAAGGAAGAACGAGACACTTTCGAAGCCCAATTTTATGCCAGCTAGAAGAAAGTTCTCGAACTCGCCAAGTAGCTTCATGAAAAGCGGAGTCTGAATGCCTACATCGCACCAAAGAGGATGCGTTCAACTTTTTTATCTTAGGAGTTTTTGTATTTCTTTAATTGTAAGCCCAAAGAGGCACGATGTACTCAAACTCGGATTTATTAATATAACATGTGTTCCTTTTTTTGTCTAAAGCAAATTTAAATCTCTAATTTCCTTGAAATCATTTGCATATGCATCTTCATTCATCATAACACAAACAGGTTTCTTACAACATATCTCCTTATCTTTCTACTATTTATTTCAAGGAGATGGATATTGAACAGACAGTAAAAGATCTCCAGGCGCAGAACGCCCAGTTTCAACAATTGTTCTTGAATCTAGAAAAAGGACAAGAGGATTTGAAAACTCTGCCGATCAAAGAAAAAAAGAAGAAAACAAAGAAATCAATCGGTGTTTTGAATATGGGAAGAAGGTTCAAAGGACCAGCCAGATGGACTCTAGACTTCACAATATCATCGGGTTAAAGGGATAATCAAGAAGGGAAAAACAAGGAAGTAACTGACCCTCCAGAATCCGAAGAGGAAGAGGAGGTTGACTATTCTGAAGAGCAGTATCCTCCAGCTGATGACAAATACAAACAGTTGGAAGATCGCCTCAATGCTATGGAGATTCAGAAGGTACTCGGGTTGGATTTTGAAGAGCTAGGGCTTGTCTCAGGGGTTGTCATGCCGCAGAAGTTCAAGGTCCATACTTTCACTAAATATGACGGTGTCTCTTGTCTAAAGATGCATTTGAGATCACATGTCAGGAAAATTCAACCCCATACTGAAGATAGGAACCTATGGGTGCATTTCTTCCAAGAAAGCTTGTCAGGGACGCAGTTGGATTGGTTCTATCAATTGGAAGGGACCAACATCCACAATTGGGAAGATTTGGCGGCCGCTTTTTACAAGCAATACTAGTATAATGCTGACTTAGCTCCAACACGGATACAGTTGCAAGGCATGTCTATAGGTACAGGTGAAGCTTTCAAAACATATGCTCAAAAATGGCGAGATCTCGCGTGAAGAGTCCAACCCCCTCTATCTGACAGAGAATTGGTGGATATGTTCTTAGGCATGCTATCTAGTCCATTCTTCAAACACCTGATTCGAAGCTCCTCGGTTGGGTTTACCGAATTAATCATGACCGATGAATGGGTAAAAACGGGTATAAAAAGTGGAAAAATTCAAAGAGATGCATCCTCGAGCGCGATGAAGAAGCCCTTTACCGAAAAGAAGGAGGTCGGTGTTGCATATGGCCATAGGAATCAGGACAGAACTGAACGCTGTCCAGCGGTAGGGGCTGTTATGATCTCTAAGCCTGCACCTACTCAACAAAGGAACAATCAGTCTAGAACGGAAAGGCCGGTAAGACAGTTAACCCGGATAAATATGACGTTGTCTCAAGTCTTGCCACATTTGTTGAAATCTAATCTGGTAACCCTGCGGGAAGCTCCGAAGAATCCCAACAATGCCTCTCCCTGTTATAACCCAAATGCTCGTTGAGCTTACCATTAAGAAAGTCCAGGTCATGATACAAATGATTGTTGGGCTTTGAAAAGCAAGGTGAAAGACCTTCTCAAGGTAGAGGAAATTGAATTTGATGCCCTTGAGATCCTGAATGTTATCACTGCTCCCATGACCAAACATGGTCGTGGTGTTAACGCTGTTGAAGATGATGTGTTTGTTATTGCTGTTGATGAACTTGTTACTCCTCTCCTGACCGTCAAGAGGAACCTGTTGAAGGTCGATTTATTTTCGGGTTGTGGCGAAGGTTGCAACCTCTGTTTATCTCTACCGACTGGTTGTCATTTATTGAAGGCAGGTGTCCAGCGCCTGATGGATGACAAAGAGATTTTGTTTGAAAAGACTCCCGTTCTAACCATTTCTTACAAGGATGTTTCAATAATAACCATTTCCGCCAATCCTCCCAGGGTCTCCACCAAAAGACCCGTTAGGATTACATCTGTACCGAAGGCGACTCCACTGATAATTACTATGCCAGGGCCAACCCCGTACTCCTCAAACAAAAATTTTCCTTGGAACTATGGGGGTGACGTCTACTACCACGATGTCAAGCAATATTGGCTGGCTGATGAAGACCCGGTTTTTGAGAAGGCTGACCCCGACATTGGAAACATTGTGGGAACCAGCAAAATAACTAGAAGCGGATGAGTGTTCTCCCCTGAGATTGCTCCTATGAAAGTTGTTACTAGTCCTGTGATCATTCCTGCTTTTGTTCCTGCTAATACTACTACTACAATTCATGTGATTACCCCTTCTAACACCCCTATCACCAAGTCGACCGAGACTCGGGGCAAAGACATTTTGGTTGAGCCTGTCCGGATGAAGGCGCATCCAGTATCTATCCCAGAGGCTTCCAAGAAAGAGATGGAAGAAATTTTGAAAATTATAAAGAGAATCGACTATAATGTAGTCGAACAGCTATGGCATACCCCTTCAAAGATTTCTATGCTAGCTTTATTGTTATGCTCCGAAGCTCATGCAAAGGCCTTGGTAAAATTTCTTAAAACTGCCCATGTGCCACAGGAAACCTCTGCTGACCAATTCGAAGATTGTGTGGCTAGTTTGACAGCTGATAACGGTTTGGGCTTTTCTGATGTTGACCTGACACCTAGAGGGAGGAGACATAATGATGCGTTGCATGTCTCTGTCGAATGTAGGGGCACTACTTTGGCCCATGTCCTGGTAGATATTGGTTCATCATTGAATCTACTGCCTAAGAAGGCTCTGGATAGACTAGACTATGAAGTTTTTACCTTAAAACCCAGCAACATAGTGGTAAGGGCCTTCAATGGTTCGAAGAGAATGGTGCATGGGGAGGTGGACATCCCCATCAAAGTTGGAACTCAGACCTTTGATTTAACTTTCTATGTGATGGATATCCGCCCTTCCTATTCCTGTTTATTGGGCCGGCCTTAGATTCAAGACGCTGGTGCCATCACCTCTACATTACATCAGATGTTGAAGTACCCAATCAAGGGAAAAATCATCATTGTCCATAGAGAGGAGGAATATATGGTCAGTCACCTGAACTCCTTCAGTTATGTCGAAATGGATGGTGAATTCATCAAAACTCCGTGTCAGCATTTCGAGGAAGTCCCACAAACAGTTGCAGCAACCAAGACTGTTTCGAAAGTCCCGAAGATTACCAGACCTCCAATGAAGTTGGCTTCTCTAAAAGATGCCAAGGTAGTAGTCGAAGAAGGTGGGTGTACCATTTGGGGTCAACTTCCGAATATTCCCAACAAATCTGACAAATTTGGTTTGGGTTTTACTTCAGGAGCCCAGAAAGTTGTTCATCATGCTCGTGCTAGAGGACCACCTTTGCGGATCAGCAACCATGGAGTCAACATAGTGGAAGATAGTAATGACAGTTGTGACCTGGAAGAATGGATTTTTCCAACTATTAGCGAAGTACTCAACAACTGGGAAGCCAAATAATTTGTCCCTATTACTTTTATCCAACAGTAATTATCTTTAAATTTTTGTCGGACTTGTAATAATTAAACAATTTAGACTTTAAAACCTTGTGTCTTACCCGAGGCACAACGGTCCATTTGTGAGGGTTGTTACTTCATTTTCATATGTCATCAATAAATCATGGACGTTTTTGCACGCAAATCTTATGCTCTTTTTTCTTCTTTTTCTACATTTTTAAAGATAGTTATGCTCTTACACACACTCACATATCAAAATGCAGATCCATATCCACTCAAGATCCCATAGGTAATAATTTTGCTATGGCCTATTGTGACTTTGAAAATCCAATCTACCAAGCCAAAGACGAAGGTGAGGAAGATTGTGAGGTGCCAGGGGAACTAGCCAGGTTATTATTGTTGGCTCTTGAATTCGACACCCACGATAAATTGGCCTTATGGGCCAAATATAGAGTAAATGAAGCCAAGCTGGAAAATGCCTCGACGCATGGAAAAAACTTAGAGAAATATCTGAGTTACAAATTGGTCTTCGACCAGACATCGCCATCAAGCCTTTGACTGAAAAGGTCATGTGACCTTCGACTAGAAGAACAACCCTCGTGTCAGCATCAAAGGCGAAGGATATTTGAATTTGAAGAAGGGAGGAAAACTCAGTTCACCTAGTAATTCTGGGAAGGCGACGTGGCAGAAAGATAGAGGTCGAGGGGCATGCAGAGGACACTTGTCTTCATCCTAGAGCAAGGCAACCCCTCGACAGTTACATAATTTTAGTATAAAGATAGGAAGTTTGTGTAGATTTTCGGGGTGTTCAATCTATTGTACTAGTCACTCAACATTATTCAAGTACCCGCTGTGTGTGAAAGAATAACTGAGAATGTACGTTGGAAACACCACCTTTTTATTAATCAAATCTTTTACATTACTTTGATCTTCTTTTGCAAAGTTTACGTTTCCTGCATTTTATCTGCATTTCTGTTTTCTTTCCAAAACTACAAACACCAACTCCCCGGTCGAAGGTGTGTTTTTCCTAAATATTAACTTTTACATCAAACCAGCATAAAAATTAGCATATGTTCTGGGATCAATCTGATCGATCATGTGAGTAACCAAAAGGGCTTTCCTTTTGGAGGATCAGCGGTTGTTTACTGAAAACCACGGTAAACAAATTGGCACACCTGGTGGGACGCTGTTAAATTTTGTCATATGTTTGTTCATTTATGTTATTACTTTTCTTTTACACGTATACAATGTTGCATGTTATTAAGAAGTGGTAGAATAACTACCAACGAGTATACTGCTAGGAAGAGAAATAGAGAAAGTAGAATGGCTAATCATTCAAATAATGGAGAAATACCTCCACCAAATACTAATGGAACAACGGTTATAACTACTGTTGGAGAAAATATCTTAACATCTGTTGGTTCAGTACCAACGTTAATCACGAATCAAACAGGACCCATACTTTCGTATGTAGGTCCTAGAGGTCCATTAGGAACACCCCCACCAAGGGAAAATCCAGGATCTCGACCGTACGCTCCCCTGGGATTTTCGACAGCCTAGATGGGTCGAGAATAGTCGTATGGCATGCCAACCACTGAAATGGCTAGCCTTATGAACATTGCATCTACATTTTTAGAACCTTTGGTGAGTACGTCTTCACCGTTACAGGGATCTGGAGCCAGTATGGTGAATTTGGGTAGAAACCAAACCTTAGGAGGGCCATCACATGTAATACCAAGCCTCACAAATGCGTCTACAACAATTTTGAGGCAACAGATGGATGAAAGCAACCATGATATGGTGCAAATGTTGGCACAAACTCTTAGTACAATGCTGAACCCCCTGATACAAAATACTACCCAGTCGAATCAAAAAATGGCAGCGCAAATGACGCGCATGGCTGAATTTTTTGGGGTTCCCCAAACTATTCAACAACCCTAAAGAATACCAATAAGAGCGAACCAAGGAATAATCGTGGAGGAAGACTTAACCATTAACCAAAATCCACAGATCCCTAGAGTAGAAATAAAATAACCTAGGGTCGAAATACCTCGAGATCTCCCACAGATCCCTAGAGAAGTCGATCAAGGAGTGATTATGGTGAATACCAAAACACTGATGAATTGATACAACAAGTTCGACACCAAAATTATGGAACAGATAATAATATGACTTCCATGATCGAAAGAATCATGATACAGAATGGAATGAACATTGGTTTTCACAGACCAAACTTCACATCCCCATTGTCAGAATATATTCTGCAAACAGATTTACCCCCTAGAGGAAAAGTCCCTAAGTTTACTAAATTTTCAGGGGATACGACAGAGTCTACTGTCGAACATGTAGCGAGATATTCGATAGAGGCCGGGGAAATAGCAAACAACGAGAACCTTAGGATTAAATATTTCCCAAGTTCTCTAATGAAAAACGCTTTTACTTGGTTCACTACCCTCCCAACCAATTCGATCTATAATTGGAATCAATTGGAAAGGTTGTTCCATGAAAATTTTTACATGGGACAGACCAAAATAAGTTTGAAAGAATTGGCTAGTGTGAAAAGGAGATTCACTGAGCCAATAGATGAGTATATGAATAGGTTTCGAATGCTTAAATCCAGGTGCTTTACACAAGTTCCTGAACATGAATTAGTCGAAATGGTAGCAGGGGGCCTAGATTATTCCATTAGGAAAAAACTAGATACCCAATACTTGAGAGACATGGCCCAGTTGGCCGATAGAGTTCGACAAGTAGAACTCCTTAGAGCCGAAAAGGCTAAAGCGACCAAGACTCATCGAAAAGAAAGAGTAACCTATATCGGAATGGATGATGACGATCCATAGACATCTAGTGATCCTATAGATGTCGAAGAAGGTGAAATAGACTTAGCAGAATTAAAACAAGGGCCGCCATACTCTTGCAAATTGCTAGTGCCCTCAAATGGGAAGAATCCTGTTGAGTCCGAAAGGAACAGTGATAGATTCTCAAAGAAAACATATAGTTTCGACATTACTAAATGTGACGAAATATTTGATTTATTAGTCAAAGATGGCCAAATGATAGTGCCCCCTGGGGCAAAAATGCCTCCTTTAGAACAAAGAAAGAAAAGAGGTTTTTGTAAATATCACAATTTTATGGGCCATAAAACCTCACGATGTTTTCTTTTCAGGGATCTTGTTCAAGAAGCACTCAAAGAAGGAAGGCTCAAGTTCGCTGATAAGCCGGCAATGGAAATTGATGCGAACCCGCTACAAATGGATGCACACCATGTTGAACCAATGGGCATCCATATGGTCGAAGTTTCTGAGGACTTCATCAACAAGCCTGTATTTGGCAGTTTTACTGGAAACATATCTAGGAAAATTGTCGAAGGGGTGCGGAAAGCTGCTGAAGGCCTGAACAAAGGAGTTGCTGAAAGCTCAAACAAGAGGACCACTACAAGTTCTTACCTGGATGCTGTCAAGGGTTCGACAAAAAACTTGGAAGCCAAGATGCAAAAACTGAACCTCGTCTCCAAGAGCAACATGGAGGTAAACATGGTCAAGGTATCTGAAGCCAAGGCTTCGGAGGAGGCCATTCGACAAGAGGGAGTGAACAAGACAACATTTCCAAAAGAAGACGAGAATCTGGCAGAATTTTTACATTGATGCCAGAAGAAAAAGTCTGAAGTGATATTGTGTCCCAGATGCAGTTCCATTTTCAACAAGAAGGTTGCGGAGCACATACAAGGTGTGACAGCAGCGAAGGAAAAATGGGGCACCAATTCTCAGCCAAGTATGGATCCAGAAGTTAGATATGATCCCTGGAGGGGATATCAAAAGGGACCCATGAACTAAGTGAGGAGGCCACCAACTTTTTGGCCTCCAACTAATGTACCTGTGGATACTTGGCTCAATACAGTGGGCAAAAAAAGGCCCAATGAAGAAAGATGGCGAATGTTTGACGTGCCAAGGGGCTCTTCTTTGGCTTACAGGAAAGAGTTCCAGACTACTACAACGAATAAAGTGGCTCACATATCAAGAAACTACAAGGGGAAGAACCCCATGTCTCGCTCCCAATGGCAAAGATTTCAAAGACGGCGGAAAGACGAGAAAGAGGCTGCAGCAGAGCCTCACCCAGAATTTAGCACCAACGTGCCAAGAAAAGAAAAAGGAAAGCAAAGGAAACCTATGGAGAGGGAACCAGTTGCTAGAAGGCTGGTGTGGCCAGAACAAGGTGCGTTGAATGACGAAGGTAATTCTGACTCAGATGATACTTTAGATATTATGGTAAATGTGATATCAGTGATGCCCAGGGAGTACAACTGTCAGGTCAAAGTCGAAGAAACTGACTTGATGGTCGAACAAGAAATGGCCAGACATAGGCCAATGTGTTACTACGTGATGAATAATGGTTGTGTTGAGGAGCATAACGCTTTCTTTGAGCCACCTACTGAGGAGATGAAAAATCACCTTAAGCCCCTATTTATCAGAACAAAGATATGGGAAGTGACCATAAATAAGATCTTGGTTGATTGTGGGGTGACCATAAATATAATCCCACAATCTATGCTGAGGAAAGTAGGAAAAGGGGATGTTGATATTAAGCCCCACAACATGGTTCTCTCAAATTATGAAGGGGGGTATTGGAACCACCGTGGGAGTTATACAACTGGATCTGAAGGTGGGCTCAATTCTTCGACCTACCATGTTTATGGTAATTTCAGCAAAACCCAATTATAATATGCTTTTAGGTCGAGAGTGGATACATGGCATAGGTTCAGTGCCATCTTTGATGCATCAGAGGGTTACAATATGGCGCCCTGATGGTATCGTAGAGAACATCGAGGCTGATCAAAGTTACTACCTGGGCGAAGTTAACAACATTGGAAAAAATAGCTTCGACAGGAACTTGGCTCATATAGGGCCATGCAGCCCTCTTGACTTCGATCTGGCTCCAGCGCCCAATGCTTTTTGTTCTCTTTATCTACACTCTAATCATGGTTTTCAGTGGGATAGATAGGATTTATCAAACATCGACTATGGAGGGGTTGATGACATACGGCCAACAGGCTAGGGAAGTGAGTTTGGTGATGATGACTGAATCACAGGCTCTACAAAGAATTTCGGCATATGTAGCCGAAAGTAGAATGATAGTAGCCTTAGAGGCTGAAGTCAAATATATGGCTCTTGAAGCCAATGAACAGGCATCTTTCCAAGAAGGCCCTGGGAAGGACTTCGACCCAGAACCTTCTGACTCGGAAGAGAAAGAAGTATGAAACCAGAGGTTAGACGCCATCTATGATGATGAGCCTCTAGGTTTCGAAAAGGATTCGTTGGCAAACAATGTTAGAATGCTAGCACAAGACCCCTTAGAAGAAATAGACCTAGGTGAAGGTCCTGTGAGAAAGCCAACATATATCAGCGCGAAGATAGATCCAGAACTCAGGGTCGAAATGATCCAATTGTTAAAAGAGTTCAGAGATTGCTTTGCATGGGATTATGACAAAATGCCTGGTCTCGACAGAAGCTTGGTGGAACTACAATTGCCAACAAAACCTGGAAAGAAGCCTGTCAAGCAAACTCCAAGGTGCTTTGCACCAGAGGTTCTGTCGAAAATCAAAACGAAAGTAGAAAGACTGTTGAAATGCAAGTTCATACGAACGACCAGGTATGTCGAATGGATTGCAAATATAGTACATGTTATAAAGAAAAACGATACCTTAAGGGTGTGCATTGATTTCAGAGATCTGAATGCGGCAACACCCAAAGATTAATATCCAATGCCTGTGGCAGAAATGCTTGTCAATTATGCTGCTGGTTTCGAATACATGAGTATGCTTGACGAATACTATGGATATAATCAAATTTTCATTGCTGAAGAGGATGTGTCGAAAACAGCATTTTGTTGCCCTGGCGCCTTAGGCACTTACAAATGGATAGTGATGCCTTTTGGCCTAAAAAACGCAGGGGCAACGTATCAAAGAGCAATGAATTATATCTTCCATGATTTTATCGAGACTTTTATGCAGATTTATATTGATGATATTGTTATCAAATCTGTTTCAGGAAAGACTCACATGGACCATCTTCGACAATCCTTTGAGAGGATGAGACACTATGGTCTAAAAACGAATCCTCTAAAGTGCACTTTTGGTGTCAAAGTAGGGGATTTCTAAGGCTTTGTGGTCCATAAAAAGAGAATCGAGATAAACCAAAACAAGACCAAAGCCATTTTGGAAGCCAAAGCGCCAACCAACAAGAAGGAGTTACAGTCTCTACTTGGCAAGATAAATTTCCTGAGGAGATTTATATCCAACCTCAGTGGGAAAACGCAAGCCTTCTCACCACTACTTTTACTCAGCAAATGGGGATTTGAATGGGGGCAAGAACAACAAGAGGCCTTAGACAAAATTAAAGAGTACCTCACCAAGCCACCTATTCTTGTACCTCCTTGTAGAAATAGAAGTATGAGATTGTACATAGTTGCATCTGATAAAACCTTAGGGAGCATGTTAGCTCAAGAGGATGAGAATGGCGTTGAAAGACCCATATGCTACCTCAGTAGAGTTTTAAATGATGCATAAACTAGATATAACGAAGTTGAAAAAATATGTTTATGTCTTTACTTCTCATGTACAAAACTCAAGCAATATATTAAACTAGTTGATGTTTAAGTTTCGTCTCATTTTGATGTCTTCAAATATATGTTGTCGAAACCTATTTTGCACAGTAGAATTGGCAAATGAGCACTTGCATTAACTGAATATTCATTAACCTTTATGCCTCTCAAGGCGGTAAAGGTCAAGTGGTAGCATACTTTATAGTCGACCACTCAATAAATGAAGAATCACTAAATTACTTGGAGATTGAACCTTGGAAGTTATACTTCGACGGTTCTAGTCATAAAGAAGGAACTGGAGTGGGGGTTCTAATTATTTCTCCAAATAAAATTCCAACAACATTTAAGTACAAGATCGAAGGAGATTGTTCGAATAATGAGGCTGAATACGAAGCTTTAATCGTAGGCCTTGAAATCTTGTTGGAATTGGGGGCAACTCGAGTTGAAATAATGGGAGACTCAGAGTTAGTCCTAAAACAAGTTACGAAAGAATACAAATTCATAAGAGAAAATCTTATCATGTATTTCGTAATAGCCAGTCGTTTATTGAAGAACTTCGAAGTGGTTAACATTCGACATATACCAAGATTGGAAAATCAAGTGGCTAATGATTTAGCACAAATCGCTTCCGGGTATAAAATTTCAAAAGAAAAACTACAACAAGTAATCGAAGTTAGAGGAAGAGTAACATCTGCTAGGTTGTCCCCAATAGATTTGGAAACAACAACATTGGGATATACTGATCATGAAAACTTCGAAAATTCATTCATAGACAATCTAACAGAACAAGATTGGAGAAATCCTATAGTAAATTATTTACAGAATCCAGTGGATTCGACGAAGAGAAAGATAAAGTATAGGGCATTAAGCTATATACTAATGGGAAATGAATTATTCAAGAAAACACCTGAAGGTGTGTTACTAAAATGCCTAAGTGAAGCAGAAGCATACATAGCCCTTTCTACCACACACGTCGGGGCATGTGGAGCACATCAAGTAGGCCATAAGATGAAATGGTTGTTGTTTAGACAAGGACTATATTGGCCCACTATGTTAAAAGATTGTGTTGAGTTTGCAAAAGGATGTCAAGAATGTCAAGTGCATACAAGCATCCAACATGTACCGGTAAGCGAACTTCATTCGATTGTGAAACCTTGGCCTTTTAGAGGATGGGCTTTAGATCTTATTGGAGAAATTTGACCAGCGTCCTCTGAAATCCAGAAATACATATTGGTGGCCATTGATTATTTTACTAAGTGGATTGAAGCAATTCCTTTAGTCAATGTAGACCAAGAGAATGTCATTGAATTTATTCAAAAGTACATTATATATAGATTTGGAACCCCTGAGACAATAACGACAGATCAAGGATCAGTCTTTACTGGTCGAAAAATGCAAGAATTTGCTACAGAGATGGGATGCAAACTGTTGACGTCTACACCTTACTATGCGCAAGCCAACGGCCAAGTCGAAGCTGCAAATAAGGTAGTAATCAGTTTAATAAAGAAACATGTGGGAAAGAAGCCAAGAAACTGGCATAAGACGTTAGATCAAGTTTTATGGGCTTGTCGAACCTCTCCTAAAGAGGCTACAGGAACAACACCATTTCGTCTAACTTATGGTCATGATGCAGTGTTGCTAGTGGAAATTTGTCTACAGTCAACGAGGGTTCAGAGACATCAGGATATCCCTTCCGAAGTTTATTGGAATATGATGTTAGACGAGTTAGTTGATATGGACGAAGAAAGGTTGAAAGCTTTAGACCTATTAAGATTACAGAAGAAAAGGGTGGAAAATCCTACAATCGAAGAGTAAAACCTAAGACATTTCTGCCTGAGGACCTAGTATGGAAGGTAATTCTCCCAATGGATCGAAAGGATAGAAATATGGGAAAATGGTCCCCTAAGTGGGAAGGACCTTTCAAAATTATCCAAACTTTCTTTCGTGGAGCCTATGAGATCGAGGAGTTAAATGAAGATCAAAGGATCTTGAGAGTAAACGGTAAATACTTGAAAAAGTATAGACCTATGCTTCAAGAGGTAAAAATAGCCAATGTATAGTCACAGTCGAAATGAGGAAAAAGCTAAAATGTAAATTTCATTAAAAAATGACAAAATGGCCTTAAGTCATTACAGGTGATGGAGAATGTTTGACATGCTTGCCTAGGTTCTAGGAGTAATGGCCATCATGGCAGCATGGTAACGGCTGTTTGAAATGACGTCTTGGGAAAAGAGTAATGATGATTCTAAGTGTGGAAGATGTTGGAAGGCGAAAAGTACACGTTAAGCCTTTGTGGACAAAAAAGAGACAGGTGTCGAATAGGAATATCAAAGAATGACTATTTCTCTCAACGTCGAAATAGACATTCTTGGGGGGAAATTTGTTGGCTCTTGAATTTGACACCCACGATAAATTGGCCTTATGGGCCAAATATAGAGTAAATGAAGCCAAGATGGAAAATGCCTCGATGCATGGAAAAAACTTAGAGAAATATCTGAGTTACAAATTGGTCTTCGACCAGACATCGCCATCAAGCCTTCGACTGAAAAGGTCCTGTGATCTTCGACTAGAAGAACAACCCTCATGTCATCATCAAAGGCGAAGGATATTTGAATTTGAAGGAGGGAGGGAAATGCAGTTCGCCTAGTAGTTCTGGGAAGGCGATGTGGCAGAAAGATAGAGGTCAAGGGGCATGCAGAGGACACTTGTCTTCATCCTAGAGCAAGGTAACCCCTCGACAGTTACATAATTTTAGTATAAAGATAGGAAGTTTGTGTACATTTTCAGGGTGTTCAATCTATTGTACTAGTCACTCAACATTATTCAAGTACTCGTTGTGTGTGAAAGAATAACTGAGAATGTATGTTTGAAACACCACCTTTTTATTAATCAAATCTTTTACATTGCTTTGATCTTCTTTTACAAAGTTTACGTTTCCTGCATTTCATCTGCATTTCTATTTTCTTTCCAAAACTACAAACACCAACTCCCCGGTCAAACATGTGTTCTTCCTAAATATTAAATTTTACATCAAACCAGCACAAAAATTAGCATATGTTCTGGGATCAATCTGATCGATCCCACGAGTAACCAAAAGGGCTTTCCTTTTTGGAGGATCAACGATTGTTTACCAAAAACCACGGTAAACACTACAACAAGAAGAAAGGACCATACAGCCCCACGAAGAGCTAGTGGAAACAGTTAACCTAGGTACTGAAGAGGACAAAAAAGAGGTCACGGTAGGTGCCAACCTGGAGCCTAGCGTCAAGACGCGCTTATCTTAGCTACTACATGATTATGTTGAGGTCTTTGCTTGGTCATATGAAGACATGTCAGGACTCGACACTGACATCGTTGTCCATCGTCTGCCGACAAAAGAAGACTTCCCTCCGGTAAAACAGAAAGTCCGTCGCATAAGGCCATAAATGTCAGAGAAAATCAAGAATGAAGTCATGAAGCAGTTCAACACTGGATTCTTAGCTATCACCTCCTATCCATAATGGGTCGCCAGTGTTGTTCCAGTGCCTGAAAAGAATGGTAAGGTGCGCATGCGTGTGGACTACAGAGATCTGAATAGGGCAAGCCCTAAGGATTACTTCCCGCTTCCCCACATTGATATTCTGGTTGACAACACCACACAACATACAATATTTTCTTTCATGGATGGTTTCTCCGGATATAACCAGATCAAAATGGCACCTGAGGACATGGAAAAAAAGACCTTCGTCATACAGTGGGGTACATTCGGTTACAAAGTTATGCCATTTGGGTTGAAGAACACAGAGGAAACCTATCAGCGTGCCATGATAGCTTTATTTCACGACATGATCCATCACGAAATAGAGGTCTATTTGGATGACATGATAGCCAAATCTCAAACTGAAGAGGAGCATCTTGACCATCTGCAGAAACTATTCGAAAGACTGAAGAAATACAAACTAAGGCTTAATCCAAATAAATGCACTTTTGGAGTAAGGTCCGGTAAACTCTTAGGTTTTGTTGTCAGAGGCAAAGGTATCGAAGTGGACCCTGAAAAGGTAAAATCAATACAAGAAATGCTTTCTCCTCGCACTGAGAAGGAAGTTAGGGGATTCTTAGGATGGTTGAACTATATCTCCTGATTCATTTCCCATTTAACCACTACTTGTGAACCAATCTTCAAATTACTGAAGAAAGATCAAGTGTTGGATTGGAATGACGATTTCCAGGCTACCTTCGATAGGATCAAAGAATATCTTCAAAAGCCTCCCATTTTGATGAAGCCAGTCGAGGGAAGACCTTTGATCATGTATCTAACTGTCTTGGAAAATTCAATGGGGTGTGTGCTAGGGAAGTATGACGAGTCTGGCCGAAAAGAGCATGCAATTTACTACCTGGGGAAAAAGTTTACCGACTGTGAAACTAGATATTCACTGCTCGAGAAAACTTGTTGCGCCCTAGCATGGGCTGCTCATTGGATAAGACGGTATATGTTGACCCATACTACCTTATTGATATCCAAGATGGATCCAATTAAATACATATTCGAGAAACCCGCCCTCTCTGGGAGAATAGAAAGATGGAAGACGGTCCTGATCGAGTATGACATTTAATACACTACCCAGAAAGCCATAAAGGGAAGTGTATTAGCCGATCACCTTGCTCATCAAGCTGTGGATGACTATCACTTCATGAAGTTCGAGTTCCCATATGAAGACATCATGATGGTAGACAATTGTGAAGAACTAAGACCATACGACAGACCTGAACAAGGATCTCGATGGACCTTAGTTTTTGACGGAGCTTCAAACACACTCGGAAATGGCATAGGCGTTGTGATCATATCTCCTGAAGGATGTCATACTCCCTTCACCGCTAGGTTATATTTCAAATGTACCAATAATATGGCAGAATACGAAGCATGTATTTTGGGTCTCAAAGCTGCCAAAGATTTGGGAATCAAGTCCTTAAGTGTATTTGGAGATTCAACCTTAGTCATCAGTCGGATTAAAGGAGAATGGGACACGAGGCACCCTAATCTCATTCCCTATAAAGAACATGTGTTGACATTGATCCCGCATTTTGAAGAAATTACCTTTGAACATTTTCCACGAGAGGAAAATCAACTAGCAGACGCGTTGGCAACTATGTCATCCATGTTCAAAGTCAGATGGGATAATGAGGCTCCTCAGATCACCATCGAGAGAATGGACAAACCAGCTTACCGTCACGAGATCGATACTGATGAAGTAGTGGACAAGACTTGGTTCCATGAAATTAAGAGATATATCGAGGCCCAATAGTATCCGGATAGAGCTTCAGTCAATGACAAGAAATTCCTGAGAAGATTCTCTGCTAAGTTTTTCCTCAGTAATGGAATTCTCTACAAGAGCAACCACGACTTTACTTTGCTTCGATGCATAGACAAGAGTGAGTTAGACAAGATCATAGCTGATCTACACGAAGGCACTTTTGGCACCCATTCTAGTGGGCATACGGTGGCTAAAAAGATCCTACAGGAATGGTACTACTGGTCTACCATGGAAGCAGATTGTCATCAGCATTCACGAACCTGTCACAAATGTCAGATCCATGATGACAACGTATATGTGCCTCCAGTTCCTCTAAACATCTTGATTGCTCCTTGTCCATTTGCGATGTGGGGCATCGACATGATTGGAGAAGTCAAACCTACAGCTTCTAATGGACACCGCTTCATCTTAGCTGCCATTGACTACTTCACGAAGTGGGTTGAGGCAACATCTTTCACTTTTGTCACCAAGAATGTTGTGGCCCGATTCATCAAGAAGAATCTTATTTGTCGATACGGTATTCCAGAAATAATCATCACAGATAATGGTACAAATCTCAACAATACTATGATCACTGCACTATGCGCGCAATTCAAGACCCAGCATCATAACTCTTCTCCTTACCGGCCGAAGATGAATGGCGCTGTAGAAGCCGCTAATAAAAACATCAAGAAGATCATACAAAAAATGATAGTGACCTGCAAGGACTGGCATCAGATGTTACCATTCGCTCTCCACGGTTATTGTACCATGGTGTGCACATCAACGGGGGCAACTCCCTTCTCCTTGGTGTATGGCATGGAAGTTGTTCTACCAATTGAAGTCCAAATACCTTCTTTGAGAATCATAAAGGATCGGAGTTGAGTGAAGATGATTGGATTCAAACTCGATTTGACCAGTTGAATATGATTGATGAGAAGAGGCTTACCGCTGTCTGCCATGGTTAGATGTACCAAAAACGTATGATCAAAGATTTCAACAAGAAGGTTAGATGTCAGGCATATCAGGCTGGTGACCTGGTAATTAAGCGTATCCTACTACCACAAGGTGATCCCAGGGGAAAATGGACTCCTACATACGAAAGACCATTTGTGATCAAGAACATATTTTCCAGTGGGGCAATGATCTTAACCACTATGGACGGCGAGGATCTTCCACACCCTGTAAACGCGGACATAATTAAAAGATACTACGCATAAACAAAGACCCATTAGGTCGACTGGCCTAGGCAAAAATCAGGGCATCCCGGCGAACCAAAAGGGTTCGGGCAAAAATTAGGGATAAAATACAAAAAATTTGTACACCCGGCAAGCTGAAAACATGAAAGGGAGGCTTGGGCAAAAAAGGGTATCCCGATGGACTAAAACCCCGAAAGGAAGGTCCAGGCAAAAGTTAGGGATTCAAAGTGTATGACTATGTCCCGTTATATTACCTTGCAACTAATCTTCAGCATCAATTGTCAAACTCAAACAATACTAATCAATCCAATCAGCTTCGTACAAAGCAGCAAACGGATGAAACGCCCAGAGACATGAAGGCTATAGTAGAATGGGAACCCCATGGGATTATTTCACATAGTTGCTCTTTCCTTTGTATCAATTTTGATTATTTACGACAAAATTCTCTTACTAGGATGTTCGTCTCTTTGTACAAACACTTATTCAAGTTAATACAAAAATACTCCTTTGAAAGTGCAAAACTATCAATTTCTTCTTTTAATATTCTTGTTTTGTTTACAAAAATGTCCAGCATTTATTTTTGAGCATATGAATTTAAATGTAATTACTGTTCATAAATGAACTCGTAAAAAAGAAAACTAAACCAGAAAGACAATTACTAATGACTTTAAGAAATAGGACAACATATGTGGGCCATTCCAGGAAATCCTCGCAGGTACTTTCTCCGGCAGAGGCAAAAGCACAAACATCCTGTTACAAGATCATTATCATATCCCCAGCATGTAGCCTGTTGGTTCCTTTTGCCTTCATATCCCCGAGGGGGCGAAACTTCCAGTTGCCACCTCAAAGATTCCCCAGCAAAAGTCATTCAACTCCTCAGGATTCCTCAATAGGATTTCATAAGGCCTACAAGCAATACACAACATTTCTCTTCCCCGGCAGAGTTTATTTCTCAGGTTATGGAAACCCATCCATCAACCCTTCAAACTTCAACAAAATATGAAGACTTACACTCCTCAATCCCAGCGGTAGTTAGAGATTTATTTTCCCAATCCGAAAACACTACAGCAGAACAGCTTGCATGCACATACATCACATCCAGGCATCGTGAGCAACAATGTCACAAATGCATATGTCACTGTGATACGGTGGGAGAACTTACTTGAGGTTTTGCGTTTGTATTCGCAAATGTTTCGGTTGAGCAAGAGTCGCCACCGACTTTTTATTTTATCCTAAGGAAAGGTTAAAAAGCACAGCAAAAACCTTTGAGATGTTTTCTTGGGTTCGGGGAGTAGATTATAGAAAGGGAAGGTATTAGCACCATTTCTATCCATGGTTATCCATGGGCTCTTAGTTACTTGCTTAGATCAACTTGCCTTGATTTTCAATTGTTTGAAATGGTGCTTTGTGTGTGGGTTTGAAAGTGTTTTGAAAAGAGGCCAATGTGGTGGCAACCTTTGTAATCACCCATGTTTGGATGTATACAAAGGTGTATGTCTTTTGAAAAGTTTTCAATGTTTTTGAAAGTTGTTTTTGAAAGTGTTGTGGAATGTGGTTTTGAAAAGTAGGCAAGTGTTTTTTTGCAAGTTTTGATTCAAGTAACTAAGAGTTTGTCTACCCCTAAATTTACTCAAAGGTTTTCTCTATGTTTTAACCCTTTTAACAATTTTGTTCCACCATTGTATTTGGTGGATAATCTTGTGTTAGGTTGTGAACGGGACGGGCGTGGGTCATCGTTTAGACCATGATTGCAATGGTGCCAAGTGTCTTTGGCAACTTTTCCTTTAAGGGACTTGATCATTTTTAGGCAACTTTCGAAAGCGTCATCGAGGGACTATGATCATTTGAAATGTTTTTGTTTTTGTTTTGCCAAAGACACCCAACATGCAACATGGCCCATTATTGAAGGCAACAAGTGGAGTAACCTTAAGGGTGCAAGTGTGATTGGTGTTGTCCATTTTCATGCTTTTATCTTAGAATTAGGTCAAGCTATTTGTTTGGTTGATTTTTGCATACAAAACCCTAAGTCTATCATGGCATATTTAGAAAGCTTTAAAGTGCGGAAAATTAAAGTCCTAAATTATTACAACCCAATTATGGGATGGGGGGTACAAATGTTCAAATGGGGATATTTAGCAAGAAAAATTAAATCTAAACTATTACATCCAAATTGAATATACAAATTATTTAATATACAAGAACTAAATAAAAATATAATAAAATGCAAGATGCAAAAAAAAAAGATTTTTATATGTATGTAAAAAGAGTTTTTCATGTGACAAATAAACAAAAATAAAAAGGATAATTTTTGGGTATTTTTCATGTTTAGGGCAAAACCCTAATTTTGCAAATAAAAGGTATTTATTATTTAATATATACAATGTTCATTAATTATATACAAAAAATAAATAAAAAGGATGTATATTGTAAAAAAGTTATTTTTGAGGTCAAATATTAATAAAAATAAAAATATATTATTTTTTGTATTTTTATCCTAAATATTCTAATAAATATATAAGTATTTATGTTATTTACTAAATATATTAAATATATACAAAAATAAAATATTTATTATTTACAAAAAAAAGTATATTTTTTATAAAATGTTTTCAAAAGATAAAATAAAATAAAATCAGCAAATAAAATGCATTTGTATTCTTTTTTAGTATTTTAAATAAAAAAGGTATTTTATTTATTTATGTATGAAACTAAATGAAACAAAATAAATACTAAATAAAATGCAAAAAATGTGAGAAAAATATTTTTAATGTTTTTTTATGTTTGGATAAAAATATAAAATCAAAATCAAAAAGAAAAAATCAAAAATGACAAGTATTTCATGCAATGGGCCAGGGGGGTGTATGTGTGAAATGAAGGTGCAAACAGAAAAAAAAGGTCAGGCCCAGCCCAAGGAGGCTTCTTCAACCTCCAGCCATTGTTTGAACACAGAAAAACACGCGCCCTTGCTCAACCTGCTAACTTCTGATTCCTTGATCTTTTGACAAATCTTAATACATGAAACTTGTAGAGCTTGAAGCCACGATTTCAAATATATAAAAAAGTTAATCTAACTCTCAGAAATGAGAGAGAATTTCTTCTCCCCCAATTCCTGACCTAGCTTTTTTCAGATATTCAGTTTCAAAATTCTCTCAGTGTACACAATATAAATGAAAAGTAACTATATGGATGGCTTCAGGGTTATGACTAGAACATGCTTTCTTCACAAACTTAAGCCTAACTATGCCTGGATAGAGAGATAGAAGTTCAAAGTTTTACCTGTTCAGCTTGAGTCGTGTACAGCAATGGAGGCACTTTCAATGCAATGTGAGGACTTGTACAGCTTGCTTGAAGTTCAGGGATGCTTCTCCAACCTCTAGCTTGCTTTGAAACTAGCTTAATCGAGCTATGGAAGTTCACCTGCAAAGTTGAAAACTGAAAATGGCAAATGATGTTAGGGATGTTACAGTTTGTGTTCAATGCTTGAGATAGCTTCAGTGGGTGATAGGGAATGTGTTTGCAAAGGTTTCGGCCAAAACGCACGAGTGGAAGTGTTTGTGGAAGTCAAGTTGCAGAAGGGACTCTGTTTTTGCAGCAAGGAGGTGTTTCCGTGAATGAGGAGGTATTGAAGGTGGTTTGCTCGTGTTTCAGGTCAGGTTTGATGTATGGAATGTGTTCACAATGTTTTCTTTGGCCAGTTGTTACA
This sequence comes from Vicia faba, assembly GCA_948472305.1. NCBI lineage: Eukaryota > Viridiplantae > Streptophyta > Magnoliopsida > Fabales > Fabaceae > Vicia > Vicia faba. The sequence continues at coordinate 1,240,778,268 of OX451735.1, read as the reverse complement.
GGAATGAGAGTTGGTGATCAATATGCCAAGTTTCTTCTATGTGAAGCAAGGAAATGTGAGTTTCTATACAAGCCTTTCCCAAGCCCTAAACTATGCTGAACACTTGAGTCTTGATCAGTGGGATATGTCCATGAATCTTGTGTCCAAAGATATGGCATGTACTTCTTTGATTTGCTTTTGACATAAAGCCATGCTTTACAAGAATGGATAAGTTACTTTTTCTAAATATGGCTTAATTCTTCATGTAATGACCAAATGCACAAAATAATGCTAGAACACAATGGATTGGCATTTAATTATTGAGTGTAAATGAGATTAGAGGCCTGTAACTAGCTTGAAACATGTTGAGTTCAAAAATGCAAAGTTATGAACATGGAAATGGCTCATGAACAAAGTGACTTTTGCCCATATTGACAAATTCGATTCTCCCTAACCACAAGGGTGTTTGAGAAGTTCTTGGAAAATTTGGAAAGCTTGGAATGAGTAATACAATCCATCTTTGTAATGCAAGTTGAAATTCCAAGTGGAAGCATGTGAAAAGTGGCCATGAAGTTAGGCAAAAATCCTGCCTAGAATAGGTCAAAATATTTCTAAGTTAAAAATGTTTTGCACCCTTGTTCCAAAAATCATAACTTGTGCTACAAGCTTCTTTTGAGGAAACTTTGTGAATCAAAGTTGTAGATTTTGCAATGGACTATAACTTTCATGTTTTGAGTTTTGTTAGAATCCAAATGCATCTTTATGAAAAGATGGGACAAAGTTAGGAAAAAATTAGGAATTTTCATAACTTAGAAAATTTCTAAGTTATGAAAATTCTTCATTTTAAACCCTAATTTGTAATTTTTGATTTCTTGATGAACAAGTTTCATAATTTGACATGTCTTGATGAAAAATGAATCTTGGCATTTGATTTTGACCAAAAAGTCAAAGTTTGACTTTTCAGTGTACAGTCAAATTTTGATCAGTTGACTGGAAAATTCATCTGTCAATCTTGTGCATTTGGGATCTTTTGAACTTGTTGAACATGTCAAGACAATTCCATTGAGTCCTTGAGTCCATATGTGAGCTTGGTTTGCCATTGGCTAGGTCAAACAGTCAAAAAATTGCCTTTGTGCAGTCAAAACCCTAAAAATGACCATTTTGCCCTTTTGGTGATCTGATCAAATTTCTTGTGGAATTGTGATCCAAACTTGATCAAATGGTCCATATGAGTTCATAATGTTGATGTGGGTCAAAAATCATGAAGTTTGACTGTCAATTGACCACAGTTGACTTTTTCCCCAATACAGCTGATTTCTAGGTCAACTGTCCAATTGATTGGGCAAAGATTGGAATCAAGGCTTGAAACTTGGTATGGATAAACTTGTGAGTCGAATATGAAGCATGAAAGTTACTTTGGGCCTTTTAGGTCAAAACATCTTTGTGCAAACTCAAACCCTAATTTGGGTCAACAGTGCAAGGAGAAGTCTTGAGCAGAGCAAACCCTAACTTGATCTTGAGCTCCAAAGGTCTTGTGATGAGAAAATATTGAGGAAATGAGAGGGAAAATTTTGGGGTATAATAGTTGCCCCTGTTCAATCTTCTTAGACCTGAGGATGTAGATTGGCTTGCGTGCTTTTCGTGATCCGAAGGTGGAAGATGATTGAACACATGAGTGCTCTGAAATTTGCACTCGCATGGTAGAGTATCAGCAGTGTGATGGCGGGAATGGGCTTATAGATGCCATTTGGAGAGATGGTGGATAGGAGGATGGGCTTATAGATGCCATCTGGAGTGTGACAGAAACTTGTCGGGAATGGGCTTATAGATGCCATTTGGAAGTGTTGATCGTGTAAGAGATTCCTTAGCGAGAACTTGCGTACTTGAGAAAGAAAGATGGTTTCCTGGCTTGTTGCAGGTGTTGATCTTCGAACTCTTCATGCAGATATGCCCTGGCTAGGTACAGGTATTGAATCTACAATCAAACGCTCACAGATATGCCCTGGCTAGATACAGGAATCGAATCTGGAATTTGTCGTCTACAAATATGCCCTGGCTGGATACAGGAATCGAATCTGGAATTTGTCGTCTTCAGATATGCCCTGGCTGGATACAGGTATCGAATCTGGAATTTGTCGTCTACAGATATGCCCTGGCTGGATACAGGAATCAAATCTGGAATTTGCGTCTACAGATATGCCCTGGCTGGATGCAGGTGTCGAATCTGGAATTGCAAAAGGTTGGTAGAGATAGCTTTCCTGGCTGGATACAGGTGTAAACCTCTGACCTGAGAATGAAAGATAATTTCCTGGCCTGTTACAGGGGTTGATCTTCAAACTCTTCATGCAGATATGCCCTGGCTGGATATAGGTATCGAATCTATAATCCATCACTCACAGATATGCCCTGGCTAGATACAGGAATCGAATCTGGAATTGCGATAGTTGATAGTAATCATCTTTGGATTGTCTTTTTCCTGAAAAGGCAAAACATCAGTTGTATGCAATGTCATGATGTATGAAATGCATGATGTCATGACGCTCAAAATGAGATAGTGTTGTATGCATTTTAACATGTATGTAAGCAGGATGTATGAAATGTGAAATGTCTATGAATGTATTTTCGTCTAGGAAAATAAATCCTTAACGAGTGTCGGGAGTTTGTGGAATCCTGGGCTGGTGTTTGAAGAGTGGAGTTCTTCGTTTCCGCTGGGGATGATGGTTGCAAGAATAAACCGGTAGGAGAAGATGACTCCGTTGGGGAATAAACTTGTTGAAGAGATTACTCTGTGGGGAACTACTCTGTGGGGAAGAGATGCTTCGCTGAGATTTTAATGAGAACTCCGCTGGGGATTCCATTGATAAGTTACGTTGGAAGATTTGATGAACTCCGCTGGGGATAGGAAGAACTTCGCCGAGGACGATCTTTCCATGGTAATTAGCTAAGGATAACCCAGTTATACCCTGGTGGGGAAATAACCTTTGAATAAAGTCGGGGAGAGACGTACGTACTCTGCAGGTGATAAGCTTCCAGAATCTACTGGGGATAAGCTTCCAGAAACTGCTGGGGATAAGCTTCCAGAAACTGCTGGGGATATGGATTCCACTCTCATGGGGAAACTTTTCAGACTGTACTGGGGGAATGGCTCCACTGGGGTGTCTGTATTCCGTCGGGGAACAATCTTATACTAAGATTGCCGGGGATGCTTGCTGAGGAATGTCTATACTCCGCTGGGGAATGTTGAGATCTTCTCGGGATACCCAATTTCCTAAGGCTGGCCGTAGACTAACTCGGATTGGGGAGAGTACCGCTGACTTGCTAGGGGAATATTGTCCCTTTTTAGGGCTGATGGGGGACCAACTCTGCCTGGGGAAAGTATTGATGATATCTGGTCTTACTCTGTGGGGAGTGGAGGTAACTTGGTTACATTCTTCAGCCGAACTTACCTTGGTACCTTGGTGGACAGAGCAACTAGAGTGCTTAGACAATTCTTTATTGCCCCCGTTTCTGATGTCACCTGTAATCAGTCCTTTGTTTCGCCTGCAACTATTCATGATTAGCAATTAATGTCAAATGCATATATCAAAAACGAACATTGGATGTTCTTTGCAAAACAAAATAGAAAAAGGAAAAACAATGGATAATTTGTCTGAAAAATTGAACTTGTATTGATTTTGAAGTTTGCCTGTAAATAGGCGTTTTATGTACAGGAGGCTGACGTCCTAGTAAGAGAATGCCGCCGAGCAAAATAGAGTTTATACAATTTGTGAAAAGGAAACAAAACAGCTATGTGAAAAATAATCCCACTGGGTTCCAACTATGTTATCGCCTTTATGTCTTCAAGCGTCTCATCGCTTTGCTGCTTAGTTGAAGATGAAGCTGATTGATCGATGTCGTCTGAACCTGATAGTTGATGCCAAATTCTGGATGCAAGGTGATCCAATGAGACATAGTATTACGCTTTATCCCTAACTTTTGCCTGGACCGCCCTTTCGGGTTTTCAGTCCACCGGGATACCCATTTTTGCCCAAGCCGCCTTTTCAGGTTTTCGACTTGCCGGGTGTACAGATTTTTTTCATTTCGTCCCTTATTTTTTCCCGAACCCTTTTGGTTCGCCGGGAAGCCCTTATTTTTGCCTAGGTGTGTCAACCTAGCGGGTCCTTAATTCATGCGTAGTATCTTTTTACTATGTCTGCATTGGCGGGGTGAGGAAGGTCGTCACCATCCATGGTGGTTAGAATCATCGCTCCTCCTGAGAAGATATGCTTAACCACAAATGGCCCTTCGTACGTAGGGGTCCATTTTCCCCTGGGATCACTTTGAGGTAGAATGACGCGCTTGATTACCAGGTCTCCGACTTGATACTCTTATCGTCTTACTTTCTTGTTAAATGCCATGATCATCCGTTTTTGGTACGTTTGACCATGACAAATAGCGGTGAGTCTCTTTTCATCGATTAGGTTCAATTGATCAAGTCGAGTCTGGATCCAGTCATCTTCGCTCAAACCTGCATCCTTCATTATCCAGAGAGAGGGTATCTGGACTTTAATAGGCAAGACTGCCTCCATGCCATAGACCAAGGAAAAGGGAGTTGCCCCTGTTGACGTCCGTGCTGAGGTACGTTACCCATGAAGAGCAAACGGTAACATCTCGTGCCAATCTTTGTAGGTCACTGTCATTTTCTGCACAATCTTCTTGATGTTCTTATTCGCTGCCTCTACATCCCCATTCATCTTCGGCCGGTAGGGAGAAGAATTGTGGTGCTGTATCTTGAATTGCTCGCAGAGCTCAGTGATCATCTTGTTGTTAAGATTGGTACCATTATCCGTAATGATCCTCTCAGGTACACCGTATCGACAGATCAGGTTGTGCCTAATGAACCGTGCCACGACGTTCTTGGTTACCGTAGCGTAGGAAGCTGCTTCAACCCACTTTGTGAAGTAATCAATCGCTACCAGGATGAAGCGGTGCCCGTTAGATGCCGTAGGTCGGATCTCGCCGATCATATCAATCCCCCACATTGCAAAAGGCCAAGGTGTTGTCAAGACGTTTAGAGGAACCGGAGGAATGTGCACCTTATTAGCATAGATCTGGCATTTATGACAAGTTCGAAAATGCTGGTAACAGTCGGCTTCCATTGTGGACCAGAAATATCCTGCCCGAAGAATTTTCTTTGCCATGGTATGTCCACTGGAATGTGTTCCGAAGGTACCTTCATGTAGCTCTGCCATGATCCTTTCGGCTTCAGTCTTATCCACACAACACAGTAAGGTTGAATCATGGTTTCGCTTGTAGAGAATGTCGTTGATGAGGAAGAACTTCGCAGCGAATCTTCTCAGGAACTTCTTGTCATTGACGGATGCACCGTCGGGGTATTCTTGAGCTTCAAGGTACCTCTTCACTTCATGATACCAGGGTTTTTCTGTTACCTCTTCGGTCTCGAGATCATAGAAATGTGCAGGTTCGTCCAACTTCCAGATAATGATCTGGGGCGCCTCGTTGTCCCATTTTACTTTGAACATAGAAGACATTGTAGCTAGTGCGTCCGCTAACTGATTCTCCTCTCTTGGGAAGTGTTCAAAAGTTATCTCCTAGAAGTGGGGAAGCAATGTCAACACATACTCCTTGTAAGGAATAAGATTTGGGTGTTTCGTATCCCACTCGCCTTTGATCTGATTGATCACGAGAGTGGAATCTCCGAAGACACTCAGAAACTTGATCCTTAGGTCAATTGCAGCTTGAAGACCCATGATACATGCCTCATATTCTGCCATGTTGTTGGTGCAATTGAAACATAGTCAGGCGGTGAGTGGAGTATGATTGCCTTTAGGGGATATGATCACAGCGCCGATACCAATACCCAAAGCGTTTGAGGATCCGTCAAAGTGCATAGACCATCGGGATCCCTCCTCAGGTCCTTCATCCGGTCCAGGTATTTCACAATCAGTCACTACCATGATATCCTCGTCTGGAAATTCAAAGTTCATCGACTGGTAATCATCCACTGCCTGGTGTGCCAAATGGTCTGCCAATACACTTCCCTTGATTGCTTTCTGAGTCGTGTACTGGATGTCATATTCCGTCAAGATCATCTGCCATCTTGCTATTCTTCCGGACAAGGCAGGCTTTTCGAATATGTACTTGATTAGATCCATTTTTGAAATCAACAGAGTAGTGTGAGTCAACATATACTGTCTCAGCCGGCGAGCAGCCCATACCAAAGCGCAGCAAGTTTTCTCGAGCAGTGAGTACCGGGTCTCACAGTCAGTAAACTTTTTGCTAAGGTAATAAATGGCGTGTTCTTTTTGGCCAGACTCGTCATGCTGCCCCAGCACACACCCCATTGAGTTGTCAAGTACTGTTAAGTATAGGATTAGAGGTCTCCCTTCAACCGGTGGCATAAGAATGGGTGGTTCTTGGAGATACTCTTTGATCCTTTCGAAAGCGGCCTGACATTCATCATTCCAACGTACTACTTGATCTTTCTTCAGCAGCTTGAAGATTGGTTCGCAGGTAGCAGTTAGATGCGAGATGAATCGGGCAATGTAGTTCAAACGTCCTAGAAAGCCTCTGACTTCTTTCTCTGTCTTGGGAGTTGACATCTCTTGAATGGCTTTCACTTTGGCAGGGTCCACTTGAATGCCTTTGTCTCTTACGACGAAGCCTAGCAATTTTACAGATCTCACCCCAAAGGTGCATTTGTTTGGGTTCAACCTCAGCTTGTACAACTTCAGACGGTCAAACAGCTTCCGTAGATGGTCAAGATGTTCCTCCTCAGTTTGGGACCTTGCAATCATATTGTCGACGTATACTTCTATCTCGTGATGGATCATGTCATGAAATAAAGCAACCATGGCACGTTGGTAGGTTGCCCCAGCATTTTTCAACCCAAAAGGCATGACTTTGTAGCAAAAGGTGCCCCACTGAGTAACAAAAGTGGTCTTCTCCATGTCTTCAGGAGCCATCTTGATCTGATTATAACCGGAGAAGCCGTCCATGAAGGAGAATACTTTATGCTGAGTAGTGTTGTCAACCAGAACGTCGATATGAGGCAGAGGGAAATCATCCTCAGGGCTCGCCCTGTTCAAATCCCTGTAATCAACACACATTCGGACCTTACCATCTTTCTTCAGCACTGGAACCACGTTGGCAACCCACTGAGGGTAAGAAGTCACTTCTAGAAACCCGGCATCAAATTGTTTCATAACCTCAACTTTGATTTTCTCGGACATTTCTGGACGCATACGGCGGACCTTCTGTTTTACCGGAGGGCAGTCTTCCTTGGTAGGCAGGTGATGAACCACAATGTCGGTATCCAACCCAGGCATGTCTTCGTAAGACCAGACAAAGATTTCCACATAGTCACGCAACATCTGAATCAACCGTTGTTTCACACTGAGCTCTAGATTGGCACCAATCTTGACTTCCTTTCTGTCTGTCTCAGTACCCAGATTTACCGTTTCCACTGGCTCTTCATGTGGCTGAATGGCCCTCTCTTCCTGGAGTAGCAGTCTTGCAAGTTCACCAGGCACTTCGCAATCATCTTCACCTTCGTCTTCGGCTAAGTTGATCGGATTTTCGAAGTCATAACTGGCAGTGGCAGAGTCATTACCAGTGAGATCCAGAGTGGATTGAAACCTGTATAGGTGAGTGTATGTAAATATAGCTGTTTTGCAATATATAATAAAGAAAGAAAAGGAGCGCAAGATTTTGAAATGTAACAAATGTCCAATGTTTTTATTGATGATATATGAAAATGACACACAAAAGCCCTCACAAATGAAGCTACAGTGCCCCGGGTGGGACACCGAGCCATAAAAGTTCCAACATATTGTTTGTTACAAATTCAAAACAAAAGAGTTCATTACTGAGTGACAAAAGTAATAGGTGTGAAGTCTTTGGCAGTCTAGTTGCTTGGTCCACCGTTGGTTGTTGGGTAGATCCAGCTGTCGAATTCAGATTCTTCCACGTTGTCTTCAATAGCATTCACTCCCGGGTTGGTGATGAACACAGGAGGTCTTCCAATCCTTGCCTTACGAACAGCCCTCTGAGCCTCTACAGTGAAGCCCAAACCAAACTTGTCAGTCTTTGGAGTGAAATCAGGAAGTCGGCCCCAGTTTGCACACTCACCCTTTTCAATCACAGCCCGGGCATCCTTTAAGGAAGCCATCTTCAAAGGAGGGTCTTCTATCACAGTTTCAGCTGATGCCAGTGTCTGAGGAACTTCTTCAAAGTGCTGGAATAGAGTCTCAATGAATTCCCGTCCATTTCGATGTACCAGAACGAGTTGAGGTGGCTAACCATATACTCTTCCTCCCCCTGAACTGTAACAATCTTCCCTCCGACTGGGTACTTAAGCTTCTGATGTAGTGTGGAGGTCACAGCTCCAGCCTTGTGGATCCATAGACGACCCAGCAAACAAGAATAGGATGGACGGATGTCCATCACATAGAACGTTGAATCAATAACTTGAGAACCAACCCTGATTGGAATGTCAACTTCCCCATGTACCATCCTTTTCGAACCGTCAAAGGCCCGGACAACAATGTTACTGGGCTTGAGCTCCAAACCCTCACAATCCAACCTGTCTAGGGCCTTCTTGGGCAATACATTCAATGAAGAACCGGTGTCTACCAACACATGGGCAAGAGTAGTGCCCCTGCATTCAATGGAGACATGCAGGGCGTCGTTATGGTTCTTTCCCTTGGCGGTCAGATCGGCGTCAGAGAAGCCCAAACCATTATCAGCAGTCAAGTTGGCCACACAATCGGTAAATTGATCAGCAGACGTTTCTTGTGGCACATGGGCCGTCTTCAGGAAGGAAATCAGGGCCTTGGCATGGGCCTCTGAACACAACAACAATGATAGCATAGAAATCTTTGATGGGGGTGTGCCCCAACTGCTCAACTACATTGAAATCACTTTTCTTAATGATCTTGAGAATCTCTTCCATCTCTTGTTGGGAAGCTTCAATAGTGGTTGTCTTCGGTGCCTCCGTCAGGGCAGGCAAATCAGTAGCAATCCCTTTTCCCTGAGCGTCAGATGACTCGGCAGCAGGGGTAGAAACAGGAACTTGATTAGGAAGGGAAGCAGGCACACTTGTAGGTGAAATGACAAGAGGTTTCTGAATAGCTGGTGGCGCAATATCTGGTGAGAACAGCCTACCACTGCGAGTAACTTTGGCAGGCCCGGTGATGTTACTGACACCGGTACTAGTATCAAACTCTTGTTTAACTCCAAGCACATAAACATCTTCCCCATAGTGCCATGGGACAACTTTGTCGGATGTATAGGGGAGGGGCCCCGGAACAGTGATGATGACAGGAGCAATCTTCTGAGTGGACATGATTTTGACAGGCTTCTTTGAAGGAACCTTAGGAGGTTTGTTGAAAATAGTGACAATAGAAACTTCTTAGGCAGGGACAGCAGGAACAACAATCTTCTTGAACAAGATCTCTTTGCTATCCATCAGGCTTTGGATACCTGATTTCAGCAAAGGACAACCAACAGGTGAAACAGCACATAGAAGGCAACCTTTACTACATCCCGGAAATAAACCGGCTAGCAACAGGTTCCTTTTGACAGTCATCAACGAAGTAACAATCTCTTCCACGGAGGCTACATACCGGTCTTCTTCCACCGCATTCACTCCATGCTGGGGCATGGGAGCAGTCACAACATTGGGCCTTTCGGGCGTCTCAAACTGTATTTCTTTAGCATCAATAAGGTCTTGAACCTTATTCCTCAGAGCCCAGCAATCATCCGTAGTATGCCCCGGGCTATCAGAGTGATAAGCGCAACGGGCGTTGGGGTTGTACTTTGGAGAAGCTGTGTTCACTATCTTCGGAGCTTCTTTGACAGTTATCAGATTGGTTGACAGTAGTTGCGGCAAAATCTGAGACAGGGTCATGCTGAGCCGAGTATACTGCCTTTTGGGTCTCTCACCCCTTGGTTGGTTAAACTGCTGAGGAGCAGCAACAGGCTTTGAAATTACCAATGCATTGACAGCTTGGCGGCGTTCCGGCTTGATTTGTCTTCTGGGACCATAAACAGCACTAGCTTCCTTCTTGAAGGGCTTCTTTTCAGTACTCGCGGAGGCACCTTTCTGTATCTTCCCCGACTTGATACCAGCTTCTATTCTCTCACCAGTCAAGATCAAATCTGTAAACCCAGCAGAAGAATTACCAATCAGATGGTTGAAGAACGGACCGGACAGGGTCCCCAGGAACATGTCAACAAGTTCACGGTCAGTCAGCGGTGGCTGCACCCTGCCAGCCAGGTCTCTCCACTTTTGCGCATACTCCTTGAATCCTTCGCCCGTCCCCAGTGACATACCCTGGAGTTGGGTACGCGTGGGAGCGAGGTCAGAATTGTACTGATATTGTTTATAAAATGCAGTAGCTAAGTCCTCCCAGTTTCGAATACTGGCTCCATCCAGCTGATAGAACCACTCGAGTTGAGCCCCTGAAAGGCTATCCTGGAAGAAATGGATCCATAGGTTCTTGTCTGCAGTGTAAGGTTGGATCTTCCTTACATATGATCTGAGATGCATCTTCGGGCAGGATAGCCCGTCATATCTTGCAAAAACTGGCACTTTGAACTTTGGGGGGATCACAATTCCAGCAACTAATCCAAAATCTTCGAAATCTAAGCCGGGAACTCTCTGCAGCTCCATAGCTGCCAACCTGTCTTCCAAGCCTTTGTACTTATCATCGGCGGGCGGGTATTGTTGCTCAGAGTAGTCTTCGTCTTCTTCAGCCTCTCCTTCTTCAGCTTCGGATTCGGAAGGTACCGCAGCCGCATTCCCTTTACTGGTTCCCTCTTCAGATGTAGGGGGAAATTCAAGAACTCTTCTGGCTTCACCCTCAAACCTTCTTCCTAGGGTAGCCACCCCGATTCTCTTCTTCTTCTTTTTCACTTGCTCTTTGTTCCCAAGCAGGGCCTTTAGATCCTCCTGACCCTTTGCCAAGGTCATCAGGAGATGTTGAAACTGCGAGTTCTGAGACTGCAAGTCCTTGACCGTCTGTTCGAGATCCATCTTACTAAAATAGACAGCAGAAAGATAAGGAAACCTGGTGTGGAGACCTGCTTATGCGCATGATGAATGATATGCTTATGTATGCAATGCATTCAAGGATTTAGAAAATTCAAAATTGTTGCAAACAAAAAGAACACACGTCATATTAATAAGAAGAAATTTGTCAGTACATTAATGCCCCATGGGCCAAATATTTACAAAAACTTCTCAAGGTAAAAAGACGTTGCGCATCCTCTTTGGTGCGATGTAGGTGTTGAGGGTATCTTCCTCATGGAGTTGGCGGGTAAGCTCCAAAACCTTCTTCTCACTGGCGTAGAAGCTGGCTTCAAAAGTGTTATGTTCCTCCTTGAGTTGGATCCAACTCTTCTGCATCTCCTCCCACAATGTAGGCATGTCAGGATATAGGATGGTGTAGGGAACCTCTCCTTCCTTAACGGGCTCTTTAATCACAGGGAGAACATGAGGGTAAGGCATCATTAGACTTTGGGCTCGGGTTCGTACCCACTTGAGATAAGGCTCAAGAGGGATGGAGTTCTTGTGCCCCAGTGTCTTGGTGTCTACCTTGTTAGGCATCCTCCAAGCTCTGATGAATCTTTGGCGAAGTCCTTGCGCATCGTTGTCGAAGTCAAAAACTAGGTCAGGAATCAACATGTCGTGAGGGCCATCCCTCCGTGCATATCCAAATTGTCTCAAAGCTAGACAAGGGTTGTAGGTAATGCCTCCTCTAATGCCAAGTAATGGAACATTAGGGAACTCTCCACAATGATCGACGATGATGACATTTTCTCTGGACCGAGAACACCAATATACATCAGAGTGAGTGAGGTTCATCAACCGTTGTGACCACCTTAAGCCTTGGTCATTCTTCAAGACAGATTGTGGAAGGTGCGAAATAAACCACCTTGCAAGGAGAGGAGTACAGCACATGAGAACACCCCTCTTTCTCATTGTTCGTGTGTAAAATGAGTGAAGAATGTCCCCAAGCAATGTTGGTATTGGATTTCTGGATAGGAAAATCTTGACGGCGTTGACATCTACAAGCTGGTCAGGATTTGGGAACAAGACCAACCCATAAATGAGAAGTGCCACAATTTCTTCAAAGGCTTGTAGATCCAATGAATTCCAACACTCTTGTGCCTTCTCAAACAAGAATTTTGCCAAGAAGCCTTTGACACCGCTTCTAGTTTCCCAATGCCCCTTGATGTCAGATGGTTGCAAGTGTAGTGCTTGAGCAACATCTTCATGCTTTGGTTCTTTTTCCGTACCGTTGTAGGGTAGTTGATTAAGAATAGGAATTCTCAAGAGTTGAGAAAATTCCTCCAAAGTGGGCACCAATTGGTAGTCGGGGAAAGTGAAACAGTGGTGAAGGGGGTCAAAGAACTGGAACAACACCTTTACCATGTCCTCTTCAATGCTGGTGTTGACTAGGCTGAGCAGTCTACCATGTCTTTCACTGAAGGGAGAGCTTTCCGGAATTCTGGATGTGAGCTCCTTGAGTTGAGGAGGGATTCTCGCAAGGTTGACTTGGATAGTTTTCCTGCGAAGAATTTCCATGACCTACAAAACAAGAACAAAGATGAAGATCCAAACCCTTGAAATGGTTAGTGAATGCATATGATGCTTTATGATGTTCATGATGTATGCACAAACATATGTACAAGCAAATCACACAAAACCCTAGTTTCAGGCTTGCATGGGGTTTCATAGGTAAGTACCCTCTTGAGTGTAGTTGGCTTAAAAATCTTTCCTATAAATAGTAATCGGGTTCTAAGGAGCACAATATCATTGGATTGTTTTCCATGTTCATTGTTTTGGTTTAGCCACTTAACTAGCGACCAAAATATTCCAAGAAAACAACCCTCAATGAGTGTAGTATCGAGTATCTACCAACTTCGGACTGCACCAAAGCCGGTCACCTCGCTACCCCTAATGAAAGGCCAAGATGGTCAAGTAAGGTTCTAAGTCATTAGTGCTTAGTGACATCACTCAGCGGCCCCGTACTCTCCTTGATTGAACTCAAGGGTTACCAGTACTCACAAATATGTCGCACTAATATAGCTATTGCTTCAACCGTGTCGGTATACCCCACACATTTTCCACAACGTATTGCTATCTATGAATGTTTCCCCAAATCTGGGTGTAGGATTTCAAACCCAAACAAGATAGCCAAGATATAAAGCAATCAAAGCAAACAATTAGTCATGCAAGAGGGTGATCTAGGCCCTAAGGTTACTCCACTTTTAAGTTTTCCCCAGCAGAGTCGCCAGTTCTGTGATACGGTGGGAGAACTGACTTGAGGTTTTGCGTTTGTATTCGCAAATGTTTCGGTTGAGCAAGAGTCGCCACCGACTTTTTATTTTATCCTAAGGAAAGGTTAAAAAGCACAGCAAAAACCTTTGAGATGTTTTCTTGGGTTCGAGGAGTAGATTATAGAAAGGGAAGGTATTAGCACCCTTTCTATCCATGGTTATCCATGGGCTCTTAGTTACTTACTTAGATCAACTTGCCTTGATTTTCAATTGTTTGAAATGGTGCTTTGTGTGTGGGTTTGAAAGTGTTTTGAAAAGAGGCCAATATGGTGGCAACCTTTGCAATGACCCATGTTTGGATGTATACAAAGGTGTATGTCTTTTGAAAAGTTTTCAATGTTTTTGAAAGTTGTTTTTGAAAGTGTTGTGGAATGTGGTTTTGAAAAGTAGGCAAGTGTTTTTTTGCAAGTTTTGATTCAAGTAACTAAGAGTTTGTCTACCCCTAAATTTACTCAAAGGTTTTCTCTATGTTTTAACCCTTTTAACAATTTTGTTCCACCATTGTATTTGGTGGACAATCTTGTGTTAGGATGTGAACGGGACGGGCGCGGGTCATCGTTTAGACCATGATTGCAATGGTGCCAAGTGTCTTTGGCAACTTTTCCTTTAAGGGACTTGATCATTTTTAGGAAACTTTCGAAAGCGTCATCGAGGGACTATGATCATTTGAAATGTTTTTGTTTTTGTTTTGCCAAAGACACCCAACATGCAACATGGCCCATTATTGAAGGCAACAAGTGGAGTAACCCTAAGGGTGCAAGTGTGATTGGTGTTGTCCATTTTCATGCTTTTATCTTGGAATTAGGTCAAGCTATTTGTTTGGTTGATTTTTGCATACAAAACCCTAAGTCTATCATGGCATATTTAGAAAGCTTTATAGTGCGAAAAATTAAAGTCCTAAATTATTACAAAACAATTATGGGATGGGGGGTACAAATGTTCAAATGGGGATATTTAGCAAGAAAAATTAAATCTAAACTATTACATCCAAATTGAATATACAAATTATTTAATATACAAGAACTAAATAAAAATACAATAAAATGCAAGATGCAAAAAAAAATGATTTTTATATGTATGTAAAAAGGGGTTTTCATGTGACAAATAAACAAAAATAAAAAGGATAATTTTTGGATATTTTTCATGTTTAGGGCAAAACCCTAATTTTGCAAATAAAAGGTATTTATTATTTAATATATACAATGTTCATTAATTATATACAAAAAATAAATAAAAAGGAAGTATATTGTAAAAAAGTGATTTTTGAGGTCAAATATTAATAAAAATAAAAATGTATTATTTTTTGTATTTTTATCCTAAATATTCTAATAAATATATAAGTATTTATGTTATTTACTAAATATATTAAATATATACAAAAATAAAATATTTATTATTTACAAAAAAAAAGTATATGTTTTATAAAATGTTTTCAAAAGATAAAATAAAATAAAATCAGCAAATAAAATGCATTTGTATTCTTTTTTAGTATTTTAAATAAAAAGGTATTTTATTTATTTATGTATGAAACTAAATGAAACAAAATAAATACTAAATAAAATGCAAAAAATGTGAGAAAAATATTTTTAATGTTTTTTTATGTTTGGATAAAAATATAAAATCAAAATCAAAAAGAAAAAAATCAAAAATGACAAGTATTTCATGCAATGGGTCAGGGGGGTGTATGTGTGAAATGAAGGTGCAAACAGAAAAAAGGTCAGACCCAGCCCAAGGAGGCTTCTTCAACCTCTAGCCATTGTTTGAACACAGAAAAACGCGCGCCCTTGCTCAACCTTCTAACTTCTGATTCCTTGATCTTTTGACAAATCTTAAAACATGAAACTTGTAGAGCTTGAAGCCACGATTTCAAATATATAAAAAAGTTAATCTAACTCTCAGAAATGAGAGAGAATTTCTTCTCCCCCAATTCCTGACCTAGCTTTTTTCAGATATTCAGTTTCAAAATTCTCTCAGTGTACACAATATAAATGAAAAGTAACTATATGGATGGCTTCAGGGCTATGACTAGAACATGCTTTCTTCACAAACTTAAGCCTAACTATGCCTGGATAGAGAGATAGAAGTTCAAAGTTTTACCTGTTCAGCTTGAGTCGTGTACAACAATGGAGGCACTTTCAATGCAATGTGAGGACTTGTACAGCTTGCTTGAAGTTCAGGGATGCTTCTCCAACCTCTAGCTTGCTTTGAAACTAGCTGAATCGAGCTATGGAAGTTCACCTGCAAAGTTGAAAACTGAAAATGGAAAATGATGTTAGGGATGTTACAGTTTGTGTTCAATGCTTGGGATAGCTTCAGTGGGTGATAGGGAATGTGTTTGCAAAGGTTTAAGCCAAAATGCACGAGTGGAAGTGTTTGTGGAAGTCAAGTTGCAGAAGGGACTCTGTTTTTGCAGCAAGGAGGTGTTTCCGTGAATGAGGAGGTATTGAAGGTGGTTTGCTCATGTTTCAGGTCAGGTTTGATGTATGGAATGTGTTCACAATGTTTGCTTTGGCCAGTTGTTACAGGAATGAGAGTTGGTGATCAATATGCCAAGTTTCTTCTATGTGAAGCAAGGAAATGTGAGTTTCTATACAAGCCTGTCCCAAGCCCTAAACTATGCTGCACACTTGAGTCTTGATCAGTGGGATATGTCCATGAATCTTGTGTCCAAATATATGGCTTGTACTTCTTTGATTTGCTTTTGACATAAAGCCATGCTTTACAAGAATGGATAAGTTACTTTTTCTAAATATGGCTTAATTCTTCATGTAATGACCAAATGCACAAAATAATGCTAGAACAAAATGGATTGGCATTTAATTATTGAGTGTAAATGAGATTAGAGGCCTGTGACTAGCTTGAAACATGCTGAGTTCAAAAATGCAAAGTTATGAACATGGAAATGGCTCATGAACAAAGTGACTTTTGCCCATATTGACAAATTTGATTCTCCCTAACCACAAGGGTTTTTGAGAAGATCTTGGACAATTTGGAAAGCTTGGAATGAGTACTACAATCCATCTTTGTAATGCAAGTTGAAATTCCAAGTGGAAGCATGTGAAAAGTGGCCATGAAGTTAGGCAAAAATCCTGCCTAGAATAGGTCAAAATATTTCTAAGTTAAAAATGTTTTGCACCCTTGTTCCAAAAATCATAACTTGTGCTACAAGCTTCTTTTGAGGAAACTTTGTGAATCAAAGTTGTAGATTTTGCAATGGAATATAACTTTCATGTTTTGAGTTTTGTTTGAATCCAAATGCATATTGATGAAAAGATGGGACAAAGTTAGGAAAAAATTAGGAATTTTCATAACTTAGAAAATTTCTAAGTTATGAAAATTCTTCATTTTAAACCCTAATTTGTAATTTTTGATTTCTTGATGAACAAGTTTCATAATTTGACATGTCTTGATGAAAAATGAATCTTGGCATTTGATTTTGACCAAAAAGTCAAAGTTTGACTTTTCAATGTACAGTCAAATTTTGATCAGTTGACTGGAAAATTCATATGTCAATCTTGTGCATTTGCGATCTTTTGAACTTGTTGAACATGTCAAGACAATGCCATTGAGTCCTTGAGTCCATATGTGAGCTTGGTTTGCCATTGGCTAGGTCAAACAGTCAAAAAATTGCCTTTGTGCAGTCAAAACCCTAGAAATGACCATTTTGCCCTTTTGGTGATCTGATCAAATTTCTTGTGGAATTGTGATCCAAACTTGATCAAATAGTCCATATGAGTTCATAATGTTGATGTGGGTCAAAAATCATGAAGTTTGACTGTCAATTGACCACAGTTGACTTTTTCCCCAATACAGCTGATTTCTAGGTCAACTGTCCAATTGACTGGGCAAAGATTGGAATCAAGGCTTGAAACTTGGTATGGATAAACTTGTGAGTCCAATATGAAGCATGAAATTTACTTTGGGCCTTTTAGGTCAAAACATCTTTGTGCAAACTCAAACCCTAATTTGGGTCAACAATGCAAGGAGAAGTCTTGAGCAGAGCAAACCCTAACTTGATCTTGAGCTCCAAAGGTCTTGTGATGAGAAAATATTGAGGAAATGAGAGGGAAAATTTTGGGGTACAACAGTCACCATCTCATTGCACTATGCATTTCATACATCATAGCAGTACATACAAATAACTCTTCTCCTTTTTCAGGAAGGATCAAACCACAGAAAATTTATTGTCAACAAGACACGACAAATATCTATAAACAAATCAACTGTAGATTCCCGAATCAAGACGGGGTGACTATCTATATGACAGTTACTTCCTCCAGACCACTGTTGGTTCAGTTTAAATCTCTCAACGGTTTATCCTGATTCTTTCCCGCAGACATCTTCTCTGGTTCGGATAAGTCACTCCGAGATTTATTCTGATTCTTCTCCAGACCACTGCTGGTTCAGTTTAAATCTCTCAATGGTTTATCCTGATTCTTTCCCGCAGACATCTTCTCTGGTTCATATAAGTCGCTCCAAGATTTATTCTGATTCTTCTCCAGACCACTGCTGGTTCAGTTTAAATCTCTCAACGGTTTGTCCTGATTCTTTCCCACATACATCTTTCCATGGTTCGGATAAGTCGCTCCAATATTATTTCTGATTCTTCTCCAGACCACTACTGGTTCATTTTAAATCTCTCAATGGTTTGTCCTGATTCTTTCCCGCAGATATCTTTCCATGGTTCGGATAAGTCACTCCAAGATTTACTCTGAGTCTTCTCCAGACCACTGTTGGTTCAGTTTAAATCTCTCAATGGTTTATCCTGATTCTTTCCCGCAGACATCTTCTCTGGTTCAGATAAGTCACTCCAAGATTTATTCTGATTCTTCTCCAGACCACAGCTGGTTCAGTTTAAATCTCTCAACGGTTTGTCCTGATTCTTTCCCGCGGACATCTTTCCCTGGTTCAGATAAGTCATTCAAAGATTTATTCTGATTCTTCTCCAAACCACTGCTGGTTTACTTTAAATCTCTCAATGGTTTATCTTGATTCTTTCTGGTAGACATTTCTTCTGGTTCAGATAAACTACTCTGAGATTTATTCTGATTCTTTTCCAGTTGAAGTCAAGTTTAGACTTAGTCTAATTTCCATCAACAATCACCTTCGGATGGCATATTTTAAGTACATTCCCTACACAATCAACCATGACATCATCAAGTGCAAATTTCTGGGCACTCTAGTATTCAATCATCTTCCAGCTTCAAGTCACGAATGGAAGATTCGCCAATCTAACTCTTCAAGCATAAGAAGATTGAACAGGGGCAGCTGTTGTACCCCAAAATTTGCCCTCTCATGTCTCAAAGGATCATCCTGGACCCTCAGGTTTGCTTCCGTCCAATTCCAAGCCTTGAATTACAAATTTTCCAAGAAAGTCATTCACAAGGGCAAAATTGCCATTTGCGTACTAAAAAGTCAAACTTTGACTTTTTTTGGGATCAAAATCAAGTTTCAAGAATCATATTTCATCAAGACATGTTGAAATATGAAGTTTGTTTCATCAAGAAATTCAAAAGTCAAAATTACTTTGGAAAAGTCAAAATTCTAAATACTTAGAATTTTTCTAAGTGTTTAAGAAATATGACAAGCTCAGAACTTCTGGCAAAATTTCCACCATGATGCAAGCTGATTCTGGAAGAACTTCTAACACAAGAGTTTTAGATCTCAATGAGACCCAAAACATTTCAGAACAGAACTTCTTCTAGAAGTGTTTGGATTTCAAGTTGTGCATCTTCAAAGACACGTCTCTAAAACTTAGACACTTAATAAATTATGAGCATTTTCAAATCAGAATTTGTCTACAACCTCTGGGCCAGTTTTCACATAGGTTCAGTCAGAATTTGCAAGAGCAATTCAAAGAGGGCTTACAAAGCATGTTATAAGCTTTATGGAAAGTCTGAGAACACACTCAGAATATGCTGGAGCAAAAAAAGTCAAGGATCAGAAGTTGGATGTTTGTTCTAAGTTGCGTTGATGCTGAACTTCTGACCAAAATTAAGCTATGATGCATAATCTCACATTCCAGGATTTCTGGTTTGATAAATCTCATCATCATTCAATGCTCACAACCACTTTTGAGTTTTTATCCAAAGGATTTATGCACGTGTGGAATAGAGGTACATTGATGTCCTTGAAAAAGCAAACTTTTGTACAAGAGTATGTTGGGCCCATGCTTTGATTTTGCTTCTGAGGGTATTTTTCCTTAATTCATGCTTCTAAATCTAGCTTAGGCACGGCTAAAAGCTGCTAACCACCATACTTGTTTAACTTTCTTCAAGAACAAGCCAGCACGCTAACATGATGGTGGTACTTTTGACTTCTCCAAGCTACAAAGTTCCTGCCTATAAATTGAACTTCATTTGCAACTGTGAAAGGGGGCCGGTCGAAAAACTGAAAAGAAAAAGATTTGAAACCTTGCTAAAAATTCTAGGAATCCGAAACTGCAAACACAAATACAAAACCTGCTAGTTTTTTTATTCTTGCATTCAAACTCCAATTTCCCTCAAATATTTCTTGACCAAATCATCCATACAGCTTCTGAATTTTCCAGCCATTCGTAACCCAATTTAAAGGTTGTTCCAGTATGCTGAGCACGTTAGGAAGCTGACTAGAACATTACAAGCAGTCAGAACTAGGATCCAGTTCACTGGACCTTTTCCAGCTGCAAGGTAAGCTTCTACTGACTCTCATCATATCACTTAGGCATTGTTAAACTTGCATGTCCAAAATACAATGTAGACATCCTGATTCTGATGTTGTACATATTCTGAGGTTTCATGTATTTGTATGCCTAAGTAGGAAGAACACCAGTTCAGAACTTCTTAAGGAAACTAGGATTAGAAGATACATGCTTTTTTCTGGTTTACAGTCTCGACATTTTTTATGTTTCTGAAACCATGATAGAAACCTGCCATAATTGCTTTGTTTGTGTTTTCTGTTCTGTTAAGAAATGACTAAGTTGCAGATGTTCTGATTAGCTTAAAGAAAGAGATGGAATTTATCATCAGAGTTTACTTTTTAATACATGTTTATGCTTTTGCTTCTAATACCGGATGTACAGCCACCCCAGTGGTAGACAGTGTGTACGCATAAGACATTAGAGCTAAGGGTCCTGGGTTCTAGCCCCAGAAGCATCTTTTTTAGGTTTATTTAGTGACATTTTCACCCATTTATCTGTCAAATAATATTCCTAAATCATAACTTCTAGACAATCTTACCCAACAACATTATCACCTCACTCTCTCAAATAGCCAGAACTTTTGATCTGCCAGTAACATTAGAACTTCTAGATTCTCAATTGTACCAGAGTTCCTAGACTCCCTCAGCAATCAGAACTTTTAGATTTTTCTTTGTTCCCACCAACCTTAGAACTTGGTGTACCCAGACCCAGAACTTCTGACCTTTTACTTTCCTGCTAACATTTTCTCTCTTGCAGTGCATCAGAGTCAGAACTTCTGTTCCTTCTCGCTTCAGCAATGTGCTGATTCTGGCTCCCCTTTCTTTTATTATCTTATTTTAGCTTTAATAACCAAAAAAACATTTTATATTCATATACTTTATTTTATCCCTTTTAAAAACTCAAATATCAAAACAAAAATCTTAAGCAAACTTATTTCTTTTCTTAACAAAAACAAAACTAGTCCATTTTACATTTCGTGTACATTATTTAAATATGGTTGTAATAGATAACTAGGACTTTAATTTCTTGCAGACCCCATTGTAAATTTGTATACCCCATCCCCTTAATTATGTAATAGCATAGGACTTTACTTTTATGTACTTTTATTGCTTTCATATATTGTTAGTAATTAGGGTGTGTATGGCAAGGCCAGAAATCAACAAATATATAACCCTAATCAAGACTAAATGCATGTAAATCAAACGTGCTTGCTCACTTAGGGTAATCCCATTTTGTTGCCTGTCAGAAAATAGTCATGTCCCTCGAATAGGGCATTTTATCAAAGGTCCTCGATAAAAGATCGTATTCCCTTGATAACCCTCAATGTTGCCTTCGGTAAACGGTCTAGTCCCTAAATGACATTGCTAAAACGTCCCACAAGCTGCCCTCTATGACTATACAAATGTCCCGTGCTCGTCCCTTCACATCCAACGATGGAGTTTCTTACCAAAACAATGGTAAGATAACAACGTCTAAAGGAGGAGGAAAAGAACGTTTAAGACCTTTTGAGTAGGTAGGTTTCCCTTTAGTTGCACACTTGCTCATAACAAAACATTTTATACACCAACCCTTTCATTTTGAAACATTTTTAAAATACCAAACACTTTGTATGCATTCTTATAGAAACGAGAGCCATTACAAAGAAGACACATTTTCAAAACCACTTTCAAAAACACATTCCACAAATACATCTTTGAACTATTCTCGAAACAACACTTTATACGCATTCTTATAGAAACGAGAACCATTACAAAGACATTTTTAAAATACGTTCAAAACCCACACCACAAGCACATTGAAACAAAAGCAAGTGATCTAGAAAGCAACTAAGAGCCTGTAGATAAATACGGATGAAAAGGGTTCTAATACCTTCCCTTTTCATAATCTACCCCCCGAACTCAAGAAAACATCTCTAAAGGTCTTTCCTGTTCTTTTCGACCTTCCCTTATTGGATAAAAGAAAAGTCAGTGGCGACTCTTGCTAACCGCAATGTTTGTGATAAAATGCAAAACACCCAAGTCAGTTATCCCACCATATCATACGGTGAAAGATGTCTTATCAAGAACAAGTATTCCCAGTAGCTTAGAGAACTCTTCCATTGTGGGTACCTGCTGATAGTCTAGAAAGGTGAAACAATGATGTGCAGGATCAAAGAATTGAATAAGACACTCATCATGTCTTCTTCAAAACCCAAGGAAACCAAACTACGTATATGACCATGCTTCTTAGTGAAATGAGAGCTTTCAGGAGCTTTTGAGACTAACTCCTTAAATTGAGAAGGTAACTTCACAAAACTTATCCGGATAGTATTTCTTACTTATGCTCGAAGCCTGATTTAATTCTTCAATTTCCTCCACTTGTAAAAATCATAAAAAAGTTATCTTACGGCTCTTGGGATGCTTAGGATCATAAAAAAAAAATTTAATAATTTTTACCCCCTGATTTCCTATTTTTCATCAAATATTTTGCTTAAGGTGTCTAGTTTGGTGATTTCATCAACTAGTCTTAATAATTGAGGATCATTTGCATATTTCCTTAGCTTTCCAAGAACCTTAAGCATCCTTTATGACTATTAGATGTCTTAAGGGTTATATAATTATGATACGGTGGGAGAACTGACTTGAAGGTTTTGCATTTGATCGCAAATGTTGCAGTTAGCAAGAGTCACCATCGACTTTTCTTTTATCCAAATGGAAAGGTGAAAAAGCATAGGAAAGACCTTTGAGATTGTTTCTTGAGTTCAGGGGGTAGATTATGAAAAGGGAAGGTATTAGCACCCTTTTCATCCATGGTTTTCCATGGGATCTTAGTTACTTGCTAGATCACTTACTTTTGTTTGAAATTGTGCTTTGTGTGGTTTTTTGAAAGTATTTTGTAAAGAGGCCATTGTTTAGGCAATATTTGTAATGATTCTCGTTCGTAAGAATGTATACAAAGATGTTTGATCTTTTGAAAATGTTTTCAAGTTTGTAAGATGTTTTGAAATGTGTAGGTGTTTGTTTTGAAAATAGAAAGGATGTTTGTTTGAAATTGAGCAAGTAATTAGGAGTAACCTACCTACTCAAATATCTTTCTTGTTCATTTTCTTTTGCTTTGACATTGTTGCCTTACCATTGATTTGGTAAGCAAACCTATCTTTGGATGTAAACGGGACGGGCGTGGGT
Source organism: Vicia faba (assembly GCA_948472305.1). NCBI lineage: Eukaryota > Viridiplantae > Streptophyta > Magnoliopsida > Fabales > Fabaceae > Vicia > Vicia faba. Next base: position 1,240,755,099 of record OX451735.1, on the reverse strand, counting down.
CATCGTATAGCCATGATTAGCAATGTTGCAAGGTATCTTAGCATTCTTTTTTAGGGACTAAGATCATTTGCAAGGCAACTTAGATAGCGTCATCGAGGGACTATGATCTTGTATTTGCTTGTTTTTGCTAAGATACCTTACATGCGTAATATGGTCATTTTGTATAAGGCAACCAAGTGGGATAACCCTGGGGGTGCTTGTGTGCAAGTGTGTTGTTTTCATGCTTGATTTGTCTTAATTATGGTTTTCTATTTGTTGGTTTTAGTCTTTCCATACAAATCCTAGTTTACTAACATGTATATATGAAAGCGATAAATTGCGGAATTTTAAAGTTACTACGCTATTACAACATTTGGGAGGGGGTGTACAAATTACAAATGGGGATTGCAAGAATGTAAGCCTGATTAATCTATTACAACCATATTAAATTGATATCAATGTACAAGGAAACGAATAAATATAAAGTACAAATGCAAATGGAAAGAAACATGATTTTTGTTTGGATTTTTTTTATGAAAGGGGTTTTAACCTAAACCTAATTAGAGAAAAATAATTAATCAAAATTAAATTAACTTAAACTAATTAAGAAAATATTTTTTAGGGTTTTTTAAGAAAGGGTTTTAAATTAAAAATAGGATAAAACTAATTAAAATAAACTTAAGTTCTAAATCAATTTTAATTTACAAGAGGATAATATAGTAATTAAACCTAATTATCTAAATATTATTTAATTAAGAAAAGAAATTAATTGTTAAAAAAATGTTTTTATCTTTTGTTTTTATGAAGAAAATAAAATGAATATATTATTGCCTAAATAATAAATAAATTATTTTTGGGATTTCTTTATTAATAATAATAATGATGAAATAAATAATAATAATAATAATAATAATAATAATAAAAATAAAATATGAAATGAAAATAAAAGAGAGAAAAAATGAAATAATAAAAACAAAGAGCCAGGGGGTGCTGAAGCAAGGCCTGGAGTTAGTTAGTAAAATAAAAATAATAAGCCAGGCCCAAAAGGCCCAGCGCCTGCAAAAACAAAAACAAACAAAAAGTGAAAAAATATGGAAAATGAAAAGGGTACCACTGAGGCTCGAACCCAGGTCCCATAGGTTAACAGGCGCGCGCTTTACCACTGGGGTGGCTATACATCTGTTAACTTGTATGAAATAATAAATACATAACACAAAACGCGCCATGACTGTACTTCATCTTCAAACTCCAGCCAAAGGATCTGTAACTTTCTCATTTCTCAACCATTTGCAAAAATGTAAACATGAAAATTGCTCCATTTTGTCACACGAATCCAAACATATAAATATCATAAACTATAAATCAAAGACGAATGAGAATTTTTAACAGTTCCAAATTCTGACCTAAATATTTCAGAAAGTTCAAACTTAAAATTCTCCTAGCTCAATCAAAATAAATGAAATCTATGGACATGTATAGCTTCAGGGCAATGATGTCTACATTTTATCTTCACAAATGCAAGCCTAACAATGCCTAAGTAATGAGATGGAAGTTCAAGAAAAATACCTCAAAACTGGAAATCGTAAAATGGATTTGAGCTTGTTTCAGGAAGTTCTGATGATCAGGTTAGCTTCCTTGGACCTCTAGGAAGCTAATGCAATGGTTGGCTTGAGCTGAGGGTGGCTGGAATGGTCTGGAGAAGTCCAACTGTGATGCTCTGTTTTTGGTTATGGAAGACAGGGAAAATGGTGTTACAGAAGTGAAACAGGTACAGGGATGAGTTACTCTTGATGCAAGGAAGCTTTAGAAACTAAAAGCCCAAGAAAAGCACGAGGGAAATGTGAGTTTGAGGTTCAAGGTTAGAAATTATGCAACAACGGAGTTTTTGGGCTATTTCTGATTTGAGAGAGTTTTGGTGTATTTCAGGGTGTTCAAACTCGTGTTCTAGCTTACAAATAGTGACTTTATTTATAAGCAACAAGTTTGGGATGCTCTAGTTGATCAGAATTCAAATTTGCATCCTTAACCTAAACATGTGATTTTTTGACAAAATAAGTTTCAAAGTTTTGTGTACTTGCTAAGATAGAGTGGTTATGATTTAAACAAGCTTTCTTCTAAATTTGTGGATAGAGTGTGATCAGAGGTAACAAGTTAGAGGCTCAATGTGAACTTTATGCAAAAAGCTTGCTTTACAAGAATGGTATTGTTAAATTTCTTCTCAAAATGGTAATGTGAATTGGACAAAGCTTAAATCACTTGGATTATAGCTCAAAAGTTTGTGTAATCCATTAATTATGTAGTGGCAAACAAGTTTGAGACCTGAAAAGCAAAGATTATGCAGCCTAGAATTGAAATTGCATTTGTGTTCATCATGAAAATGACCTATAATTCAAGTGACAAAACACCAATTTCATCTCTTCGATTCTCCCTACTCAAGAATGATATCAAGGAGTTCTTGGATATTTTGGAAATCTTGCAATGTGCTCTACAACCCATCTTTGAATTGATTTTGAATATTCCACTTGGAACTATATGAAAAAGTTCCATGAAGTTAGGTCAAAATTTTGGCCAAATTAGGGCCAAATTTCACTAAGTGTTTAGTTTCATGACCCTATGTTCTTGAAATTATAACTTGAGATCCAAGCAATTTTGGAAGACATTGTGTTAAGCAAAGTTGTAGATTTCATTGAGATATACAACTTTCATGTTGGATGTTTCTCTTGAATCATCTTGCATCATGGTGAAAATTTGGCTCAAAGTTATGAAAAAACATGAAATTTCCAACACAAAAAATTCTAAGTTTAGAAATTTTGACTTTTCAAAATGAAATCTTGACTTTTTGATTTCTTGATGAATAAGTTTCATATTTTGACATTTTTTGATGAGTTATGATCTTTGGCACTTGAATTTGACCAAAAAGTCAAAGTTTGACTTTTCAATATACAGTTGACTTTTGATTAGTTGACTGCAAAAAATTCATCTGTCAATCTAATGGATTTGCAATGTTTTGAATCATGTCATTAGGTTAAAATGATGAAATTGGACTCTTGAGATCATTCCTTAAACCAATTGACCATTTTCTAGGTCAAAAATCAGAAATCGCCCTTTCCCAGTCAAAACCCTAATTTTGACCATTTTGCCCTTTTGGAGATTTGATTAAATTTCTTGAGGAATTGTGGTCCAAACTTGATCAAATGATACATATAAGTCTAAAATGTTGACGTGGATAAAAAATTATGAAGTTTGACTGTAAATTGGCCATAATTGACTTTTTCCCCAATACAACTAATTTTTAGGTCAACTGTTTAATTGACTGAGCAAAAGAGTGATCCAAGGCTTGAAACATAGCATGAGTAGTCTTGGGGATCCATAATGATCCATTAAAGTCATATGGGGCATTGGAAGTTCAAAAATCTTTGTGCAAACTCAAACCCTAATTTTGGTCATCAGTGCATAAGGAGGTGTCTTGAGCTGATCAAACCCTAGTGTAGTCTTGAGCCCAATGAGATCTTGTGAGAAAATTCTTGATAAGTGAGAGGGAAAATTTTGGGGTACAACAGCTTCCCCTATTCAATCTTCTTAAGCCTGGGGAGTTAGATTGGCAAGTTTTGCCATTCGTGACTCGAAGGTGGAAGATGATTGGACACTAGAGTGCCCAGAAATTTGCACTCAGTGTTATGATGGTTGAGGGAATGGGCTTAAAAATGCCATTTGGAGAGGTGATAGAAAGTTGTAGGAGATGGGCTTAAAGATGCCATCCAAAAGTGATTGTTTGTATTGTAATTTTTAAGCTGAAAGAATGAGTATCATAATGGCATCCGTGTCTGGAGCGTATCTGAACTTTATTTGGGGGCTGATTTTAAATGATTATCAGAATGGAATCTGTGTCTGGAGAGTATTTGAACTGTATCTGAAAGTTGGATCTGAATGAGTATCAGAATGGCATCCGTGTCTGGAGCGTATCTGAATTGTATCTGAAAGTTGGATCTGAATGAGTATCAGAATGGCATCCGTGTCTGGAGCGTATCTGAACTGTATCTGAAAGTTTGATCTGAATGAGTATCAGAATGGCATCCGTGTATGGAGCGTATATGAACTGTATTTGAAAGTTGGATCTGAATGAGTATCATAAAGGCATCCGTGTCTGGAGCGTATTTGAACTATATTTGAGAAGTTGAATCTGAATGAGTATCATAATGGCATCCGTGTCTGGAGCGTGTCTGAACCGTATCTGAGAAGTTGAACCTGAATGAGTATCAGAATGGCATCCGTGTCTGGAGCGTATCTGAACTGTATCTGAAAGTTGGATCTGAATTAGCATCAAAATGGCATCCGTGTCTGGAGCGTATCTGAACTGTATCTGAAGACTTTGAATATTGTTAATGATAGCTGTTAATCTTATCCTGAAAAGGGTAAAATGTTAGCTAAAATGCAGGGTCATGTTGTATGAAATATATGATATAATGTATTCGTTTTATCGATGTTTATGATATATGGATGCGATGTATGTGTATGCGAGCTAATCTGCCACACTGTTGTTGGACTAGGGAAAATAAATCCATGACCGCTGCTGAGGATATGGAGTATAAGTCTTCATGTCGTGAAGTTGAAGTGTTAATGAATTTTCGCTTAGAGAAACAAACTCTGTTGTAAGGGAAATGTCGTGTACTACTTGTAAAATCCTGTTGGGAAATCTTGAAAAATTGAACGACTTCTACTGGGGATTGATAATTGGAATCTTGTTCCGCTGGGAATTAAACTGCAAATTGTGGAGGATTTATGGAAATAGCTTAGAGAGATTTCCCTACCTCTTAAAGCCATTAGTAATTTGTCTTTTATTTTGTTTATTTGTAAACAGTAATTATGTTCAAATGCATATGTTCAACAATGAATCATTGGACGTTTTTGTAAATAAAACACAAGTGTAAAGAAAACAGATAGTTTTTGCACTTTCAAAGGGAAATCTTTGTATTGACTTTGAGTAAGTATTTTTGTACAATGAGACAAACATTCTAGTAAGAGAATGCCGTCGTAAAAATTGAAAATTTTAATTTAAAGAAAAGATAGCTATGTGTAATAATCCCATGGGATTCTCATTCTGCTATAGCCTTTGTATCTCTGAGCATCTTGTCTATTTGTTGCCTCGTCCGAAGATGATTGAATTGATCAGAACCTCTGAGTTTGCAAGTTGTCTGTAAGGTGATCCAACGGGACATAGTCATACGCTTTAATTACCTAACTTTTCCTGGACCGCCCTTTCGGGTTTTCAGTCCACCGGGATACCCTTTTTTATCCAAGTCTCTCTTTCGGGTTTTCAACTTGTCGAGTGTACTGATTTTTTTTGTTTTATCCCTAATTTTTGCCCGAACCTCTTTTGGTTCACCGAGATGCCCTTGTTTTTCCTAGGTGTGTCAACCTAGCGGGTCCCTTATGCGTAGTATCTTTTGACTATGTCCGTGTTTACAGGATGCGGCAGGTCGTCGCCATCCATGGTGGTCAAGATCATTGCCCCACCAGAGAAAATGTTTCTGATTACAAATGGTCCTTCATAGGTAGGAGTCCATTTTCCCCTGAGATCACCTTGCGGCAGTATGATGCGCTTGATCACCAGCTCTCCAACTTGATACACTTGTCGTCTGACCTTCTTGTTGAAAGCCTTGATCATCCGTTTTTGATACATTTGACCATAGAAAACAGCAGTAAGTCTCTTCTCATCAATCAAGTTCAGTTGATCAAGTCGAGTTAGAATCCAATCTTCTTCATTTAGCCCTGCATCCTTTATAATTCTTAGAGAGGGGATCTGAACCTCAATAGGCAAGACGACTTCCATGCCGTAAACCAAAGAATAGGGTGTTGCCTCGGTCTATGTGCGAGTTGTAGTACGATACCCGTGGAGAGCGAATGGTAGCATCTCATGCTAGTATTTGTATGTGACTGTCATTTTCTGTATGATTTTTTAATGTTCTTATTTGCAGCTTCAACAACACCATTCATCTTTGGCCGGTAAGGGGAAGAATTGTGATGCTGGATCTTGAATTTCTCACACAAGGCGGTGATCATAGTGTTGTTGAGATTTGTACCATTGTTAGTGATGATCCTTTCTGGGATACCGTACCGACAAATGAGATTTTGCTTGATGAAACGGGCAACAACATTCTTGGTAACGGAAGCAAAAGAGGTTGCCTAACCCACTTTGTAAAATAGTCAATGGCCACTAGGATGAAGCGGTGTCCATTGGAGGACGTTGGCTTGATTTCCCCAATCATATCAATTTCCCACATAGCAAAGGGCCAAGGAGTCGTCAAGACATTCAGAGGAACCAGAGGTACGTGCACCTTGTCAGCATAAATCTGAAACTTATGGCAGGTTCGAGAGTGTTGATAGCAATTTTCTTCCGTGGTAGACCAGTAATAGCCTGCCCGTAGGATTTTCTTTGCCATAATATGCCCACTGGAATGGGTGCCAAAAGTGCCTTCATGCAATTCAGCCATGATCCTTTCAGCTTCAACCTTATCTATGCATCGAAGTAACACAGAGTCATGTTTGCGTTTGTAAATAATGCCATTACTAAGGAAGGATTTAGCAGAGAATCTCCTTAAGAACTTCTTATTATTAACTGAAGCTCCTTCCGGATATTCTTGAGCCTCGAGATATCTCTTGACTTCGTGAAACCAGGGCTGGTCCACTACTTTTTCAGTATTAATCTCGTGATAGTGTGCTGGTTCATCCATTAGTTCGATGGTGATTTGGGGAGCCTCATTATCCCATTTAAGTTTAAACATGGATGACATTGTGGCTAGTGTGTCTGCTAGCTGATTTTCTTCTCGCGGGAAATGCTCGAAGGTAATCTTCTCAAAATGTGGTAGCAACGTCAAAACATGTTCTTTGTAAGGGATAAGGTTTGGGTGTTTGGTGTCACATTCCCCTTTGATCTGGCTGATAACCAAAGTTCAGTCTCCGAATACATTCAAAGATTTGATCCCCAAGTCTATGGCAGCTCTGAGACCAAAGATGCATGCTTCGTATTCTGCCATGTTGTTTGTACAATTGAAGCAAAGTCTGGCATTAAAGGGAGTATGACACCCTTATGGAGATATGAGTACGGCACTGATACCATTGCCAAGTGCATTGGATGCCCCATCAAAGAACAGGATCCATCAGGATCCTTGTTCAGGTCCGTCATATGGCCTAAATTCTTCACAGTTATTTACCGTCATGATGTCTTCATCTAGGAATTCAAACTTCATGGGCTGGTAGTCTTCTACAGCTTGGTGAGCAAGGTGATCAGCTAGTACACTGCTTTTTATAGCTTTCTGGGTAGTATAATGTATGTCATATTCCATCAGGATCATCTGCCATCTCGCTATTCTCCCAGAAAGAGCAGGCTTCTCGAAGATGTATTTTATCGGATCCATTTTAGATATCAACAAAGTAGTATGAATCAGCATATACTGTCTTAGCCGGCGAGCAGCCCATGCCAGCGTGCAGCAAGTTTTCTCGAGTAGTGAATATCTGGTTTAACAGTCGATAAACTTTTTGCTCAGGTAGTAAATAGCATGCTCTTTTCGGCCAGACTTGTCATGCTACCCCAATACACACCCCATCGAGTTTTCTAAAACAGTCAGATACATGATCAATGGTCTTCCCTCGACTGGTGGCATCAACACATGAGGCTCTTGTAAGTATTCTTTGATTTTGTCAAAAGCAACTTGGCACTCATCATTCCATTTAACTACTTGATCTTTCTTCAATAATTTGAAGATTGGTTCACAAGTAGCTGTCAGGTGAGAGATGAATCTGGAAATGTAGTTTAAACGCCCCAAGAATCCTCTGAGTTCCTTCTCAGTATGAGGAGCGGGCATTTCTTGTATCGCTTTAACTTTGGCAGGATCGACCTAGATACCTTTGTTGCTGACGACAAAGCCTAGGAGTTTACTGGACCGTACCCCAAATGTGCATTTGTTTTGATTTAACCTCAGCTTGTACTTCTTCAGTCTCTCAAATAGTTTTTGTAAGTGATCAAGATGCTATTCTTCTGTTTGATATTTGGCTATCATATCGTCCACGTAGACCTCTATTTCTTGATGTATGATGTCGTAGAATAGAGCTACCATGGCACGCTGATAGGTTTCCCCAACATTCTTCAGTCCGAATGGCATCACCTTGTAGCAGAATGTGCCCCACTGCGTGACAAACGTTGTTTTCTCCATGTTCTCAGGCGCCATTTTGATTTGGTTGTATCCTGAGAAACCATCCATGAAGGAAAACAATTTGTGTTGTGCCGTATTGTCAACTAGAATATCAATATGGGGGAGTGGAAAATCATCCTTAGGGCTCGCCTTATTCAAATCTCTGTAGTCCACACACATTCGCACTTTGCCGTCTTTTTTGGGCACGAGAACAACATTGGCAACCCATTGGGGATAAGAGACAAAAATCGAGCGTTGAATTGCTTCATGACTTCTGCTTTAATCTTTTCTGACATATCAGGCCTCATACGGCGAACCTTTTTCTTTACTGGCGGACAATCCTCTTTTGTAGGCAGACGATGTACCACAATATCTGCATCAAGTCCTGGCATGTCTTCATACGACCATGCAAAGATTTCAACATACTCGTGTAACAATTGAATCAGACGCTCCTTGATACTGGGTTCCAGATTGGCACCCACCTTGACCTCTTTTTTGTCTTCTTCGGTACCTAGGTTGATTTTATCCACGGGTTCCTCGTGGGGCTGAATGGTCCTCTCTTCTTGTTATAGTAGTCTGGCAAGTTCCCCTGGTACTTCATAATCTTCCTCACCTTCGTCTTCGGCTTGGTAGATTAGATTATCAGAGTCACAAAAGGCCATAGCAGTATCGTTACCCATGGGATCCCGAATGGATGTATACCTGCATTGTGAGTGTGTGTAAGGGTATAGCTATCTTTGAAAGAAAAGAAAATGTAAAAAGAAAAATAATGAGCACAAAAGTTTGTATGCGAAAACGTCCATGATTCATTGATGTCATATGAAAATGAGATAATAACCCTTGCAAATGTACCATTGTGCCTTGGGTAAGACACAAGGTTTTAGGAGTGCGAATTGTTTTAATATTACAGATCCAACAAAATGTAAAGACAGATTACTGTGGGATAAAAGTGATCGGGACAAAATCTCTAGCCTCCCAGTTGCTGAGCCCTCCACTGACAGTTGGAAATATCCAGTCCTCCAAGTCACAGCTATCTTCATCATCTTCTATGGCGTTGACCTCGCGGTTGCTGATCTTCAGAGGTGGTCCTCCGGCACGAGCGTAGCGCACAGCCTTCTGGGCACCTAAAGTGAAACCCAGGCCAAACTTGTCAGACTTATATGGGATATCTGGGAGTTGTCCCCAGATAGTGCACCCACCTTCTTCTACCACTGCTTTGGTATCCTTCAGAGATGACATCCAGAGTGGAGGCCTTGTGATCTTGGGAACAGCCTTGGTTACTGCCACATCTTGAGGGACCTCTTCAAAGTGTTGGAATGGAGTTTCAATAAATTCACCATCTAATTCCATATATCTGAAGGAATTGAGATGGCTGATCATATACTCTTCTTCTCCATGAACGGTGATAATCTTCCCTTGAATCGGATATTACAACATTTGGTGCAACGTAGAAGTGACAACGCCAGCATTGTGAATCCATGGTCGGCCTAGCAAGCAGGAATATGAGGGACAGATATCCATTACGTAAAAATTTGAATCAAATGTTTGTGTTCCAACTTTTATGGGAATGTCTACCTCCCCATGTACCATCCTTTTCGAGCCTTCAAAAGACCTTACTACTATGTTACTTGGCTTCAATGTCAATCCCTCACAATCAAGCCTATCAAGAGCTTTTTTAGGCAATACATTTAGAGACGAGCCAGTGTCCACCAAAACGTGAGTCAGGGTTGTGCCCCTACATTCAACTGAGACATGCAATGCCTCATTATGCTTCCTTCCCCTTGGCATTAAATCAGCATCTGAAAAACCTAGACCATTATCTACAGTTAAGCTGGCTACGCAATCTTGAAACTGATCGACAGATGTCTCTTGGGGTACATGGGCAGTTTTCAGGAATTTTACCAAGGCTTTTGCATGTGCCTCTGAACATAATAGTAATGCCAGCATGGAGATTTTAGAGGGAGTTTGCCTCAGTTGTTCGACTACATTGTAGTCACTTCTTTTTATGATCTTCAGAATTTCCTCCATCTCTTTCTGGGAGGTCTTAGGGATAGCCAATGATTGTGTCTTCGTCTTGACAGACTCAACCAAAATACCTTTTCCTCGAGTCTCGGTTAACTTGGCAGTAGGAGTGTTGGTAGGAATGATAACAGGGGTTGTAACAGCTTTGTCAGTTGGAGTATTAGTGGGGATGATTGTAGGACTGGGAACAACTTTTGGAGGAGTAACAACAGGAATGATTACGGGTCCAAAAACTGCTTTTAGGGGAGCAATTTCTGGAGAGAATATCCTTCCGCTTCAGGTAATCTTGCTAGTTCATGCAATATTACTGATGTTGGAGTTGACTTTCTCGGAACTCAAATCTTCAGTGGCTGACCAATCTTGCTTGATACCGTGCTAGTAGACATCCCCTCCATAATTCCATGGTATGGTTTTGTCTGACGAATACGGGACTGGTCCAGGCATTGTAATTATTAAAGGAGTTTCTTTCGAAACTGATGTAATTCTAATGGGTATTTTGGTGGAGACCTTGGAAGAACTGGCGGAAATGGTAATGATAGAAACATCTTCAAAAGGAACAGGTGGGACAGAAGTCTTTTCAAACAAAATTTCTTTGTTATCTATTAGGCATTGAACGCCTGCTTTCAACAAAGGACACCTAGTTGGTGAGGACAAACAGAAATGACAAACTTCATCACAGCCCGGGAACACACCGACATTCAACAAATTCACTTTAATAGTCAGAAGCGGGGTCATAAGCTCATCAACTAAAGTAACAAACATATCTTCTTCAATGGTGTTGGTATTATGGCCATGTTTGGGCATAGGGGCATAAATGACGTTTGGCTTTTCGGGCGCATCGAATTCAATCTCTTTGGCTTCAATGAGATCTTGTATTTTGTTCTTTAGAGCCTAACAGTTATTAGTGTCATGGTCGCGACTTTCAGAGTGATATGCATAACGGGCATTGGGATGATAGTGAGGAGATGTTGTATTGGGGTTTTTCGAAGCTTCTTTCAAGGTCACTAAATTGGATCTTAGTAGATGCAGTAATACCTGAGATAGGGTCATGTTAATTCTGGTGAACTGTCTGACCGGTCTTTCCATCCTTGGTTGGTTATTTCTTTGCTGATCAGGGGCAAGCTTAGGAATCATAACAGCCCCCACCATTGGACGGCGTTCGGCCCTATCTTGATTTCTTTGCGGATATACAACAACCACCTCTTTCTTTCTGATGAAAGGCTTCCTTACAGCTGCAGAAGAGGATGTATCTTTTTGAATCTTTCCACTCTTTATCCCGACTTCTACCCTTTCTCTAGTCAATATCAGTTCAGTAAAACCTGCCGATGAACTTCTAATTAGGTGATTGAAGAAGGGACCAGACAAGGTTCCCAAGAACATGTCTACCAACTCTCTCTCAGATAGAGGAGGTTGAACTCTTCCAGCCAAGTCTCTCCATTTTTGCGCATAGTCCTTGAAGCCTTCATTTGAAGCCATGGCCATACTCTGGAGTTGAGTACGGGTAGGTGCAAGATCAGCATTGTATTGGTAATTTTTGTAAAAGGCTGCAGCAAGATCTTCCCAGTTATGAACATTGGCTCTTTCTAACTGGTAAAACCAATCAAGTTGAGTTCCAGACAGGCTGTCTTGGAAGAAGTGTACCCATAAGTCTTTGTCAGCGGTATGGGGCTGGATTTTCCTCACATAGGACCGGAGATCCATTTTAGGGCATGAGACTCCGTCATATTTGGCGAACACGGGTGCTTTGAATTTGGGAGGAATGACAATCCCCGACACTAACCCTAATTCCTCAAAGTCCAAGCCAGACACTTTTTGGATTTCCATTGCACTCAACCGCTCTTCGAGATGTTTATACTTGTCATCAACTGGAGGGTATTGTTCTTCAGAATAGTCTTCTTCTTCCTCTTCTGATTCTGACGGGACAACTGTTTCCTTGCCTTTCCCATCTTGATTGTCCCTCTCAACGGATGTCGTTGCAAAGTCTAAGGTCCTTCTTGTCTTCCCATGAAACCTTCTTCCCATGTTTAGGACTCTGGTTACCTTCTTTGTCTTCTTTTTCTTCTTCTCAGCCAACAAAGTCTTCAACTCTTCTTGTCCTTTGGCTAGGGTCAAGAGCAACTATTGAAACTGTGTATTCTAATATTGGAGGTCCTTCACAGTTTTCTCGAGATCCATCTTACTGAAATAAACAGTAGAGAGATGAGGAGACTTGTTGCAAAAGACCTGCTTATGTTATGATGAATGGTATATGCATATGTAATGATTTCAAGGATTTCAAAGATTAAAATTTGTTTTAGACAAAAAGTAAACACACGTTATATTAATAAGTTAAAGCTTGAGTACATCAATGCCTTTTCGGGCAAAATAATACAAAAACTATAAGATAAAAAGGTAGTTCGCATCCTCTTTGGTGTGATGTAGGCATTCAGAGTCTGCTCCTTATGAAGTAGTCTAGTAAGTTCCAAAACCTTCTTCTCACTTGCGTAGAATTGGGCTTCGAAAGTATCTCTCTCCCTTGAGTTGTATCCAATCCCTTTGTAGGTCTTCAAGAGAGGTAGGCATGTCAGGATGTAGGATAGTGTATGGAACATCTCCCTCCATGACAGGCTCAATGATTACCGGGAGAATGGAGGGGTAAGGCATCATAATACTCTGAGAGCGAGTTCGTACCCATTTGAGGTAAGGCTCAAGAGGGATGGAATTCTTGTGCCCTAAAGTTTTGTTATCCACCTTGTTTAACATCCTCCAAACTCGGATAAATCTCTGGCGAAGACCTTAATCATCGTTGTCGTAGTCAAATACCAAATCTTGAACCAGCATCTCGTGCGGGCCATCCCTTTGGGAGTAACCAAACTGTCTTAAGGCTAAGCAGGGGTTGTAGGTGATACCTCTCATAATGCCAAGTAAAGGGACATTAGGGAATTCTCTACAACGGTCGACAATGATAACATTCTCTTTGGATCGGGAGCACCAATGAATGTCCGAATGTTTGAGCGTCATCAACCTTTGTGACCACCTTGAACCTTGCTCATTTTTTTAATACAAATTAGGGAAGATGTGAAATAAACCATCTTGCCAAGAGAGGAGTGCAACACATAAGGACACCTCTTTTCCTCATTGTGTGAGTGTGAAAAGAGTGTAGGATATCTCCTAGCAATGTAGGCACTGGGTTGCGGGACATGAAGATTTTGACGTGGTTGACATCTATGAGTTGGTCGAGATTTGGAAACAAAACCATCCCATAGATAAGGAAAGCCACAATTTCCTCAAAGGCTTGCAAGTCCAAGGAGTTTCAACAACTTTGGGCTTTCTCGAACAAGAACTTTGCTAAGAAACCTTTGACACCACTCCTTGTTTCCCAATGAGTTGTGATATCAGATGAGTGCAAGTGTAGAGCTTGAGCAATCTCTTCTGGCTTTGGGTCTCTTTCCATACCATTGAAAGTTAGTTGATTGAGAATGGGAATCCTCAAGAGTTGGGAGAATTCTTCCAAAGTAGGCACAAGTTGATATTCAGGAAATGTGAAGCAATGGTGTAAAGGATCAAAGAACTGAAAGAGCACCTTCATCATGTCCTCATCTGTGTTGGAGGTGACCAATTTGAGTAGGCGACCATGTCTCTCGGTAAATGGAGAGTTTTCAGGAATCCTTGAAGCTAGCTCCTTATGTTGTGGAGGTATTCTTACAAGGTTGACTTGAATAGTTTTCCTGTGAAGTGAATCCATATCCTACAAAACAAGAACAAAGATGAATCCCAAAATCCTTGAAATGGTTAGTGGATGTATATGATGTTATGATGTCCATGATGTTATGTACAAGTATGTATATACAAACAAAACAAATAATTCCTTAGGTTTAGGCTTGCATGGAGTTTTATAGGTAAGCACCCTCTGGATGTTTAGTTGGCTCAAACTTGTCCTAGTAATAGTAATCGGGTTCTAAGGAGCTCAATATCACTGGTTTGTTTCCTTGGTCATTGTTTCAGCACAAGCCTCTTTAATGGCGACCGAAATATCCCAAGAAACCAAACCTCAATGAGTGTAGTATCGAGTATCTACCAACTTCGGACTGCACCAAAGACGGTCATCTCACTACATCCTAAAGGTCAAGTTGGTCAAGTAAAGGTTCTAAAAGTTCATTAGTGCTTTATGTCATCACTCAGCGGCCCCGTATTCTCTTTGATTAACTCAAAGGTTATCAGTACCCACAAATGTGTCGCACTAACATAGCTATTGCTTAGACCATATCAGTATACCCCACACAGTTTCCACAATGTATTGCTACTTACCTATAATGTATCCCAAATTCGGGTAGAGGATTCAAACCCAAATAAAGAACCATAATGTAAAGCATACAAGTCAAACAATGTAAGCAAATAAATGTGATCTATCCCTAAGGTAACCCCACTTTTATAATTTTCCCCAGCAGAGTCTCCAGTTCTGTTATACGGTGGGAGAACTGACTTGAAGGTTTTGCGTTTTATCGCAAATGTTGCAGTTAGCAAGAGTTGCCACCGACTTTTCTTTTATCCAAATGGAAAGGTGAAAAAGCACAGGAAAGACCTTTGAGATTGTTTCTTGAGTTCAGAGGGTATATTATGAAAAGGGAAGGTATTAGCACTCTTTTCATTCATGGTTTTCCATGGGCTCTTAGTTACTTGCTAGATCACAGCCTTTTGTTTGAAATTGTGCTTTGTGTGGTTTTTTGAAAGTGTTTTGTAAAGAGCCTATTGTTTAGGCAATCTTTGTAATGATTCTCATTCGTAAGAATGTATACAAAGATGTTTGATCTTTTGAAAATATTTTCAAGTTTGTAAAATGTTTTGAAATGTGTAGGTGTTTGTTTTAAAAATAGCAAGGATGTTTGTTTGAAATTGAGCAAGTAATTAGGATTAAACTACCTACTCAAATGTCTTTCTTGTTCATTTTCTTTTCCTTTGACATTGTTGTCTTACCATTTATTTGGTAAGCAACCCTATCTTTGGATGTAAACGGGACGGGCGTGGGTCATCGTATAGCTATGATTAGCAATGTTGCAAGGTATCTTAGCATTCTTTTTGAGGGACTAAGATCATTTGTAAGGCAACTTAGATAGCGTCATCGAGGGATTATGATCTTGTATTTGCTAAGATACCTTACATGCGTAATATGGCCATTTTGTATAAGGTAAACAAGTGGAATAACCCTAGGGGTGCTTGTGTGCAAGTGTATTGTTTTCATTCTTGATTTGTCTTAATTAGGGTTTTCTATTTGTTGGTTTTAGTCTTTCCATACAAACCCTAGTTTACTAACATGTATATATGAAAGCGATAAATTGCGGAATTTTAAAGTTGCTACGCTATTACAACATTTTGGAGGGGGTGTATAAATTACAAATGGGGATTGCAATAATGTAAGTCTAATTAACCTATTACAACCATATTGAATTGGTATCAATGTACAAGGAAATGAAAAAAATATAAAGTACAAATGCAAATGGAAAGAAACATGATTTTTGTTTGGATTTTTTTTATGAAAGGGGTTTTAACCTAAACCTAATTAGAGAAAAATAATTAATCAAAATTAAATTAACTTAAACTAATTAAGAAAAGAAATTAATTAAGAAAAGATTTTTTTGGGTTTTTTAAGAAAGGGTTTTAAATTAAAAATAATATAAAACTAATTAAAATAAACCTAAGTTCTAAATTAATTTTAATTTACAAGAGGATAATATAGTAATTAAACCTAATTATCTAAATATTATTTAATTAAGAAAAGAAATTGATTGTTAAAAAAATGTTTTTATCTTTTGTTTTTATGAAGAAAATAAAATGAATATATTATTGCCTAAATAATAAATAAATTATTTTAGGGATTTTTTTATTAATAATAATAATAATGAAATAAATAATAATAATAATAATAATAATAATAATAAAATATGAAATGAAATGAAAATAAAAGAAAAAAAAATGAAATAATAAAAACAAAGAGCCAGGGGGTACTGAAGCAAGGCCTGGAGTTAGTTAGTAAAATAAAAAAAATAAGTCAGGCCCAAAGGGCCCAGCGCCTGCAAAAACAAAAACAAACAGAAAGTGAAAAAATATGGAAAATTAAAAGGGTACCACTGGGGCTCGAACCCAGGTCCCATAGGTTAACAGGCGCGCGCTTTACCACTGGGGTGACTATACATCTGTTAACTTGTATGAAATAATAAATACATAACACAAAACGCGCCCTGACTGTACTTCATCTTCAAACTCCAGCCAAAGGATCTGTAACTTGCTCATTTCTCAACCATTTGCAAAAATGTAAACATGAAAATTACTCCATTTTGTCACATGAATCCAAACATATAAATATCATAAACTATAAATCAAAGATGAATGAGAATTATTAACATTACCAAATTGTGCCCGAAATATTTCAGAAAGTTCAAACTCAAAATTCTCCTAGCTCAATCAAAATAAATGAAATATATGGACATGTATAGCTTCAGAGCAATGATGTCTACATTTTATCTTCACAGATGCAAGCCTAATAATGCCTAAGTAATGAGATAAAAGTTCAAGAAAAATACCTCAAAACTGGAAATCTTGAAATGGATTTGAGCTTGTTTCAGGTAGTGCTGATGATCAGGTTAGCTTCCTTGGACCACTAGGAAGCTAATGCAATGGTTGGCTTGAGCTGAGGGTGGCTGGAATGGTCTGGAGAAGTCCAACTGTAATGCTCTATTTTTGGTTATGGAAGACAAGGAAAATGGTGTTACAGAAGTGAAACAGGTACAAGGATGAGTTACTCTTGATGCAAGGAAGCTTTAGAAACTAAAAGGCCAAGAAACGCACGAGGGAAATGTGAGTTTGAGGTTCAAGGTCAGAAACTGTGCAACAATGGAGTTTTTGGGCAATTTCTGATTTGAGAGAGTTTTGGTATATTTCATGGTGTTCAAACTCGTGTTCTAGCTCACAAATAGTGACTCTATTTATAAGCAACAAGTTTGGGATGCTCTAGTTGATCAGAATTAAAATTTGCATCCTTAAGCTAAACATGTGATTTTTTGACAAAATAAGTTTCAAAGTCTTGTGTACTTGCTAAGATAGAGTGGTTATGCTTTAAACAAGATTGCTTCTGACTTTGTGGATGGAGTGTGATCAGAGGGAACAAGTTAGAGGCTCAATGTGAATTTTATGCAAAAAGCTTGCTTTACAAGAATGGTATTATTAACTTTCTTCCAAAAATGGCAATGTGAATTGGACAAAGCTTAAATCACTTGGATTATAGCTCAAAAGTTTGTGTAATCCATTAATTATGGAGTGGCAAACAAGTTTGAAGCCTGCAAAGCAAAGATTATGCAGCCTAACATTGAAATTGCATTTGTGTTCATCATGAAAGTGACCTATAATTCAAGTGACAAAACACCAATTTCATCTCTTTGATTCTCCCTACTCAAGAATGATCCCAAGGAGTTCTTGGACATTTTGGAAATCTTGAAATGTGCTCTAAAACCCATATTTGAATTGCTTTTGAAAATTCCCATTTGAACTATATGAAAAAGTGCCATGAAGTTAGGTCAAAATCCTAGCCAAATTAGGGCAAAATTTCACTAAGTGTTTAGTTTCATGACCCTATGTTCTTGAAATTATAACTTGAGATCCAAGCACTTTTGGAAGAAGTTCTGTGCAGAAAAGTTGTAGATTTCATGGAGATATACAACTTTCATGTTGGAAGTTTCTCTTGAATCATCTTGCATCATGGTGAAAATTTGGCTCAAAGTTATGAAAAAACATGAAATTTCTAACACTTAGAAAATTTTCTAAGTTTAGAAATTTTGACTTTTCAAAATGAAATCTTGACTTTTTTATTTCTTGCTGAATAAGTTTCATATTTTGACATGTTTTGATGAATTATGATCTTTGGCACTTGAATTTGACCAAAAAGTCAAAGTTTGACTTTTCATTATACAGTTGACTTTTAATCAGTTGACTGCAAAATTCATCTATCAATCCAATAGATTTGCAATGTTTTGAATCATGTAATTAGGTAAAAATGATGAAATTGGACTCTTGAGATCATGCCTTAAACCAATTTACCATTTGCTAGGTCAAAAATCAGAAATTGCCCTTTCCTAGTCAAAACCCTAATTTTGACCATTTTGCCCTTTTGGAGATTTGATCAAATTTCTTGAGGAGTTATGGTCCAAACTTGATCAAATGATACATTTGAGTCTAAAATGTTGATGTGGATAAAAAATTATGAAGTTTGACTGTAAATTGGCCATAGTTGACTTTTTACCCAATACAACTGATTTTTAGGTCAACTGTTTAATTGATTGAGCAAAAGAGTGATCCAAGGCTTGAAACTTGGCATGAGTAGTGTTTGGGGTCCAAAATGATCCATGAAAGTCATATGGGGCATTGGAAGTTCAAAAATCTTTGTGCAAACTCAAACCCTAATTTTGGTCATCAGTGCATAAGGAGGTGTCTTGAGCTGATCAAACCCTAGTGCAGTCTTGAGCCCAAGGAGATCTTGTGA
This sequence comes from Vicia faba, assembly GCA_948472305.1. Lineage (NCBI taxonomy): Eukaryota > Viridiplantae > Streptophyta > Magnoliopsida > Fabales > Fabaceae > Vicia > Vicia faba. The sequence continues at coordinate 1,240,736,400 of OX451735.1, read as the reverse complement.
GAAAATTCTTGATAAGTGAGAGGGAAAATTTTGGGGTACAACAATAATTAATTTGTTTTGGTTTTATAAGTTTTCTTTCTATTTTTGATCAATTTTAGAAGTGAATGTGGCCATTTGATCTTGAGAAATTATGTTGAAGTCCTTTTGATGACTTAAGAACATATTTAGGATCTGATTTTTTGACATGTAATGATCATAGAGATAATTTAGGATCACGTCAACTTGGATTTATTTTATTTTTCAAAATATTGTTGTTGATGATGCATTGTTAATGCCTTGTATGGCATGGTTTTGAAAACCCTAATTTGAGATTTTGACCTTTGAATTACTTTCTTGCACAATGTTTGAATTTTAATTGATGCTTAGAGGAATTATAATCTCAAGGATAGTCTCCCAAAGACTTGAGAGACATTTAACCTTAATTGATCATGTTAACCTTCCTCTTTGAATATGATCTTGTTTATACTTCTTTTTGTTTGTATTGTGAGATATAAGGAATGCAATTATGCAATCCCGTGGGAATTCAATTCTCATTTATTTACTTAATTCTGATGAAATTTTTAGAGTCTTAAGATGAACTTGATTGATCCATTTAAGCTCCCTAATTTAGATTTGTTATTTTTGCTTTTGTGTCTAAATTTCAACACTTTGTGATCATGGTTTAAGTATTGTCCTTATGCATGTCACCTCAATATCTTGGTTTCAATTTTACTTAAACCATTGATGTTTTACATTTGACTTAGTTTATTATATAGCCTTTAGTTCTATGCTCTTTGATTCATTGACTTAAATTTGATTGTAAGATAATCATGATGACCTAAAAGAGTCAAATCCTTTTCTTCTTCAACTCTAGTTTGATGATGTTTTGTGGTGAGCCTTTAAGGCATATGATCCATATATTTTATTATTGTTTCACTACTGACTTGTAATGTCATGAGACCTTTCGTGGCATGATTTTTTATTCTTTTATGATCATTCATTTGACTACTCATCATGATGACCTTAAGAAGCTACAATCATGTGTAATGCTTACCTTGTTTCCTTTGTTTGAATTGGTGAAGCTCTTAAAGGCTTGGAATATAATGTGTGTGCTTGATATTTGGTTATTTATACTCTCTTATCATATTAATTCTTATACTCCTATGATCCTTTTGGATAGTACTCAATTGCTAACCAACTTGGTGACATAATAGAAGTTACACTTTCTTCTTTGTTTATGTTTTGAGCATTATTGGTAAATGATTTGTTATTTATCTTTATGCAATGTCCAAATGGATGTACCTTGATATTGGCTACTTCCTATAACATCTAAGAACATTGAATTTCATATATTTAAATTGTACTGCTTATATGCATTAAAAGGGACTACATTTTGTAATATATCATGACACTTGAGTATGTCATCCTATTAACATGTCTTGAGTCTTTAAGTTCATGATTGATACCTTGTGAGGGTTCCATAATTACCCTAGGATATAATGTGTTATTTCATTCTTACTTGATCTTTATCAATCTCATTTGATCTAAGACAAGTACCGTCCTTCTTATAGGATGTCATTCATCAATTAGGTGACTTTGATTGTGTATGAAGTTTTATATTTTACTTGGTTACTCTTAAGTCTCATCTTGAGATAACTTATCATATAAGTCACACATGTCATGATTCTCAAATCATGCACTCTTTGTTTAATCTATACTTGATCAATTTAAAATTGTATCTTTGCCTCTTTTCAGCACTTCCTTTGTATGATACGTGTGCAATTTTCTTCCATGATTTGTGTCATTTGAATATGGTTTATATAAAATTAATATGCTACTGACTTGTGTGCTTTTACCCCCATATAACCATGTCTTTCCTTCATCTATCCCCTTCTTGCACTTCTTGTACTTTTAGAGTTTAGATTAGGGTTGATGTTGACATAGTTTTGCATTTATGCTTAGATGTGCTTTAGTATAAGTAATTTAGGGATGTAATAGGTTATTATAGTACACTAACCTTATGTGTTTACTTCTGATATCATCCTTACTTAAAATGTCTTGCCATGTTCACTTGATCACACCCTTATGCTTACTTCACTACACGACTTTGTTGGATGCTAGATTGATTGTTGTGGTGTTTGTACCAAGTTCTAAATGACTAATTGAGTTTTTTATTAGCCACTATGTATGATAAATTTATGAAATGTCTATATTTACATGTTATCTTCTTTACATTACCTCTTCCATCTCACATGATCGCTTGTTAGAATTTCATGAGGACATAAGTCCATTTAGGGTTTTCAAATCAACTTTCTTTGTGGATCTTTCTCAAGTTTATGTATATGATGATGATGAGTCTCACATGTATTCACTTCTGACTTGTATACTTATTCATCTATCTCACCTCACCTCACATTCTCATGTTGTAGGCACTTAATACATAAATGCTCTTATGCTAGTGTACTTGCCTAGGTTCTTTGTCTTCTGACTATTAGACCTAAACCTCTTATGCATGACTTTAAGGATATATCTATATAACCTTAATGATATTCCCTTGTCTCATCATTGCTTGCATGCTTTATCATGATGTGAAGTTTGGTCTTCCAAATGCATGTTTGCATCTCTACTTGTCTAGTTAAACAGTGTCTTCTTCTTCTTGATCAAAGTTGCCATGCTTAGGTTAGTTTTAGGTGTATGCTATGATAGGACTAGAATTAACACGGTGATATGGTGGAAGAACCGACTGTTATACTGGTTTTTCATTTGTGTTCGCAAATGTTGCGGTAAGAAAGACACGCCACTGACTTTTCTTTTATCCAAATAAAGGAAAGGGTGAAAAGAACAGAAAAAGACCTTTCGAGAGTTTTCTGAGTAAGGGGGGTAGATTATGAAAAGGGAAGGTGTTAGCACCCTTTCCATCCGTAGTTATCTACGGGATCTTAGATGCTTAGCTCATTTGAAATACCTTGTGCTTTGTGTATTTTTGGAAGTATTTTTGAAATGCCAATAGTAAGGAAGCTAGCTTTATGATAACCCTTGTATCAGTCCTCAAGAGTGTTGATAAAGCGTTTTTGAAAATGCTTTTGAAAGTTGTTTTGTGTGAGTGTAAAAATTTGTTTTGAGCATAGCATCTAGGAACTATCTACTTTTACTCGAAAGGGTTGTTCTTTTCCTCTTTTCCTTTAGACAGTGCTATCCTACTATTAGTGAGTAGGTAGCCCAAGCCGTTGGATGTTTTGAGGGACATTCGAAGGGACGTTTATAGTCACAAAGGAAACTGGCCAAGAAACCTTAGTAACTACCCTAGGGTTTTAAGATCATTTTTACCGAGACAACGTCGAGAGGGTCATTGAGGGACTTATGATCTTTTGAATTGGAGGATAGTCTCTAAAATCTTTCACATTTCGAGAGTTGTGATTGTTTTCCAAAGGCAACCAAAGTGGGATATCCTAGAGGTGCGCATGTGCAACTGTGTTGTTTTCAGTTATTTTAGTCTTGTGTTAAGTTTGCTAGCGTTTTGTTTTTAATTATCTTGCCATACAATCCTAGTTAGCATAAATCTACGCAGTTAATAATTTGCAGAAATTAAAAGTGCGAAAATGTAAAATCCTAACTATTAAATGGCTTCAGGGAAGGGAGAATTTACAAGTTCAAAATGGGGAGAAATAAAAAGCAGTAAAAGTAAAGTCCTGGTTAAGTCTATACATCCCAGTAAGAAGATACAATAATATACAAAAGTGCGAAAGAAAAGGTAAACGCGTGAATTGAAAATACGTCTAAAACGCCTAATAAAAATGAAATCTTTTTGTTTGTTTTTTACCATGGAAATAAATTTGATTTAAAATCCTGAGTCTATTTATTTTTAAATTAGGGAAAGGGTTAAAATAATTAATCAATTAATTTAGTTGAGAAAATACTAACCTAATATATTTTTTTGTGATTTTTTTATCTGATTTTATAATGCTATAAAAAAAATAAAACAATTAAAAGCAAAAGTAAATGGGCCAGGATGGTAAAAGTAACAGGGGCAAGGTAAATTTAAAAAAAAAGCGCAGGCCCAGATCAAGAAGAGGCCCAAGTTGCCTTTCTATCCAATGAGGAAGCTTGTCCTTTGATCCAATGAGGGAGATTGTCCTTTGATCCAATGAGGGAGGCTGACTTGCGATCCAATGAGGGAGGTTGTTGAAAGTGCATGATGGACTGCACATTGAGGGTACTGGATCTAGATTGATGGGATCTACTGGTGTTGACCGCATGGTGCATGGTATGCATGTTAGACCTGCAAGCATAGGATCTGGAATACAATTGTTAGAAAAAACAAAATGCATGACCTGGGTGTCGAACCCAGATCATTCCCCCTAATTTGAACCCCTTCCTAATTCTAACCCCCTGAGTCCAAATCTGGCTTGTTTTGGCCTGAATTAGTCTGTACCAAGGGTTTAAAAAACAATTAGTTTCGAAGGTCATATCAACGGTATCCTGTCATTTGGTCACTGCAACTCACGTGAATTACGTTAAAACATTCATAAATAATAACAATAACATGAATATGCAATCGAAAGAGACCTAGATTAAAGGTTAAATGAGTTTGAGATCTAAGACAAGTTACCAACAAAGGGATTGTGTGAGTGATGCTCCTGCGTGCGTTGGACCTGCCTAATGCTTGGAAACATCTCCTGGAACCTTCAGGGAGTGAGTGGAATGCTTATTTTGGATTGAGGAGGCCTGCAAAGATTGTTTCGATTTTGACTACTTTGTTGAAATTTTTGAGAAATTTGGTATGGTTTTTTGGGGCAGCTTCTTGTGTCTGTTGATAGGCAATGTCTTCCTTGTATTTATAGGGATGTGGTGTTGAACGAAAATGGCATGAATCAGCCATTAACCATGGCTTTGAAAGCAAAATCGAAAGATTTAAGAAGTTGCCATTTTGAGATATTTTCTACCATTTTGGACTTTGAGTGAACCTAGACAGTATTCGTTTCAACTTTTCACATCTTGATTCTTTCGAATTCTCCCAAACTTTGTTCTTTTCGATGGATCTTAGTCCCAATTCGAATTGTTCAAGGCCTCATCATCATGGCTTCTTCGATTAAGTTATCATCTGCATTGGTTGCTTGATCTAGAGAACTCTCATATCCAATCAGCCTAGTCAAACAGTTTTTGTTCCCTTCTATCTCCTGACTAATCGAAGTACCGCCTCTTCATCTTGTCTTGTCGAAGCTTCATTCTATTCTTTCCTTTGAACACAGTTGTGACTGTATCTTCGATTCCAATCTCACCCTTTGCTTTTGTCTACAAGAATATCTTTATTGCTCACTAGTTTACCTTCGATTAGTGAATATAGCTTGTATGCGTCAATTGAAGGATAACCTATGAGCACCCAGACTTTACTTTCGATCACCCAACTCCTTCCTTGTCTGTTCAGGCACATGCCTGAAACACATTGCTCCCAAAAATCTAAGATGACTCATATTTGACTGCTTCGTCTCTAACTATCCTTTGATCACGCCATGTTTGAAGGTTGTATGTCCTATGAACCATAAGATCAAAGCTTTCGAATTCAACATCTTCTTCTTTTCGAAGCGTTAATTCAACCAACATGGAAATCAAAGTGTGCCTTCCTTTTAATGCTTTGAATAGCTTACGAACCCTTCGATGACGCTCTTCCAATTGAAGACTTCATAAAATCCTCCTCACGCTTTCTTTCGAACCATCCTCCCTTCAGTCCTGGTGCTTTGTTGGGCATCAAATAAGACTGCATACTGATGTCGAAGCTGCTTCAACCCAAAAGCTCTTAGGCATATTTTCAGCTTTCAACCTACACCTTGTTATGTACACTTATTTTCTTTCTTTCAGTTGTGCCATTATGCTGAGGCATATAGGGTGCCATGGAAATCATTTGAAGTTTCTTGAGAAATTGAGGACCTCAATGAACATGCCTTGAATAAAATGGGAGGGAAAATTCCGGGGTACAACAAACACCTTTCTATTATGTTGCTTTTGTGCCATGATTCCTTGATTTCTTATCTTGGCTTTCTCCTTCTTCTTCTCTACTTATTTAAGTATATTTAATAGCTTCGTCTCTTGTGTGTGTTTTATCACATGAATGTTATGTATGCTTGATGTATTATCATCCTCATCTTGATGTTTTATCATATTTCTAATATTACTTGATGTCTTGTCATCTTAATATTTGAATGAATTATGTTTTTCCATTCTATTCTTTGTATGATGTTTATCATCTCACCTTTGCATGATGTTTTATCGTCCATGCTTGATGTTTTATCATATTTACTTGATGTATGTATGCTTGACGCTTTTTCATATTTGTGTGTGATATTTTATCATCCCTTCTTTCTTATCTTTGCTTGCCTCACCTCTTGTATGCTCCCCATAGGATTTTTAGTTCACTCTTCTCCAAGTTTGAACTAAATAAACATTAAGATTATGATCCATGCATGCTAACATACGACAAATATTTCCCTTTTAAAACTCAACCTTAGGATCAAGCATTATATGATAATATTAGGGATTAGATTTAGAATATTCTCTCTTAGTTGCTTTCTTTCTTTTGCATCATTGTGTAATACGGTGGGAGAACTGACTTTTAGGTTTTTGTATTTTATCGCAAATGTTACGGATAGCAAGAGTCGCCACCGACTTTTCTTTTATCCAATAAAGGAAATGGTGAAAAGAACAGGAAAGACCTTTTGAGAATTTTCTGAGTAAGGGGGGTAGATTATGAAAAGGGAAGGTGTTAGCACCCTTTTCATCCATGGTTTTCCATGGACTCTTAGTTACTTGCTTAGATCACTTGCTTAGATCTACGGGCTCTTAATTGCTAGCTCGCTTTTGAAATGCTTTATGTTTGTGTATGTTTTAAAATATTTTGAAAATGTCTAAGTGCGGAAATTTTGTAATGATTCTCGCATCGTTGAGAATGTATACAAAATGTTTGTTTTGAAAATATTTATTGGAAGAAATTATTTATTTTGGAAAGTGTGAGAAGTGAAAGTTGTTTTAGTATGTGAGCAAGAGATTACATGCGATATACCTACTCAAAAAATATTTGTTCTTTTCCTCCTCCTTTAGATAGTGCTATCTTACTATTAGTTAGTAGGAAGCCCTATTGTTGGATGTGAGGGACAGGCGCGGGTCATTGCACAGTTATAAAGGCAACTTGTAGGATGCTTTAGCAATTGTCGTAAGGGACTAAGATCGTTTACCGAAGACAAAATCAAAGGGTCATCGAGGGACTATGATCTTTTAACCGAGGATCTTTGTTAAAGCGTCCCACGTTCGAGGGACATGATTGTTTTATTCGAAGGCAACGAGTGAGGTTACCCTAGAGGTGCGCGTGTGAATAGTGTTTTGATTTCAATTAATTTATCTTAATTAGGGTTATCTAGAAGTTGATTTTGAATCTTGCCATACATGCCTAATTACTATACAATGATAAGTAAATGTAGTAAAGTGCGGAAAATAAAGTTCTACGCTATTACAACGCTTCAGGAATGGGACGGACAAATTTATGAATGGGGATGACATAAGAAATAAACACCCAAGCTATAATTAAATCACACAATAGAAATCTAGACTATTAAATAATTATTTAAATTAAAACTCTTTTCATTTGATAAAATTAATTAATAATTTAATTAATAATGTCAAACAAAATTATTTTAAAATTAATAATTATTTAAAACAATATTATGGGGGTACAAATTTATAAATGGGGATGACATAAGAAATAAACACCTAAGCTATAATTTAATCACACAATACAAGTCCAAACTATTAAATAATTATTTAAGTTAAAACTCTTTTCATTTGATAAAATTAATTAATAATTTAATTAATAATATCAAACAAAAATTATTTTAAAATTAATAATTATTTAAAACAATATTGATTTATTTACAAATTTAAATTAAATACTAAAATATAAATTAAAACTAAATAAATAAATAAATAAAACAAATGAAAATATAAGAGAAAGTTAGAAAGGGGCCTGATTGAAGCAGTCTGGGAGTGTAGAAAGAAAACTGTCAAAAAGCCAAAATAAAGGGCATCCGTTGGGATCTTGTGTGTGTACGCATATGTATATTTGTATGAAGAAGCATTTCTAATTGTTGGATCCACGAAGACTTGGCAGTAATCATAATGAGAGGTGATAGCATGAGGGAGCATCTCATGGGACTGTGTGGAGCATCATAGCAGATCCAAAATAACACACAATCGGATGGTGACAAGTGTCACCGCCGGATTAGACCCCATAATTAATATTGTTTAACAAAAACAAATTGATTAACAAAATATTAAACAAAAAATCAAAATACATCATCCCTCTTGTCTTAACATTCTCTCGTTCTCTCTGATGGGTCTCTATCGAAGACGATGAGCTGGCCACATCGGAAATTGCCTCCAAGGAGGCGACGGCGGAGGAAAAGCTCCGATCCTAATTTTTTTTACATTTTTTGATTCATCTCTTCCTCCTATTTACTAATTTGTGACTTGATTTTGCAGAAATTAAGTGATGAACCCTATATCTAAAAGGGGAATTTTAAAGCCCTAGTTCTCACATACTTGAAAACAATGATGATTATGATGAAATAAATAGAAATATAATGAAAAATGGAAAGGAGAAAGAGACAGAGCTACAACGTCTGAATCCTTGATCTATCAACCTCTTGGGGTTTTGGTGAGCTCTTTCTGATTTTTGTATCTTCTTCTCGGATTCGGAACTTGCAATAACTTTTCCTCTTCTTCTTTTTGTTTCTGAAGGGTTTTGTATTAGGGAAATGATGATTGAATGTTTTAGGGTTTTTTGTTTCTGGAAAATTATAGACGTCAGAGTTTGTGCGCAACTTCTGTGATTTTTTGAACAATACTTTCTTCTCCTTTGATTTCAGTGCAGTGATTGTATTTATACTGATATGAGAATTTAGGGTTTTGCTTGGTGGACTCAACGATTTTCCTTGACAGGCTTTCCTGATTTCTGTATTAGGCTTAAGCAATGTGTTTCTGTTTGTGATTTTTGGAATCTGAATGTGTTTTACTGAACTACTGTGATGTTACTCTGAGTTATTAACAGACCTAGGCAATTTTTTTGGGCTTTGCAATATTCTGATCTGTTATTATTGTGGTCTTGGTGAATGAAACTCTTACTGCAATATGAATTCTTGGCTGAGCTGTGATATTTTACTGCCCTGTTACTGTGATGCTTTTTTGAGTTACTGAGTTTTTTTTGTCTCTTTACTATGAACCAAATTTGATTTTGTGATTTTTAGTAAAGAGAATAGGCCCATGATTAACATTGCACTTCTGATTTTGTTGTTGTGAAAATGTATAAGGATTTTGGTGGGCTTATGAGCATGATTAAACTCAACTCCCTTATTTATGATTCCTTACACAAAACCCTAATGATGAAGTTGTTGTTAACACCCTGCAGTGACTTGTGAATTTCCCTTGTTTATGTTTCTCTTTGAATGAACTAACATATTTTCCCTTATTGTTTCATGTATTTGGTATTAGAGAATGAAGATTATACTTGAAGATAAAGGAGAGAAGCTGGGGATAAGCTTGAAGAGCAATGATAAACCTGGGCATGGAGAGAATGATGGTTTGAGGAATTCATAAAAGTTTTATAAATTAGAACTTAGGAACCTTTGTAGAAATTGTAAAACTCAGGATAACTCCTTTGTTATAAATAAACTTGTAACTTCAATATTTGAAGTAGTAATTCTATCCATTTGAGAAACTTGAATGTCTTGTAATCAATGTTGAACTTTGTACTACAATGTATTCAAACAGAACTTGTAAATTTCAAAAGACTTTGCAATCAAATGTTTCACTTGTTATATTTGAATGGTAGCATGAATCTTGAATGCAACATAGAACTTTGATCAAAGAAGTATTGCATTTGAAATTTCCCTTGTTGAAATATTGTGAAACTTGTAGAATTGAAAGAGTTGCAAACAAGTTTAGAATAACTTTGAAATTGTGTACTTGGAATTATAACATGGTTCAATCTTCGATCAATGAAGCACGAAAAAAGACCTTAGAATTGTAGTAGTTAAACCAATCTTGTCCTTATGCACTATAATTTTATGGTTCCACAATAAAAAGTTTGAAATCTCTCTTCACTTCAAAATATTTGGCAAACAAGTGAGTTTTTCTTCTTAAGTATTGAAAGCACACAACAATACTTTCTCTCCATTGAATTTTTCTCTTGAATGAACATCTCAATTATATTAACACAAACACCTTGAATGATCTTTGAAGATGTGTGAGATTTGACATAAAGCTCCAACAAATATTCCATTGATAGTTATCAACAAACCCAAACCAAAAGATGAGAAAACCCAAATCTCATATTCAACTTTGGTTAACTTTATTCACAAGAAAGCAATGTATCATCAAAGAGTCCTCAAGCTCAACAGCTTTTATCATGAATCAAAACCTGACTCAAGATAAACTCAAATGTAAACCCTAATATTGAACAACCATTGAACCATGAACCTTGGGTGCTTAAAGCAATTAAAAACCCTAGGAGTATGGAGGGATATTTTTTTAATGAAATGAGAGGGCAAATTTTGGGGTACAACAGTTGCCCCTGTTCAATCTTCTTAAACCTAAAAGTTAGATTGGCGTGCCCGCCATTCGTGACTTGAAGGTAGAAGATGATTGAACACTTAAGTGCCTAGAAATATGCACTCACCTATGTAAAAAGTAACATTGTTGGTTAATTATACTGGAAATGGACTTAAAGATTCCATTTGGAGAGTGACGGAATATCGTTGGAGATGGGATTATAGATTCCATCCAGAGGTAATGGTGAGTCGTCAGAGATGGGCTTATAGATGCCATTCAGAGCTGATGAAGATTCGTCGGTGATGGGCTTATAGATGCCATCCAGAGGTGATAGAGGGTCATCAGATATGGGCTTATAGATGCCATCCAGAGGTAACTATTTATAAGAGAATTAGACTAAGTCTACGCCGAACTTCAACTAGAAGAGGTACTGGAAAGAGTTTACGCCCGACTTTAACTAGAAAAGGTATCGGAAAGAGTCTACGCGTGGCTTTTCCAAAAAGAGTATCAAAAAGAAATCTACGCCCGATTTCATCCAAACTAGAAGATGTCTACGCCCGACTTTAACTAGAAAAGGTACCGGAAAGAGTCTATGCATGACTTTTCCAAAAAGAGTATCAAAAAGAAATCTACACCCGATTTCATCTGAAGAAGATATCTACGCCTGACTTCAACTAGAAAAATTGCAGGAAAGAGTCTACGCCTGACTTTTCCCAAAAGAGTATGAGAGAGAAATCTACGCCCGATTTCATCCGAACTAGAAGATGTCTACGCCCGACTTCAACTAGAAAAAGTACCGGAAAGAGTGTACGACTGACTTTTCCAAAAAGAGTATCTGAAAGAAATTTACACCCGATTCCATCCGAACTAGAAGATGTTTATGCCCGACTTCAACTAGAAAAGTTACTGGAAAGAGTTTACGCTTGACTTTTCCAGAAAGAGTATCATAAAGAAATCTACGCCCGATTTTTACGCGTGTGAATAGTGTTTTGATTTCAATTAATTTGTCTTGATTAGGGTTATCTAGAGATTTATTTTGAATCTTGCCATACACGCCTAATTACTATACAATGATAAGTAAATGTGGTAAAGTGCGGAAAATAAGTTCTACGCTACTACAACACTTCAGAAATGGGGGGGAAAAATTTATGAATGGGGATGACATAAGAAATAAATACCCAAGCTATAATTAAATCACATAATTCAAGTCCAAACTAGTAAATAATTATTTAAATTAAAACTCTTTTCATTTGATAAAATTAATTAATAATTTAATTAATAATGCAAAACAAAAATTATTTTAAAATTAATAATTATTTAAAACAATATTATGGGGGTACAAATTTATAAATGGGGATGACATAAAAAATAAACTCCTAAGCTATAATTTAATCACACAATACAAGTCCAAACTATTAAATAATTATTTAAGTTAAAACTCTTTTCATTTGATAAAATTAATTAATAATTTAATTAATAATATCAAAAAAAATTATTTTAAAATTAATAATTATTTAAAACAATATTTATTTATTTACAAATTTAAATTAAATACTAAAATATAAAGTAAAACTAAATAAATAAATAAACAAATAAAAATATAAGAGAAAGTTAGAAATGGGCCTGATTGAAGCATTTTGGGGTGTGTAGAAAGAAAATTATCAAAAAACCCAAATAAAAGGCATTCGTTGAGATCCTGTGTGTGTAGGAATATGTATCTTTTTATGAGGAAGCGTTTCTGATTATTGGATCCATAGAGACTTGGCAGTAATCACAATGAGAGGTGATAGCATGAGGGAGCATCTCATGGGACTGTGTGGAGCATCATAGTAGATCCAAAATAATACACAATCGGACGGTGACAAGTGTCACCGCTGGATTAGACCCCATAATTAATATTGTTAAAAAAATTGATTAACAAAATATTAAACATAAATCAAAAAACACCCTCCCTATTCTCTTAACATTCTCTCGTTCTCTCTGATGGGTCTCCACCTGAGACGATGAGCTGACCGCGTAGGAAATCGCCTCCAAGGCGACGAGAGCGGCGGCGAAGCTCCGATCCTAAATTTTTTTACATTTTATGATTCATCTTTTCCTCCTATTTACAATTTGTGACTTGATTTTACAAAAATTAAGCGATGAACCCTAGATCTAAAAGGGGAATTTTAAAACCCTAGTTCTCACATGCTTGAAAACGATGATGATTATGATGAAATAAATAGCAATATGGTGAAAAAGGGAAAGGAGAAAAAGATGGAGCTACCACGTCTGAATCCTTGATCTATCAACCTCTTGGGGTTTTGGTGAGATCTTTCTGGTTTTTGTATCTTCTTCTCGGATTCGGAACTTGCAATAACTTTTCCTCTTCTTCTTTCTGTTTCTAAAGGGTTTTGTATTAGGAAAATGATGATTGAATGTTTTAGGGTTTTCTGTTTCTGGAAAATGATGGACGTCAGAGTTTGTGCGTAGCTTTTATGATTTTCTCAACAATACTTTCTTCTCGTTTGATTTCAGTGCAATGATTGTATCTATACTGATATGAGTATTTAGGGCTTTACTTAGTAGACTCAACAATTTTCCTTGACAAGCTTTGCTGATTTCTGTATTGGGCTTAAGCAATGTGTTTCTGTTTGTAATTTCTGGAATCTGAATGTGTTTTACTGAACTACTGTGATGTTACTGAGTTATTAACAGGCCTGAACGATTATTTTGTTTAGGCTTTGCAATATCCTGATCTGTTATTATTATGGTCTTGGTGAAAGAAACTCTTACTAGTGTGAATTATTGGTTGAGCTATGATATTTTACTACCCTATTATTTTGATGCTTTTATGAGTTACTGCGTTTTTTTGTCTCTTTACTGTGAACCAAATTTGATTTTATGATTTGTAGTAAAGAGAATAGGCCCATAATTAACATTGCACTTCTGATTTTTGTTGTTGTGAAAATGTATGAGGCTTTTGGTGGGCTTATGAGCATTATTGAATTCAACTCTCTTATTTCTGATTCCTTACACAAAACCCTAATGATGAAGTTGTTGTTAACACCCTGCAGTGACTTGCGAATTTCCCTTGTTTATGTTTCTCTTTGAATGAACTAACATATTTTCCCTTCTTGTTTCATGTATTTGGTGTGAGAGAATGAAGATTATACTTAAAGATGAAGAAGAGAAGTCGTGGATAAGCTAGAAGAGGAATGATAAAGTTGGGCATGGAGAAAATGATGGTTTGAGGAAGACATAAATGTTTTATAAATTAGGACTTAGGAACCTTTGTAGAAATTGTAAAACTCAGGACAACTCCTTCATTATAAATAAACTTGTAACTTCAATATTTGATGTAGTAATCATGTCCATTTGAGAAACTTGAATGTCTTGTAATCAATGTTGAACTTTGTATTACAATGTATTCAAACATAACTTCTAAATTTCAAAAGACTCTGCAATCAAATGTTTCACTTGTTATATTTGAATGGTAGCATGAATCTTGAATGAAACATAGAACTTTGATAAAAGAAGTATTGCATTTGAAATTTGCCTTGTTGAAATATTGTGAAACTTGTAGAATTGAAAGAATTGCAATCAAGTTTAGAATAACTTTGAAATTGTGTACTTGGAATTATAACATGGAGCCATCTTCGATCAATGAAGCACGAAAAAATGCCTTAGAATTGTAGTAGTTAAACCAATCTTGTCCTTATGCAATAGAATTTCTTGGTTCCATAATAAAAAGTTTGAAATCTCTCTTCACTTCAAATATTTGGCAAACAAGTGAGCTTTTCTTCTTAAGTAGTGAAAGCACACAACAATACTTTCTCTCCAATGAATTTTTCTCTTGAATGAACATCTCAATTATATTAACATAAATGCATTGAATAATCTTTGAATATGTGTGAGATTTGACATAAAGCTTCAGCAAATCTTCCATTGATAATTATTAACAAATCCAAACCAAAAGATGAGAAAACCCCAATCTCAAATTCAACTTTGGTTAACTTTCTTCACAAGAAAAAAATGTATCATCAAAGAGTCCCCAAGCTTAACAGCTTTTATCATGAATCAAAATCTGACTCAAGATAAACTCAAATGTAAACCCTAATATTGTGCAACCATTGAACCATGAACCTTGGGTGCTTAAAGCAATTAAAAACCCTAGGAGTATGGAGGGTTCTTTTTTGAATAAGATGAAAGGGAAAAAATTTTGGTACAATAGCTGCCTCTGTTCAATCTTCTTAAACCTGAAAAGTTAGATTGGTGCGCCCGCCATTCGTGACTTGAAGGTAGAAGATGATTGAACACTTAAGTGCCCAAAAATTTAAACTCGCCTGTGCAAGAAGTAACTTTGTTGATTAATTGTATCAAAAATGGGCTTAAAGATACCATTTAGAGAGTTACAGAATATCGTCGGATATGGGCTTATAGATGCCATCCAGAGGTAATGGCGATTCATCGAAGATGGGATTATAGATGCCATCTAGAGGTGATGGAGAGTCGTCGGAGATGGGCTTATAGATGCCATCCAAAAGTGATGGAGGGTCGTTGAAGATGGGCTTATAGATGCCATCCAGAGGTAACTGTTGATAAGAGAATCAGACTAAGTTTACGCCCGACTTCAACTAGAAGAGGTACCGGAAAGAGTCTACGCCCGACTTCAACTAGAAAAGGTACCGGAAAGAGTCTATGCTTGAATTTTCCAAAAAGAGTATCAGAAAGAAATCTATGCTCGATTTCATCTGAACTAGAAGATGTCTACGCCCAAATTCAACTAGAAAAAGCACCGGAAAGAGTATACGCTTGACTTTTCCAAAAAGAGTATCAGAAAAAAATCTACACCCGATTTCATCTGAACTAGAAGATGTCTACGCCTGAATTTAACTAGAAAATGTATCGGAAAGAGTCTACGCCTGACTTTTCCAAAAAGAATATCAGAAAGGGATCTATGCCCGATTTAATCCGAACTAGAAGATGTCTACGCCCGACTTCAACTAGAAAAAGTATCGGAAAGAGTCTACGCATGACTTTTCCAAAAAGAGTATCAGAAAGAAATCTATGCCCGATTTTATCCAAACTAGAATATGTCTACACCTGACTTCAAATAGAAAAGGTACTGGAAAGAGTCTACGCTTGAATTTTCCAAAAAGAGTATCATAAAGAAATCTACGCCCAATTTCAACCATTGAACCATGAACCTTGAGTGCGTAAAGCGATTAAAAACCCTAGCAGTATGGAGCGATATTTTTTGAATGAGATGAGAGGGAAAATTTTGGGGTACAACGCATTGCATTAAAACTAAAACTCATTTTCCTTGGCAAATGCATAAAATATCTAACAACTTTCAAATCCTTTTTCAAGGTGAAAAAAATACAAGCCAATGTAAATCATTTTGTCTTCAGACGTTCTTTTTCTTTAAAAAGATTTTAAAAAAGGACATGCTTCGCTAGTATTGTTCATAAAAACATCAAAACCAATGGAAACCATTTAGCCGAACTACGACACTCTAATTCCTGAAAAGGGATACGTAGGCATTAGGTTGCGGGGCCTAAGCAAGCACAACTTCGTAAAATCTTCCTTCTTTTCCCCATATTTTCTTTCACATGCATTCCCTTTTAGCTTTTAAGCTTATACGTAGATTTTACACACCCTTAGATTAGAACAAACATAAGTGGGTTCTGTGGAGAACCAAAGACGTGTGGGGTGTGAAACAACTGACTGAACAAATCATCGAGATGAAATCAATGAAGTCGCCATTGAAAGTTTTTTATCCCACGGGAAGGGAAAGGTAAACATCGAGTAAACCTGAGAAGGATGAAATCAAGGTCAAACGGCTGAGAGATCAAGTAAGGGAGTGTGTTACGCGAGGGGAAGGCATTAGCACCCCACACGCCTGTAGTACTCTATTGTATCCACTCTTGTTTTTCTAATCAAAGGGTGTGTTCAAATCTAAAGCTTACGAGCTAAAAGAAAAATGCAAAGAGGGAATGCATGCAAAATAAAACATAGGTAAAAGAATGAAGTATTTACAAAGTTTCGCTCAGTTGAGCCCCGTGACTAGATACCTATGCACCCCTTTTAAGGAATCAGAGCGTCATAGTTCAGCTTACATGTTTCGGTTTGTTTTGTGTTTTTAATGAACAATATTAATTTTGCCTTCTGCCGGAACTCGACCTTTGGAGATTCATGCGACATCATAAAAGTGAATTAACATGTTCTTTTTTAAAAGTTTGAAAGAAAAGAAAAGGAGCCCGAAGGAGAAAAAGAGTTTGTATTGGTTGATATTTTTTACCTTAAAAAAGGATTTGAAAGTTGTAAGATGTTTTATGCATTTTCCAAGAAAAGAGTTTTAGTCTTAATGCAAGGATGCAAAAGAAAGAAAAACATCTAAGGGAAACTAGCAAGAATCTAATCCCTAATGTTATCATACAATGATTGATCATAAGGTTGAGTTTTGAAAGGGAAGTCCTAACTAAGTTAGCATACCAAAAACCTAAGGGCAAGGATAATTATCCTATAAGGAACATGCAATGAGATCGAAGTCGTTATCTTAATTCTAATTGAGTGACATCATTGATCACCAATAAAGGAAAGCGATAAAAACCCTAAGAGGAGCATACAAAAATTGAATTCGTTATCTCAATTCTAATTGAGTAACATCATTGATCGTCAATAAAGGAGGCGAACACAAGCATAAACATAAATAACAAATAAGTGCGAAATGCCTGCTACAGGACTTTAAATAGCGACTTCGAGCGCACGCTCTTTATTTCCTACTTCTCATGATATCTAGATAGAGTTAAAGTGCGAAAACATAAATCAGAATCATAATGATACCGAACGAACAAAAGTTCGTAGCACAACGAGCAAAACAGAGAAACTCGGAAAACTTCAAGTAAGCTTCACCAAGCAACTGAAAAGAGTCAGAAATCAAATGCTCGGGATAAGTGTCGAAACATCGTCGGTGTGAAAATAAATCACAATCAGAAACTCAAGCATATCTGTATATCACCCAATAAACCTGCATAAGACTCAGATCTCGACAAACAAAGGCGAATCACAAATCTCAAATAATCGGATAATCATGAATTAATTCCTAAAATCAAATAATAATAATAAAAACTAACTATTATTGATTTTATAGTTTTTATCATAGAAAAATATAGAAAAACTATAAGCAAAATCCTAAATCTTAATAAGAAAATAGGATGATAAAGGGGGGTGTTGAGTTGCAATCAGTGAGTGTGGTGCAGTAAACACAAGTGGCTCTAGGCCCAACCAGCTATGATCCAAAAGTAGTTTTTTTTGTTCAATTAACTCTCAAGCCTAAAAAACATGATGGACCTAAGGGATGAGAGTGTTCGGTCCAATAGTAAGTATCAACACTTCACAAACTTTATCCTTTTATCTTATTCATGAACTGGCAATTAATGAACAAATGGAAAATACAGAACGGTGTAGTATTGGAGTTAGGTCGATAAAAAAAGTTTAATGTCAGGATTTTCCAGAGCAAAGTGGTTTAGAGGTGAATTAATAGTTAGAGTTTAAGAACCTGGTTAAGAAACAATTAAGGAATTAACTGTAAAAAAATGGTTAAATGTTTAGAGTTTAGAAAATTAATTATGGTTGACTGTAAAAATGACATGAGAAAATCGTTTCGAACGGGTTAAAGGTTATTTGTTAAAGCTGCAGGTCTGCTATGTGGTGCAAGCTAGTTTACTTACATTGATCTGGTTTAGTGATTGCAGGTTGATAGGTTTTTTGCTGTGAACTTATTTTGGACATGAACCAGTTTAATGGTTTAAATTTCGGATTTTTATTTGTTCTATGAACTGGTGTATGCAGGTTTTTAAATTTTGGAGGAATTGGCTGTTGTTTAGTGAACTGAAATGGAGCAACAGTAGGGCCACAGTTCTCTTTCATTCTCTGCTTCTGTATGGATTTTCTTTATCATGAACAAGGCATTTGGATTTGAGCAGAATTTAGCAAAAACATATCGGCGACAAGATGATCATGAAGGCAAGATGATGAAGATGGGATTGAGATTATGTAATTTGTATTTTGTAACTTTGAAAATGTAATGAAAGGATTTTCATTTGGTTGACTTGTAACATATTAGTTTGGATGAATATTGAATGTAGTTTTGAAATGTTTGAATAACATTTGTTCTCTAAAATGGTATTTGGATTAACCATGGACTTGGGTTTGTATTGAATAACTAATATGCGGTTTGGAAATGGTAATGATGAATGGAAACTTGAATGAATTGATTTGGTTATTTGAATGATGTTGAACGCTTTAATCTTTCACTCTTGGATTAATTCTTTACAAGTCAATATTGGTGCCATAAAGAATCCATAAACTAAAACCTTAAATCATGCTAATTGATCACTTAGCAAAATTGAATTCATAGCCCACTTAAATGAACATCTTACCACAACAAGATCGGTTCTTAATGAGAAAAAACCAAATCAACTCGCCTTCTTGCTAAAACCCCTAGCTTCCATCCTAATTCCATATGAATCTTCCCTACAAGCAACAAGAAATAAGCAATTGTGAGGACAACACTGCCTTGATCATAACTAATCCTTAACTTCCACTTTATGACTCCTAACTTGCATCTCAATCCTCAAAGATGTCTTGATTTGGAGAGCAACATAATAGGAATGCCTTGAATAACCCTTTGTTGAAGAAAGATTCGGAGCACAGAAGAAAGCATGTTCATGATATGAAAAATCCAATGAACCTTAGTTAATGATGAGAAACCCTAATCTCTGACCTCGGGTAAAGAAATAAACCATAATCATTGGCCTTGAATATAAGTCTTGCTACTTGTTTCAAGTGAACAAATCTTTCATCTTTAACAATGTGAATCCACTTGATAAATTGAGTCAAATGATCACTTGGACGAATTTTGAACGGAGCTTGGATTGACTTGAAAATAACAATAACAAATCCAAATCACCTTGCCTATAATTTTAATTTCTCCATGTCAAAGTTATCTTGCAATTGAAGTAACAAGTATTTGATGAGAACTAAAAATTGCATCGTTCAAAACAGGTCCATAATGTTGAATGCGAGAGACTTGAGATGGCCATAAGATTGAACCCTAAATCAATGATCCTCGGTTGAATCATAATAGATGAAAAATCTCGATCTTATGAAAAGTACACTGAATGAATAGCAGCTTAACATCAAAGCCATAGTTCACAGTCTTCTCAGTTAGAATAAATGAAGAAGGAATACATTGAACACCATTGAATGGGAGGGATATCCTTGAAGCCACAAAAACCCTAATTTCACACATTCATTTATAGAAACAAAATCAGGAACCTCAAGCTTTATTTGATATGCACACCTCAAAAGAATGTGAAAACTCTGGCATTGCACGCTTACTGAACTTTTGAACCCATGTGATTTATTGAATGCAAATGCATGCTATGTTAGTGCAGATGACCTAATGAAAAGATGTGAATGCAAAAACCTAATCCAGATAGCAGGACAATTATAAGGACAAATTTTGGGGTACAACAGGGTGTTAATACCTTTCCGTTGCGTAACCGACTTCCTTGCCTGATCTCTACGGTCGCAAGACCGTGATTTCATCCCTTCAGGTTTACTCGATGTTTACCTTTTCCTTTCGGCGCGATAAAAAATGTTTGATGGCGACTTTATTGAGTTTACTTTCAATGATTTTTTCCAGTTGTTTCAGCCGATGACTTCACTGGGGACTTAGATTGACCAAATACTGGTCCATCCTTAGCAAGTCAATCATAGCTTGTGTCTCTTTTCTTTTCTTTGGATGTTTATTTGTTTATTACTTTATCGCTTCATTTGTTTATATGATTTCATGCATTACACTTTATTTTACTTGTTTCTTATACTCTGGATATTACTGTTGTATTATTTCTTTGTTGGATTAGGATGTTACTATTGAGGTAAAAGGCCCAATACCCAGGCCAAAGTTGTATACCACTAAGAACACATAGGAATAGAGTGGAGAGTCAT
The DNA here is from genome assembly GCA_948472305.1 of Vicia faba. Taxonomy (NCBI): domain Eukaryota; kingdom Viridiplantae; phylum Streptophyta; class Magnoliopsida; order Fabales; family Fabaceae; genus Vicia; species Vicia faba. The sequence goes on along the minus strand of OX451735.1, from coordinate 1,240,715,829 downwards.
GATGGTTGATAGGCGTATGCTCTGTCGTGCGATCATGAGAGTCACAGTCAGAGTAGGTTTTAATGGAGGTGCTATCATTATCATGTATGATGTACGATGATAGTACTTTTAAGTGGACCTACGACTCTGATTAACCTTTGCCTTACCCAGACTACACCCGTGAGTGGGGAGGGATGATTCTTACAGGTACATATGGTGAGGTTTGGTTCTGTCGGTGACTATATGATCTCTTGGTTTTATTCCAAACTTCTCATCTTAGCCGTTTATTTCGGCCATTCAGCAGTGTCTAGTTTGCTGGAAGCTTGATCCTGTCATTTTGCATCATGGCATATTTATTTTTAAAAAAAGTGATGTACAAAAAAAAATTAACTATCATATGCATGTTCATTCCATGGTACGTTAAGAGTGATTGTCTACACCAAAGATGGATAACATCATTGATAATGGTAGGGAAGTTACCAGACATACCTATGGCTATAAGTGTTATAATATCAGAGTCCCACTTTTGAAGAGGCGGAGCATTCTATTGGTGGGTGTAATACGGTGGGAGAAATGACTTTTTGGTTTTATTCAAATTTGCGGATAGCTAGAGTCGCCACCAACTTTTCTTTTATCCAATATTTAGGAAAGGTGAAAAGAACAGGAAAAACCTTTGATATATTTTGAGTTCGGGGGGTAAGTTATGAAAAGGGAAGGTGTTAGCACCCTTTCCATCCGTAGTTATCTATGGGCTCTTAATTGTTTAGCTCACTTTTAAAAATCTTACTTTGTGTGTGTGATTTGTTTGAAAATATTTTGAAATCACCAATGTAAGGCTGACTTTATAATGATTCGTGTATCAGTCCTTAAGAATGTATACAGAGTGTTTTTTTTTTGAAAATATTTGTTTGAAAGTGTAGTGTGAAAAAAAGTTTTGAGAAAAGTTATGAGCAAGCAATTAAGAGTTTCTTACCCACTAAAGTCTTTCTTATTATTTTCCTTCTCCTTTAGAGATAGTATTATCCATATCATTAGTTGGTAGGTAGCCCTATCTATTGGATGTGAAGGGACATGCATAGGGTCATCGTATGGTCATCGAAGGCAACAAGTAAGTATACTTTAGCAATTGTATCAAATTGACTATCATAATTTTGTAGGCAACTCGAAGGGACTATATCATTTTGTAGGTAACTCGAAGGCACTAGATAATTTTGTAGGCAATTCGAAGGGTTATCGGGGGATTATGATCTTTATTCGAAAGGGACATGATGGTTTGATCGAGGGTCTTTTGCTAAAGTATTCCCACTTTCGAGGGACGTGACCAATATTCGTAAAGAAACAAGAGAGGTTACCCTAAAGGTGCAAGTGTGAAGAGTGTTTGTTTCAGTTATTTATCTTGAATATTAGGGTTTTCTAGATTGTTTTCAGTCTTGCCACACAAACCCTAGTTACTAGCAGTTAAATATGTACAGAAAAATAAAGTGTGGAATATAAAGTCTTAAGCTATTACATGACTTTGGGAGAGGTACATGAGTATAAAAATTCACGAGAAAGTAAACATACGCTATTACATCCCGTGAGTAGTTACATTGTTAGGAAAAAATGCGAAAAGATTAATCTAAGCTATTACATCGATAGTTGCAACCTATACAATTGTCTCGGAATTTAAATAACAATAAGAAATAAGAAAAGATGTTATAAAAAATGTTTTAATGTTTTTTTTTTGTATTATTAGAAAATGATCTAGGATTAGGGATGATAATTAAAGCCTAATAGCTAATTAGTTAAGTTAATTAAAAAAACTAAAACCCTAATTAGAAACCCTAACATCTAATTAATTAGAATTATTTGGCTAAAACCCTAAAACTAATTAATTTTAATTAAAACCTAAGGTCTAATTAATTAATTAGTTAAAAGCCAAACCCTAGTTGTAGTTAATTAAAAAAAACTAGTCCTAATTTGGTCAAAGGTTAATGTTTAATGAGAAAAATAGATAATTAAAAGGGATGAAAAACAAGGGTTAGAAAATTGAGAAAATAAGATGCATTGGATGGGGATAGAGTTAGGAGAAGATTAATTCTTTTGAATTTTCCCTAATGAAACAAACTAGAAAAAGGGTTTGAAATAATCTCTAAAAATTAATTTCTGGAGAAAAAACTTAATATATTATACAAAATATTAATCACTAATTATAACAAATTTTAATAGATAATTACATAATAATATAAAAAAGGTTTAAACTTATTATAATAAATCTCACAACAAATATTAGATCAACGAACCAACATAATCAGACAAAAATTCAAACATATGCAAATATTCAGTCATATAATTAAAGGTTCAATTTTACCAATCTAGAATGCAGTGACCCACTTAAGTTGCTTCCTCCCTTTGTTCTTCATGCTTTTTCTTTCCTTTCTCCAATGTAATTGCCTGGATGAATACTGAATTCTGAAGGCTTAGAGCTTGTTTGTTGTTGTTCTTCGATGTGAAGAACAACAACTTTAGGAAAACTCTAGTGAGTTTTTGATAATCATGAAATTGTAGATGAAAAATAGTGTGAAAGAGTTGTCTATTTATAGATTTGAAATTAGGTTAAAGACACCTCAAAAAGGAAATAGTCCCCACCAAGAAAAGCCTAAAATTTATGATTTTATCTTGGTCAGCAAGTCTACAAACTCTGACCAATGAGAAATTAATTTTGTCAACATGTGACCAATCAGAAAGTGACAAATCATGTGATTTTGTTGTTTTTATATTTTATATGATTTTTTGGTTATTTTTTAATTAAAAATTGAAAAAAGTGGGGAAAAAACTATTTTTAAAAATTTATTAATTAAAAAATACAAAAATAATAATTTAATAATAAAAAAAGTGATTTTTTTGGAAAGATTTATACTAATTGAAATTTGATTGAAATTTAGAGGACAAGATTATGAACCTAGACACTTTTGTAATTTTTTCTCAATATTGTGATTGATTTGGTGATTAATAAAAATTGATTTTGAAATATTTCAATTATTTTTAACAACTTGACTATTAAGTGTATAAAATCAAAGGTTTAAAAAAATAATTTTTTTTTAAAATACCCTTAAAATAGAAAACAAAAATAATAATAAAATAATTGAAAATGGCTTTTTTTTAAATCTTTTTTATTGAAAAAACACACAAAAGAAAATAAATACCAAAAATTAGTGTAACGAGACTTGAATCTCAGGACCTTCCACTTACTTGCAAGCCTCACTCCCTTACCAACTGTGCTATGTCATTCTATTCGAGATAAAAAGGTATATAGAAGCATATAAAGGTGGAAAATATTTTGCTATTTTAAAAATACAAATAATTTAAAGTAAATTATTATATATTTTATATAAGCAAAATAAATTACTGTTAAACCAAATGTTATAAATAAATAAAAAATATGAAACCAAATTTAAAAATATTTTAAAAAATGGGGCGGGAAATTTTGGAGTACAACAACTACTCCTGTTCAATCTTCTTAAACCTGAGGAGTTAGATTGGCATGTCTATCATTTGTGATATGAAGGTGGAAGTGGATTGAACACTTAAGTGCCCGGGAATTTGCACTCACTGGTGCACGAAGTGACACTGTTGGTTGATTGTATTGCTTGAATGGGCTTAAAGATTCCATTCGGAGAGGTGACGGAGTATCGCCAGAGATGGGCTTATAGATGTCATCCAAAGTGTCTATTGATAGGAGTATCAGAATGAGTCTACGTTCGACGGTATCTGAGGAGTATACTAGAATGAGTATATGTCCGACTGTATCTAGCAGATGTGTTGGGAAGTGTCAGAATGAATCTTATGTTTCGATTGTATCTTAATGATGTTCTAGAATGAGTTTATGTCTTGGCTGTATCTATAAGAGGATCATAATGATTCTTCGCCCGACTGTATCTGAGATCCATATTAGAATGAATCTACGTCTGACTGTATCTAAAGAATACTTTTCAAAATGAATTTATCCTATCTGAGGGAAATTATTTTCAGAATGAATTTCTGAAGGAAATGCTTTTTAGAATGAATCTCTGAAGGAAATTCTCATCAGATTTAGTCTTTGAGTGGAATGCTTTTCAGAATGAATCTCTGAAGGAAATGCTAGTCAAAATGAATCTCTGAGGGAGGTGCTTTTCAGAATAAATCTCTGAAGGAAGTGATTTTCGGAATAAAACTCTGAAGGAAGTGCTTTTCAGAATAAATCTCTGAAGGAAGTGTTTTTCAGAATGAATCTCTGAAAGAAATGCTTTTCAGAATAAATCTCTGAAGGAAATGCTCATCAAATTTAGTCTCTAAGGGGAATGCTTTTAAGAATGAATCTCTGAAGGAAATCATCTGGTCATGTAGATAGTCGCCCCGTCCTGTTTCAGGAACTGCTCTACAACTTATCTATAGATGGCTGATAATATTTGTCTGTTCGAGAACTTAACCTGAAAGACAAAGTTAGTTTTATGCAATGTCATGATGCATGAAATGCGTTACGTAATGATTCTCTCAAAATAAATGAGAATACTATATGCGTTTCGTATGCATATGCTATGATATTCTATAAATGATGTATGGGTGTAATATGCCGCTGAAACATATCGGTAGCTTCGTATAACATCTTTGGCTGGGAAAAATAAATCCATGACTGTTGTTGGGGATGAAGATATTAGTTTCTCAATTTTGTTTAGAACGTCTTTGTTAGGGATTCCTTCTTTCTGTTTGAGGACACTCCACTGGGGACGTTCGACTTCTGCTTGGGGATAGAAGAATTCCAGGAAAATTGGTCGTTCATCGTTCTTTTGAAGGATTTGATTCTTATGTACCCTGATTGGGGACAAAAGAGATGGATAATCCTCTGATGTGTTATCTGACCAAGTTTCAGATATGGATATCAACTCTTCTGGGGAGGACAAAGTTGAATGACATCTAGCCGGGGAAGAGAATCATGTTGGGGAATTGCAATATCGGAGAAATAAACTCCGTTGGGGAAATAAACCCTGTAGACTACGTTGAGGAAATAATCTCTGACGGGGCTTCAGATTTCATAGGCTGCACTGAGGAAGTTTCCATCGTATGCTGCGGAAATTATCAAACTTCCTTATCCGCTTGGGGGTCTATTAGGGAAGATGATCATGTCGAGCTACTATGTCTATTTTGTATATGTTTTATAATGAATGTGATTACTCACCATTTCTGTTTGAATGTTACCTCTACATGGGTAACATGCAGGTGACTAAGAGTAGTTTGTAGAGGCTTAGATGATAGCTTCAGAGTGCGTTGTTTATTTTCGTTGATTTAGAAGGTCTTGCTTTGATATGTAACATCGGGATTGAGAATGTTTGAAGTGAAACTTTGTTTATTTGATTGAATGATTTATAAGTTATTTATTATGTTTGAGATGTTTTAAAACCATAACTCAAGAAAGATGAGACTTAATGATGTCTTGAAGAATGTTATTTCATGAAGTTGTTTGAGACTATGAATTTTGCTGCATAATAAATGAGTTATATGTTGATACTCCGAAAGGAATTGGTTATAATTGTTGAGAGTCCGCGTTACAGAGTAAGATATGTATGTATGCATTTTTTATGAAGCATGTGACACCCTTTTGGTGGATTACTCTGATTCATTATTATAATATTCGTGGGGTTTTAGAAGGGTGTTACAGTTTACACTATGATTGTTGAGGTTTGAAGATTGTTGAAGTAAAGCCAACAAAGCTTTTGTTGGTCTGGAGTAAAGTTTAAGAAACCTGAATTCTGATGGTGAAATTGTTCTTCAGAGTTATCATGAGGAATTTCATTATCATGAGACTCATCATGAGATACATTGTTGATCAATCCTTGGTTTTTCCAATGAGGGGGATATCCATGTTTCTTAAAACATGTATCAATGGTATGGTTAGTCATACCACAATATGTGCATACTCTATTACCTCTGCCTCGGCCATTGAAGGATCTACCATGTTTACCATGTCTTCCACGAGAAGAAGAACCCATGTCTTGGAATTAACCAGTAGAAAAAGCAAGAAGTTTGGATTCATCAATAGGAGTAAAATTTTGTCTTTCTTGTTGAACAAACAAAAAATAGACTTTTCTAATGTTGTGAAGAGGATCCATCAACATGATTTGAGATCTAACAGCCGAATATTGATCATTCAATCCTTTCAAGAATCTGATAACTTGATAAGAATCCTTGTAACTATAAATTTTATTAATTACTAAACAAGAGATATCACAATCACACGCAGGAATGAGACGAAAATAATCTAATTCTTGCCACAACATATTTAACTTTGCGTAATAGGAAGAGATACAACAATCACCTTTCTTTATAGTACAAATCTCTTCCTGAATGTCTGAAATTATGAACACATCACCATGATAAAATCGATCGTTTAGTTCCTTCCATATGCTTGAAGCCGTTTCCAACCATAAGATACTTTGAGATTTTTTAGGGTCCACTGAATTATTCAGCCATGACATGATCATCATGTTACATCGATCTCGAGCAATGGAGTCACGATCTTCACATGACGGTCTTGGTAAGGCACCATTGATGAAGTGGGGTTTATTCTTTGAGCGTAAAGCCATTGTCATGGATATGGGCCATCATGAATGATAGTTCCAGCGTTCAACAATGGAGTAACTAACACAATCACTGGATTATCATTAGGATGCATGGAGTATGAATTAAGAATATAATTTTGAAAACCTTTGTTGGTGTTGACATTTATATTAGGTTGATCTGTTGGAGCATGACCATTAATGGTGCTTGAAGAACTCTCATTTGACATAGTTGCAGAGAGGATAGAAAGAAGAAAAAGAAGGTGAAAAGAAATTAATGAAGTAAAGAAAGAATATGGTGAGATTTGTGAATATTATGCGGCAGTGATGGTGAAAGCGGAGCCACAGGTCGATGATACCATGTGAAAGCTAAAACAAAAACACCATTGAAATGAAAAAAATAGCTTACATTACATAATGAAGAAAGAATTACAACAAACATCTTATAATGATCAAACTCATTAATAATTATATCATTTGTAATTAATCATCATCACTAACTAACTCTCAACAACTTATAACAATCTATTGCAAATTAATTATTGAGAAGTTAAACTAAAGATCTCATCAAAAGTTAACCTGACTTACTAAGCAAGCAACTGTACTAACCACTATTAATCTCCATGCATAATATTAGATATGTAAATATAGAAAGATTATTATTAGTATTGATTACCAATGATTATTAGAATCATAACCACATATTTGTACTGTGTATATAAATGACTATCACATGAATGAAAAGGGACGGCCTAAATTATCTTACATGGTATCAGTCTTGGTTTGTTCCAAACCCTAAAATCAGCCGTAAACCTTCTTCCTTTCTATCCCTCATTATTTTTCTCTTCAACTACCGCGAAACAGCCATGACTACCACTTCTGATTCCTCTAACAACAACTCTTCCCCAAAATCATCCGGTCATACCGACCCTCCTCCACCACCTACCACTCCTACACTGATTCACCCTGCTCTCACTGTCCCAAATATTACTAATTTCATCAAGATTACTCTGAGCATTGAAAAGGGCACGTATAACACGTGGTCAGAACTTTTCAAAATTCATGCTCGAGTTTTTCAAGTAATTGACCATATCAATCCCTCTGAACCAGCCGCAGATCCCTCTCTCAAAACTACCGATCCACAATTATGGCTTCGTCTCGACGCCGTTGTTTTGCAGTGGATATATGGAACAATCTCCGATGATCTTCTCAACACTATCATCGAACATAATTCCACCGCTGAAATCGCGTGGAATCGCTTATTCGACATCTTTTATGATAACAAGAATTCTAGGGCTCTCTACCTAGAGCAAGAATTTTCGCAAACTCATATGGAGCAATTCTCTGATGCTTCCTCCTACTGTCAGCATCTCAAATCTCTCTCTGATCAACTCGCTAATGTTGGTGCCCCTGTATCGAATGAACGTTTAGTTCTTTAACTTATTTTGGGACTAACCGATGCATATGCTACTGTGGGATCTCAAATTCGTCATGCTGATTCACTTCCTCAGTTCTATAAAGCTCGTTCCATGATCATTTTGGAAGAAACAGCACTGCAGAAAAAGGTGTCAAGCTCAGTCAAAAATTCATCTTTCATGGCGTCTCACAATGACGCATTAGTTAATTCATCGGCATCCCGTCCTAACCGCGGTAACAACAGTAACCACAACCGTGGTGGCCGAAACAATGGCAGAGGACAGCGTGGACGAGGCCGAGGGCGAAACAATGGACGTGGCGGAGGTCGTGCTCCGCAACAGCAATGGCCTTCACCATATTACCCGCATCAGCAGTGGGCTTATCCGCCATACCTAAATCAATATCAACAATGGAGCTCCCCGCCATGGCAACCATGGGCTACACCACCTTGTCCGTATCCAACAGCAAGAAATCCAAAGGAACAACCCGGCATCCTTGGTCCCAAGCCATCTCATCAAGCTTATGTCGCCAACACAGCGCCAACCTCCTCATATGCTCCAAATCAAGCTTATGTCGCCAACACAGCGCCAACCTCCTCATATGCTCCAACAGATATTCAAGCTTCCATGCATACTCTCTCACTTTCTACTCCTGATGATCAGTGGTACATGGACACCGGAGCAACCTCGCATATGACGGCCAACGGAGGTAATCTCTCGTCCTATTTCAATATGAGTAATAATATTACTGTCGGTAGTGGTCAAAATATTCCTGTAATTGGTTGTGGACATGCATCATTACCAAATTCCCTTCATTTACTAAAATTACCTAATGTTTTACATGCACCAAAACTCATAAAAAATATTATCTTTGTTCGTAAATTTACCATAGATAATGATGTGTCGGTTGAATTTGATCCTTTTGGTTTTTCTGTGAAGGATTTTCAGACAGGAATACTGTTAATGAGATGTAACAGTTCTGGTGACCTCTATCCCATTGCCACAAGACCACCTAATAAAACCTTACCACCATCCACCTTTGCCGCAATATCCACAGAATTATGGCACAACCGTTTAGGACATCCAGGAGCTACTATCTTAAGTTCTCTACACAGAGACAACTTTCTCCAATGTAATAAGTCTCGGAACAATTACTTTTGTAATTCATGCCCTCTTGGAAAACAAATAAAATTTCCCTTTTATAGCTCTGTGTCTCGTACTTTATGCCTTTTGATATTGTGCACAGCGACCTCTGGACTTCACCAATTCTTAGTTCAGAAGGTCATCGTTACTATGTGTTATTTCTTGACGATTACACAAATTTTTTATGGACTTTTCCAATTCATACAAAATCTCAGGTTCATTCCATTTTTCTTCAATTTAGAACTCACATTGAAACACAATTTGAAAGAAAAATTAAATGTTTCCAATGTGACAATGGTAAAGAATATGATAACACTATGTTTCATAATTTTTGTAAAAAAAATGGAATGTCTTTTAGATTTTCGTGTCCTCACACCTCCTCACAAAATGGAAAAGCCGAAAGAAAAATTCGTACCACAAACAACATCATCCGTACCCTTCTCGCCCATGCCTCTTTACCTCCATCAATGTGGCATCATGCATTACACATGGCCACTTACCTACATAATATCCTTCCAAATAAAAAGCTTTCCCTTCAATCACACACTAAAATACTCTACCAAAAAGATTCGGCCTATACTCACCTTCGTGTCTTTGGATGTCTTTGCTATCCTCTCATCCCTTCATCATATATAAATAAGTTACAAGCTCGGTCTACACCTTGTGTCTTCTTAGGATATCCCTCAAATCATAGAGGATATAAATGCTATGATTTATATAGCCGTAAAATATTTATTTCCCGGCATGTCATTTTTGATGAAACTAAGCTTCCGTTTTCTAATCCAAATGTTACTACAACGGTTGGTTATAATTTTTTGGATGACGACACACCCTTCCTTCCATCCTATTCCTATAGTGCTCCCTCCTCTAACCATCAAAATCGCACTTCACCCCTAACTACACCAGTTCAAACAAACATTTACCAACCATCACCATCTTCTTTGAATTCGCCTTCGTCACCCTCCCACAATCTCACCTCACCAACCATAACATCAGCCCCATCCACAACATCACCTCTAAACCCATCATTACCAAATATCGTCTCATCCCCATCCACTACATCACTTCCGACTCCTCCACCTTCACAACAAAATCAGCCCCTCTCCCCTCAAAAGACAACCAGAGCCCAACACGGTATCGTCAAACCTCGCAAACTCTTCAATCTCCATACATCAACCTCAACCTCCATATCCCCTCTACCTACAAATACCATTGATGCATTAAATGATCAAAATTGGAAAATGACCATGAAAGACGAATATGATGCTCTTATTGAAAATAAGACGTGGGACTTAGTTCCTCATCCGTCTAATGCTAATGTTATTCGAAGTTTGTGGATTTTCAGGCATAAAAAGAAATCTGACGGATCTTTTGAGAGATACAAAGCTCGCCTTGTAGGTAATGGTGCAAATCAACAAACAGGTATTGATTGTGGTGACACATTCAGCCCGGTGGTCAAACCGGCTACCATTCGAACGGTTCTAAGTGTTGCTTTATCTAAATCATGGTGTCTTCATCAATTAGATGTTAAAAATGCTTTCTTGCATGAGAACCTTCATGAAACCGTATACATGCATCAACCTCCTGGATTTCGTCATTCTCAATTTCCTGATCATGTCTGTTTATTGAAGAAATCTCTATATGGTCTCAAACAAGCACCTCGCGCCTGGTACCAGCGCTTTACTGATTATGTAGCTACAATGAGCTTCTCTCACAGTATTTCTGACCACTCTCTTTTTATATATCATCATGGCAATGATATAAATTATATTCTTTTGTATGTGGATGACATTATTCTTACTGCATCATCTGACACTCTTAGAGAATCTATCATGGCACAATTGAGTTCCGAATTCTCCATGAAGGATCTGGGGCCCTTTAAGTTATTTTCTGGGTATTTCTGTCACCAAACATCCCGAAGGCCTTTTTCTTTCTCAAAAGAAATATGCAGAAGAATTATCGAACGAGCTGGTATGTCCTCCTGCAAACCATCCCCCACACCAGTAGACACAAAGGCGAAACTCAGTGGTTCATCCGGTAACCCTTACCATGATCCAACCGAATATCGTAGCCTTGCCGGAGCATTGCAATACTTAACATTCACTCGACCAGACATCTCATATGCAGTTCAGCAGGTATGTTTATTTATGCATGATCCAAAAACTCAACACATGTCTGCCTTGAAACGCATTATTCGTTACATTAATGGTACCGTAGATCTCGGCCTTCATCTGTACCCTTCATCTGTCGACAAGCTCATTTCTTACACAGACGCAGATTGGGGCCGGTTGTCCTGACACAAGAAGATCTACCTCCGGCTACTGTGTTTATCTCGGTGACAACTTGATCTCATGGTCCGCAAAACGCCAACATACCTTGTCTCGTTCAAGTGCCGAAGCCGAATATATAGGCGTAGCTAATGTTGTGTCTGAATCATGTTGGTTACGCAACTTACTCTTGGAACTATGTTGTCCAGTCACAAAAGCTACTCTGGTATATTGTGACAACATCAGCGCGGTTTATCTTTCCGACAATCCTGTTCAACATCAACGCACCAAACATATTGAAATAGATATACATTTCGTGCGTGAGAAAGTTGCTTGCGGTCAAGTACGCGTTCTTCACATTCCCTCGCGTTTTCAGATTGCTGACATCTTCACAAAGGGACTTCCGTTGCAAACTCTTTGATGACTTTCGTGATAGTCTCAACATTCGTTCACCTCCAGTTTCGACTACGGGGGTGTATTAGATATGTAAATATAGAAAGATTATTATTAGTATTGATTACCAATGATTATTAGAATCATAACCACATATTTGTACTGTGTATATAAATGACTATCACATGAATGAAAAGTGACGACCCTAAATTATCTTACACATACCATGTTAATCTAGGTTGTTATTGGATTTAATTGGAAGAAAAAAAATCATATTTAATAATATTATTATTTTAAATTGACTTGATTATCTACTAGTGTAGATAAAAAAAAGTAACTTCTCTATGATGACCAAAAGTCGACCCAGACTAAACACCACCATCTTTTATAATATATGATGTTAAATTTGGGTGTTATAAAAAATCAATACTTTTGAGCAAATATAATTGGATGCACTATACCGAGGTTATACTAGAAAATGACTAGAGAGATTAAGTGATGTCTATTTCGTGTGTACTATTATACTAAATGACATTATTTTACATTGTTTTGTAACTATTTGTAGCTTGATTTGTGTGAATTTTTGTTCTCATTCCCAAATCTAAAATCAAAACAACCATATTTTGTTCTTTTCCAGTTTTTGTTTTTATCTTAGAGTTGTCCATTCTTTTCAATTTATATCTTATCCCTTTCTTATTCGTCAATCAATGCTTCAAAGTCATGTAATCTCGTTTATATAAAAGTCTCACAAACATATATATATATATATATATATATATATATATATATATATATATATATATATATATATATATATAATATATATATATATATATATATATATTAAAGTAAAAGATTTTATATTAATATATATGATAATTAAACTCTTTTAACCTCTTTCTAGTTAAATCAATTTAGTTGGTAAATGAATGAGACATCTTATTATAAGAGGGAAATTTTAAATCCATAATATCCTAGTTAT